>CM033642.1:260631878-261151300 GCA_019512145.1 Engystomops pustulosus
CCCCCCTGGACGATGGATTCCTTATGTACAGTCTTATGTGCCCCCCTTATGTGCAGCTCTGGGCCCTAGCACTTGCCCAGGTATGTCCAGTGCTGGCGCCGGCTATGAGACAGGTGATGTTGCTCATTTCTATTGCATTGATAAGCTAAAATGTGTTAGAAGAACGGTTCACTGGGCAAAATAACAACTACATTAAACTCTGAAGCAGGAATAGTATATGTGACACAAGCTGAAGAAGTGCTCTTGTCTCGCACACTGTCTGTTCTAATTTAGTCTGTTCCGCAGATACTGAGGGCAGAGATTGCTGGAGGAGGGGGAGGAACGGCTTGTTTACATCCTTCTATCCTTCTGTATCTGCACGGTTCTAGGTGCCCCATCCACATCTCTGCAATAGAAGCAACTAACAACGAGCTGCTGTATATTGTTCTGCAGTGCTCATATATACATATCCAGAGCTAGGATCATATTAGATTTGTATCCAAATTTATAGATGACCATGATTTACACGGGGACTTTCGTAAACATATGGTGGATATCTATGATGGGTCACAGCCGTAGGTAGACCAGTGATTTTCAACCTTTTTTGAGCCGCGGCACACTTTTTATACTTAGAAAATCCTGGGGCACACCACCAACCAAAATAGCACAAAATGACACTAAAACGGTCATATTTGGTGTCTCTTTTTACCATAGGTAGCATGGTGGGTTTCATGAACAATCAATGACTCCTTTAAAAGTTTGATGGATCTCATGAACATTCTATGGAATGTTTTTAAGTATTCTTGATCTCTAGAACATATAAAAGGTCTCAAAAACATTCTGATGCGCTTATGATAGTTTGGAGCGTTGTGTGTCTTGTAGAGTTATGGTTCACTTCTCCAAATGGTGGGCATAGTAAAACTCTGAGTCATTTGGATATTCAGATTTTAATGTGTAACATTCTCCACAATGATTGACCTTTTATTGTCCAGTCTTTTTTCTTGGGTTGCATTTTGATGCCTCACTATCAACTGAACCATGGAAAATCTGGGTGTTGCGGTTGTATTAAGGACACAAGCGGCCTTACAATGTCAAGTATGAAGGAAGGACATATTGTGGGGCTGTTCCCGGTATAGGCAGCTGACATGTTTATTATTGTGGGGGAGAGGAATTTCTGTATTTTTGCATTTGAGTTTTGACCAACCAGAATAGCACCAAGTGCTGACCGCTTTACTGGAGTCATGTTCTGACAAGAGATTCTGATATAGGAGCAACAGCGCCAACAGGTTAACTCACGAACATACCCAAATGATGAAAACTAGTACATAAAGTTCATGTGGCCTTAAATTTTTCAAGACTATTAGGGGTTGGTCGTGGTTGCATGAATAGATATATGGTAGTTATTCAGATATAAAGGATTGTCCCATGATTTTTATATGTATTTCCAACTTGTAGCATATCCACCTCAGCTAACCAAATCCAGACCTCTTGGAATATATAACAATACTTCCCACTCCCTGTAAATGGCCACGTCACTGGCTGGATGCATGGATTACAGTCTGAGAATTGTTGCAAATAAAGTTGGGTCCTTGATATATAAAAAAAATGACCTATAAGCATTTGTCTTCTATTTTACAGTTTGGGGTGTATCTGCCGTGGTCGTGGAGTCGGAGAACTACAATGTGGAAGCTCTTGAATTCAGAGGTATCTAAAATGACTTGGAACTATGTCTTGTCTATAATTAGAGTTCTTTCATCATTTGACCCAGCTAGATGTCCGGGCTGGGACCGTAGAGCTCATACCATTTGTCATAAGGACTATTCAAGGTTTGGTACCGTTCTTAGGGGTGTGTGGCCAGTAGGTTCCTCATACTCTTCCAGATATGACCTCCCTCTTCTGAGGGACTATGACTCCTTGGTGGAAACTTCAATGGCCAGTAGAAGGACGATTCTTTCTAAACTTAACAAGGCAATTGATCCCAAAACCATGAAGGGCCTTCTGACCCAGATGGTTAGTAAAAGCTTGAGAAAGATGGGGAAATTGCACTTTTTTATGGAACTTGGAAGAGGGCCCAATCTCAACTTAATACTACATCAGATCCTTAATGCTACAAACTGACAGTAAAAAACATAGTAAACAACTAGCCAAGGTAAAACCAATTGACAACCAATTTATATGATGTACCTGTATTGACATTACAGTATTCCGCAAAATTTATTATGCTACGTAAATCAGACACTAGATAATCAATATTAATTGTATTTCATCAGGGCTTCCTAGTTATTGTTACCAGGCTGGCCTTAAGTCCTTCAATTGTCCTTACAAAAATTAGCTTCACAGGCTTGTTGCTGGATTACCACCCTACCCCCTCCCTCCATGCAAGTCGTATTTGGGACTATATTGGTTGTTGTCCATCTATCCCAAAGACAAAAGTAACTGAGAAATATTCCAACTTTTGTTTTTTACATTATTTGTTTTTAATGGATGAAATGAAGGAGGGAGGGTGGCAATGTCATGGACAATGTGGTTTTCATGATCAGTAGTGGGTTATAATACAGGCAGTTTTGTTGGTAGCCCAGGGCCCAAGCATTCTAGGGGGGCCCAAACCACCCACTTAACTTTATACTGAGAAGTACCTTCACCCATGAAATCCTCATACATCTGTTCCTGCTCTCAATAGACATGTACACTGGGTCCTGAAATCGCAGATTGAAAGCAGGCAGAAGGGACTCATTCTCCATTCCCTAACAAGGTTCATTCTAGTCCCATATGTAGGAAGTGTTTCCAGACTTGTAGGGGCTATAATATTTATACAGCCCAGCGCCCATGGCAGTCTTAATCCGTCCCATGATCTTGGTTAAAAACCTGAAATGGAGGATATATATACGGTAGAAGATGAAGAAGAGCACTGTCTACTCAATTCAAGTCTATAGGATCTTCACCAAAAGCGTAAGAAGAGGTATGAGCAGTTGGCAACTTGTCTTCACCCATCATTTGTAGCCAATAAGCACTTCAGTTTGCTGAGGCCATTGATCTGTGAAAAACACATCACCGAACGTGCGAAAAGTGGAGATGACTGTGATGTTGGTTGGTGCCCTGGGTCGGGAAGTATGTTTGAGGCTCCTTATTATGCGCTGCCATCGATCCCCTGCACTACACCTTCATAATATATTTCTACCCAGTAGTCCCTTTTCATGGCTTACCTATGACAGTAATATTACCGCACGCTGGCCCTTTAAAAAGCCGGATAGACGCGGTCTGCTTACCCGTGCAATAAAAACAGCAACAATCCTCGGTCACTTCACCGGAGTCCTGACTTATTAATTCATAGTTAAACTTCAGGAAACCTTCAGCCTATTTTGGTTGTCACCTTGCAGTACAATTCCTCTTTGTCAGCGGTGATACAACGACAAGGTCAGGCCGCCTTCCGCAGAGACTCCACATGACCCAATTTTGCCGGGTAACCCTGGGTAGACAGGTCTGTACTTCAGGGACCTGGTCACATGATGATAGAGCAAGCTGTGAAGTATTTATCACAGTAGGTATGATTGTTTGCTAAGACTTATCTCGTCCTTCCTGGACCACAAAGCAAAATCTGGCATAGGGCCACCACCCTACACTGTGGCATTGACTGCCATTACTGGTGCCCACCCATCCCCATAGTTATTCTTCTCTGCTGGGCAACCTCTGAGCCAGCACAGACAAGCCAACACCTCGAACTTGTACAGGGACATTACAGTAACATGGCCGCACCATCTGTTGTACCGATGACCTCATGTATCGTCTTTCCTCATTGTCTTATCCTTGATTCTTCGCAGAGGCGATCCTCACCTGCAAATACCAGCTAGAAAAAAATCAGGCCGCGCGGTTGGAATGGAAGAAAGTGGATCTCAACGGAGAAGTCTCCTTTGTCTTCTTTAATAACTCCCTGGCAGGTAAAGAGCTGACTTCTCATACAAGTTTCTTAAAGGACACCAGGATCAAGTATTGTAAACCAAGCACACTGACATACTGGTGTATGCCCCCCTCTGTCAGGATCCGCTCTTCTTTTAGCTTCTTATACCCTGGTTTTTAAGAATAAAAGGGCTTTAAAAATGATGCAAATGAGCCTGAGGGGCTCTAGGCTCCATTAAAACCTCTCAGGTACTACAGTCCTCAAAATGGTAGTGTTGGGGTAGAATTTAGGATATCCTCTTTTAATGTGCGTTGGCTGTGTTTGTAATCAATAAGCATGCAAAGAATGACTCAAATTGGTGATGCAAGATTTGCTAATGCTATTGCCCAGGGCAAAAATCAGCACTGCGCAGGTTTATTTGGTTTCGCAAAACTGTATAGAAAAACAAGAGAGAAACAGAAGAGGGAGGGGAGTTCCCAGCTTATGAAGTCTCTTGATTGGAGAAATTCCTACTGTCGCACATTGACGTCAGGATGATGCATTTTTTAAATTCTTTAGCCTTGATGTTTTGGTTATGGTCCACAATGCCGGCGCCATCTTAAAATGTATCCTCTGTTACAATGCTTTTAAGAAAATAAGACAAGTAGAAATGACAGGTTTTGATCTATCAGCTAGGTTTACCTTGACAGTCGCATAAATGACACCTAACACAGCATTGCACACTGAAGTATGAAAAAGTTATTAGCGGATAGGTAAAAAAATTTTTTTTTTTCAATTCTATTATACTATATCAAAAGTATCATTAATAATAAAATATATTAAAGCCTATATATGTTTAGCATCCCAGTGATTTTGCAGACCCACAGAGTGCACAATGAAAACAGTAAAAATGTGTCCACAAGTAAATGGTGCAAATTTAGTTTTTCCTAGAATTGTCTTAATTTTTTATTTTTATTTTTTCTTGATATTTTTTTTTTTATTGGAAATATTTTTGGGTGGCGAAATGTAAAAAAAAAAATAATTTTATCAATTATTATTATGTGCCAACAGCTGATTTGCAGAAGCGAGCAGAGATGATGGGGTCGAGTATCTGGTTCAGGAATCTGAGCAGAGGAGACTCTGGACAGTATCGCTGTGAAGTCAGCGCTCCTCTAGACAGAAAGAATTTCCAAGAAATCATCATTAATTTAGCCGTATTAGGTGAGTGATATCTGTAATGCGAAGAGTAACCCTAGAGAGAATCCTTTACAAGTTCTGACCCCTCAATACTGGCGATCTACAAGATGTGGAGAGAAGTCACAACATATATTTTGGGGTTGGTTATGCTTGTGTAGGGAGTAAAACCAAGAAATCCACATTCTATTGCCCTGAGTGCTTTGGAGGCGGCCCCTTTGTGTAAAGTGCTCTGCACCTACTGCACTGAACACTTACTAGTCCATCCCCTCTGCTCTGATTGATGGCTCTAGAGTCCAATCAGAAGACTTTCCATTTGGAGCAGAAGAGAGGGGTTGAAGAACATGCAATGCAGTGAGCTCAGGCCGCTGTCCATGAAGAGACCGCCTCTTAGGCACTTGTGATTGCAGCTACGTGCACATGATTTTCACATAAATTTGTAAATGATAATTCCCCTATTCAATGTTATGATGTAAACAGTGTAGAGTTTTTTGTTATGAACTGCTGGGAAAGAAGAAAAAAAGATAATTACATGTGGATTTACTACGGAATATTTCTCAAAACTCAATACAACCCAAATCCCCAATACAAACTGCTGACTCTTTTTACAAGGGTTCTCCCACAACTATCAAAACTGCTGACACCCTTTAACAGGGTTCCCCACCCTGTACAAGAACTACTAAATGCTTTATAAGGGTCAATCCCACCCACATCAAAACTGCTGACTCCCTTTAACAAGGTCATCCTTACCCCTTATCAAAACTGCTAACTCCCTTTAACAGGGTCATCCTTACCCCTTATCAAAACTGCTGACTCCCTTTAACAGGGTCATCCTTACCCCTTATCAGAACTGCTAACTCCCTTTAAAAGGGTTATCTCTACCCTTACCAAAACTTGTGACTCCTCTTACAGGGGTTCCCTTATCAAAACTGCTGACTCCCTTTACAAAGGTTCCCCACCCAGTATCAAAACCGCGGAATCCTTTTACAAAGGTTCTCCCCATTCCCTATCAAAACTGCTGACTCTCTTTACAAATGTTTCCCACCCCTATTAAAACTGCTGTATTCCTTCAAAGGGTTCTCCCACCCCCTATCTAAACTGCAGACTCCCTTTACAAAAGTTCTCTCCACCCCTTATGAAAACTGCTGACTCCCTTTAAAAGGGTTATACTTACCCCTTATCAAAAATGTTGACTCCCTTTACATGGGTTCTCCTCACCCCCTATCAAAATTGATGGCCCCCTTTTCAAGAGCATTAGCTCAGCCAAAACTTCCCGAAGGCTAGGGACAATTTGTAGGGGCTCTAAACCCCCATAGAAACACCAGCACTGATTTCAGCAATGGTGTAGGAGGTTTTGCAGTTGTATTTGGGGTGTGATTGCTCATGTAGTATATCGGTATATTCCCCCGGCCCAGGTCGGAGCTGCCCGTTCGTTGTAGATCTCCAGCTGCTTTGTGTTGTGTCTGCAGTAACCTCGGCATTCTCTGCCCGGCATTCCAAGGAGCAGACGGGTAGTGCCATAGTAACCCACCGTACAGCTTATAAAATCACTCCCACCAATCAGGGGCCCGGGCATTATAACCATCAAAAGTCATGCCAAACTATGCCCCCTAGTGGCCCGAATCATCATACATAATGCTAGAGGTATATGTATAAACCCTTAACATAATATCATCCTCAGTGAGGAGTTTTTTTAGCTTGAGACTTTATTATTTGCACCTCATATATATACGGTATAAGCGAAATCTTATCCACATCTCAACTCCCTTGAAGATTCTGTGATGGAAACACTGGTAAAAAAGATGAATGTCCTCAAATAACTCTGACGTGAATCATTCCGGTGAGGAAAAGTGCGGCCAAAATTCCTCAAACAGCTGCAGAAGATGATCAGTGGATGGAACCGCTGCTCCTCGGGCTTGTAATATCTACAACCGCATGAAGGGGTGCAATTATTAACTTCAGGTTATCACCCAGCTTTCCGGGATTCCTGTACAGATACCTAGTATATAGTGCACTTGTGGTTCCATTCCAATCCTTGGAATGGGCCTTAATCTTATTCACTTGAATTGAAATAAGCTGCAATACCAGACCAGAACACTAGTGGCACACTTTCAAGGAAACAAAACAGACTCCAGCTGTTGTGCTCGGCTGTTTTCAGCAGTGCCGCAGACTTTGCATAGAGCAGCACGGTACCTGATTAATATCTGCTTCGTTTAGCTTATGTCAGGCACCAGGGGTATTGGACCACCTCAGACGATGACGTAAGCCGACACCTGGGACCGGAGTCTAATTAGCACCCGGTTTTCACCAGAGCCCGCCGCAAAACGGGTCAGACTTGTTGCTGCGCGGTACCACCAGGTTGTTCCACAGCGTTGGCTGCCAAGGCGAGGTACAGATACGCAAGGCAGGTTCGTAGTCGGGGGCAGGCAGGAGGTCAAGACAGGCGGCAAAGGTTCTGTGTCAGAGGCAGAACAGAAGGTCAGGGCTGGCAGCGGAGGAGTGTAAACAGGAACAGGTCCAGGGTCACAACGGGAGGAAGAGGCTGGTATATAAAGGATTCTGGGTATGTCCAGCGCCAATCAGCGGCGCGCTGGCCCTTTAAATTTTCCAAAGCGGGCACACGCTCTAAGTGTCGGGGACGTGAGCGCATAGCCACCGAATTGGAAACGGGAGCGGGGACAACTGAATCGGAACTGCAGGGCGCAGGGACACATGGAGGAGCACAGGTGAGCCCGCGACCCATGAGCACCCATGGCAACTTTTCAGATAAAAGGGCCTCTTTCTACATTTAAGTGACAGAGTGCCTTCAAGAAGGATTACAAATGCACTGCTCACTACAGGAGAAGAAAGTAGCAAAACAAGGGACAAAGAAGCTTTTTTCCCCTTTTTTGTAGTATATCACAAAGTTTACTACGATCACTTACTGTATTCATTTCTGAAATGAAAAAATAGCTTCAAGTATTTTGTTACGCTTTAAGTGTGGCCACGGTTTACAAGTAGTTGGCGACCTACTGTTACAACTGATAGTAAATTCTGCAGTTGACTTTTCTAGCTGCAAATGACCTCCTCTGAAGACGTCTTTTTAGGGCTCATACACACGGCCGTGTGCTCGTCCGGACCCCGAGCAAGCACAGGGCCAGGAGGAGGAGGAGTAAGCGCTCTTTAACCCTCCTCCCTCCATAGGCAGAAGCACCACAGTGTGACCTGGAGCCATTGAAATCTATGGGTGATTACGGCCCCCATTGCAGTGGTGTGAATGGGACGTTATTTGGTTTTTCAACCAGATGTCAGATCTCAGATGCTACATCTGTGTTCTGTTTGAATGCGAGCAGACGTTTCCAATGAAGGATCCGAGTACAGAGCGTTCACCATCACAACCTTTGTTTATGGTATCTTTTTACATGACAGAATACCATTGTGCTCCTCCGGCAATAAAACATCAGGCGCAAATCTTTTAAAGCTTTTTCCCCCATCTTCAAATATGTGAAATCTAATCTGGTTTTAGTCTCTGTGTTGGCAGTTTTCCTTTTTTGTTTTTTATCCAGGAAAATATATATATATTTTTTATTTGTTCCTTTTTTCTTCTGTTAATCTCCCTTCTAACTTGTTGGACAGAAAGATACAATCGTCCTGGCAAATGTTTTCCTGCAGTTGTGTTTTATCTTTGGGGAGGACTACAACTCCTGTCATCTAGTGGAGAATACTGGGAGCTGTGGTATCAATGGAGCTTAAAGGACATCTACCACCAGACTGTATGCAAATAAGCCTAAGGGGCTCCAGGCTCCATCAATGCCTATGAAGCTTGGAGCCCCTCAGGCTCATTTGCATACGGTCCTTCATTCTGGTGGTAGATGTCCATTAAAGGAACCATGCAAAACAGAGTTTTAGGTTCTCTAAGTGCTCTGGAACCGTTTCCTCACACTGCTGTGCTCTTAGCTCTCAGCATTGAACATCCCCTCTCATCTTCTGCATGACTGCTGTAATATCCAACCAGAAGCCTGCTACAGTTTTGCACAGAGAAGAGGAGAGACACTCTGGGGCATATCAGTGGAAAGATCTAAGAGTACAGAAGTGTGAGGACACTGACCTTGGAAAAGCTGCAATCCTGGAACACAAATGCATTTTCACAGTCCTGCTGCTACTAACAACACACACAAAGCTATGTTACACAGGAATAGCACCGAACACTGTCTAAAGCATGGTCAAACCTGTGGACAGATCCCTTTAAGGATGTAGTTCACATGTGGCAGTGAAATTGTGTCATTTTTTGATTGGTCCTTTGTGCAAAATTTTTGTTAAACTGATGTAAATTTGAACTCCGATAATGTAACATAATGGGGGTCATTTACTAAGGGCCCGATTCGCGTTTTCCCGACGTGTTACCCGAATATTTCCGATTTGCGCCGATTTTCCCTGAATTGCCCTGGGATTTTGGCGCACGCGATCGGATTGTGGCGCATCGGCGCTGGCATGCACGCGACGGAAATCGGGGGGCGTGGCCGAACGGTAACCCGACGGATTCGGAAAAACCGCCGCATTTAAAAAAAAAAAAATGGTCGCACGGCCCTTACTCACATACACCACGATGAAGACGATGAACTCCCGGGCATCTCGGCGGACATCGGCGCAGCAGCGCCACCTGGTGGACATCGGGCGCAGGAGCTTGATGAATCACCGGAAGACCCGAACGCTGTTCAGAGAAGCCGCCGCTGGAACGCGAATGGACCGGGTAAGTAAATGTGCCCCAATGTGATTTGATCAAAACACATGAAGGACACTAAGAAATACACTGGTCTATGATTTGATACAGTTATTTCATCAATATCATAATCCTACCACTCCTGCACCGCTTGCTGGTTCAGTGTCTGCAATAGAATAACAATTTCTGCTCTGCAAAGTCTACACAGTCACTACAAAAACTGACCGTCCCATTGCATACAGGTAGTTCTGCAGAGATATGTCTACTTATTAACAGAATTATGATTTCAGCTCTGGAGCATTCAGGCTTTAGCTTAGAATCATTATAATATCAACAACATTGCACATTTACACAGTTAGTGCACTTTTATAGGTAGATTATTTCTATATGTAAAGTGTCAGGTGGTGCCTAAAGGTGAACATTAAAGTATCATTTACACTAAGATGAGATCCTAGTATCTGCCTGATGATGTGAAATTCAATTAGAGTTGTCAACCACCAGTCTGCTTCATGTACAGAGACCCCTTCCAAAAACACATCACCCCGAAGAGCACTTCATCACATAATGGAAATGCTGGCAGTTCATACAGAAAGGAAATCACCTATCATTCTTCCTTGGAAGTGAAAAAAACAAGATGAATTGAACAAAACAGTCTTATATGTCTGAGTGATACAAGCTGGTAAAGATTTAAAGGGCACTCGCCCCCCAACTCCAGCATATGGTGAGATAAAGCAGTATTTATGAGGATGCACAGATGTACCTGTCATCATTATAGCCAAATAAGACTGAAACAGTATGCAGTCTGTGAAACTTTTTTGTATGATTTTTTTTATCTCAAAGCAGGATAATAAGAAGGGGAAGACCTTAACTATATACTTTTATATGATTTGGTGCAGGATTTCACAATAAAAAGTAGAGCAAATCCTGTTGGGACATCTAGAAACAGTGATAGTCCTGATTACCCTACTCGCATATAATGAGAGTCCTGATTACTCCACCCACACACAGTGATTGACAGTGATAGTCCTGATTACCGCTCCCACACACAGTGATTGACAGTGAGAGTACTGATTACTCCACCCACACACTGTGACTGACAGTGATAGTCCTGATTACCACTCCCACACACAGTGATTGACAATGAGAGTCCTGATTACCATGCCCACACACAGTGATTGACAGTGAGAGTCCTGATTACTCCACCCACACACAGTGATTGACAGTGAGAGTCTTGATTACTCCACCCACACACAGTGATTGACAGTGAGAGTCTTGATTACCACTCCCACACACAGTGATTGATGGGAAAAGTCCAAATTACTCCTCCCACACATAGTGGTTGAGGAGGAAACCCCTGATTACCCAACCTTTAAATATTTAGAGTCCTGAATACCCTGCCCACATGCAGTGATTGAAAATGAGAGTCCTGATTACTCCTCCCACAAACAATGATTGATGGGACAAATCCCAATTACTCCTCCCATACACTGTGGTTGACAGTCAATGCCCTGATTACCCCTCCCACACACAGTGATTGACATTGCGAATCTTGATTTCTCCACCCACAATCCTGGTATAATCAGGACTCTCGCTGCCTCTCCTAGGAGTTCTTTTAGGATTTACTCCTTGTAAACAGAAATCCAGCTTCTAACCCTATAATCCTGTATATACTACAGAGCTCAGCTTCTCTCTAGCTTGTATACTACTTCAGATTTGAAAAGTTTCTCTGTCTCATATGACAAGAGTTACAAGAGTGACGCATTATATTTGGAGTGGGAAGGGCCTGTTATGTAATTTAAATGGGACTCGCTGTGATGTCATAGCATACGGGCTCTGCAGTTTTTGTTCTACTACTACTACAGGATGTAATACTTTTATCTGTTGTCTTCCCCCTGACGGTTTACAGACAAAAAGCTCAGAGGAACTTGACTTTGATTCTGACTATATCCCTCCTAAAATAAATATTTATGTTGCCTGCTGCTTGTTCATGAGCTGCAGAGGAAACCATTCTCTAAAAATACAAGGGGGAGGGGTATTTTATTGAAAATATAAACATGCCAAGCTTATGAATGCGCCGCCATTTTTCATTGGGAGCCTGCCGAGACATCACTGGGCCAAGCTTCATTTATCTTCTAGGTCTTTTATAAATGTTATTTTCAGATGAGCAAATATTTTTGTTCAGAGCATCCTGGACTAAAACAACAATGGCTGTATGATGGGAAACGGTCTCGGTGGAGGGTGGTGGCATCTAGTGCAGCTTTGTACCTCGGAGCGCAGGTTTATGTTTGAGCGCCGTTCTTAAGATTGTAGTTACATAAAGTATTTTATACAATATATTTCAGTAACGTTGTTGCCGTCAGTGTTATTTGCCTATAGTTTTCCAGACTTTTTGCCTTTTCTCTCTAAGCTCACACATCTCTCAGCAACCCTTTCTAGTGCAGGTTCTTTAGAACTCTTTGTGATTCTCTCCAATATAGGCAGTAGTGTCAGGCTCCTTCACAGAATAAGGCTGAGGGTCCAAGTGGAGGGAAACCGGGTTTGGTTATCGGTGGTGGTGGGGTTGTTAAGCATCCAATGAAAATAGATTGTCGAAAAGACCACTCCTTTCCACCGAATTTCAATTTTTCACTCATCATCTTAGATCAGTGATGGCTAACCTATGGCACTGGTGCCAGAGGTGGCACTCAGAGCCCTTTCTGTGGGCACTCAGGCCATCACCAGAGATGAGTCCAGGTATCTTCCTGCAGTCCCAGACAGCCCAGGACTTGCTGTGCACAGAGCTGTTTTAAAGTGACAGCTCTACCTGGGACTATTTCCTGCTTTATTGGTGTCCTCAGGGGCAGGTATCAATGAAAACTGTGACAGAGAAGGGAGTATAAATCACAAATTAAATTTCTGTGTTGGCACTTTGCGATAAATAAGCGGTTCTTTGTTGTAGTTTGGGCACTCGGCCTCTAAAAGGTTTGCCATCACTGTCTTAGATGAATGCTGGTCCAACCAGCAGGATTTCCATTGGTTGGAAAAGAATGGGGAACCGTCTAGTCTCAGAACTATCATGGAAATAGATTAGTAGTTCTCCTCCATATTTAACAATCCATTAATTAGTATTTCCTTGATAAACAGTTGCGCCTAGCATCCCAGCGTGTGATATTCCCAGCTCGGCCATGAGCGGCAGCGCGGTGGAGCTAAAATGTCGGGAGAAAGAAGGAAATCCGGCTTCCGAGTACAAGTGGTTCAAGAATGGCCTCGCCATAGAACTGAGCGCCAAGGCAGTCAATGCATCGTATAAAGTGGATAAAACCACCGGAACGCTGGTAAGTATGTTGTGTGTATGTGTCTGTCACTGCCATCTATGATAACCTCCACGTTGGTGGACTAAAGGTGGAAGTAGAAGCTCAGTGTGGAGGAACATTGTTGATTAATTACATTTGTAATGTACTTCTTATTCAGTTACAATAAAAGTCCTCCCGATTACTGATCAGAGGTCATGGAGAGAACTTTCCACCTATCCACCTCCATTTTGTGAACTCTCGCACCCAGTGACCCCCTACCTGATAAAGACACCCCTATTTGTGGTGGGTTAAGATGTTGTCACCCTCAACACATATCTGATTTTTCCACGCTAAACCTGCCCTGGCTTGGTGGCCTTTCCACATGCGTAGCTGGCTCTTGCTCTTGCCCATAGATGAGGGTCCAAATAAGGCCCTTCCTTTTGGGGTCCCTATGCCTTAAAAAGCTTTTGAAGACCGTCCCTCCTACAGACGTGTGGTTTAATTGAAGACACATTTTGGTAGATGTGTTTAAAAACTTTGAAGTCTTCAAGAGGTCTCCTTGATAGGTACTTCTATAGGGCATCATGGAACATTTTTATATTTCCAGTAGATGTATATCTCTTTCTCATGGCCTCCATGTATGGAGTGGTGGCCAGACATAGAAGGCTCTCACTACTGACTTTGTATGTGAATAGAGAACCACCAAGGCCACACTATGAAGCTGCCATAAATGTCCAGGATGTACCTAATGAACAGGTCAACCTAACTTCTCCACACATTGGCATATTTCACATTGGTGGATGTACCTTATTAGTGGCATCACCTACATTTTGTGGGATATATCCTTTTATTAGCTTTATGGTGGATCATTGCATACAAAATGGTCACCAGCTATACAAATTACAGATCTATATGGCTTTTGCTGACCATGTCTAAAGCTCTAAATGTTATACATCAGACATTCTAAGAGTTTATTTTTGACCTTCACCCCCGGCTTCACCAGGCTCGACGGGTGCGGCAGAACATACAAGGCAACTGGCAAGAACTAAATAAAAGAGCAAACCTAAAGAGAACATATCCTGAGCAACTCACATAACTCGATATATTTATCACATTGCTTGCAAGGTGCTGGAACTGTGATCCGCTTCTTATCCTCTGTGGCCAAACGCCTGAGCAGAGGTCTTCCTTATGTCAGCCTATGTGATGTATATATTTGGTGAATGGTTCCTCAAGTGACTTTGCCTTATGAACTTTACTTATATACAGGCGGTCCCCTACTTAAGGACACCCGACTTACACATGATCCCTAGTTACCCTCTGTGATCCCTGGTGTAGCTCTCTGGATGTTACTATAGTCCCAGGCTGCAATGATCAGCTGTAAGGTGTCTGTAATGAAGCTTTAGTGATAATCCTTGGTCCAAATACAGCAAAAAAATGTGAAACTCCGAATGTCACTGGGGCAAAAAATTTGTCTGGATCTACAATGATAAAATATACAGTTTCGACTTACATACAAATTCGACTTAAGAACAAGCCTATCTTGTACGTAACCCGGGGACTGCCTGTACTTATGTTTTTATTAATTGGATCTAGTCACTTAGACTCTACTTCAGTGATCAGTTTAGAATTGAAGAGTTCTCTTACTGAAACTTACAGTACTCAATGCCTTGTTACATGGAGACTTGAGTTAGAATTGAGACTTTCTTTGTACCAGCAGCTCCCTCTATGCAGGACATGACCCACCCTTGCACTACAGACATGACCATTCACATGAACGGTGGTCGTGTAATACTACATTTCCCCAGCAGTGGCCGCTACAGCGGAAGTCTACAGCTGTCTAAAACTTTGAGAGCCCCATGCTCAGAGATCAGTTGAGCTTAATTCCTAAAAGGACTAATCCTTACGAGATTAACCTGCCCATGAGATTTGTCTTGTATTTCAGCTTATCCCTATTTAAGTGAATAGGCCTGAGCTGCTGTGATGGGAGTGCAATATCGAGGATCAACCTCAAGAAGTTCTCCTACCAATGTATCTTATTTCCTATCCAATGAGCAGGAGAATGCTACACTGTTGTATCTCCATCTTGGCCGACCCATAGACTTGAATGGAGATCGTGTTACGACTGCGGTTATCGGAGCTCCATTCATCGGGGGGAAGACTTTCGATCCTCTGTTGCCCAACTTCTGGGGAATCTCACCTCTGGGATCCACAAGATAGGGAATGAGTTATATTGGTGGGATAACACCTGGTGGACATGTATGAATCCGGCGAAAACAAAATAGTGCCTGTTGCTCAAGGCAACCAATCACAGCTCAGCTTTTATTTCTAATGGGAGTCTTGAAATATTTAGAAAGTTTGATAAGTTGGTCTTGATGTCTTAGTTATAAAACAAGAATTTTACCTCAGCACATCCACCATCACCCTGCTGGGACCATATGGTGATGTCTGAGACCCCATTAAAGTCTCCGTAGCGTAGATTCCTTATAATGAGGAATGTATCCGATCATTGTCGCGGTCAGCAGTAGCCGCATTACTCCGCGGCCTGGAATTGACATGTCACCATATTAATTAGCAGCAGGGACTATTGATCTGTGTAAATCAAAATCTGTCTCTTCTCGCAGCACTTTAATACAGTTACAAAGGAGGATACGGGCGAATATTACTGCGAGGCCAATAATAAGATCGGAAAACCGCAGAGGTGTCCGGCAAAGAGAATGCAAGTCGGTAAGTAGCCGCCAACGGCAGAGGGTTTCTATGGTAATAATAGAAATTCTAACATTCCGAATTCTTGATTTGCCTTACAAGTGAGAATTTTTATACTTTTTTATGATTATTACCAACCCACAGATGCAAGGATAAAGGAATTTATATACATAAAGGGAATGTGTCATCCGAAAATTACCTTTTACACCAGATTATTTATTAGGCTTTTTTCAACAATTTTTATTCATGTTCCTATTTACGGTTGTTGTTTTTTTATCTTATTGTAAGTATTATAGGAACAAATCCTGTGTGTAATCTGGCCCTGTAAACCTGTGTGTAATCTGGCCCTGTATCTGTTTTTATCTATGAATCCTTGGTTCCTCTTATAATACACATCCGGAAATTGGATTTACTAATGTGACCCTTTTGCCCTGCGATCTACGGCTTTGCATTCAGGTAGGTAGGAAGATACATAGATGTACCGTATATACTCGAGTATAAGCCGGCCCAAGTATAAGCAGAGGCCATATCTATCTATCTATCTCATATCTATCTATCTATCTCATATCTATCTATCTATCTATCTATCTATCTATCTATCTATCTATCTATCTATCTATCTTTTACAGCATTTCACTTATATACTTATAAATACTTATAAATATTGTATATACAATAACTCCTTTCTGTGTAAATAAATACTTATAAATATTGTATATACAATAACTCCTTTCTGTGTAAGTGATGGATTTGGGAAAGCTTGGTTTCCATAAATATATCTCTGGCTAAGGTTGTCGCGATTGACCCCCATCTACTGATCAGTGGTCCCCACAATCATACATTGATCATCTGGAATAATCCTGCAATAATAATGATAATCTGGTGCAGGTTACCTATGACATTGCTCTTGTAGGGTCATGAGAGTCCCCCCCCCCCATATTGGTCACAATATGACGTCTTATCCCTATATCCCACAATGCACATCTCCTTGCGGTGTAGCTGTGTGTCGCTTGGGACCGCTGTGTTTATTTACTTTGCGGTTTGTTCTATTCCGCGAAAATATCTTGGAACAAAAAACTTGACAGGAACTCCAAGATTTCCGTCCTCCAGAGGTGTCATTAGCCGATCCTTCTGTTTTGGAATCCGCTTGTTCTGTTCCGCTTTGTGTTACATTAGTGACCGGCGCCCCCTGCTGGAGGCAGCACAACGTGTCATGTCCTGCTTTGGGGGAAAAAAAATGTTGCAAAAAAAAAAATTCCACCAAAATGACATCACATAGTGTCTAAACTGTACCGATATATAGTGCATAAATACACAACTATACACAATTACAGGCTGTCCCCTACTTAAGAACACCTGACTTACATACGACCCCTAGTTACAGACAGACCTCTCTGCCCACTGTGACCTCTGGTGAAGTCTCTGGATGTTACTATAGTCCCAGACTGCAATGATCAGCTGTAAGGTGTCTGTAATGAAGCTTTATTGATAATCCTTGGTCCCATTACAGCAAAAAAATTTTGAAACTCCAATTGTCACTGGGGAAAAAAAATCTTTTGTCTGGCGCTACAATGATAAAATATACAGTTTCAACTTGCATACAAATTCGACTTAAGCACAAACCTATGGACCCTATCCAGTGGCGTAACTAGGAGAGACAGGGCCCCCTAGCAGGCTACTGCATGGGGCCCCCCTTCCCACTTAAAAAATATGCATATTAGTATACTCACACATGCGGATAAACTCATCCATACCGTACCATATGTAACATACTCAGATACAGTGTATACAGACGCCATATATACATCACAGTATATGTTATATACATATTATGCTGGACAATGTGCAGTACAATATAGATATAATGGTGCACATTCTCCATTCTTTATTGCGTCAGGTCGGATGATGGGGCCCCCTGACACTGCGGGCCCCATAGCAGCTGCAATGGCTGCTACCACTGTAGTTACGCCCCTGACCCTATCCTCTATATGTAACCCGGGTACTGCCTATATTTGTTATTTCTTAAGTGGTCTATAATTGTTTCATTACTTACTAGTTCTTTATTAGCATTATATATTAGTTGATTGTAAGTTCTATGTTTGGTTGGTGATGAGTTGCATAACATGATCCCTTTAACTCCTTTTTGTTTGTTTCCTTACAGGTAGAAAATCAAAGTAAGTAATTTTTTTACTTTTTTTACATCAAATTTTTACCTGAATTGATGTTTTAACTGTGGAATATAATAGCTGTGGATGGTGAATGCATGACGCCAGGACAACAATATCAGAAAATATTAGAAATTATTAAATTAGACATACATTTAATAAGAAAGATGGTTTAGTACACAGTACTGTATATACATCAACTTTTAAAGGAAATAGTTCCTTCTACGGTATATTAGGAATTTTACATTTTAGTAGACCCACGTGGCAGATTATTAGTGGATCAATAGCTGTTCCGCATATAATTTTTTTTTTTAAATGGACAAAAAGTAATACGGTCTTGCTGCTGTGCAGATGTGTCTCCATGGCAACAGACTACAAACACATCCTCTGTAGTATAATCTGTCTCTTTCATTCAAGACATCGCTGACAAAGAGTAAAGAGAAGGTAGATGGAAGTAGAGGTAGATACGGGTTCTGACTACACAGGACTTGTGTGTAGTCTGTAACCATGGAAAATGAAGCTTTGTATAGAAGTTTTGGACATAAAATGTCATTTATGTATTTCTAAAATATCGTCTTGGATTGGAGAGGATGAGAGCGGTGACTCCTTCAGTGTGGTGGTTATGTGTGGGCTTAGATGTGATGTCCCGATGGCATCAGTTGCCATGTTTGTGGTGTGGTTATAGTTACACAGTGCTGACATGTAGGAGTATATTTATCTGTGTTATAGATATATTATATACATTGCAAATGTTTGCATTTTAGGTTTTAGTATCTCAAATATGTTTTTTTTTCCTGTCTACAGGAAAGAACCCAATGCAGCAACACAGGCCGAAAATGTAAGTAACATCATCTAAACATGGGAAGATCTGATGCTTATGGGGTGCGCATGTCCTATACGTCACTCTGTGTCCTTATTCAATATTTCAACTGGGCAGCTCGGTATTTTTAGGATCAAGTAGCCCGGTAAAAAAGATGTTGGCCTGAATACAGAAGGGGAATCTGCCCCTTACCTATCCTTGGGATAACCTATCAAAATTAGTTCAGTGGGGGTCCATCTACGTTTCAAGCGGCCACAGTTTCTGTGGGAAAACAAATATATAAGAACAGTGGGAACCATAGAAAATATGCAAAAAAAAAAATTGATACTCACCTGCTAGAGCCAGTTATCTTTACTATAAAGATAACCGGCTTTAGCAGCTGAGTATTCATTTATTTTTTTTTAGCATATTCTTTATTCTTTAATTTGCTTCATCAATGACCTACCATACATCCCTGTGACCCCTGCAGCCATTCATTTCCTTGTTAGGACACAAGACTTAGACTTAGGCCACTGATTGGCTGCAAAGGTCATGTGGATTGACGTGACCTCATCATAGGAGGACCAGAGCATCAAGGCTTGTGGGGGCTCTGAAAGCAACAGGAAAAGGCATAAGATGTAGGAGGAACTGCATAAAATCTCAATTAAAAATGGCCTCTTTCCTTTTTTTCAGGATTTCAAGCACACAAAGTCCTTTGTGATTTGAGAAGACATTTTGCGATGGCGGCCATTTTAGCTCCTGGCTTTACCTGGATGGCGCACTCCATTGCGGATACTATTTGACTTGAAAAATATCTATTTTTACATGGAAGAAATGTAATCAACCCTATTTTGAGGAGAAAACAGGATTTTTGTGCTTTAATCTGGATCGGGGGAAGTAGTTGAGCTGTGACTTGCTGGGTATCTTCCCACTGAGGACGGTGACATTGTGACGGTGAAGGAGATCAGTCGTCTCTTGGAAACATATCTGCCGGGAAAGACATTGCAGCTCGCGTTGTACTAGTAGCTATTTTTACACAGGCTAAACAGTGCATGAATGTTAAAGGAACTGTCGTACGTGTATATAAAGCAATTTATTGTTATATCATATTGTGTGGCCTAACAAAGAACAGACGCGGCGTCCGAGGTGTAGTGATGTTAACCCTTACAAGCGATAAAGTTATTGCAATAGGCAACTGACTAGAAATAGAAGACCATATTTTTCATTAGTTCTATGTAATCTATACATATATATGCCTTAAAATAGATGTAAAGTAGTAAAAAGTGCAGGTAGGTATTAAATATGAGGGGAATGCTAGTAACGACCTATCGGATTCTGGCTTCGGAGCCCAAATTTGGAGTTCCTGGGCTTCGAGACAAAATTTGTGATAGGGTCTTTAACCACAATGTTCCATTTCTAATGCTGGTGTTTTCTTATGTGGTGCAGGGGCTTTTGGGTTTCTGGCAGGGCCTAAGTCTAATGGCTGCCTCTGCCCCCCCTTTAGAACTGAAATCTAAAATTATAACGACCTGTGGCAGCCATTCACGGCTCAACTTTCACTTTTTTTTTTTTAAATAAAAAAGGCAGGTGATTGGTTGTTCTGGACAGCGTTGGGGTCTATTTATATGGGCAGCTGGTCCACTTTTTGTTTAAAAAGCCTAAAACGCTGCTACACTTGGCACAGATTGACTTTGATCGAAATGGGCCTTGCGACCCAGTCACAGATTAGATTTCACCTTTACGAAGCAGTTGCATAAAAGAAAGCTGTGATCTGATTGGTTGTGATCAGCAATAAGACCAGTTTCTCCAATAACTATCTATCATAGACTGATAGAACCATCATGGTTCTGGAGAACAATTTCATTTCTGTTCCAGATTTTAGAATTTTTGATAATACAGGCAGTCCCCGGGTTACGTACAAGATAGGTTCTTTAAGTTGAATTTGTATGTAAGTCCGGAACTGTATGTTTTATAATTGTAACCCGAGTCAAAATTTTATTTGTTCTTTGTTGCAATTGGATTTTAAAAATGTTGGGTTGTCATAAGAACCAGGATTAGCCTAAGACTAAGTACAGTAAATTTCCATCATCCAGAGATCCGTTTGTAACTAGGGGTTGTCTGTAAGTCAGGTGTTCTTAAGTAGGGGACGACCTGTATATGTGTTATATTTATTTTTCTTCCAATAGATCTTATCCTTCATATGTTGTAATAAACTTTTCAAGGTGCGCCTTGAGGAAAGTTTGGCCTAATTCACATCTTCAGGACATGTCAGGATTTGTACAGTATGGATAAATATCTATAAACCTCCATGTGCCTCCATCTAAAACTAGGGGTACAGTCACAATATGACCTTGAGCCTTAGATGGTTTCATATCGGTGAGGCCTATATCATAGTTGTCTGAGTAGATCTTGATATCTTTGTATCCATACACACTAAAAATGTGTAGATATTTTCTAAGCTACATAGAATGTTAGAACATTTGGGCCCAAGTTTGGATTGATTCCTCATCCTTTGAGGTTCTACTTACCCAGGCATTCGTAATGTTAAGATTTTTAGGTTCTCCGTGCCTGATGCCTGTAATATGTCTTCTTACTTCCAAAGTTCAATATCTCGCCAAGCGTGAATAGGGTAGATTATGATATATTCCCTATTGGAGCAGAGGAACCAACGTTCTCCTCCAGAACATTAAGGTGTTGCCGTTGAGACTTGGATACCTTGGGACCATCAGTGAAATTTAGAACTGATCTACTGCCAAGATCTGATGGGTTGTCCTATACAGACTTTATGTTGAGACAGTTATCATCTCCGAACCAAAGCCCGCCATTGTATATTCTGGACTGGTCTATGCTGACCATGTAGAGAAAACTAGCTATGAAATTATAGATGTCACACCAAGGATTTGAGAAATTTTCACAACATGAATCAACGTCAGATCATAATACTAGAGAAGAAATGGTTTCTACATAAGGCAACCAGGTATCTACTAAGCATAGACTGTTCTCATCATGACCGAAAACGAGAGCCTACTGCAAAATGGTGTCAGTCAATAAGAAATGTAAGCCGTTTTGATGGTGCAGTCCTTTAATTTTTGTTGTATTTATTTAAAGTGTTAAGACTTGTGCACTCCACTACCAGTGATCTCTCATGGGATGGTCTACATAGCAACCATTCTTGGGACAGGCAGTGAAAGGGGTCAAAATACGAAAACCAGGTATCACCTATTCACAAGATAATTGATAACTGTATGGTCTGTCTGCTAGGACCACCACCGGTCATGAGAATTGGAGGTACTGGAAGTCGCACTACGTGGTTGATGGTCCATTAGTTCCATAGAGCTGGAACGGAATGGCATAACATGTGCGTGACCACCATTATATTGTAACAGTGGACATAGGGCCCCCAATGCTTGTGACCGGTCTGGGTCCCAACAGTTACAACCCCTCCCTACCTTCCACCCAACATTAATTTATCACGGGTCCTGTGTTTCCTATGGGAAATAGTAGTCAGGATTAAGGAGACCATGCCGGCTCTCTTCACAGAAGAGTGCCCCCCACCTGTCCGTGGATGTCTTATACAGCAGTTAATCTTCACTGATATAAAACCACATGTAACTCCAATTTCTGACACATGGCTCTCATATTTTTAGACCTGGACAGTTCCTTTAAGTCAATTTTTTTATTATTTTTAATCTGAGAATGCATCCTAGAATTTTTACCCAGCAGACAAAAAATCTTGCAAATCCATAGTAAAAAAACTAACAAAAATACATACAAAAAAAAGTATTTATATAATTAATCAAAATGAAATTGTTGCCCCCTTGTGTCCAAATCTTACCCAGCCCAGTCAGTGGTATTGGCGTGTACAACCCTTATGTCAATGAAAATTATTCCAACTTGCTAATCAAAAAAAAAAAAACTTATTTTTCTTTGAAATTTTATTTTTGTTTAAGAATAATAAATGTGCCTTAATTTAACGTTCAGATGAGAATGTATACATTTTTTTTTTTTACTGCCTATATCTAGTTTTCTGCCTGTATAGTTTGCTATGCGTTTGTTTGCTTCTGCTCTGGATTGCACTATAACTATATCTGTTACAGCAGATTCTTCTTCCTTTGTGCAGCCGTAAGACGATGATAGAGATAGCGTCGCACTTTTTGAAGATTTTAAGATGTATAACGTGATGTAGAAAACTGTCTGAAATAAAGTGTTTTTTTCTTTTTGGTATAGTTTTTGTGTGCACCATTTATTGATGATGTGACTTTCAGAAGGGGCAGGGCTACCTTGGAGACCTACCTTAATGACACGTGACATAATAGGTAGGGTTCCTGACCACCTATGACGTCATGGGGGGGGGGGGAGAGGGGACGACGATCTGTCACATGTCATCAAAGAATCAATGTGAGACTTCAGGGCTCGTCATTTCTGGAGAACTGTTACAGTGTGGCGGTGGCACACTGTAACAGGTCATCAGTAAAATTGTGATTACAGCTGTATATGGTAGAAATGATCAGACCTCCTAGGGTTAAAGTACCCTGGTTGGGGGTCTACAAGAAAAATGTAATTAAAAAAAAAATGTAAAAAACTGAAAAATTCTAATCCTTTCTCTAGAAGTGGCACAAAAATAATAATTTTGAAAAAGTCATAAACATGTTGGATATCACTGGGGGTCATGTATCGTTATTTCAGCTAGGCATATTGTCTATTTTTAGCGACTTTTGCCATTTTTGCGCCATTTTTGCTACTTTTAACTGTCGTTTTTCAAGTACGCCTTGGTCTGCACCTTGTGCCATATGTATCATTGTTTTACAGATGTTCCGTGCAACTTTTCACTTAGGTTTCACTTTTTAGCGCCATTTTTGCGACTTTTTTGCCGCAAATCTGCACCTGATCCAGGGCAGGTGCAAAGGAAGGATTTTTATCATGGACCCTATTTTAACATGTAAATTGGAATTATTCCACATGCTTTAAATGTTTAAAATTTTGCACAGTAATCTCTATTGTGAAAATTCAGAAATTTTTGCATTTACATTTTTTTTATATTTATTGGTTAGGGTGAGGTCACACGTAGCAGTTTAATTGTGTTTTTAATGCATTTTAAAACATATTACAACAGCTGAGGAGGTGATTTGGCTTATTTCATTACTGTTAACACAATATAAACACCACATTACCGCATGTGTTAACATCGCATTTACTATGCGCTTTGTAAAATCAAATGTTAACAGTAATGTAATTAGGAAAATCACCTCCTCAGCTGTTGTAATAGGTTTTAAAATACATTAAAAACGCAACGTTAAATCCCAAATTACCAGTAATGTCCAAGTCCTTATATAACCCCTCACATGGTTGATCTCTCCTGTATATAACCCCCCAATGGCTGTATCTTCCTGTATATAACCCTCACATGGCTTGTATCCTCTCTGTGATATAACCCCTCAATGGCTTGTATTCTTCCTGTATATAACCCTTACATGGACTTGTATCCTCTCCTGTATATAAACCCTCACATGGCTTGTGTCCTCTCCTGTATATAACCCCCTCACATGGCTTGTATTCTCTCCGTATATACCCCCTACATGGACTGATCCTCTGTATATAACCCCACATGGCTTGTGTCCTCTCTGTATATAAACCCCTACATGACGTGATCCTCTCCTGATATAACCCCCTCACATGGTTGTGTCCTCTCCTGTATATAACCCCTCCATGGCTTGTATTCTCTCCTGTATATAAACCCCCTTACATGACTTGTATCCTCTCCTGTATATAACCCCTACATGACTTGTATCCTCCGGTAATAACCCCTCACATGGCTGTTGTCCTCATCCTGTATATAACCCCTCACATGGCTGTATTCTCTCCTGTATATAACCCCCTTAATGACTTGTATCCTCTCCTGTATCTAACCCTCACATGGCTGTGTCCTCTCCTGTAATAACCCCCTTACATGACTTGTATCCTCTCTGTATATACCCCTCACATGGTTGTACATCCCTGATATAACCCCTCAAAGGCTTGTTCCTCTCGATATAAACCACCACATGACTTGTATCCTCTCATGAATACCCCACTACTGATTGTATCCTCTCCTGTATATAACCCCATCAATGGCTTGTTCCTTCTGTATAAACCCTCACATGACTTGTATCCTCTCCCTGTATATAACACCTCACATGGCATTGATCCTTCCTGATATATAACCCTCACATGGCTTGTGAACTCTCCGTATATAACCCCCCACATGGCTTGTGTCCTCTCGTATATAACCCCTCACATGGCTTGGTATCCTCTCCTGTATATAACCCCTCAACATGGCATGGGTCTCTTTCTGTATATAACCCCCTCACATGGCTTGTATCTCTCCTGCATAACCCCTCACCATGGCTTGTATCTTCCTTATTAAAACCCTCACATGGCTTGTATCCTCTCCTGTATATACCCCCTCACATGGCTTGTATCCTCTCCTGTATATAACCCCTCACATGGCTTGTGTTCTCTCCTGTATATAACCCCTCACATGGCTTGTGTCCTCTCCTGTATATAACTCCACACATGGCTTGTATCCTCTCCTGTACATAACCCCCTCACATGGCTTGTATCCTCTCCTGATTACTTGTGTGTGATAGCACTTACGCAGAGTAGTCATCTCCACTTTGAAGCCAGCAGGCATGATGACACCATCACATAGCACCTGCTGGCCTTGGCCGTACAGAGCACCAGCAAAAGCAATCATGGTGGAGCTGGGAGTCCACAGCTTTCTGCTTCACTGTTTCCCTCAACTCCTATCTCTGTCTGGAAAACACAGTTACAGGACCCCAGGCCACATCTTCTGCTGCTCAGGACATCTCCCACCAGGATGAAGGATTGTACACCAAGCACACTGACATACTGATGTGTACGCTTAGTTTCATATATAGTTTATTCATATAAATAAGGCCTATCTAAAAGTAAAACTCTTGTCATAGCCCCAAGCAACCAATCACAGCTCATCTTTCATTTTTCCAAAGGCGTTTATAATATAAAAGCTGAGCCTCTAATTGGTTGTTATCTGCAACTTGACTGAATGAGGCCCTATATACACAGTATATAGAGGTGTTATAAAGCGAAAAGCTGCACTATAATTGCTTGTTTTGTCCAACCGTTTCCACAGACTTTACATAGTGATTGCAGCTTCAGACTCTAATTACTTCTCTCAGTTTTCAGTTGGAGTGAAAATCTTCCTCTTGTCGTCGTCATCATCTCATGCTTACACTTTATGCGGTTCTCTAATCCCTGTATTGATTGATAGGGGCACCAGACGTACGGGTGTAGGCCTCGGCTTGGTCACATATGCGTTTCTATGGAAACGCATCGAATCGGTAACCAGAAATTAAAACAACACAAGACCGGGAACTCATATACAAATGGACCATGGCCTCCAACCGTACGCTAGCTGCACCCTGTGGATCGACGCTCCTCACTGACGTACCAGCACCAATTATGGGTATTATCAGCAGGGGGTGAACCCAAAATTCTGTCTGAAGCCCAAGTTCAGGTCCGCTCATCACTATAGGCCAAGGCCGTTCCACATTATTATAGTAGTTTATGTTTTTACATGACCTTATGTGTACATGTTTTGTAGCAATATAAACATCATGGGGGTCCCATCTTATATCCCCAGAAAATATGATAGACCTCATGTAAGGGGTCACCTGCCCATGTTAAATTTGCAGCCATTGGATACCAGGGTACGAGACATTTCTGTAACGATAGTAATAGAAAAAGTAATGGATAACCCCCATAAGAAACCCCCCAAATCAGTGCTTACATCAACCCTGCATTATGTGCAGACTAGACTCATGTCCTTTTTTTTTAAAGGGCATCTACCAACAGGGTGAAGGACTGTATGCAAATGAGCCTGAGGGGCTCCAGGCTCCAAAGGTGTTAAGGAAGCCTGGAGCTCCCCAGGTTTATTTACATACAGTCTTTCATCCTGGTGGTAGATGCCCTTTAAGGAGCTCCCTTAACACTTTATAGCTGGAACAGTATGGATCCAGTGTATTAACTTTCCATAATGCAGTGTAATTGTGGTGTGAACAGGTCCTAAGTCTTAGCGCAGGGACCCCGTCTAATCAAGGTCGCTGTGACATGACATGGGTCCGCACAATGACATCAAGTTGTACTCCAAGAACCTCCACCTTTTAACGCTTAGGTGACATGAAGAAGAGTACGTTCACAGGGGACCATTCATTGCAGCACATTAAAGCAAAAGCGCAGGGTTTTATTAGGACTAAAATGAGGACGATCTGTACAGATTTCACAATCTGCACTACAGGAAATAAAATCCACAGCAGCTTATAATTTAGGGCATGAAAACTGACTTAGGATACAATTCAAATCAATATCAAATTAGTGGGCTAAGCACAGCGCCGTACTTTGTGTAGTGGCTGTGCTAGGTACTGCAGCTCAGCTCCATGTACTTGAACTGAGCCGAAACTAGGTCACATGACTGACATTGCAGAACTTAAAGGTGAGAGGGGTATTTGCAGGAGCTCCACTACTGCTTCTAGTGGTGCCATATCATTTGGATAGATCATCAATATCAGATCAGTCAAGGCCTGAGGGTCAACATTCTCGCCTTTTAACCAGATTGAACTGCGTTACAATGAGCTCTGGAGTCTCTTCACCTTCCACAGCGCCGTACATAGTATAGTGACTGTGACTGGTATTGCAGCTGAGCCCCAATCACTTTAATAGGACTTAAATGTAAATAAGTCATGAGACCAATGAAAGCGACATCACAGACCTGGGCAGTGGGAACTAATACTGATCAATAATGATGACCTATCGATATTGGACTTGTGGAGAACCCCTTTCATAAATGGCCCCCTCAGCTGTATCCGGGCCAAGAGGGCGGCTCTTGTGACAGCTGAGAATCGGGGGATATTCGCACGTCTTATCGGGACCCTGCGGCCCTGATGACAGGGGAGTATAGCCGTTATACAAGATCTATGGAAATAACTCGGCCCAGTTTAGAAGGATGAAGCGATATAGTTTATTACTGTCTCGCTCTTCCCATCAGGGGTGACTATAAATTGTCCATTACAAATGGCCCACAATAAATTCACCGCAGCGCTGACAGAGCTGCGCCCTCCGCCCGTTCCTGAGGTAAATTTGTCAAAAGAATCCATCCGAGCCGAGAGATATTTGGCGAGCCGACACGATGCTGCCCATACAACACTGAGGCGACACATACCGCACCATACATGCCTCGCAGGGATCTTCCCAGAACCCCAAAAACAGCTCCACCGGACTTCCAGGACCTTCTCCCACTATAAGATGTATTCACCAATGAATAAGTGCGACTAAACACGGATGCAAGGTTACTGGTGGTCTATATACACCGTCATGTAAGACCGCCCTGGAGGATTAATTCACATGCAGTAGACCGAAGGGAAAAAAACAAATTATGTTACTTAAAACTGAGTTTTTATTCACATGGCGCAGTTTTGGCATTAAAGGCCATCTACCATCATGAGGATAGAGGTTTATACTCAGCTCCCTGTACCAAACAGCAATAAGCTCCCTTTTCATGTTGTAGTATGCCCGGGTTGCGTAGAGATATAGCTTTATAACATGCAAATGAGCCTCATGGCTCAGCCGATAATTTATAACACCCCCCCTTCCCAGCCGATTGACACACCGACACTAGGCTAAGAGAGCCGATGACTGCTCGCACACAGCACGAGGATAGTAGAGGGAGAGCTGGTGACGTCGCCGGCTCTCTGAGCATAGCGTTGGTGCGTCAATCGGCAAGGGACATGCATTAATTAAATTAATCGGTGGAGCAATGAGGTGCTGGTTAGCTTTATAACATATGCAAATGAGCCTATTGCCACAAAAAACAAACATTCTAAAATATGACAAAAGACGCTTGTTGCCGTTCGGGATGGGACATGGACTATAAACACCTACCCTCAGGTTATCTGATCCTTTAAGCATGTGGATTTATTTCAGCTCTATTTAGAGAAATGAGAAAGCCATTGAAATCTGCAATTTATGAATCCACCTTACAGGTAAGGACACAGAGTCAGGGGCACAAGCTTAGGTTATAGCAGCCAAGTAACACAGAACAGCTTCCTAGCAACATAAACCTGCAGAGACCTCAATATAGTTCATGGAGAAGAGGGAAAGTCATTAAAAAAAACCTTCAAACACAAGTATAATACTGCAAGTACAGGGCGCCACCTGCTGGGCAAACCTGTCAGTACATCTCCACAACTAAAACGAGTGGATATCCTAAAATTCTACAACGTAAAACATTTTAAAAGATACATTTTATTCAATTTTTTAGCTTCTGATTAGATTTTTTTATTTCTACTTTCTAAGCCTGAGCCAAAGGCATTCAGGAGAGAAGATGAAAGTGACAGCAGGACAGGAAGTCACCATCGACTCCATCGTGACAATGTGATTTTACTCCATGTTCTTCACAGTTTGGAGGAGGTGATAAGTTGCTGCACATCTGACCATCTCCTCCCTAACCCAGACAATGGTTCCTGGATTCTGGACCAGGGGACACTGATATATTCAGATTTAATGCTATCTGAATGTTGGTGTATGAGGACTTGGGGAAAGCGAGATCCGCGCCAGTGGTTAGATACAAGTAACTGATTCAGTGCAGGAAAGAAAACAGACGACCACAAAGTCCTCACTAAAGTGGTTTTATTAATTTACAAGAAACACAGATGAGACAGGTCCAAGGCTCCGATCACTTCTGAACTTCCTCCAGGTTTGGTTCTGAAATACAAAGATAATAAATGATCAGTCATCGCAATACAAGCCCCAAGCTCAGAGTACACAGAACCCAGGTGCACAATCCTCAGGATGGGGCAATAGAGAAGCTATAACCTATCTCATACTTGTGGAATATTTACAGGATATAGATGGATCCCGGAGGTGGATCTGCATCCATCATCTAAATGGGGTCTTACTACAGCCCCCAATCTCACATCTGAAGTGAGAGGAGAGGTGGGCACACATGCAATACTTGAAGAGAACTGCTGTAGGACTTCTGTGAATAGCTTTAAAGGGGTTGTCCGAGTTTAAAAAAAAAAAAAATATATATTTATAGGTGGCCGGGAGCGGGCTGCCTAAAATAATAAAGCTGTACTTACCTTGCGGTGCCCTCCGGTATCCAGCGCTGCTGTCACTCCGGTCCGGGCGCCATGTAAACAAACATGGCCGCCGGAGCAGCGCTGCATTCAGCTTCTGGCTGGCCGTGGCCGGGTACGCCTATCCGTCCCTATACACAGCATTGTGTATGGGGAACGGAAGGTTGTCGTGTCCGGCCGGAAGCTGAATGCAGCGCTGCTATTGTTTTAAGCAGCCCGCTCTGGGTCACATATTTTTTTTTCAAAACTCGGACAACCCCTTTAAGGCGTTACCACCATCACAATGGTAAATACAAGGCTCTAATAGGGTCACCCATATAGAACTTACCCTGTTGACACTCCTAAAACCCTCCCGAGCCAGCTGGTCACAAGACCCTCAAGCAGCAGGGCTTCCTGCGACGTCCCATGTCTTTTTGCCTTCCAGTGGATGGAGAAGACTGTGCCATCATTACTGTGTGCACACCTCCTCCATCACACCCGCTTCCATAGTGGTGGTCGGAGTGGTGTGCCATCATTATTGGGTGCACGCCTCCTCCATCACAGCCGCTCCCATAGCGTTGGAAACTAGCAAGTCATGGGGCATCACAGGAATTCCCAACAGCTGTACAGAGACTTTACCAGGACAAGCACTACAAGGGGGACCCCACGAGGGTCGTGTACTAACCCCGGTAAAGATCTGTAATAGTGACTGACAAACCCCTTTAACAGTGAGGCTTGGTTCTTGGAAATCCCTTAAAAATGAACAGAAAGAGCTGCACATGCAGCAGCCTACAGTTACTGTATCTCTATAACCACAGTGAGAATAGTTAAGTATTTCCAGATGCCTGGAGAGCAGAGCCTGGACATTGCAAGTGTGACCTACACCCTTCTACTTGCAATAAGCATCATCAACATGTAAAGAAAAAGGAAAAATGCATAGATGGCATTATAGAACGCATACACAGTGTCATATATAGCTGGACCAAGTGCAGTTTGGCTCACTTATGTGCAGGGTTTGGCAGATTATTGAATACTGGGGCCCGGACTTGATGAATCTGGCGCCCCCTGCACTGTACGGGAAGTGTGCACCAGCTTTTTTCTATGCAACTTTAACATACAACGTGCAACACAATTCTGTCAAGTCGCTGTATTGAATATGTCGCAGACTCCGACTAAGAAATATCTCGTCGCTTTAGGTGCACATCTTTCTGTCTTGTCGGACACGGCGCAGCCGCGACACGAAACTGGCGCAGACACTTCTTAAAACCACGTGTAAGCTCCAAAGATGTTGTTCTCAGTGCAAAGTCAGACAGAAAACAAGCACAACCAGAAACATACATCTGGGCCATTATGTGTAACAAACTTTTGTATAGTTTGCAAGAAGAAGGAGCCGGAGCTACCGACTGGAACCCATAAACTATGCGGCGCAGTGCAAGACATGTCCGCACCATACAGTATAGTAATAGAAGTCACCACTAACCTTCAAATTTAAATTTGGGAAATTCCTCCAGGTTGCCCCCTCCGTACAACCTCTGCAATTTGCTGATGTCTTCATTGAGATCCTTCTGATATTCTGCACCAGCATCAACTGCGCCGCCCGATTTCCTGTAAAATGGTAGATGATACATTTTAACTGGAGTTTAATGGAACAGTCCTGTAAAAGTGGATTCAGTAAATTAGACCTGGTGCAGGACCAGAAGGGAGGAGCAGGACCATGTTCTAGGAATACAATAAGTAGTCATGCTCCTCCCTTCAGACCCTGCACCTTATATTATTCAGTGACTTTGCATTGACTGGAGTGTTCCTGTAAGGCGCATGAATAAACAAAGACAAAACTGCCCTTCCAAATGTACAAGAGTCTACACCATTAGTAGCCATGGACTCCAATAGTCCCAGGCTTCTTCATATTGTAATAGTATAGCTTGTGCAAGACTATGTATGGAGACCCTAAACACGTAGGCTGGCGAGTAACCTGTCCTGTGCATAGGCGGAGATCCCCAAAATAGGATCTGCATATCTTTTCAATAGTGGGCACAAGTAATAGGATTTGTTTTAATGTTTTCCTTGTGGGACCTTGCACATAAATTAAATTCCCGGGCAAATAGTAGAGCGATCTAGAAGCCCTGTCCTGTATTACACAGCAGACGCATGTGAATGGGCAGTGTGCAGAGCTCCATTTCTCCTGTAGGGGCACTGCTTATTATCAAGAGATCCACCTGAAGTGCACGGCCTAATTATTCGGTACCGCTGTTCCACACGAAGCAGGGACTCCTTGTATCACATCATTATGACGCACTGAGTCCTAACACTAGTCCTGTGGTCATCGAATTCTAACCAGTGCACGGTCCGTAACTCACTGGGCCACCTGGCTTGTGTGCCCCTGGCCTAACAAGTGGGGAATAGTCAGAGGTTCACAACCCCTTTAAAAGGAAATGTACTCATAGATCCAAGCACTGCGAATACGGTAATCTTCTAATATTTCATCTATGGCTTCCTTCCTCCAAAATCTTTTAACACCCTAGCCCACTGTGATGTGGCTTTACAGACTCTTACACTGTCTCACCTCCCCCCTGCTGCCTCAGCACATGTGTTTCTAGCCCTAAGGCTACATCACAGGGTAACCCCTCAGGCTCATTAGCAAAATGTTAGGAGGCCATGGATAACACATAAGAAGATTCCCACAGTCACAGTGCCCGGACCTAAGAGTAATGTCCCTGGTTTACCATCGTACATTTTCATGGTAAATTTCCTTTAATTATTTTCTTGGTGTTCATCATAGGGGACTGAGCTTCACATCCTACAAACACTTACTGGCTCTTTGTTCTGTAGTCACGGATTTTGTCAACAAAAAGCTTCTGGATGGGGTCCAGTTCCTTGGTCTTGTTAAAGGCGATGGCGGTCAGCCCGATATTCCTTCTCAAGTGGACAGAGATGGAGGAGCGGAAAATAGAGGAGAAGCGGAAAAGATGCTGGAGCACCATGATGTCACGTTACCTACAGGGAGAGAAGGCGACCATTAATGATATCACAGTCTGATGCACGGGACAAGCGGGAGATTATTACAGAAATATACAACATCTTGAGAGTAAGGGGCGATTCCTCCGTATAGCAACCCCCAAACCATGCGATAAAATAACACTATATGTATCACTATAACTAGCGGAGGACGGCCTGACCTCTAGGAACACCCCCCACCCCCCAGAATGAAGGGTGACGCTCACCACTCTCTAGAGACATCATACAAGTCAATGTGACGGCTGCAGAGCTCAGGACACCGGGTGACTGGACATAACGCTGTGGCCCCAGAGGTCAAAACCCCCTTTGTATAGAGATGGTATGTCCTTGTAATTCAAAGCCCTTATAAGAGCTCCCCTTTAACACTGCCCTCTACAAAGGACAGATGAGTTATGCCCCCCTAGTGTACACTAATACAAAATGCTCTCTGCCCCCTCATTAATGACTGACAGTAAGTGACAGCTCTAGCCTCACAGAACCATCACATAAAATTGCAAAGTAGCATGAGGGTGCAATAGGTGCCCCCCTTCCTTTATTCCAGATAATGTTATATATAGACCATCACACAATTTCACGACAGCCAGTGCCGGGGCAAAGAAACAGGCCTGTGCATGCGGGCACTGTAGGTTCACCCCTCCGCATCCAAAATAATGGTATAGTCCATCATACATTTACATGACAGCGAGTGGTGGGGCAGTACAACAGGCCTAGGTATAGGGGGGAGTAACCGGCGGCACCGTACAGGATCTGTCCGCATAAGAGCGCACCGTGTACACATATATAACCCGAGCACAGCCCGCACTACACGGAGATCCCCCGCTCACCTCTCCCGGAGCACAGACGAGCGGTCACCTTGCTGTCCTATCACCGTGAGCAGCACCCTGATGACGTCAGACGTAGAACACGCCGCATAAAAGCACCGCCCTTGCAATGACGTCCGGAGGGCAATGGGCGTGTTATGCGCATGTGCGGAGTACACCACTTACTCTTGCTTACTACAAGTCCCAAAAGTCTGCGCGCCTTATAGAGCGGCGAGCCTGCGCAGAAGTGACTTAGTATTATATGCAGACTATTGTGACAGGATAAATAATTGACTTTTGTCATAAGGAGCAAATAAAAACATGAGACGTAATTAAAAAATGTATGTATTATCTATAGGGAAAGCTGGGCGACAGGATCCTATTATTGCACCACTACAAGTGTTGCTGTTCAGGAGTCTGGGAAAGCTGGGTTATGTCCCTAATAGGTGAATTTCTACAGCACCATCATATTCTGTAGGGCTGTACAGATCATGGGGCACATATGCCAACAAGATAAGACATTGCAGAGTGATAACATAGCTGAAGCCATAGGAGTGAGGCCCTGCTCACAAGAGCTTACAATCTACTACTGATAGTAACCTCTTCTGCACAGGAGCTGGTGCAGTAGTAGGCCACAGACAATGGTCCCTGTGGACTGTGTTTGCAGCCTGATTGTCATCCAAGGACAATGTTAACCCCTTAACAACCTGGCCCTTTTTTGTTTTTTCATTTTTTAATCCCCACCTTCAAAAATCTAATTTTTATTATTACACTTAAAGAGCTGTGTTACGGCTGTGTAAGACAGTGTAACAGCCTGTAAATAAAAGCACAGATCGGCTCTGTTAACCGCCCAGTAGCATTCAGGCTCATTAGCATAATTTTAAAAGTTTATTTTTAGAAGGATAGAGGCCATGGATAGCAAACATATTACCACATAGATTACCACACTCATTGTGTCTTAAACTATGAGTCAGGGTGCGTTCACACGTTACGTTTTTGTCACGTCTTTCCCCGTAATACGGTGCAGTGCGCCATATATCTCTATGGAGAGTGGCCGGGGTCGCTCCCTCCTCTTCTCCCTTGTGCGCTGTGCTACGTTACGGCGTGCACGCGTCCATGTGAATGTAGCCTGTATTTCTGTGAACACAGTCTCAGTATTAGCCCCCTTCACACAACGTTTATAGGGGGCGTATGCCAGCCGTACAAACGCCAGCGCCGTATACGTCCACCATATAAGTGAATTGTGTCAAAGTACACGCCATCACTGAAAAAAAGTGGGCATTTCGCTATGTACAGGGGAGGGGTGAGGAGCGCTACGTACAGGGGAGGGGTGAGGAGCGCTACATAGAGGGGAGGGGTGAGGAGCGCTACCTACAGGGGAGGGGTGAGGAGCGCTACGTACTGGGGAGGGGTGAGGAGCGCTACGTACAGGGGAGGGGTGAGGAGCGCTACCTACAGGGGAGGGGTGAGGAGCGCTACCTACAGGGGAGGGCGTGAGAGCGACTACCTACAGGGGAGGGGGTGAGGAGCGCTACCTACAGGGGGGGTTGAGCCAGTAGCGCTATGTACAGGGGAGGGGGGTGAGGAGCGCCTACCTACATGGGAGGAGGGGAGGAGCCGCTATGTACCGGGGAGCGGGATTGAGAGCGCTACCTACAGGGAGTGGGTGAGGAGGATACGTACAGGGAGGGGCTCGAGAGCGCTACATAGAGAGGAGGGGTGGTGAGGTGAGCGCTACGTTACAGAGGGAGCGGTTGAGGAGCCCCCGCGAGGTAGAGAGGAGGGTTGAGGAACGTACGTAGAGGCGAGGGGTGAGGAGCGCATGTACAGGGGCAGGGTTTGAGGAGCGCACCTACAGGGGAGGGGCTGAGGAGCGCTACGTACAGCGGGAGGGGGCGGAGCGCTACGTACAGGGAGGGTTGAAGAAGCGCTAAGTACAGGGGAGGGGTGAGCGAGCGCTCCGTAGAGAGGAGGGAGTTGAGCGAAACGATACCGTAGAGGCGGAGGGGTGTGAGGAGTGTGAGACGTGTAGTTTTGTTTTTATCCGGGAGCGGGCTGAGGAGCCGATAAACGTACAGGGGAGGGGTGAGGAGAGCCTACGTACGGGAAGGGGTGAGGAGAGCTACGTACAGGGGAGCGGGTTGAGGAGCGCTAAGTGACGAGGGAGGGCGTGTGAGGAGCGCTACATAGAGCGGGAGGGGGGGTTGAAGGAGCGACTACAATAGAGGGGGAGGGGTGAGGAGCACATGCTACAGGGAGGGGTTGAGGAGCGATACGTGACAGGGAGGGCGGTGAGGAGGAGCGTACGTAACTGGGGGTAGGGGTGAGGAGCGCTATCCTTTACAGGGGAGGGGGACGGTGAGGAGCGCAATAATGTACTGGGGAGGGGTTGAGGCAGACCTCGCCTACATAGAGGTGGTAGGGGTGTGGTGTTGAGGAGCGCTACATAGATGGGGCGGGGGTCTTGAGGAGCACTAGGTACAGGGAGGAGTGAGGAGCGACTACGTACAGGGGACGGAGTGAAGGTAGGCTAAGACGCAGGGGAAGGAGTGAGCGAGCGCTAGTAACAGTGGGAGGGGTGAAGGAGAGCTACGGGACAGGGAGGAGTGGAAGGAGGCACGAAGAGAAGCTGAAAGAGGCGACGGGGGGTAGGGCAGAATTTGGGACCCGTCGCTTGTTTCTTTCTCCTGTTACCGCGCACGTAGAGGGGAGAGGGTGGGAGGAGACGCTAAGTAGAGAAGGAGGGGTGAGGATCGCGCTAGTAGAGGGGAGGGGTATGGAGCGCCTACATACCTGGGGAGGGGGAGGAGCGCTACGTACAGGGGAGGGGTGAGAGGAGGGTTGAGGAGCGCTACGTGTTAGAGGGGAGGGGTGAGGAGCATACATAGAGGGGAGGGGGGTGATGGAGTGCTACGGACGAGGGGAGGGGTGAGCGAGCGTAGTAGAAGGGAGGGTGAGGAGCGACGCTACGTAGAGGGAGGGGGTGAGGAGCGACTACGTAGAAGGGAGGGGTGAGGAGCGATACGTAGAGGGGAGGGAGGTATGGAGCGCTACATACTGGGGAGGGGTGAGGAGACGCTACGTACAGTGGAGGGGTGAGGAGCGCTACATACTGGGGAAGGGGTGAGCAGATGCGCCTACATAGAGGGGATGGGGTGAGGAGCCGTCATTAAGGGGAGGGGTGAGGAGCCCGCTACGTACAGCTGGAGGGGTCGGCAGCCGTACATACTGCGGGTAGGGGTGTAGCGTGAGGAGCTTCTACATAGAGGGGAGGGTGAGGGAGAGCTAATATAGAGGAGGGGTGAGGAGCGCTACATAGGGGGAGGGTGGGGTGAGGAGCGCCAACATATGGGGAAGGCGTGAGGAGCGCTACGCTCAGGGTGGGGTGTGAGTGGCCGCTACGTAGAAGGGAGGGTGAGGAGACGAGCTGTACGTTAGATGGCGGAGGGCGTTATGGAGCCCTACATACTGGGTGGGGGGTGCGGATTGCCTCGTACATATTGCGGAGGGTGGGAGGAGCATTACCTCCAGTGGGAGGGGGTGAGGAGCGCTACATACTGGGGAGGGGTGAAGGAAGCGCTACAAGAGGGGAGGGCGAGAGACGCTACTCCCGGGGAGGGCGTGAGAGCTGCTACATAGAGGGGCGGGGTGTGAGGAGCGCTGACCATCTGGGGCCGGGGTGAGGAGGCCGCTACGTACGCGGGGTAAGGAGGTGAGGGATGCGCTACGTAGACGGAAGGGGTTGAGGAGCGCAGCTACATGGGGGGAGGGGTTGAGGTAGCGTACTATACAGGGGAGGGTGTAGGAGCTGCCTACATACTGGGGCTGGGAGTGAGAGTAGCGATACGTTACAGGGAGCGGGTGGAGGAGAGAGCTAAAGTCAGAGGGGACGATGGGGTGGGAGAGATTAACTCCATAGAGGGGAGGGGCTGAGAGAGTGCTACGTCAGAGAGGGAGACTGGTGAGGAGCGCCTACGTAGAAGGGAGGCGGGTGGTTAAGTGAGGAGCGCTAAGATAGAAAGCGGAAGGGTTGAGGAGCGCTACGTAGAGGGGGGGTATGGATGCGCTAGGCATAGCTGGGGAGGGGGTGGAGGAGCGATACGTACAGTGGAGGTGGTGAGGAGCGCTACATACTGGGCGGGGTGGTAGGAGGCGCTACATAGAGGGAGGGGTATGGAGCGTACATACTGGGGATGGGGTGAGGAGCGCTTACGTAGAGGGACTAGGGGTATGGAGAGCTACATACTGGGGGTGGGGTGTGAGGATGCGCTAGTATCGAGGGGAGGGTCTGGATGAGCTGCTACATACTGGGGAGGGTGAGGAGACCGCTCAGCCCTCCACTCTCCAGGCCACAAACTTAGGACTACGCCGGAGGGTGTGGTACTCTAGTGATTTAGACGTCAATACTGGTGGGGATACTATTTCTGAAACAAATGGGAGGGTTACAGTTGAGAAGTGTGTTCATAACAGTTACAGGTGTCACAGTGATGTAGCATCACATAAGTTATTGTTTGATCATTTTTGAGATCCCATAAAGAGTGTTTTAGATTTTGCACTTAATTGAAAATGCGTCGCTGCTACTTGGTAGCCATCAGATTCATTACTGGTCCTCCCCCAGCTCCAGTATTGAGAAGCTGCGCTATGATTGGCTGTATCGGGGGGACATCCCCGGTGTCAGCGTACAATCGCATGCCAGTGCTCTGCAGCTCTGCCCTCATCCCATCTGGCGGGCGAGTCCTCGGCGCTGATGGGGCGCGGCGGCCGTGGGCGGCTGGGCTTCGCGGTGATCCTGTTGGCTCGTAGACTCGATGAGTCAAGCAGCAGTGCCCGTCAATCGGGCCTCGCCCCTGATGCGGGAGGAAAGACGCGGTGATCATCACCGGGGCCAAACTGCGGCATTAGCCGGGCCCACTGACTGCGGTGCTGCTTTCTCGGCTCCAGTGCCCTGGGTCATCCATCGGAGCGTGCAGGACCCGCAGAGGGCGGATGGAAGCGGCGATTGGAGAGTGGCGGGAGGAGACCGGGTAGAAGCAGCGGTGACATCGTGGTTCCAAGCAACTGGACCTGAGCTCCCTGCAGTCCGTGCGCCGCTTCTGCGCAGTAGGTGGTGGGTACGGCTATCAGTGTGAGACAGGGAGCTAACATGTAGCTGCGGCATAATGTCCTATCAGGGCTCTGTATGTTTATTGTGTTGTTGTTATATGCAGTTTACGGGGCTCTCTTATGTAGTGTATGCCTCTATACAGCTGATACACGGCTCTATATACTGTGCTGTATTGTATACAATGTTACAGGCTCTATATACTGTGCTGTAATGTATATACATGTACAGGGCTCTATATACTGTGCTGTAATGTTCTATACAATGTACAGGGCTCATATACTGTGCTGTTATGTTATTACAGTGTACAGGGACTCTATATACTGTGCTGTAATGTTATATACAATGTACAAGGCTCTATATACTGTTGCTGTTAGTTATATCAGTGTACAGGGCTCTTATATACTGTGCTGTTATGTTATATACAGTGACAGGGCTCTATATACTGTGCTGTAATGTCATATACAGTGTACAGGGCTCTATAATACTGTGCTGATAATGTTATATACAGTGTACAGGCTCTTATACTGTGCTGTTAGGTTATATACAGTTACAGGATCTATATACTGTGTGTTAGTTATTATACAGTGTACAGGGATCTTATTACTGTGCTGTTAGGTTATATACAGTGTACAGGCTCTATATACTGTGCTGTTAGGTTATATACAGTGTACAGTGGCTCTATATACTGTGTGTTGTAGGTTTATACAGTGTACAGGGTCTATATACTGTGCTGTTAGGTTTATATACAGTGTACAGGGCTCATATATAACTGTGCTGTTAGGTTATATACAGTGTACATGGGGCCTTATATATACTGTGCTGTTAGGTTATACAGTGTTACAGGGCTCTATATATACGCGTGCTGTTAGGTTTATTCAGTTGCAGGCTCTAATATGTGCTGTTATGTTATATACATGTACAGGGCTCTATATACTGTGCTGTTAGGTTATATACGTTGTACCAGGGCCTATAATACTTGCTGTAGGGTTATATTACTGAGTACAGGGCTCTATATACTGTGCTGTTAGGTTTTATACAGTGTACAGGGCTCTATATATACTGTGCGTTATTATTATACCTCTGTTGTACTAGGGCTCTATCTATACTGTGCTGTTATGTCATATACAGTGTACAGGGCTCTATATACGTGCTGTTGATGTTATACGTGTTAGCGGCTCATTCTATGTAGTGTATTGTCATATAAAGTGTATATCTCTGTTTCTGTAGATCATGGCATCACAAGCCTGATGTCATCTGAAAGATAAGGTTCTTGCCCTTCATAAGGCACCGAAATGCAACAAAATGTGTATTTTTAAAAAAAATCTACCACCAAAATTCATCATGCTAAACCAGGGACTGTGACTGTGACAATCTTCTTATATATGTTATGCATGGCCTCCCTCCTTCTAAAATCAACTATTATAATTGTGCTAATAAGTCTGGGGGTGTTACCAGAGCCCCTCCATGATGTAGCTTCGCAGGCTGTTACACTGAACTTTCACCCTCCTTCTGCCTGATGTAATCTCACACAGAGGGAGGCTGGAGTTCGCCTGTACAGTGTAACACCCTGTGAAGCTACCACACGGAGGGTCCATGAATAACAAAAATAAGAAGATTCCCACAGTCACGGTGCCTGGGTCTATGAGTAGTTGTCCCATGGTGGATTTTCATGGTAGATTTCCTTTGTGTTACCATTTAACTGTACTATTACATCAAAAGTCATTAATCTATCATTTCATATTAGTAACGTGCTGGATTCTGACTGATCTCTGGTTCTATAGCGATGACTCCAGATCCACAGAACACATTTTAATATTTCTCTTCACAATTCGCTTTTCTAGGAGGAACCCAAACTTGACGTCCTCATCAACAACGCGGGGGTCTTCCAGTGCCCCTACACCAAGACGGAGGATGGCTTTGAGATGCAGTTTGGGGTGAACCACCTGGGCCACTTCCTCCTCACTCACCTGCTCCTCGGCCTCCTGAAGAGTTCTGCCCCCAGCAGGATCGTGGTCGTCTCCTCCAAACTTTACAAATACGGAGAGATCAATTTTGACGACTTAAACAGCGAAAAAAGCTACAGCCGGAGTTCTGCCTACAGCCGCAGTAAGCTGGCCAATATCCTGTTCACCCGAGAGCTGGCGCGGCGCCTGGAGGGGACCGGAGTCACCGTCAACGTCCTTCATCCCGGAATAGTCCGAACCAATCTCGGGAGACACATTAATATTCCCGTCCTGGTGAAACCGCTCTTCAATGTGGTGTCCTGGGCCTTCTTCAAATCCCCCGCAGAAGGGGCTCAGACGTCCGTCTACTTGGCCTCCTCCCCGGAAGTGGAAGGGGTGTCCGGGAAATATTTTGGGGACTGCAAAGAGGAAGAACTTTTACCTAAAGCTATGGATGATTTGGTTGGCAGGAAGCTCTGGGATATAAGTGAAGTTATGGTGGGACTTATTAGATAAGGTTCATGTCTCCCAAGACGTCATCTTCCATCTAATCAGGGATAAGGTGTTTCTGCCTCTTGTTATTCCTTTGTGTCGCCCCCTACTGTCAGGTTGTTAACAATTCCATGAGTGCTATGTGATTTGAGCAAGGATAGGGTATTCCTTAGTATTTGGGGCTGCAAATAGCAGAAACTTGTATTAAAAATATTCAGAAAGTGGTTCCATTTTCCTGCAAGGATCCGCTGCATAAGCTGCAAGCATTAGGGATGTCTCCAATCCCTACAGATCCTGTACATCGGATGGGGATTGTTCATATCCTGCCGATGTGCTGCATACTAACCACATATGGACTTCAGGGTTCAGCCCCAATAACCATGTACCCCCTGTCTTCTGCTTTGTAATGGGGCACACGTGTCTGATGGCCGAGTTCCCATTGCCGCTACGTGGTTATATAGGGGGAAGGGGCTCCCTTATTTCTCCATGTTACGGCAGGAGGTGACATAATACATAGCAGTACGGGAGCACTGCAGAGTATTATATGACCTGAGGATCACACATAAAAAAACTACTATGAAATTAAAAAGCTTTAATGTAAATACAAAAAAACCTTAATTTTTTTACGTGAACGTGCGCAGTTCTCGGGCTACGAATAAGGGATTTGTGGTCCAGGTGTAAGCTGTTCCTGACCCATGTCTGCAAAAACAGTCAGCGGGTCACCCGTTTATGCGCATCCAAAGAGAACAAAAAAAATGGAAGGCTGGTGAGTGATGTCACTAGCTTGTCCCAAAGCCTCGAAGGGTCCTGTGACTCTATAACCTATAAAATGATCTCCAAATATGGACGGCACAGGGACAACATATTATTGTTGTATTTTGTATGTTCACAAACACTTATATGGGCAGGTCCAGGCGGCAGACACGGGCAGGACTAGGACTTGGTTGGAGTTGTATACAGCGCCCACAGCGATCTGCAAAGACCATGCATGTGGAATTATAATGGCGCACAGTTGTTGTGCACCAGCGGGTCCTGACAAATCGTTGTTGGCAGCAGCACATCTATGGTTGGTCTGACTTGCCGTACAGTTGCACCTGAATGGGCATAGCCCAGAATCGCGGCGGTCTGCTGCACCACTGGTCCCAGGTCTATAAGGCACATCAATCATACAATTATCAGGCGTACAAGTTCTGATAACTGTGGCCCATCATGTCTCATTGTGACATCCGCAAAAACAGTGCACAGCGTGTGAATGGACAATGGGCGCACAGAGTAGTACGGTGCAGCACACGGGGAAATAAAAGGACATGTCCTATTTTGTTCCCGTGTTACCTCGCCCTGTATCTCTATGGAGAGGTGAGGGGTCAACCCTCCTCCTCTCCATGGCGCCGGACGTATGTCCACCAGGCTACTGCCCGGAGGACATACGTTCGTGTAAATACAGCCTAAGCCTATATTCACACTGCGGTATGGGGGACATATACTGTATATACGTCCCCCATAGAGGCGCTACGGTACGGTGGGCACACGTTAGTGTGAATATAGCCTTATACAGTAAATTAATATGGCAGAATAGGTTATATAAAAAAAAAAGGGACCCCATATAATATCCAGGATTATCTTCTCTTATCACTCAGACTTTTGCTCTGTTATTCCTCCCAGATATTTTCGAGAAAATGTACAACAGGGTATCACCAGTTGGGCAGGCAGCGCACCCCCGTGGTCCTTCCAGGAACCAAGGAGCACAGTGCGGAGGATGGGACATTGCATGGTACATATATCTTTAGGGCGATCTGCACAGGTGGCGGATTTCGTGCGGACGTTATACGCAGATTTTGCCGTGAAAAATCTGCAGTGTAATACAGCAGCATTATAGTGAACGTGATTTGGAAAAAATAACACAGGCGATTTTTTTTTTTTTTCGATGCTGAAAATCAAACAGTAATCATCGTTACTATACTTGTGCGTCCTCACTTATTTTTGCATGGGCTTTTTCTTTACAATCTGCATCAATGTACGATCTTCATGTAGAATTCACTCAGCTTAAGAAAATTAAAACATGAAAAAAATTTGCATTAAAAAACTGCACAAAAACCACAATACTAAATAGACAAATTCGCATGTAGTCCACGTAAAAACCGCACATATTTTCCGCATTACATTACGCAAAGTGTGGAGTCACATCCCTGGTATAGTGTTCAGTCCGTGAAATCCGTCCATCCCGCAGTCAGCGATCCGCAGGCCCAGCACAGTAATTTGTCGCTGCCCTTTCCTGGAGGAATAACAGAGGAACCAGAAAATGTACCAGGATGCTGCATAATGGGAATTTTCCATTTAGATGTCGGTAAAGGACATGAATCGTGTTCAATGGATGAAATGAATGGAAGGAAATTTTAACAACCTTACAGAGAGGTGATCTTTTTTGACGCTGGTGATTTAATTTTTTGGTGGGGGCGGCTCTATATTATATTCAGTATTAAAGGGGAAGTGCAATGAAAATGATGCTGTGACATATCATAGACACAGGTGGAGACTGCGATTACTAATCATTTGACCCATTCATTGATGTGATTTGTGTATCCAGTCTTTAAAATTTGTAAGCCGTACCAAAAGCGTGGGAGCACTCAATCATTTTGGAAATAATTGGTGTAGAAAAATCAAAGTAGTTATGTAGTTATGATACACATCAAGGGGGGATTGTTTCTTCATTATCCTGTCCCACAGGGATGTCAGAAATGGCGCCTTTCTTGCCTATTGCTTGTGTCTGGCATTGTAATCCTGTAATACCAGACACTGCCATGCTCGGGAGTGGCGCTGTTCTCACCCTGGACATTAAGGTGATGAGATGATTGTAGGAGGTTCTGACACTGGAATATCCTGGTGACATCTGCATAATGTGAATGATACTGTACTGTCCTGTGCTTCCATCAGGCTGCTGTATGTAAAACACTTTACAACTTTTATTAAACGGGTCATTAAACAATCACAATTTACTAGAAGTGTCCGGTCAGTGGGAAAGTGGATGTCTGTCTGCAATCGACTGTATGTAGGTTTCCCATATAATATTCTTAAAGGGGTTGTCTGGAGGTGGAGGCTGCTTTCTCCTGACCATGGGCAGTGTGTGGTACTGCAACTAAGTTCTGTTCTCTATACGGCTGAGCTGCAATACCAGCACAGGCCATGGCCAGGTTTGGCTCTGTTTTTTTTTTTTTTTACCTGCGGACGACCCCTTTAAGATGTTCATGGGGATCTGATGTGTATGGGGGTCTAATTCTTGGTACCTCTTTCAATTAGCTTATTAAAGTGGATGTGACAGTCCGGTGAGTGCAGCATACCCTCTAACATATACCAGGAACTGCTCTGCAGTTTTGGTTGAGCAGCGAGGCCCAGTATAACAGCCAGAGAAGACGGAGCCATGTCTGATCAACAGTGAAGGGGATGCAGCACTTATGGCCCTTCAGTTAATGGGGGGGGTGATGGTGTCAGAGCTCCTGTAGGTAAGATCTTTTTGGAGAACTCCTTTCAGGGTGCGTTCATATGTGACAAACATCAGAACGGCTGAGAGGAAGAGATTTGCCGGATTACATTGATAACATTGTGTTTGTTAATGTAATGGGGCAAATATCCCCGGCCGTTCTGATTACTGCCTCGTGTGAACGCACCCTTAGAAAAAATCTACCATCAGAATCCATCCTGATAAACCAGGGACATTACTCATAAATCCAGGCACCGGGACTGTGGTATCTTCTGATATGTGTTATCCATGGCCTCCTTCCTTCTAAAATCTACTTTTATAATTATGCCAATGTTTCAGAAAGGCTCTGGGTGTGTTACAGAAGCCCCCTGCACTGTAGCTTCATGGGTTGTTACACTGTGCAGGAGCAAGTCTCGGTCTCCTTCTCCCCCCACATTTCCTGTAATCTCAGTAGCAGTGGAAAGGAGGAAGTGCTCCTTCCAAATTTAACAACTATCTGTAAGGCTGGTGACATGTGGTATTTTTTGGGGGTTTTCGAAAACATGCTTTTTCTTATTGTTTTTAATTAAATACATCTGTGTCTCTTGGAATTCGGAAAAACACAGTGAGCCTGTTCTCCCTGCTGTTTCAAAAAGCAATTTACAAACGCATGCGTCTTCAAAAACCGCAAGGGAGAAAAGGCAAAGTAAAGACACTTTATCCGAAAACCCATTTAAAAAGCCAATATGCAAAACCAATGCAAAAACGCACATTAAATCTGCAGCACAGAGGGGCTCTGGTAATGCCCTTCTGGCTCGTTACCAAAATTTTCTTCATTCAACTTCCGTTCTTACTGTAGTTTCCGGTGCCCTTGTTTTTATGGAAAAAAAAAGTACGCAAATCAGCTCGCCGTGTTTTGTATTACTCACACCTCCCGTGGGCTTTCTCCTTGCCTCCTGGTGACGGCGGCCCATAGTGCGCGCTAATATCCCCATATCACAGCGGGCTGGTTATTAATTGTTATCCATGGACTAAAGACTCCGCCTGGACCCACGCTGTAGTTCTTCGATGCTAGAAGTTACCAGAATCCAGCGCCTTCACCTCTGTGATCAGCACCAGGGACAACACGACACATCGCTGTGCATCACAGGGAAACTTTGTGTGATATTCCAGATCTGATTGCAGCAATCTGAGACAATTCTGGTCTTTGATGTGTAGTGCAATGATTTTCCTATTAGAAAAAGTCTGATCCAAGATGGCGGCCACGTTAGGACATTAAAGATAGATCCCCTCACCCACTACTCGCTGTCATTTTCTCCTTTGTTTCTGAAATACAAGGCGTCCTGGGACTTGTACTCCCCCTGTAATAGGACACAGAGGACATTATACATCAGGGTCTCAGCAGTAGTGGTCAGTGTGGCCACCAGGGGGCATTATACTGTCTTGGAGGGCACTAAAGCGAGTCCATACATGGGGTGGAGATGCCCTTCTCCTTATATATGAGGATTGTACATCTCACACAGTCACTCAGTACAGGGAGATTTATCAGAAGTGTCTGAGAGCAGAACTTTTCTAATTGCCCATGTTAACCAATCAGAGCTTAGCTTTCATTTTCCCATAGCTGTTTATAAAATGAAAGCTGAGCTCTGATTGGTTTCCATGGACACCTAGAACAGTTTTACCTCTACTAATACCACAGTGCGGTAGCGCACACAGATAACGCAGCGCTGTCATTTGAGACCCCGCCCCTCCATCACTGGCAAGTTGAGTACCCGCCTCCTCTAATGGCAAGTTGAAACCCCGCCCACCCTTGGCATTCCCGCTCTCGGCTGTCCCCGCCCATCTCTGAGGTCGAGCGGAAGTGCGTCATCAGACTTCCGGCAGTGTGGAGCCAGTCCCTCGCCTTTTCCGCCCGGGCTGTGTTTTGTTTCCGTTGGCCGCGCTGCGTGTTGACGCCACGGTTCATTTCCGTCACCGGGAAGTGGGAAAAGCCGGGAAAGCAGAAAAAGACAAAAAAATTAAGCGCAGGAGAAAGAAGCGGGTGAGTGAGAACGGGGCTGTACGAGGCGCGGCCTGCTAGTAACCCTGTCACTGCCGGGAGTAGCTACCCAGCTTAAATGTGTGGAGTGTGTGCTGCTCCGGCCACACGGGGGCGTGTTATGTGCACTACATGTCCCAGCACCGCCTGCTCCAGGGATTGCTGGGAGTTGTAGTCCTCCACTGCAGACACATATACCTTACATTGTTATGTCTATATCCCGGCGCTTCTCTCCGCACCGCGTCCTCAGTACATCTTGGGACTAAATATGGCATCATGTGCTTGAATGGCGTTTCCTGTCGTGATGTGTGAACACAAGCTTAAAACAAACATGGAATAAATATAACTAGTTTTGGTGCAGATCTACTGCTACCCCCCTCACCCTGCTGCCAGCTACCTACATACCCCCCATGGATAGTCATGTCATCATGTCATGTAACTGATGCTCATCATCCATAGTAACACAGAATGTTATTGCTATGAATGATACATTAGGTGGGATGGATCTGGAATCTTGGGGTCCCTGTAATATTTGGCAATGTCTGGATGGCAGCGCATCAGTCATCTTTGGCTCCCCTCCCAAGGTGAGGAAGTGTTATCGCACTCGCTGCTGTTAATCAGTGTTGTATTGCTGCAGTGGATCCCTTTGACCCCATCTGGGGAACTGTAGCGTGATGTGATGATATTCATTCTCGCACAGCTCTGCTGTCTTCATTCTCTAAATTCACTCGCATGAACACACTCAGCACTACTACATCACACCCCACACACACAGCTCTTCATACACAGTCACAGCTGCAAATTCTTGTCTGGCACCGTCACCGTCCTGCATTATTGCTGGTAACATGAAAGTGGCGAAGGACTTTGAATCTACCAGCATGGTAGTGAGATACTTAAAACCAACCCGGGATATATATGAACACACAAACATCTATATTAGGTGCCACATCTAGGTATATCTATGACACCAACAAGGGAATAAAAAACGTACCCCGCAGCTCAGCCGGAGGCAAGTGTCGTCATATGTATAGTCATCTAACCGGCAGGTAATCAAACAGTCTCACCGGTTCTGATGTGAGCTACCCGTTATGATGACAATCCTGTGGTTATACTTATATTCTTGATGCTCAGTACGTATTCGGGTGGGAGCTCACACAGTATGAAGGTAATGGGGGACATACATCCTGTCCTATAACAGGTAAGGGTATGAAAAACACCTGACACTGACCCCATCACCTGAAAACAAGAGCTACCGCCCTTACAGGGGCAGTACCAAATTGCATGCCCTATGCTAGACACATTACCTGCTCCATCGGATTCATAAGAGGGACAGTGGTAAAAATGCTAAAATCTCAAATTCAGGGACCACTTAAGTATAAGAGTGTCCCTTGGGGAGTACAAAAATAGGTAGATCCAAGTGTAGGGTCACCCGACAGGTGGCCGGTGCAGAGACCCGATTTCTGATTCCTGTGTAGTCCTATAGAGATGGCAAAGGACTTTGCAGGAATAATGTGATCAGTCACGTGCTCCTGACATCGCTTCAAGGTCCTGCATGTAAAACTCATGTCAGGACGGGCAAGTGAAGAGGTGATTACCAATCCATAAGATCCTGTTGGTGGTTTAGTTTCCCAAATCTTCAAAATACTTTAGACTCCTATATGCTGACAACTTCCCACTGTATACATTTTCACAATTGTAGCCAATGCAATGAAAGTATTGCCATAGTGATGGGAAGTCCGGCTCTTAGTGAGCTGGAACATCAGGCTTCGCTCACTAAGAAGAGCCGGCTCTTCTGACTCCTGAATGGCTCCCTATTAAATATATCATAGGCCAGTGAGTCGCTACACTTTAAACCCGAACTATCGTCTCACTGAAGGGACCCATCACCATTGTGTCAATCTCTGATTGAAGTACGGAAAAAGCTTCAGCAATGAAGGCCCCTTGTAATATTCTAGGTTCTGTCGCCTCATGTTCTCCAGAGACGGTTTCCTCTGCGTTATCTGTTTCCTGAGCAGCGTTACTTTCCTCTTCCTGTTTTAGCTTCATCCAGCGTAATTTACAATTGGCACATTATGGCCCCAATCTGTTATTTTGGCTGTACCAGTCTAACTTTCGCTGAAAAGAAAGTCTTTGGAGCTTGCAAGCGTATTTATTATGTGTTTGTGTCGTGGCTGCGTTGTGTCCGAGAAGACAGAAAAATATGCACATAAAGGGGCGAGTTACTGCTTAGTCGTAGTTTGTGCCACATTTATTACAGCGATTCAACAGAATTGTGTCGCATGGTGTATGTTAAATGTTCACCTAAAAACAGTTGGTGCACTCTTCCCAAACCGTGCAGGGGGCGGCAATTTAATGAAGAACGTGCGCCAGTAATATTCTGCTGCACCCTGCACGCTCCTGAGGCAGACTGTACTCTGACAGACATTACATTTGATACGTCTTTGGCATTATGTATTTGCTACAATTGGTTATTGTGTGTTTGTACTTTCTTCAGTCTTTATTCACACTGTCTGCTTTTTATCAGAGGATGATGTTCATGTTCCACATCAGTAAAAAAAAAAATGGATTATGGAAATCTTCTACGTTATTATTTTATGATAATTATAGAACATTTATTAGTCACGGTGATTGGATCTATGAGGAAATTTCCCAGGTTTATCATGATGGATTTTAATGGTAGATTTTCCTTCTAGTTTTTCTCTAAATAAGTTGTGGAAAATGCAGGGTGATCTTTATAGACTCGGTAACCCCTTTATTTGAAGCGTCGATTATTACATGTTTAAAGTTTTTAATTTCCGTTTTCTCTTCCTCTGGTCTCATAGGTTTGCGTCTGACACAAGTCCAGTCATGACAAAGAGGGAGGCAGAGGAACTGATAGAGATAGAAATCGATGGAACAGAAAAGCCAGAATGTACAGAAGAAAGGTTTGTATCGTGAAGTTACATCTGAAAGGTGGAGCAATAAACAGTCTGATTTCCATACGCAGATGTGTTAAACCTCCAGTATAGCAATTCCTTATATGTCTTTATCTCATGTGTTTACATTGCAGCATCATAGAGCAGACATATACCACAGCGGAGTTTGTCAGCCAGTCTATTGATATAAATGAGCCGATTGGAAATCTTAAGAAGCTGCTAGAGCCCAGACTTCAGTGCTCACTGGAAGCCCATGAGATCTGTTTGCAGGACATTCAGGTATGTGTGTGGTTGTGTGACTTGACCACAGCCTATAACTGTCCTTTTTGACGTTTTATAATCCCATTTAATAGGGGCACCCAACAAGTCTTATTAGAAGACACATATCTGTTCAGTGTAGGTCCGATAGCCAGGGACGCCAATTCCCATGTGTATAGGCTGTGGACACCTTTGTGCAAGCGAAATCAGAAGCACATACGATACCACAGTTAGGTGCTGCTGTTTTGTTGGGAAGAAGCGACTCCTTGCATCATATCACAATGATTCTCACATACCTCTGGCGAAAGTAGAGTTAGCTGTCCCAGGCAGTCCATCTTTGTGCAGTAGTGTACAGAATATGTTACACGTTTTGCATCTTTTTCTCACACAGCTTGATCCAGAAAGAAGTTTATTCGACCAAGGAGTTAAAACAGATGGATCAGTACAGCTGAGTGTGCAGGTTATTTCCCAGCAAGGTTAGTAGTGCACACCAAGTGATTTTACAATTATGTAACCAGTTCAGTTTTTGTTTATAATAGTGGTTTGTTCCCATAACTGATCATATGATATATTACCTCTTGTTTATACATGACACGCTGTTCAGGCCATGGATGGATGCTGTCCTCCATAGCTACTAATGACCCCTGCTGAATGTAGATCTCTCTATAACAGGAAGCGGGATGATATAGAGCAGTGATGGCTAACCTATGGCACTGGTGTCAGAGGTGGCACTCAGAGCCCTTTCTGTGGGCACTCAGGCCATCACCAGAGATGACTCTAGGTATCTTCCTGCAGTCCCAGACAGCCCAGGACTTGCTGTGCTCAGTGCTATTTTATAGTGACAGCTGTACCTGGGACTATTTTCTGCTCTATTGGTTTCCTCAGGTGCTGATATCAATGAAAACTGTGACAGAGCAGGGAGTATAAATCAAGAATTAAATTTCTGTGTTGGCACTTTGCGATAAATAAGCGGGTCATTGTTGTAGTTTGGGCACTCGGTCTCTAAAAGGTTAGCCATCACTGATATAGAGCAACCTGCCACATATACTTACATATAGTGAGAAGACAGATGCAGAAAGGAGGCCTCCACCTGCAATCTTTGGATACATTCGGGGTATACGCTGTGATGTGTATGTAAACTTAGTCTGGTTTCTATTTCAGGTCTGGAGCCGAAGCTAAACATTCTTGAGATAGTGAAACCTGTAGAGACTGTCGAAGTGGTGATTGATCCCGATGCTCACCATGGAGCAGTGGAAGCCCAGCTCGTGGAGGAGGCCCAGGTGATAACTCTAGACGACACCAAACATGTCACCATCTCCGATGAAACCTCAGAACAAGTCACCCGGTGGGCGGCAGCGTTAGAAGGCTACAGGAAGGAGCAGGAGCGCTTGGGAATACCCTATGGTGAGTCATTGTACTTGTTTTAATCCCAAAACATATTGCACATATTATTGCAGGTGCGTTTTTTTACTCTTTTGTGTCATTTTTCTGCAGAATGTTGGAAGTGTTTTTTTATAATTATGATAAATGTTGGAAATGTGATTCTAGAATATAGCAACAAATATCCTAAAGGTGCTAAGATCATATTAACAAAAGACAAGAAGATGATGAGTGAAACCCAGTAATTAATAAAAAGTACAAATTTTATTAAAAACACAAGAATAATGCAGGGCACAAACAGAATTAAAACACTTAAAATGGTACATAACAAGGGCTGGGGCAAACCTGGCACACCAGCCCAGGTACCACCTAATGCCTTTCTAAAGTGTACTACACTGAATAGAGTGAAAAATATTCACCAGAAAATAAATCCAACAGGCATAAAATACCCCAGTAAGGCAGATACAAAATGTTAATGATACAGCACCAGAACACTATGTAAGATGATGAAGTCTGGTGTGAGTCAAATGCAGGAGGAGACTTGAAAAATTACCCGCATTCACCAATTATCAAAAACGCACTGTTATTGTGTGATGGTTTCTTGTCTGAACAAGAATCTTTGTTCTGCTTATTTGATAATGAAAGCAGGTTGTGTAAATGATGCGGCCCAATCTTCACCTCTTGTAATACACCCCTCTCTCTTCTTCTCCAGATCCCCTCCAGTGGTCCACAGACCAAGTGCTGCATTGGGTGTTATGGGTAATGAAGGAGTTTGGCATGACGGACATCAATGTGAACGCCCTCGGTATCCCCGGCAGAGAGCTTTGTCAAATCAGTCAAGAAGATTTCTTCCAGAGAGTCCCCAGAGGAGAGATTTTATGGAGTCATCTAGAGCTGCTCAGGAAATGTAAGAACTAGTTTATGGATTTACATTTGTCGGCACTGGACAATGATTTTGTGATTATGTATGATGCAAACATTTTTAATTGTTCATCTGTTTTTCCTGGTAGGTCACATAAAAAGTCAAAGTTATTTCTTTAAATAAGACATTGTGCAGGGCCTGAAGAGAGGAGCAGGACTCCTTTTCATTGTATTCCTAGAACCTTGCTAGGACCTAGAGTCATGCTCCTCCTGGCCCTGCACGAGGTATTCACTACTGTATACGTTGTTTGACTTATACGCAAGTACATAAAAAATAAAACTTAGTACTTACTCTCCAGCGCTCACATCCCCGGCGTCCTCGTCTCCACATCTCCTCTTCTGGTCTTCAGGTTCCCGGCAGCGTGGCAGAGGCACGTCTATGTCATCTGCCTGCATGCACACACTATGACGTGGTGGTGTCCCTGCCTGGTGACATCTTAGTGTGTGCACGAGCACAGCACATGGACGTTCTTCTGACCACACTGCTGGGAACCTGAACCCCAGAAGAGGAGATGCGGGCCGCTTTTATTTGTTCCGGGGGCGCTGCTGCCCGCTTTTATTTGTTCCGGGGGCGCTGCTGCCCGCTTTTATTCGTTCCGGGGCTGTGCTCGCTGTTTTATTAAAGAGAAGCGGCTACATTTCCCACCCTAACTCACGGGTGAAATTCAAGTCAATGAGTTTCTCAGTTTTTTTTTGTCTCGGCTTATACTCAGGTCAGCCTATCCATGAATATATGTGGTAAATCAGCTGTAACTGGAGTGTTCCTTTAACTGCTGCTGCTTCTTTATTACTGCAGCTTTCTGCCCAATCATTGCAGGATATAGGCATCAGCAAGGTCTCCAATGGGTCGGGTCACATGGTTCCTTATATTGGTGGACAGTGATTGGGACGTGAGCTGCAGGTGTGAAGAAGCTGTAGCATTTAACTCCTTACCACTCACACCATGTAAATTATGCAGCCTGTACCTGCAGCCCATTACATGGTCTATTTGATGGCCCTTGGCCCTTCTTCACACACTGCCATTGGCAGGATCAGGCTGTCACGTTTTGTCACAGCAACTCCCCCACCCCCCAAAAATAATGTGCTCCTATTGACTGCTGTGCACTTGAATGCAGAAACGCTGCTTGTTTCTGTGTAATCATTTGGTGGAATGGTAGATTAAATGTAGTGTGACCTCTGGATATACTTGGAGCTGTCACAGCTGGACATGTGTCGTGCACTACTTACTGCAGATCTGGATGCCCTTGAATTACCTGACTGACATGCCTTGTGCCATTGTTGCCCTAATCCTGCTGGTTTTTAACCTCCAGATGTGCTGGCAAGCCAAGAACACGGAGGAGAAATTGCAACAGTGACCATTGATCAGCGTAAGTCTTTTATATATTTGAATTCTTGTATGAAATATAACCACATCGTACAGGTAAATTAAAAAACCTGGGAAAAAAAAGGTTTCACACAAGTTACCTGCTGTATGAAGAAGTCTCAGCAGTCTAGTCCCTGCTCACCAGGCACACGCGTATGTATCCGATCACACATGGGGCTCTTGAATCTCTGCACCATTTTCTTGATGGCACTGAACAGACCATGTGACCAATGCATGTGACATTGCAGGCCTGAGAAGTGTAAGCCGTAATGCACATTGTCCATGTCCAATCTATCGATCCATAGATACCACACAGACAAATGAATTTCTACGGCTTCATAGACATGACATGGTTTCTACCGCCCCGTGTGTGAGCCTCAAAACTCTGAGCAGGTCCTATTCCTGCCATGAGTGAACCTCACACTCCGAGGACACACTATTGACCCTTTATTAATAGGATATATGCAATAAAGGGAAATCTCTTATTTTGAACTAGAAAAACCTGCTTACAATTTAACACGTGGATCATGCATTCTGTGTGAGATGTGAAGTTAAAATCTTATTGCTTCCTTGCAGCTGTGCAGATAATCCCTGCATCACTGACGAACACAACTCCCACAACAACCATCAAAGTTATAAACACTCAAACCAAAGTAGCAAAAGTCCAGCGGGCGCCTCGTATATCTGGAGAAGACAGAAGTTCTCCAGGAAACAGAACAGGTAAGTGTCCCTGCATATCCAGCACTGCATGCACTGTTCTGGGGGATACAACCAGGAGTCTCCCCAGTTCACACCACTCCTTGGTTTCCATTGTTCCACTACTGGAGCAGAGCACTAAATAATAATGACAAAACCTTTCCATTGGAGTAAATTATGGACGTATGCATTCAGTCTTTTTGGATGATCTGTTGATATAAGCTGGGTTGCCTGAATTTTTTCTCTTTGGATTACTGTCAGCATCTTGTGCTCCATTATACATATGCAGAAAGCACCCACCAGTAACACGTGCGATCGGTGCGGACACTAATCTTTTCACTGCTGCTATATTGGCTTTGATTGTTGCACCCCCTGACGTCGTTTTGGACAGACGATCCTCTGCTGTGCCTGGGGTTTTTATCCCTACATGATACAGGCTACACGACCTGTCACTGGACATCTGTAGTGCTGTGCCCCCGGCAAACAAATTTTCCATATACTGACGTAAAGTAGTATTAACACCTTAGGGACCAGGCCCTTTTTCGTTTTTGCATTTTCATTTTTCACTCCCCACCTTCAAAAATCTGTAACTTTTTTTATTTTTCCATGTAAAGAGCTCTGTTTGAGCTTGTTTTCTGCGTAACAAATTGAACTTCATAGTGATGGTATTTATTATTCCATGCCGTGTACTGGGAAGTGGGAAAAAAAATTCAGAATGCAGTGAAAATGATGAAAAAACGCATTTGCGCCGTTTTCTTGTAGGCTTGGATTTTACAGCTTTCACTGAGTGCCCCAAATCACATGTCTATTTTATTCTTTGGTTCGGTACGATCACGAGGATACCAAATTTGTATAGGTTTTATAATGTTTTCATACATTTAAAAAAATTAAAACCACCTGTACAAAAAAAAAATTCTTCATTTTTCCATGTTCTGGCACTAATAACTTTTTCATACTTCAGTGCACTGAGCTGTGAGTGGTGTCATTTTTTGCGCCTTTTGATGACATTTTCAATGCTTTCATTTTTAGGACTGTATGGGCTTTTGATTGCTTTTTATAGAATTTTTTATGTTTTTCAAAATGGCAAAAAAGTGGCATTTTCGACTTTGGGCGCCAATTTCCGCTACAGGGTTTAACGCTGGGAAAAATCACTAATATATTTTGATAGATCGGACATTTTGGGACACGATGATACCTAATGTGTTTGACTTTTACTGTTTATTTATATTTAGATCCGTTCTAGGGAAAGGGGGGGTGATTTAAACTTTTACTTTTTTTACTATTTTTTCATATTTTTTTTTAAAAAAATTTTACCATTATTTTAGATCCTCCAGGGTAATTTAACCCTGCAGGGTCCGATTGCTAATACTATATACTGCAATACTACTGTATTGCAGTATATAGCTATTTTACAATGATTTTTAATAGCCTGCCCTCTGGTGGCTATTAAAAATCATTGCACCTGGCAAGCCTATGAGTCTCAATGGGACTCTAGGCTGCCATAGCAACCAATCGCCGCCATGTAAAGGTAGGTTAGGTGCCGCGGTCGGGTTCGACCGCGGCACTTAACAGGTTAACTGCCGCGATCGGTGCCAGCACCGAGCGCGGCAGTGACAGGCGGGTGTTGGCTGTTTTATACAGCCATCACCTGCTGTGTATGGAGAGAGCTTAGCTCGTGAGCTCTCTCCATACACTCCTTGCCGTGCGAGGACGATATAGTTCGTCCTCGGTCGGCAAGGTGTTAAAGTATATGGTAGGCAAAACAGACTCTAATCTAACAATCGAAAATATATTTAAATATTTCCCTTTCCCTAGAACTAATATAAAATCTTAAACATGTAAGGTATCTCCTTATCCCAAAAGTCCAGATCTTTCAAAAAAATAAGTAACCCCATAATGGAATATAGCGTGGGGAGTGAAAAATTGAAACACAAAAATGGGCCAAGTTATTAAAGGATTAGTGGGGGAGATGGGTGTAAACTTCTGGCTGGAGCTCCTGGTGGAATCAGAAATACAGAAATCCAACAGCTTGATCGTTATTTCCCCAGATTTCTGCTGCTTTGGGAGATTGTTCAGTCCCGTCTCTTGGTTGTGCTGCGGGTGAAGCTTCTCTTTTTAAAAACAATGTCACAAATAATTGTACCCTCTTCCTGTTGCAGGTAACAATGGACAGATCCAGCTCTGGCAGTTCCTCTTGGAGCTGCTCACAGACAAAGACGCCCGGGACTGCATATCTTGGGTCGGAGATGAAGGAGAGTTTAAGTTAAACCAGCCGGAGCTCGTGGCTCAGAAATGGGGACAGCGTAAGAATAAACCCACCATGAACTACGAGAAACTTAGTCGGGCACTTCGGTAAGAGAGGTGGACGGTCTAGTGTGTGGGGGAAGAGGGGGGATACAATGTTACCCGCATTGCTCTGTGGTGAGGGACCTTTCTTCAATATATTTTTTGTCTATTCCCTTGTTGGTACATAAATGTCTATTGTGAAAGCGCAGGGACTGTAGAAAGGGGACTCCAGAAAGTATTCCAAAGGTTTTAAAGGAAATCATGATGGATCAAAATCCATTATGATAAACCAGGGACACTTACTTCTTATTTGTTATCCTCCTTTCTTCTAAAATAAAGGTACTCCTCCACAGGCTGCATAGTGAACAGCCTGTAAAGCTACAGCATGGAGGGGCTCTGGTAAACCCCCCAGAGCCCTTCTGACTCCTTAGCAGACATGTGAAACATGATTTTATAAGGAAAGTGCCCATGGAAAACAAATCATGGTGCCTGGATCTATGAGTAATGTCCCTGGTTTATCATGATGGGTTTTGATGGTAGATCTACTTTATACCAGCTGGTATCCAAGCGCAACCCCAGCTCCTGCTGTAACAATAAAGGATTAGTAATGGTGAAACCCATCAGGTCTGACATTATAAACAGTAGATAAAAGACAAACGAATCCGCTCACTCACATGTGGGTTCTCAGCATAATGGACATCCAACTTCATGCAGTTCCCGGTGCAAGGAATCAGGCTGTGCTGTCGACAGACTTGTAGGCAAAGGAAAAGTATTCCTGCGACTGCTGAAATACCTACTTTTCCTTTGCCTACAGGTCTGACATTATACTTCTCTTGCGTTTCCTTTTTACATGCACAAAAAAAAATGGATCATTAGATAATCTACTTTTTCCCCTGCCCAGTTGGCTGCCCAGCAGCATTTGGGGAAAAACGGAATGCATACTGATGTCATTTGTGTGCTGTCCGCTTTTTTCTTTTGTGGATGCATTGATTTCTATGGAGGTCCTCGGTCTGCATGTAATGGCGCATTCTGCAATTTATATGTATCTTTTTTTCTCGCTGTGTGCACATCCGTGATAAAAACTGATGTGTAAACATACACATGGAAGTCAATTGGTCGGCATTACATCCACACAAAAAAAATATATATATATATAGCATACGGAGCTCAAAAACGTCCTGTCTGAATGAGCCCTTAGATTGTCCAAAATATACAAGGTTACTATTACAAAACATTCTGATACTGTCGATAGGAGTAGCTGGACCCCTATTGATCTAATGGTCTTGATTCATCTTTAGGATAGGTTTAACTCTGGAAACCCCTTTAAATAGAAAAACAGGGGGTTACAGGACTTGAATGGCGTGGATGTAAAAAAATGGTAATTTAAGGAACGCTCCAGTCACAGCTAATGCATGGAATTATGCCTTGTGCAGGGCAAGGGACGGTAGGACTCCAGGTTCTAGGAACACAATTATAATGAGTCCTGCTCCTCCCCTCAGGCCCTGCACCCTGTATTATTCAACGAATTGGCTATGACTGGAGTGTTCCTATAAACCCCATAGCAGGGGGTAGGGGTCCAGCTGCGTATTAACCAATGGGCTTTTGTTCTCTACGTCTAGATACTATTACGATGGAGACATGATCTGCAAAGTTCAAGGCAAAAGATTTGTCTACAAGTTTGTTTGCGACCTGAAGACTTTAATCGGATACAGCGCGGCCGAGCTGAGTCGCCTCGTGTCCGAATGTGAGCAGAAGAAGATGGCGAAGCTGCAGCTCCACGGCATCGGACAGCCGGTCACAGCCGTCACCCTGGCCACAGCCTCGCTGCAGTCAGACAAAGACTAGGCCCCGGGCCACACAGAGACTGCACACACGGCCTTCTACCACCACACAAGTTCCCCCGACTCCTAGAGCCCCAGGCGCTTTTATTTTCGGACTGTACAGTGTTTGGCATGATTTTCTACAGAGGACTTTAATAAATTTTGGAACTTGTTATTTTTGGTATTACAAGTTTCTTTGCCAGAGCCCTCACGGAAGGGGGAGCATGACGATATATTTTATATATTTTGAATATGAAACGATAATTTACACTTTTTAGGAAGATTCCTGTTCCCTCGCCGGAGGCTCTGTTATTCATCCATCATTTCAGTTAGATGGGACCTGAACCAGTCCTCGGGTTTATTATTATTATTTTTGTCTATATTTTTTATATATATATATATAAATTAATCTGCCGATCTTCGCTATGTGGACGATCTCGACTTGTGTTTTGTTTTCTGATTTGTTGACGCTGTACTGTATAGTTTTTTTATTGAGCTCCTGAAGAAATGTGTATAACCTTTCCTGCTGCTTAAAGGGAACCTGTCACCAGGGACCTCATTTTCACTAAAGACAGATTGTAAAAGCCCATGACACCTGCAGTGCAAAAATGCCTCTCTGCTTTCTCTAAGCATTTGCATTACATTACAATTGTGTGTTATAACTTACTCTTGCACCCTGACAAAATCCTGGGGTAGTCACAGGGGCAGGGCTTTGGTTTGGATGCATCTCAAAAAAACATGTGTCTTGTCTGAGCTTCAGGCTGCTTCCATCTTTGTGCTCCTGTACAGCTGGTCCCTCCCCCACTGATGTCATCTCACCAGGCTGTGACCTCTGAGAAGAAGCAGGTGGGAGGAGCTGTACAGGAGCATAAAGGTGGGGGCTAAGATCTGAGGAGTGAGTAACTCAGACAATGTTGTTTTTTTTAAATGCATCCAAACCAAAGCCCAACCCCTGTGACTACCCCAGGATTTTGTCAGGGTGCAAGGTAAGTTATAACACACAATTATACTGTAATGCAAACGCTTAGAAAAAAAAAAAATCCCCCTTTTATCCATTATTTGCATTACACACCCTCTGCCTAGACGTGGCAGGGCAGAGTACAAGACCTGGAAGTACTGTGAACCACCACTGCTTGGTATATTCATAAAGAGATGGGGATTGATTTCTGTTACACTGAGCTGTCCGCTGTGAGATGTAAGGGCGCGTGATTGATTTATATAGATTTATTCAATATCTATATACGACAGAAATGGAGTCCACCTCTTGTACTAGAGCAACTGGTATGTATTTTTTAGGGTATTTTCACATAGATCATTTCTGTTTCCCTTTAGCAGTCTGGTGCGATCTGCCCAGGCATACATTTACCTCCAGAGAAAGTGTTGCTGAAGCTGGACGCCCCATTATACTACCCCTTCACCTGGTAACAGGGCCTGGAATAATGTACTAAACACTGAAGAGAATTAGTTCTTACAGTGGTAACTGTCATTGGACATCAGTAGAAAATAAAAATATTTACATCACACAACAAGCAATGATTAGTTAAGGCGTTTGCATACCTTTCTTTTCTGTCTATTGTAGTTATAACAATGCTAAAATCATTTTACTAATGAGGATATATAAGCCAGGGAGTTTGCATGGATGGCTGCAAGCAGGTCCTGCTCTACTGCTCATCTGTCACTGGCTGAGCTGCAGGATTCAGCAGCTAGGCAACTCAGTCACTCCCCTTAACCATCTCACAGCATACAACTCCGTATGTAATAACCAATTCATTACACAGTCCTTACAGCACACAGCTCAGTGTAAGAATAACCAATCCCTCACCCGGTCACGCCCCTTACCATCTTACAGCAGATAGCTCAGTGTAAGAACCAATCCCTCACCCGGTCACGCCCCTTTAGTCTCAGCAGACAGCTCAGTATATAATAACCAATCCCTCACACAGTCACGCCCCTTACCATCTTACAGAGGACAGCTCAGTATATAATAACCAATCCTCCACACAGTCACGCCCCCTAGTTACAGCAGACAGCTCAGTATATAATAACCAATCCCTCACACAGTCACGTCCCTTACCATCTTACAGCAGACAGCTCAGTATAGAATAACCATTCCCTCACACGGTCACGCCCCCTTAGTCTCACAGCAGACAGCTTAGTATATAATAATCCCTCAGTCACACCCCTTACCATCTCACAGCACACAGCTCAGTGTAAGAAAAATGAATCCCTCCCTCATTTGTGCCACCTTTCATTTCACAGCCGACAAGCTCAGTGTAAGAAACATGAATCCCTCACTCAGTCCTGCCCCCTTCCACCTCACAGCATACAGCTCAGTTTTTCCTTACACTGTCTAATGTGATATAGGAGGGTGTGACTGAGTGAGGAATATTGTTAATTTTTTGTTGATCACAAAATTAGTTTCCAAGCGTTCTGCCATCCTCCTTCCTCCTTTGCAGTTTCCCGTTTGTTGCAGCGGGATGCAGGCCACGCCCATCTGTGTCATGTGACTTTGAGAACTAGTTGTACCAGAAACTAATTTCATACTTTTACACTTGTACAGTGATGTTATGTCTTATCTCTGTGGAGGAATCCCTTAAAGATTATCATCCCAGAAAGCATCACACTATGTATTACGATGTACTGACAGGGTCTCCGCTACTTCCCGCTCCATTATTCCTCGTCATTCACCTTCCTGGCACAACGTGTTCCTGTACGTTACAGTTGCGTTCCCCCTGATGAGACCTTTAGATAATTATTTGAATAGTTACAGTTCTATATTTCCGCTTTATTCGGTCATTAGTCATTTGTGTGATGGCTCCGCGTCCCTAATTATAGGTAAATGTCCCTATCGCTCATCTGACGCGGGATTAAATCACAGTATAATTGGGAACAGGCGGGAGGTGGTGTCGCTGCTGGCGTCTACAGCGTGGGATGTTATCTAGTCACTGGGTGAACACAATGCCGGCTGATTCACTTCTACTTTACATAAGACCAGGTGGTGATTTTAGGGCTTATTCACATGGTCCAATCGAGCTGATTTGCAGTTGTGACTCATTCAGCCATCTGAATAAGCCCCTGTGCATACTACATTGAGGATTGTAGTTAACTTCTGTATTTAAAGGGGTTGTCTATGTTTTAAGAATTGCTCACCTACCGTTACTTGAGATTGGTCGGACACTTAGAACTCGTGACAATTGTTTCCCAAGCCACTGACGTTACTTAAATTCATTACGTTTGCAGATCAGTCGTGGGCAAGAAAATAGGGCGGAGCTGCAATACTGTGCGTAGCCACTGTAGTAAAGGTGGCAGTGTGCTTGGTAGGAAGCTATAGATTATACATCACTGCTCTTCCCAGAAAACCCATTTATAATACAGTGATGACATCTGTGACAATCCCAGACTCTCAGGTCATGTAACTGGGGTACCTACACTAGGGAGACACACAATTTACTACATAAAAGCCCACCCACCTATCCAAGATGGTGTATTTATGCTAAATTCTACTTTCCTAGATCACCTCATCGAACCTTTGCAAAATTGAGCTGCCACTACCTAGGCTTTTCGTATACTTTTTCTTACTAAGAAGGCATTAGGGGCCTATCTACATACATTCCTCAACAATTGAATAACACAGAATGCAGATTCACCAATTATCTATAAGATTCCTTAAAATTAGTACCAATAGTTTTATCCCTCCGAAACTTCAGTTCCTTTAAAGCTACTAGTAGAGGCTTATTAAGTTTTAAAGATTTAATACACAAATGTGCAGTGCAGACATTACAATAATTGTCAGAAAATGATTTAAAATTTTTTTTTTAAACAATATACATACAATACATATTCAAACAGTGATAAAATGAAAAGGGTAAGAAGCCCCTATGTCAGTGATGGCTAACCTATGGCACTGGTGCCAGAGGTGGCACTCAGAGCCCTTTCTGTGGGCACCCAGGCCATCACCAGAGATGACTCCAGGTATCTTCCTACAGTCCCAGACAGCCCAGGACTTGCTGTGCACAGAGGTATATTAAAGTGACAGCTGTACCTGGGACTATTTTCTGCTTTATTGGTGTCCTCGGGGTGCTGGTATCAATCAAAACTGTGACAGAGAAGGGAGTATAAATCACAAATTAAATTTCTGTGTTGGCACTTTGCGAGAAATAAGCGGGTCTTTGTTGTAGTTTGGGCACTCGGTCTCTAAAACGTTTGCCATCACTGCCCTATGTGATGCAGCTTCATAGGCTGTTACATTGTCTCTTCCTGCTGCTCCCTCAGCACTGCTGTGCAGTGTAACAACCGGTGAATCTACAACACAGAGGCCCTTCTTGCTCATTAACATAATTGTAAAAGTTGATTTTAGAAGAAAGGAGGCCATGGATAACAAATATAAAAATATTACCACAATCCCGGTGCCTGGATCTACAGGTAAGTGTCCCTGGTTTATCATGATGTATTTTGATTAGATAGATTGATTGATTTTCTTTAAAGGGATTTTTCCACCTCGGTTTGTGCATTTTTGTTACAAGGATACCAAAAAAGAAGGTGATCCCAGGGTTTGGGTTTGGACAGTGCCAGCAAAGGGGGAGTAACCGGTGCACAGTAGATAGCATCTATGCACATTATATGTTGCCCCTATATAAGCAGGTGATTAAACATCTGTATATGCACAATCAATATTCTGCTGTTACCCTTCTCACCACTAGGTGTCTCTCTTGTAGCCCATAGCGCAGTGGTGGCGAACCTATGGCACTGGTGCCAGAGATGGCACTCGGAGGCCTTTCTGTGGGCACCCGGGCTGTCTCCCAGGCACAGAGTTTACCAGACATTGCATCTTCCTGCAGTCTCAGGCAGTCCAAGTAGTGCCCTGCTATTTTAAAGTGACCCATCCTGTGCTGCTTGTTCCTGTCCGAAGAGTGAAAAAGTGTGGACAGGGTCCGATTTGAGCTAAAAAAATTCTGGTAGCAATAAGTTTGTTACTGCCTAAATTGCAGTGTTGGCACTTTGGGAAAACTAGTGTTTTTTTGGGTCTCATTTTGGGCACTCGATCTCTAAAAGGTTCGCCATCACTGCCATAGCGGATCAGGAGAAAATGTGTGGAAATAGAGAAATGCATGGATCTAGGGAGGAGCTCAGCCAGGGCTGCTGCAGAGTAATGATGGGATATGTATATTATATCCCGGGCTTATTACACAGAGCCAGGAGATTGGTATAGAGGATGTTACACCCTCGCCCACTCGTCTTACGCCCCATGCAGTGCCATGCACTCTATGCACACAAATTTCCCATGAAGAACATCAGAGAGCAGGATACTATTCTAGAACAGATCGCCTCTCCCCTCCACAGTTCTCTCAATGATCAGGCAGAGTGTTTATTAGTGATCTCCCCAATCATTTAAGGGATTCTGTCTTACAAAACATAAGTAAATACATGATGGTAGGGACGGGTCCGACAGCCAAGATCCTGTAATAGGCGACACATTTTATTAATAATACAATCATTTTAAAGGAAATCAACTGTCAAAATCCATCCTGATAAACCAGGGACACCGGGACTGTGCTAATCTTCTTATATTTGTTATCCATGGCCTCCTTCCTTGTAATATCAATATTTATAATTATGGTAATGAGGCAAAAAGGCTATCGGCATGTTACTGAAGCCTTCGCTGCCCTGGATTCACTGGCTGTTACACTGCAGCAGCAGCAGAACATCACAGTCTCACCCTCCTCTTGCACTTCCTGAGATCTCAGCATCAGTGAGCGCACAGTGGAAGGGGAGGAAGTGCTCCTTCAGAGGGGCTCTATTAACACGCCCATAACCTTTCTGTTGAATTAGCATAATTTTAAAAGCTGATTATAGAAGGAAGGAAATATAAGAAGATACCACAGTCATGGTGTTTGGGTCTATGAGTAAATGTACCTGTTTTATCATGATGGATTTTGATGGTAGATTTCCTTTAAGTAGGAAAATATTGACGAAGATTTGACGTTACCGTCCACCCACCACCAAGACCCAATGATGCATCTTAGGGTTCCTTAAAATCCATGCCAAAAGCTGCATGAAACTCTACCAATAATACATTCATATGGTTTTAGTATGACATTTTTTTTATTATTATGACATTTTTTTATCGACATGCGGTGAGTTGTAAAATCAGCAGCTCAGTTTCGGACTAAATCTTATCTGTTCCATGTGTATATGAAATATAAGGAATTTCAAATCAATGTGTAATCCAGACCTAAATTATAGAAAACTTCCTTCAATCCTGCAATGAAAAAAAAAAATGACTGCACACATCTGCCACTAGGGGGAGCTCACTGCATACATATAACATAGCATTACATTATATGCAGCCAGCTCCCCCTAGAGGAACTGAAGGAAATCTCCCCTACTTGGATAATCCCACAGATCATTAGTCATGTTGGATTTCTTTATATACTTGCAGTTACATTACAGATTTGTCATCAATTCCTAATGATATATCACATCTTATAGGAAGTGTCCCTGTATCTATATGTACATGTCACATGACTCCATTGCTAGAGATCTGTGCAATGACATATGTGCAGATGCCTTATGGGAAGAGATTATTACATTATATGGTTATTACTAAGGATAAATTATAGCATGACATACGTCCAGGTTACCACGGCAACTACTGCGCTTCCAAGGTTTCCGCATGGCAGTTTTATACCTTTATTATGTTCACTCTGATTTACTTTATACTTTATAGGCAAAGCGTAAATCAGGGGAAACGTAATGTAAAGAGGTATTGGGGTAACAGCGGCTGAAGTGGAGGGTGAGATAAAAGTCACTAATAGTAAAACAGGAAATGTGATTTTCGGAATGTCAACATTCTAGATCCCTATTCCCTACTATCCGCCACGTGTCCAGTGGTGGCTCCTCGCCGTCATAGGATTCCCTCTTTATCATGTACACGTGGCGGCGGATCTGTGGATAAGGTGATAACAGCGGCCATATTAGAATTAGGGCAAGTTTTTTCCAATGGGAAGGTGGTAAATGAAGTGATTAGTGATGAGCAGAACCTTTAAATTGTGAAAATCTTCTTCGGACCTGGATTCTCGGGTGTTAACTGTTTAACTGCCACTGCCAAAGTCATCAGCGACATCTAAACTGCTGCGGTCGCTAGCATACGGGTACTAACATGTCGTGTGAACAGCCCAGGGCCCATGGGACACTTAATCCGACACTGCACACTGGTCCTAACATTCTAACAGCAGTGTGCGCCACCGTCTTTGGGGAGCGATGGTGAGGAATGATCTTCCCCAAAATAGTGACAACTGGCAGCGCCAGCAGGACAGCGCTAGTGCACGGCTGCGGCCATTTGAATGCATCGAAATAGTTAACATCAGCTAACGATGACAGCACCGACAGCAGAACCTGGATCTAAACTGACATTGTTCAGTATGGATCCAAACTGCAGTTCTGGTCCAATCACCAGTAGTGATCAAACACCAGAAAAGTCTTGTATCTGTAATATTTCTTGTGGTTCAAAAGTTATCAAAGATTCTCATGCGCCTTCTACTGTGTGTTCAGTACCACGGACAACGCGTCGCATAGCTGTGCATCGCAGGGAACGTCCTTGGTTGTTGTTATAACAGTTAGGGGCACATTTACTTACCCGGCCGCTGGAGTGCATTGTCCATGTATCATGCACTGTGCCGCAATTCACTAAGATCGTGCTCCCGAGATCCTGCATGTGTCGCTTCCCTGCTCAGGTCCAACGGAGTTCACCTTCTTCTTCCTGGTGCATGTAAGTGCATTGTTTTGTGACACAATTTGAATCTTAAATCCCGCACTCAGTCTGAATCAGTCAGATCGTCCGACGGCACGACCCCCACGATTTCTGTCGCATGAGCGCAGCTGCGCCAAAATCTGATCACGCGCGACACAATCCCAGTACAGACACCTATTAAATACCTGTCAAAAGCTGTGCAAATCCCAAAAACGTCGGAAAGACTAAAGTGCAGCGCAGACCCTTAGTAAATAAGCCCCTTAGTGTTGTGTTAAACCACAGAAGATACAAACAGTGTCCTTTACCTTGACATATACGTGGACGACCAGTATATAGGAGACATGTAGAATATATTCTCTGCCCCTTTAATGTGAGTTACTAAGTGAGAAAGTAACAGCTCCGCATCTCCCACAGAGCAGCCCCTGAAATCAATGAAGATTATGAGTCCATCAAACTTTTAAAACTTTACAGCAGCTCAATTATCGTCTGCTCTTCCAGTCCTGTCGCTGCATTTTATGGCATTTTGTGACATCGCCGCCTCTCATGGCCGATCGATGTCCTCGCTCCCTGCTGCGCCAGACACCGCGCCGAAATGACAGTGAGTCAGGAAGTCGTAGATATCAGAACCAGCGCAGAATCACTTCTAGATGATGGGGAATATCTCATCTCTTACAAAACATTGTACATGTACACTGCTGGTAGAACTTTGGATAGTTTTTAGGTTTGTACTTACCTCTGCAGACTATGGTGTCCTTGGTGGCAAAGAATCACAACTGAATCATACTAACATTTTAACAGTTACCTATATTTAAAGGGAACCCGTCCCCAGATTTTACCCCATCATACTACCCCCCCCCCCCCCCTCAGGTAGGAGATGAAATATAATTTCTAGAATTCCCTCTTGTATGTGAGATCTCACCTGTTTACCTACAAAAAATATCACCTCAAATAGTCATTTGAAAATGAACAGAGAAGAGTCATATTTTGCATGAGATGAGTCAGGTTTTGAGGCTGCTAAGTGACAGTGGCTTCAGATCCCACTATCTTCAGTTCTATAGGACTTATGGTGTCAGAAATATGGTGTCATAGTCATATCAAAGATAAGAAATTTTTCTTTCAGATCACATCAGGATTGTGCTTCTGTCTGCGATAAAGACAGGTAAAAATACATTGACATGTACATATCTTTACATCGAGGGGCTTTTACAGTGAACTGTTCTCCTCTGTTAGATCTGGAAAAATACTCTTGATGAATCACTACTAGTGACCCCCTGTACATCGTGCCGTCCCCCCCCCCCTTCTTAGCTTATAGGACATCTACCACCAGGATGAAGGACTGTAAACCAAGCACTGACATGCTGGTGTGTACCCCCTCTGGCAGGATCTGTCCTCCTCTTAGCTTCTTATTCCTTGGTTTCATAAAAAAAGGCTTTTAAAATTATGCAAATGAGCCTCAATCTCCCGTTCCACCACATCCCAAAGATGCTCTATTGGATTGAGATCTGGTGACTGTGGAGGCCATTTGAGTACAGTGACCTCATTGTCATGTTCAAGAAACCAGTCTGAGATGATTCCAGCTTTATGACATGGCGCATTATCCTGCTGATAATAGCCATCAGATGTTGGGTACATTGTGGTCATAAAGTGATGGACATGGTCAGCAACAATACTCAGGTAGGCTGTGGCGTTGTACCAGGAGATTGTCTTGACCATGTCTACATGCCTAAATGCACTGAGTTGGACAAGCAGTTGGACAGGTGTACCTAATAAAGTGGCCGGTGAGTGTATATGTATTGCATAGGAAAAGGGCTTATTCGCAATTCCTCTGCCATGCGCATTGGCAGGGACGTTGCATATCTAAGCTGTTATTATAGAGGTGTCTACCTCACACAGAGGAGAGCTGCTGTATCTAAGCTGTTATTATAGAGGTGTCTACCTCAGACACAGAGGAGAGATGCTGTATCTAAGCTGTTATTACGGAGGTATCTACCTTACACAGAGGAGAGATGCTGTATCTAAGCTGTTATTATAGAGGTATCTAGAGGTGATGTTTCTGATGGATGAGCTATGGCTTCTGCGCATTTGAGAAATTTGTGAGGGAGCCAAACTAAACATTTACATCAAGGTCCATAAGTCTTTAGCTGCTCCCCTATTTCCTCCTTACTGTGTCTCTCCTGTAGGGGGCAGCACCTCTCTCCCCAGGAGCGGAGGATATACATTATCCTGCCCCTACAGTCCTGTGAGCAGGTGACTTTCCTCTCATGTGAATGGACACCAGAGAATCTGATGCCAAGTATCAAAAGAGATGATAAAGCCCATAATAAGTCCCTGTTAAAGGGACGGTCCACGTCATTAATTACACAGCGACTGATGTGTTCCAAGAAACAGAACAAAGTCTAAATATATAAATGGGAACAGCGTTTCAGGATCAGACTGCAGCTGTAGAAACATGACTCAGCCTCCAGAAATAACAGGGACCATATTGCTGCAATGGCTGATGGTCAAAATAGTAAAAACACTAAAAAAATATCTGAATTTTATGTCTCTTCCACGCTATGGATTTCTCGTGCCATCTCTGAGCCGTCGTGATGTTACTGAATATGACTCTATCAGTATATTATGGCATCAGCCTTGTAGGACAGATTAACTCCCGAATATCATTGTGTTTTTGGAGTTTACATCTCTGTGCCGAGTAATTTCTTAACATCCTTTGTCTTTTCTTTCTGAAACCAAGGTCCAAATCTCCAGTGTTCACCATTAGGGGGTCATGGAAGCTCCATGCTATATATAGATCAATAATCACACATAGTATGCAACAAGCTCTGAGGCTCCCCCTAGTGTTGGCTGCTGCAGAAAGAATATCACATTTTGGAAATATGTTCAGTGTTTAAAAGTTTTCAGATAGTTGTTAGGTTTCGACCCCGGAGACCTGTGTGATCAAACCTTTGTGTGTGTTAGTAGAAGCAGAACTGTAGAAATAGATTTGTATTCCAGAATTCTCCAAATGCACGGGGCACACTGCTGTGCTCTTAGCTCTCTGCATTAAAGGGGTTTTCCCACAAACAAAAGTCAGGCCCTATCATCTGGATATGGTCTAACTTGCTGATCAGGGGGGGGTGTCAGTGCTGAGACCCCCACAGATCACGAAAACGAGGGGTCTGATTGGGTCCCTCGTACCTCCGTTGGACCGTGTTTGACGATCTTCGTCAGCTCCATAGAGATTAATGGAGCAGAACGGTCATGCGCGGCCGTCTGATCCATTAGTCTGGCGGAGCGACGAGGGTCCAACCGACCCCTTGTTTTCGCGATCTTTGGGGGTCTCATCAATAAGACCCCCAATGATCACCATGTTAGTCCCCTAACCCGTGGATAGGGCCTAACTTTTGTTCATGCGAAAACCCCTTTAAGCTGCTCCACAGGTCATTACCTCTGACTTTTGTATTAGAAGCTTGTTATAGCTTTTACTCAGAGCATAGGGGAGGAGCAGCTCATTGCAGAGAGCTAAGAACACATCAGTGTAAGAAGACATCCCGAGTCCAGTTGGAAAAATTACAGTCCTGAAAAATAGGACTGGCTGCAGTCTTCCATAGCCCCAGCTTCTGACAGATTCCCTTTTGTACCATATTTTATTAATATCCAATGTTCATTTATTCATTTATAAACTCTCTGAATATGCAGCTTCCTGTAACTTAGTCATAGGTAATTAACGAAACACTTACTGCCTTTAGCTGCCACTAGAGGGAGCTCAGGAGCTGGATGCATATTGTTTTATTATTGAGTTCAACGTACACAGCAAGCTCACCTGCTCCCTCTAGTGGTGACTGCAGATATACAAAACTTTCTGTTTACTGACTGCAGATATACAAAACTTATATTTTAAATGTTTCAATTTAGATGTGGACAATTAATAACATTTGTAACCCAATAAAATTTTAAATAAATACCATTGTTACATATACATTTGGATCTTTTAGAAACCTCAGTATTTAAAATGTCATACAAAACGCATGGCACCATATGAGACTATATGTAGTATAAACAGCTGTGTGCATAATACCTTATCCAAATCACGACTATATGGCTACTGAGCTAACATAAAAATGTCACCCCCTGCTGCAGACCCTTCTCATGACCCAAATGCATAGAAGAGAGTCAGAGACGATCACTGGGAATACGTAAAACATATCCAGCCCTGCCTCCTCCTCCTCTGTTCTGCGTACATATCTAAGGTTCCTGTTAACCTACTTTATCTCAACAGAAAATCCAGCGAATCTGGCATTTTCCTGAAATAACACCCCGGCTGTGACCTGAATATTGTCACGGATCTTGACGCAGCAGTGAGGGAAAGCGCTGAATCAGCAGTGAGCGACGTCCCATCTGAGCACAGAGAAAGAAATAGGATTTTATAGGAGTCTCATATTCCATGCACTTACATGCAATTAGGGCAGATTAGATGAGGCAACAGCAGTGGAACCCACTGAGAAGTGATACAAAGATACATTGATTCCATAGACAACCATTACCTGTGATACATTACTTACAAAATATAGTGCCACGTCTCCATTAATGAATGTTGGCCTGATAGTCAGTGAATATAATGTGTAGCATACATTAATGAACACATTTAGCCAACTTATGTTACTTTTTAGTTTTTTTTTTTACTTTTGAGAATCTCCTGAATGCTTCAAATCAGCAATCGGACAAAACTTCTGCTTTTATAGACGTGGTCACACTTACTGATGATCAATACATTCAGGGCATTTGATTAACAGCAACCACTTAGTTCCTAAGGGGGTGCTTAATGTTTCAGATATGGATTTTACGTCTAAATAACATTGTGGAATCTGTTGTATGGTGTTACTGTAATTTAAAGGAAATCTACCATCAAAATCCATCATGATAAATCAGGCACACGTACTCATATACTCATAGATCCACGCACCGTGACTGTGGTAATCTTCTTATATTTGTTACCCATGGCTTCCATAATAAGATTATGCTAATGAGTCAGAAGGGCTCATGGGGGCATTACCAGAGCCCCTCAGTGTTGTAGCGTTACAGAATTAGAGAATAGAATGTAGGGTCAATTTAAAAGTATAGTAAAGGAAGTTTCCAATGACCCAGTCATAGGACGCTATGGATGGAGCTGTTGCACCCGTCCAATCTACTACAAAAATTTGATATTAGCAGGTAAAGGCCCCAGATGCTAGGTGTCCACATGACACCAACTGTTTGGACCACCACGGATCAGAATGAGGGTTGGGCCAGCCATCTGAATGGAGAGCATAGCACTCTACAGGGTATTGGCCAGACCTCCTACCATGGTTTATACCCAACATCACCACTACTAGTGCTCTATAACAACCTTTGTCTGCTTTCATCACTATTCTGCTCTTAGATTCTCCTGGTAGGGTTCCCCTTTAATAACAATGACTAACCTTAAAGACACACTTGACAGCTGGAAGAGAATTCCTTCCTCTAATCAGAACTAAGATCACGTCTCTGATAAATGGTTCAATTAGCTTTAATTGTGAATAACATTTTTACATTAACTACTATTATATTTTTCTTTGACTTTATTAAAGACACCTTCACCTCCGAAATGTTCTTTAATTATCTCAGTCATTGAGGAATTAACATGTTTCACATTATTTCTTGATACAGCGGATACATGAAATTCAATGGTAATATTTAAAGAGATCCTGTTCAGTATAGGGTAGAGTTATCTTTTACTCCAGAAACTAAAATTTACTCCCGCACCCTGAGTATTTATGTTACCATTCCGAGAGAGCCGAAACTTTATTTGTTTTTGGTTAAGGTTTCTCTTTTACGGGATGGTCTTCATTTTTTTATTAGCTCAAGATCACTTTTTGTTACATTTGTGTTTGTGTTGTCATGTTGAAGATCGTTTTTGTGGGATGAGCCGTAATTTTGATGTCTACCCATCACTTTTATTGTACATAGTGTCCTATCTGCAGGCAGCATGTTATAGAGCAGGAGGAGCTGAGCAGATTGTACATAGTGTCCTATCTGCAGGCAGCATGATATAGAGCAGGAGGGGCTGAGCAGGTTGTACATAGTGTCCTATCTGCAGGCAGCATGTTATAGAGCAGGAGGAGCTGAGCAGATTGTACATAGTGTCCTATCTGCAGGCAGCATATTATAGAGCAGGAGGAGCTGAGCAGATTGTACATAGTGTCCTATCTGCAGGCAGCATGATATAGAGCTGGATGAGCTGAGCAGATGGTACATAGTTTCCTATCTGCAGGCAGCATGTTATAGACCAGGAGGAGCTGAGCAGATTGTACATAGTGTCCTATCTGTAGGTAGCATGTCAATAGAGCAGGATGAGCTGAGCAGATTGTACATAGTGTCCTATCTGCAGGCAGCATGTTATAGAGCAGGAGGAGCTGAGCAGATTGTACATAGTGTCCTATCTGCAGGCAGCATGTCCTTAGTACATTCCCCGGTGCAGGATACAGTCTCCCCCTCCCTCACATTCCGGTAGAGGGATACAGTCTCCCCCCCCACTACATGCTCCGGGGTAGATGGATACAGTCTCCCCCCCTTACATTCCCGTAGAGGATCCGAAGTCTCTACCCTCCCCTCAATTCCCGGTAGAGATACTTCCTCCCCCCCTCCCCTCCCCCACGCCTAGTCCCGTAGGATAAAGTCCTCCCCCCCACCTCACACTTCCCGTAGAGGATACAGTCTCTCTCCCACCCCCCTCATAACATTCCCGACTTAGAGGATACAGTCTCCCCCCCCCTCACATTCCCGGTAGAGGATACAGTCTCCCCCCCCCACCGCCCCAACATTCCCGGTCGAGGATACGTCTCCAAAATCACCCCCCCCACTCACCATTTCGCGGTAGAGGATACAGTCCCGTCTCCCCCCCCCCTCCTCCATCACATTCCCGTAGAGGATACAGTCTCCCCCCCCCCCCCCGCCCCCCCCCCCCGCACAATTCCGCGTTAAGAGGATATCAGTCTCCCCCTTCCCCCCCCCGCCCCCCCCATTCACATTCCCGTAGAGATACGGCTCCCCCCCCCCCCCCCCAGCCTCACCTTTTCCCCGGTAGGTCAGTCTCCCCCCCCCCCCCTCACATTTCCCGGTATAGATCAGTCTAATCCCTCCCCCCCCCCCCCTCACACATTCCCTGGTAGAGGATACAGTCTCTCCCCCCCCCCCCACCCTCACATTCCCGGTAGAGGATACGTCTCCCCCCCCCCCCCCCCTCACATCCCGGTAGAGAATACAGTCTCTCCCCCCCCCCGCCCACCCCTGCCCCGCATCCTCCCCCCCCCCCCCCCCCCCCCTCACATTCTCTCACGGTAGAGGATACGTCTCACTCCTTCTCCCCACACCCCCCCCCTCACATCCCCCGGTATAGGATACAGTCTCCAGTCTCCCCCACCCCACCCCGTCTCCCCCCCCCACCCCCGCCCCTCACATTCCCGTAGAGGATACAGTCTCTCTCCCTCCCCCGCCCCCCCCCCCCCCCCCCTCACATTCCCGGTAGAGCTACGTCTGTCCCCCCCCCCCCTCACCTTCCCGGTAAGGATCCAGTCCCTCCCCCCCCCCCCCCCTCACATTCCCGGTAGAGGATACAGTCCCCCCCCCCCCTCACATTCCCGGTAGAGGATACAGTCTCCCCCCCCCCCCCCCCCCCCCCTCACATTCCCGTTAGAGGATACATTCCTCCCCTCCCCCGCCCCTCACATTCCCGGTAGAGGATACATCTCTCCCCCCCCCCCCTCCTCCTGTCGACAGCAAGTCCTCCCCCCCCCCCCCCCGTCACATTCCCGGTGCAGATAACCGTCTCCCCGGTAGAGTTCGCGCAGTCTCCCCCGGTCCCGCACCCCCCCCGGTGCAGATCCCCGTCCTCGCTTCCAACCGCCGCAACTCCTTCCCCAGCAACATCCGCCATCTTCAAACACCCGCCACCCCCGGCGCCCCAGCAACCAGCTCCAAACCACACCCTTCTCAATCCCAGTGCCCTCATTGGCTACTGTCCTAACCAGACTCTTTCCCATTGGTTCACAGTTTTGTCCCATATCGCAATAGGAACTCAGACGTTAACGACGTTTCGCTGTCTGCCGCAAATGATTCTTCGTGTGAGGTTGTATTGTATCGTATGTGTTATAATCTAAATCTTCTCTAATCAAGAGAGCTCGCTAAACTACAACATCCGGCATGCAATGCTCCGTCAGCTCTGACAGGGCGAACACTCCATTCATTTCCCAATGCTCCTCCAGCAGCGAGAGGATAATGTGTATATTCCCTTGTTACAGCGGAGAGGTCCTGTCATATGATGCTTGCCATCGCGGGTGACTCGTCATCCGTCCATTTCAAGGTAGATCCGGACCATCCTTATGTACATTTTCTGAACTGCAGAAGACAGTTAATTCACTTACTCTTTAAATAAAAGTCTTATGAAATCACGAGGCTCAATCATGTAGCCGAGAGCAGCGCGCTGTTGTCAGACTATCGGTAGTGTTAATGCGGTTTTTGACCCTAAACAAAGTTTATTTTTTTTTTTTTCACACATATACAAGACAAGAAGACAACGAGAGGGGTTTGTAAATTTCCTGACTCCTCTCGTTTGGGGATCGGATATGAGGGAGTCTTTACCGTTCCATTACTGAATAATTCTCTGCTTCTCTCTAGGAGTCCAATGGGAGAAAAGAGCGAGAATGTCCTGGCTGCGCCGCTACACCGACAAGATCCACCCTGGGGGATCATCCGGGGATACTGCGGGGCGCCAAGGGTGGCGGGACGTAGTGGTGCGGCACGCGCTATAGCATAACAGCGCTGTGCAGAGGGGATACATGTTGTAATGGCGGTAATACAGCAGCGCTGCGCATGGGGATACATGTGTAATGGCGGCTTATATACCTAGCGTGCTGTAGCAGGGGATACATGTGTAATGGCGGCTTAGATACGCAGTGCTGGTGACAAGGGGGAGTACATTTTGTCTAATTGCGGCTTAGATACAGCTCGCTGTGCAGGGGATACATTGTACTGGACGGCTTAGATACGCAGCGCTGTGCAGGGATACATGTGTAAGGCCGGCTTAGATACAACGTCATCTCTTCTCTACAGTCATGTGCTATACACGTATGTGGTAGTGCAACCACAAATCTCCTTCTTGTCTACCATGATTCTCCCTTCTGGTTGTCAGATTGGTTTTTTCACACATAGTAACGAGATCCAAAGTGCACGATCTTAGTATGGGGTGAGGCAGACAGCTCTCTTATTGTCAAGGATGGAGAGTTACTGGCAGCGAGTCAGTAATCTCGTACCAATACGTCTGCCGTGTCTGTCGAGGACCTTCTGGTCAATCGCCCTTGGTCTGCTCTACACTCTCCGTCTCCTCCAACCAGATCCTTCGACTGATCGCCGTCCATTCCTGCACCTATCACTGCTGCATTTCTGTCACATCCACGGGCGCAATTTACTTTACCCGTTCATTCGTATCCATCGAACGCGTTCTCGGCTCTGGATTCGGGGTCCGGCTCGGGAATTTAAGAAGGTAGTTCCTCCCGCCGTCCACCAGGTGGCGCTGCTGGCGCTGCGTCAAGTCATCTCATCATCGTGCCGCATGTCACCACCTCGTACCAGGTGAAAGGTAAGAGCGTTTCATTCCCTCAAGCGACACTTTTTCTGGTTTTGAAATCTGACGGGGTGGTTGTCCGAGACGGCGGGGGGGCGTGGCGGCAGAAAACACAGAAAGGAAAAGATAGCTGGAGCCATGGTTCTATTCGGCACAAACTCATGATGGTTCTAGGGGAGCATTTCAAAACCAAACGCCACACCATCAGTCATTTTCCGGTGCGTGCGCGCATTTTAAGGTTCTTCGGCCGTCCGGATGCATGTCCTCATCAATGGCCGCGAATCTCGCTATACAAGGTGCTGCCACTCCATTCATCCGGGAGCAAGCAGGTACAATCGCAGCAAATTCGAATTTACGGGTTCAACGGAAATACCGCGGTCTGGGTCAAAAACGCGATCATACGGGCCCTTAGAAATGACCCCCAAAAATGTGTTAGGTACTATGGTGTTTTTCCTCCGAACTGTCTTCCGATATTGGACCACCACTTATCTACAATGGACATACGAATCTCGGGCAGATCATATTCCGGTGCCATGGTACCCGCACGAATCTCTTGGTTCTGGTTGCCCGTGGCCCTGGATCTCACGACATCTCGGTGTTCTTTTCCCGGGCCCACTGGACCCGACTCCTGTGTTTCGGTCACCCAGCGTCCATGGACCGCCAACTCTCTGTTTTCTGTTTCCCGGAACAGCATCAGTTGCGCCACTCGCAGATCTCTGTGTTTTCTTGGCATTCCCTGCGAGCCAATTGTGACGCCGAACTTCTGTGTTCTGTTTCCCGGTCTCCTTGTGCCACGAGAATCTAGCGTGTTTGTGTGTCACTAGGATTCCCTAAATGCGACCCATTTGCGTTCTCCCCTTATGGCCGGTCGCTTCTCTATACCATTTCCTGCTGGAGCGAGGCTCTTGCTCTCACCATCAGCTCCTAGGAAAAGGGATCGGGATAAGCTGCCTCCTGGAGGACATGCTGCTACCACTCGATTATAATTCTATGGAGGCAAGAAGTGTGTTTAGTGCGACATTCCTCTTGGCTGTAGAAGCCCCTCTACCACCCCCACCCCGCCGACAACCCCACTGAAGGATGCTGGACAGGCTTACAGTGGCAGGAGACGGATCGACGGTGTGCAATATGGTGGCGCCTACCAACCTATTGAACTCTCCCATCCCACACAATCGAAATGGGGATTCACAGGACAATGGGGGTCATTTAATAAGGGCCCCGATTCGCGTTTTCCTCCCCGAATATTTCCGATTTGGCGCCGATTTCCCTGATGCCCCGGGACTTGTTGGCGCACGCGATCGGATTTGTGGCGCATATCCGCGCTGGCTGCACGTGAACTCAACATCGTGGGGACGTGGCCGACGTAACAAACCCCGTCGATTCAGTGAAAAAATCTGACACGCATATTTGTTTTAAAATAAAATAACTTGTCTAGGCGGAGTCTAAGTTGCACTTCCACCCAACTTCACAATAGGGATCTACGGCCTCGTTGTATCTCAGTTGATCTTATGATGGTATCTTCATACAGAGCCGTGTGCTAGCGGCCCACCTGGGTCAGGACGTCGGAGGAACTGCCTTAAGAATCCCGGCCGGACCCCATCAACAGCAATACAACCAGCCCGTCTACAGAAAATCGCGTGGACAGAAGATCTAACCAAAAGTATCATCTGCCCAATGACTTTCCCCCAGTCCTCAGCGTCCACTCCCTGCACCCCTGCAGAATATCCTGTCTGTCCCTGATGGTTTCTGGGAGAGAGCGGCTTCTTCTTGTGCTGGCCCCGTCCTGGACACCAGCCTTGCTCCAGGAGTCTCCGCATTGTCACTTGCGTTGCAGATGCCTCACACCTGCTGCTGCCATTCCTGAGCCTGCCTGCATAGCCCCACCCAAGCTGAGACACGGGGGCTCCAAAAAGACGCTCCTTGGCTCGCTGGTCCTTCTTGGGCTCCTGGAGCCTTTTTTGGTAACAATGGAGCCTCTCTCCTGAATCTCCTGATGATCGATAGATGGTGACTGCGGTGACATCTTCTCGCGATACTCTTCCCTGTTCGGCATTTGGCAGTGCAATATGACTGCACGGTTTTCTTTGGATCACCATGGGTAACCAGAAAGAAAACATGATGCCAAGACCCAGCCTCCTTGTAGTAGTCCAGGGGTGAGATGTTATTACTATAACTACATATTGTCCCAGCCCTGTCCCATCAATCACCCCTGCCTGTGTTACTTGGAGACATCACTGCCACCATGGCAGCTTGCTCCTCCATAAGGCCTGCAATAAGGTAAATGTGTTTTTGGGAAAAGTTCATTTTCTAGCAATATATACTTTGCAATTAATTCTGTTAAGCTGATCCCTCTTTATAACATTCTGGAGAATTGCAATTACCATTATACACCTGATGCCGTGAGACTGTTGTAACAATTAACATTTGTATCATTCTCAGAACTTAGGCCATGACGTGTATGGTTGTAAAGAAAATCCCTCTACAATTGCAGCTTAGATACCTTAGTGCAGCATCGCACTGACATCTGGGGATCGTCGAGCTTCAGCTTTGAACTTTTGTCTTCTTACTTCTCAGAGTCGTCTCCAGGGGTGACAGAGGTGAAGATTGAGGAGAAGCCTCCTGCAGAGCGTCGCGCCTTAGTCTCCTGGGAGCAGGTGAGTGATTGCACAGCACTTACTTTATTATACGTTATTCTGTATCTCGGAGCTGCAGTCACAAGTCTTCCGGCTTCGGAGCTGAATTCCCTGAGCAATCACATTTTTTTAGAAAAGAGATTCTCAATAGATGATATTTTAGTCTGCAGAGACTTGGAAGCTTCTAGAGAGCCAGCAGGGGGCAGCAGCATCTCACAGGGAGGGGAAGATTTACTATCCACTTATTACAGTATGTAATATACGGCAGCAGCAAGAGAAATGAGCAGATTGTACATAGTGTCCTATCTGCAGGCAGCATGTTATAGAGCAGAGAGCTGAGCAATTGTACATATTGTCCTATCTGCGGCACATGTTTAGAGCAGAGGAGCTGAGCAGATTGTACACAGTTTCCTATCTGCAGGCAACATGTTATAGAGAGCTGAGCAGATTGTACATAGTTTCCTATCTGTAGCAGCATGTATAGAGCAGAGGAACTGCAACAGAGTGGTCATAGAGTGTCCATCTGCAAGGCAGCATGTTATATAGCAGGAGGAGCTGAACATCTTGTACATAGTGTCCTATCGCGCAGGCAGCATGTGTATGAGCAGGAGGAGCGAGGCACATTGTACATAGTGCCTATCTGCAGGCAGCATGTTATGAACAGGAGGAGCTGAGCAGATTTTACATAGTGTACCTATCTGCAGGTAGAACTTTTATATAGCAGGAGGAGTCTTGAGAGCACATTGACATAGATGTACTTTTTTTCTGCAGGCAGCATGTTATAGAGCAGGAGGAGCTGAGAACTAGTACATTAGTGTCCTATCGCAGGCAGCATGTTATAGAGACGAGAGCTGAGCAGTTATCGTAGGTCCTCTCTGCAGGCAGCATGTTATAGAGCAGGAGGAGCTGAGCAGATTGTACGTGTCTATCTGCGGCAGCAGTTATAGAGCAGGAGGAGCTGAGCAGATTGTACAGTGTCCTATCTGCAGGCAGCATGTTATAGAGCAGTAGATTTATATCTGTAAACATGAGAATGTAAATGTTACATTCTATAAGCTGCTGCTTATAGGTCACGTTGTGTCTTGTTACTTGTAATGAGGAATAATCACCATTTTCTTGTCTAGAAACACTCCTGCACATTACCAGAAGATCTGAGGAACTTCTACCTTATGACTGACGGCTTCCACATGTCCTGGAGTGTGAAGCTGGAGGGTGAGTGTTCTCTCCTTCCTTTCATGTAGGGCGCAGCAGGAGACGTGTCACTGCCTAATATTTTAGATTTGCCTTTCAGAAGTCATCAGGTTCCACACTGAGGTCCTGCCGCGATCACACAGTAAAATTATCAGCAGGTGTAATAGGGTCCTATAGGGTCCTGTGCCCCCCTATACCTCTTATAGGACCCTTATTGATGTCTTGCAGCAGCTCCGGCCATAACAGTTTTTAGAAAATTCATTGTGTCTCCTGTGAACAATCGCAAAGGTGCAGAAGTTCTGTCAGATGCGTTTTTTAGCAGAATTCCCTGAGAAATAAGAAGTAACTTACACATGTAGCAATTTCCAGTCTCAGTCTAGTAGACGGGGTATATACACGTGCTGCATAAGACCGTATGAGCGCCCAGAGGCTGCCAATACAGGTCACTGCTGTGGTGGATGAGGAAGAGTTACTTATAATAGTTAGTTATACTGGTTTATACCCCATCTACAGGATTGGGGATCATTCTCTAGTTGCTGGAGGTCTGAGCAGTGGGTCACCCACGGATCTTGATAACGGGGTCCGCTGTACCCCCTAATGAGCGCAGCCGATATTTCCATCCAAGCCATAGATGGTAAATGAAGTCGCTCCAATGATTTGGGGTGTAACGTGCCCATTTGTGATCCATGGAGGCCCCACCAATCGCACCCCTATTCTGTGATGTTCCCGGAATACCCCTTTAAGAGTAAAGATACGCATTGGGGGTGTCCAGACATGACTTTGATTTAGCCACCAAAAATACCAAATCTGTGCGGCTGCTGTGGTCATTTCCGTTACGTTTTTGTCATACAAGCTCATTACCTCGGGGCCGTGACGTGTATAGTTACAGATGCAGATAGTATGAAGTTCAGCGCCACGTCTGGGGGCAAAACACCAAGTGAAAGTAATGGCTACGGTTCTGGAATATCGTGTCATTTCCTATAACGTGGTTGTTACAGTATAGGGAACCACATCCGGACCCATGTACAGGGGCCTCATACCTCTCCCTTGTGTCTCCCACAGATAATCCGATCCCAGTCGGCTCCATGGTCATCAATAGCATTTCCAACCTGATTCACCTGAAAAGTTCCTCATCCTACTCCCTGCCCAACTCCCCCTCACTGGCCGACCTGGAAGACGACTCCGATGAAGAAGGTACGGAAACTGTCACAATTATACATAGCGTCCTATCTGCAGGCAGCATGTTATAGAGCAGGAGGAGCTGAGCAGATTGTACATAGTGTCCTATCTGCAGGCTGCATGATATAGAGCAGGAGGAGCTGAGCAGATTGTACATAGTGTCCTATCTGCAGGCAGCATGATATAGAGCAGGAGGAGCTGAGCAGATTGTACATAGTGTCCTATCTGCAGGCAGCATGTTATAGATCAGGAGGAGCTGAGCAGATTGTACATAGTGTCCTATCTGCAGGCTGCATGTTATAGACCAGGAGGAGCTGAGCAGATTATACATATTGTCCTATCTGCAGGCAGCATGTTATAGAGCAGGAGGAGCTGAGGACATTGTACATAGTGTCCTATCTGCAGGCTGCATGTTATAAAGCAGGAGGAGATGAGCAGAGTGTACATAGTGTCCTATCTGCAGGCAGCATGTTATAGAGCAGGAGGAGCTGAGCAGATTGTACATAGTGTCCTATCTGCAGGCAGCATATTATAGAGCAGGAGGAACTGAGCAGATTGTACATAGTGTCCTCTCTACAGGGAGCATGTTATAGAGCAGGAGGAGTTTGTGTTGTCATGTTGAAGATGGTTTTTGTGGGATGAGCCGTAATTTTGATGTCTACCCATCACTTTTAAATTCCTATTTTTTTGTGTCTTGAGGCTATTACTTTGTGAGTGGTTACAAACCTTGTGATACTAAACAAAATCATTGCAAATCCTTCTGCTGCAGGACCAAAGAAATGACAGTGAAAGTTCAAGGATCTCGAGTAGTCAGGTAGACAGGAGAAGGTAGAGCACTCCTTGGGCACTAAAATAAATGGGGGCACGTTTTTTTCTTGTGATTCATAGCAAAAAATGATAAAATGTGGTCAGCCAGCCCAGAAAATTATCATCAGGTATCTGTAATGACATTGTAGCAGGTCCTGCCATCTCAAAGGAAATTGCTAATTTATTTCTATATAGATATCCATTCGCTTCCTCCGCCCAGGTTGTAGGACCAGCAATGATGTCATCACAGGTCCTGGGAAATAATTCAGTGACCTGCAAGCTTAAGATAGGGACCTGTAAAGAGGAGGAGGACTTGCAAGTTCTTGCTGTGGGATAAGGAGGACATTGGGGTACAGGAGGTAGAAGGATATGAGGTGCTAGTGGGGGGAGGAGGGTAAGGAGTGATGTCATGGGGTGCTGGCTATCTTAGGAGAGGACTGCACGGTGTTGTGTGATGAGGAGGGGACATGGGGGTGCTGACTGTGTCCGGAGGAGGGGGGCCTTAGGGTGATGGGTAAATGAAAACCAAGCACTTGCCAACCAATAATAGAATCCCTGCCCTTGGCACACAGTAGCGCATTATAATATATGCGGTTTGGGTGGTAGCCTGGGGCCCAAACCTTTTAAGGGCCCATGGCCACCCAGACCACCCAGCAAATTTTATACTGAGGACAGAAATCATTGTACATCTGTTCCTCCTCCCAATACACATGTACACAGGTCCTTCGGTTTCCTCCCACACTCCAAAATATACTGGTAGGTTGATTAGATTGTGAGCCCCATTAGGGACAGGGACCAGCTTGGCAAGTTCTGTGCATCGCTGTGTAATCTGTATGTGCTATATAAATAAAATAATAATTATTATTGTTACACAAGAGCCATTTCAGGACCTTAGAAGTTCCTAAAGGTCCTGAAACCGCAGTTTAAAAGTAGGCAGAAAGGACAACACAAGGGGAGAGAAGAGATGCTGTACTAAGCTGTTATTACGGAGGGTACTTACCTTACACAGAGGAGAGATGCTGTATCTAAGCTGTTATTATAGAGGATGTCTACCTCAGACACAGAGGAGAGATGCGTGTATCTAAGCTGTTATTAAGAGTATATAGAGGTGATGTTCCTGATGGTGAGCTATGGCTTCTGAGCATTTGAGAATTTTGAGGGACCCAACTAAAAAAGGTCCATAAGTCTTGAGCTGCTCCCTATTTCCTCCTACTGTGTCTCTCCTGTAGGGGGCAGCACCTCTCTCCCCAGGAGCGGAGGATATAATTATCCTGCCCTACATCCTGTGAGCAGGGGGTGACTTCCTCTCATGTGAATGGACACCAGAGAATCTGATCAAGGTATCAAAAGAGATGATAAGCCCATAATTAAGTCCCTGTTAAAGGGACGGTCACGTCATAATTACACAGCGACTTGATGTGTTCCGAGAAGAAACAGAAACAAAGTATACATTAATATAAAGGGGATCAGCGTTTCGGACAGACTGAGCGTAGAACATACTCAGCCTCCAGAAATAACAGGGACCATATTGCTGCATGGCTGCTGGTCAAAAATAATAAAAACACAAAAAAAATATCTGAAGGTTATGTCTCTTACACGCTATGGATTCTCGTGCCATCTCTGAAGCCGTCGTGATGTTACCGATATGACTCTATAAGTATAGTTATGCCATCAGCCTTGTGGACAAGATTAACTCCCGACGTATAATCGTGTTTTGGGGTTACATCTCTGTGCCGAGTAATTCTTAACATCCTTAAGGGGGTAATGGAAGATCCATGCTATAATATAGATCATAATCAACATAGTATGCGACAAGCTCTGAGGCTCCCCCTAGTGTTGGCGGCTGCAGAAAGAATATCACATTTTGGAAATATGGTTCAGTGTTAAAGTTTTCAGCGGATTGTTAGGTTTTCGACCCCGAGGAACTTGTGATCAAACCTTTGTGTGGTGATGTAGTAGAAGCGGATGTAGAAATAGATTGTATTCAGGCAATTCTCCAAATGCACGGGGCCACATGCCCCTCAAATTGCTGTGCTCTTAGCTTCTGCATTGAAAGGGGTTTTTCCACAAACAAAAGTCAGGCCTATCATGCGGATATGGTCTAACTTGCTGATCAGTGGGGTTGTCAGGCGAGACCCTCACAGATTCCGAAATTAACGAGGGGGTCTGATGTGGGTCCCTGTACCTCGTCGGACCGTTGTTGACGATCTCCGTTCAGCTCCATAGGCATTAAGGAGCAGGACCCAAGTCCATTAGTTGACGGAGCGAGAGGTCAAACCGACCCTTGTTTTCTGCCCGATTTGGGGGGTTCATCAATGACGACCCCCAATGATCACCAGTTAGGCCCTATCCCAGGATGAGGGCCTACTTTGTTCATGAGAAAACCCCTTTAAGGCTGCTCCACAGGTCATTACTCTGACTTTTGTATTAGAAGCTTGTATAGCTTTGGTACTCAGAGGCATAGGGGAGGAGCAGCTCATTGCAGAGAGCTAAGAGCACATCAGTGTAAGAATACATCCCGAGTCCAGTTGGAAAAATTACAGTCCTGAAAAATAAATGCAATTTTAACAGTAAATACTTAACATTGGCTGCAGTCTTCCATAGCCCCAGCTTCTGACAGATTCCCTTTTGTACCATATTATTTTAATATCCAATGTTCTGTGCTCATTCATTTATTTTTATAATGGCCTCACTCTCTGAATACGCTGCTTCCTGTAACTTAGTCATAGGTAATTAACGAAACACTTACTGCCTTTAGCTGCCACTAGAGGGAGCTCAGGAGCTGGATGCATATTGTTTTATTATTGAGTTCAACGTACACAGCAAGCTCACCTGCTCCCTCTAGTGGTGACTGCACATACACAAAATTTATATTTTAAATGTTTCAATTTAGATGTGGACAATTAATAACATTTGTAACCCAATAAAATTTATTTTAAATAAATACCAAGAATGTGCCATTGTTACATATAACATTTTGGATCTTTTAGAACCTCAGTATTTAAAATGTCATACAAAACGCATGGACACATATGAGACTATATGTGGTAATACAGCTTGTGCATAATACCTTATCCTAACCACAAAAAACTATACGGCTATGAGCTAACATAAAAAATGTCACCCCCTTGCTGCAGACCCTTCTCATGACCAAATGCATAGAAGAGAGTCAGAGACGATCACTGGGGAATACGTAAAAAAAAACATTATCCAGCCCTGCCTCCTCCTCTCTGTTCTGCGTACATATCTAGGTTCCTGTTAACCAACTATCTCAACAGAAAATCCAGCGAAACTGGCATTTTCCTGAAATAACACCCCGGACTGTGCCTGAATATTGTCACGGATCTTGAGCAGCGTGAGGGGAAAGCGCTTGAATCAGCATGTGAGCGACGTCCCATCTGAGCACAGAGAAAGAAATAGGATTTTATAGGAGTCCCATATTCATGCACTTACATGCAAATTAGGGCAGATTAGATGAGGGCAAGCAGCCAAGTGGAACCCACTGAGAAGTGATACAAAGATACATTGATTCCATAAGACAACCATTACCTGTGATACATACTTACAAAATAAAGTGCCACGTCTCATTATGAATGTTGGCCTGTAGTCAGTGAATATAATGTGTAGCATACAGTAATGAACACATTTAGCCAAACTTATGTTACTTTTTAGTTTTTTTTTTACTTTTGAGAATCTCCTGAATGCTTCAAATCAGCAATCGACAAAACTTCTGCTTTATAGACGTGGTCACACTTACTGATGATCAATACATTCAGGGAATTGAGTAACACCAACAACTTGTTCCTAAGGGGGTGCTTAATGGTTCAGATATGGATTTTACGTCTAAAAACTTGTGGAATATGTTGTTGGGTTACTGTAATTTAAAGGAAATCTACCATCAAAATCCACAGGATAAATCAGGCACACTATATCTATCATAGATCCACGCACGTGACGTGGTAATCTTCTTATATTGTACCCATGGCTCAATATAATATTATGCTAATGAGTCAGAAGGGCTCATGGGGGGCATTACCAGAGCCCTCAGTGTTTGTTGCGTACAGAATTAGAGATAGAATGTAGGGTCAATTTAAAAGTATAGTAAAGGAAGTTTCCAATGACCCAGTCATAGGACGCTATGGATGGAGGTTGCACCGTCCAATCTACTACAAAAATTGATATTAGCAGGTAAAGGCCCCAGATGCTGGGTGTCCACATGACACCAACTGTTTGGAACCACCGCTGATCAGAACGAGGGTTGGGCCAACCATCTGAATGGAGAGCATAGCACTCTACAGGGTTTGGCCAGACCTCCTACCATGGTTGTTATACCCAAACATCACCACACTAGTGCTCTATAACAACCTTGTGCTGCTTTCATCACAGTTTGCTTAAGATTCTCCTGGTAGGGTTCCCCTTAATAACAATGACTAACCTAAAGGACAACTTGACAGCGGAAGAGAATTTCCTTCTTATCAGAACTAAGATCACGTCTCTGATAAATGGTTCAATTAGCTTTAAGTTGTGAATAACATTTTTACATTAACTTCTTATATTTTTCTTTGACTTTATAAAGACACCTTCACTCCGAAATGGTCTTTAATATCCAGTCATTGAGGAATTAACATGTTTCACATTATTTATGATACAGCGGATACATGAAATTCAATGGTATATTTAAAGAGATCTGTTCAGTATAGGGTAGAGTTACTTTTACTCCAGAAGAAATAAAAATTTACTCCCGCACCATGAGTATTATGTTAACATTCCCAGAGAGCCAAAACTTTATTCGTTTTTGGCTTAAGGTTTCTCTTTGACGGATGGTCTTCATTTTTATTAGCTCAAGATCACTTTTTGTTAATTGTGTTTGTGTTGTATGGGTTGAAGATCGTTTTTGTGGGATGAGCCGTAATTTTGAGGTCTACCCATCACTTTATTGTACATAGTGTCCTATCTGCAGGCAAGCATGGTTATAGAGCAGGAGGAGCTGGGCAGATTGTACATAGGTCCTATCTGAGGCAGCATGATATAGAGCAGGAGGAGCTGAGCAGATTGTACATAGTGTCCTATCTGCGGCAGCATATTATAGAGCAGGAGGAGCTATACAGATGTACATGTGTGTCCTATCTGCAGGGGCAGCATGTTATAGACCAGGAGGAGCTGAGCAGATTGTACTAGTGTCCTATCTGCAGGCAGCATATTATGGAGCAGGAGGCAGTGAGCAGATTCTACATAGTGGTCCTATCTGCAGGGCAGCTGATATAGAGCAGGCGGAGGAGCTGGAGAGATTGTACCATAGTGTGTCCTATTGCAGGCAGCATATTATAGAGCAGGAGGAGGTATACAGATTGTACATAGTGTCCTATTGCAGCGGGCAGCATGTTATAGACCAGGAGGAGCTGAGCAGATTGTACAAAGTGTCCTATCTGCAGGCAGCATATTATAGAGCAGGAGGAGCTAAACAGATTGTACAGAGTGTCCTATCTGCAGGCAGCATGATATAGAGCAGGAGGAGCTGAGCAGATTGTACATAGTGTCCTATCTGCAGGCGCGTCATGTTATAGAGCAGGAGCTCAGAAGAGTGTACTAAGTTTCTATCTGCAGGCAGCATGATATAGAGCAGGAGGAGCTAGCAGATTGTACATAGTTGTCCTATCTGCAGGCAGCATGTTATAGAGCAGGAGGAGCTGAGCAGATTGTACATAGTGTCCTATCTGCAGCAGCATATTATAGAGCAGGAGGAGATGAGCAGATTGACATAGTTCCTATCTGCAGGCAGCTGTTATAGAGCAGGAGGAACTGAGCAGATTGTACAATGTGTGTCCTCTCTACAGGGAGCATATTATAGAGCAGGAGGAGTTTGTGTTGTCATGTTGAAGATGTTTTTGTGGGATGAGCCGTAATTTTGATGTTACCCATCACTTTAAATTCCTAATTTTTGGTGTCTTGAGGCTATTACGTGTGAGGTGGTACATACCCCTTGTGATACTAAACAAATCATTGGAAATTCTTTTGCTGGCAGGCAGGACAAAAATGACAGTGACAGTCAAGGATCTCGAGTAGTCAGGTAGACAGGAGAAGGTTAGAGGTAGAGCCCTCTCGGGCACTAAAATAAATGGGGGCACGTTTTTTCTTGTGATTCATAGCAAAAAATGATAAAATGTGGTCAGCCAGCCCAGAAAATTATCATCAGGATCTGTAATGCCATTGTAGCAGGTCTGCCATCTCAAAGGAAATTGCTAATTTATTATATCTTATGATCCATTTGCTTCCTCCGCCCAGGGTAGGACAGCAATGATGTCATAACAGGTCCGGGAAATAATTCAGTGACCTTGCAAGCTTAAGATAGGGACCTGTAAAGAGGAGGAGGACTTGCACGTTCTTGCTGTGGGATAAGGAGGGACATGGGGGGTACAGGATGGTAGAGGATATGAGGTGCTAGTGGGGGGAGGAGGATAAGGAGTGATGTATGGGGTGCTGCGATCTTAGGAGAGGAGTGCATGGTGTTGTGTGATGAGGAGGGGACATGGGGGTGCTGACGTGTCCGGAGGAGGGGGGGGCCTTAGGGTGATGGGTAAATAATGAAAACCAAAGCACTTGCCAACCAATAATAGAATCCCTGCCCTTGTCACACAGTAGCGCTATTAATATATGCAGTTTGGGTGGTAGCTGGGGCCCAAACCTTTTAAGGGCCCATGGCCACCCAGACACCCAGCAAAATTTTATCTGAGGACAGTATATCATGTACATCTTGTTCCTTCCTCCCAATACACATGTACACAGGTCCTCGGTTCCTCCCCACACTCCAAAAGATAACTGGCTAGGTTGATTAGATTGGTGAGGCCCCATTAGGGGACAGGACCAGCTTGGAAAGTTGTGCATCGCGTGTAATCTGTATGTCTATATAATTAAATGTTTTTAATATAATATTATTACACAAGGCATTCAGGACATTAGAAGTTCCTAAAGGTCCTGAAACCGCAGTTAAAAGTAGCAGAACGGACAGGTCCCCATTCCCCAAGAAGCTAATACTAGTTTACGGTAGATGTAGGAGGTGATTCCAGACTTATAGGGGGCTGTAATATTCATACAGACCAGGGCCGTGACAGTCTTATCCGCCCCTGTCATCGGACACTGACAGCTGATCCATCAGATCTAGGGGGGATAAGTAACACAGGACGACAGATGTACTTTTTTTAAATTTTTTTTTGGAGTTGAACCTTTTTTTGTATAAACCACATGGACTAATGAATAGGAAAATCTGTTGAGTCAGGAAACGGTTCAAATGGACACAGGAAAGAATTTCTGTTTGTTTTTAATTAGACATCTCCTTTTAAAAAAAAAAAAAAAGGAACTTTTTTTTTCCAAGTACTCATAGGTACGTAACTCATGTATATAAGGTCCGCCTTCAAAAGTGCAACAAAATATTGCAGCACCGGTGGAAACATAAAGGGGGGAATTACTAACAACCCCTAAGATCGCTTGGTCAATTTTGACTATGACATGTAAAGGGACTTGGCCAAAAAAAATTAGAACTCCCCTAATTTACATTGCACGATGCACCCTTCTGACACAAGTAACAACTCCTGTTCTTCGTCCCGTTGCTTCATATTGTTTATAGTTATGGGGGCATCTGTGACTGATTTGATAGAAAGCGGAGGTCTACTGTTTTTTTATCAAACATCTGCAGGAATGTGCTGAAAGTCAAAATCGACGTAGCACTTCACTAGACCGATCCCTAGAACTAGTGGGGGCTGCAGAATCATGGACCACACGGGGAGATTATCAGAAGAGTTAAGTACAGAACTGTTCTAGTTGTCCATGGCAAACCAATCAGAGCTCAAGCTTTCATTTTCCCACAGCTGTTTAGAAAATGAAAGCTGAGCTCTGATTGGTTACCATGGGAAAAAAGAACATTTTTACCTCAGACACTTCTGATAAATCTGTCCTAATCTTACATCCAGCTTCTTTTATTGAAAGTGGGAAAAAATAATAATCTAGGAGCAGGTACATAGTATGTGATTGGGAGAGGTTCTAAACAAAATGAATAAAGGAATTAAGATGAAGCTATGACCAAGGGTCACTAGCTTTACGTAGTCGTAGTCAGGCTCAGGACTGGCCAGTGTAAAAAAGCTGAACAACACCTATCGCTATTAATACAATAGTCACTCTACACTCATCTTGTTCACTGTTGTTTTTACAATAAGTTTTCATTTCATGAAATGGGAAAAAACCCCAAACCGTGGGTGCGGATGCACCTATATTATTTTATAATTATCAATTCAATGAAAAGCAATAGGAGAGGTAGGTACAATGAACAGCAGGTGGGCCAGTGTTATTCACCCCCCCTGGCAGCGGTGGTAATTAAAGCAGAGTTTTTATTCTCTTTTTTTTTTACCTTGCCTCAATCAAATGAACAGTATAGTGCAGCTCCCGTAAATCCGTAAAACATGAATTATTGCATATTTTGCTGTTATAATGGTCAGAAACGAACTTGTATCCATATCTTAGGAATGGTGTGCGTGTGGTTGTGGAGACAGCGGAGTGCACCCAGCAGAGGGGCGACGCGCCCGCCGTGCTCCCTTCGTCTTATTCAGCAGATAAATTTTATTGGATATGATAATTGCCCCAATCAATAAAAACGCTTCTCACTGTTTTACCTTCGTACGGAGTGTGCGAGGCTTATATAGGGCGCGCAGCGCCCAAATGTGGATCATGCTGAGATTTGCGCGAACAGGGTGGCTCTGCTTTCAGTAAGAACCAGTGAGGCTGATCCGGCCAAAAAGCACCAATTGAGTTATTGTGAGGAAGATAAAAGGTGGAATCAACTTGTCTATAATATGGAACAACCCCCACTTGTTATAGAGCAAGGGATCTTTAACTATCTTACTAGTGTAATCTGAGGAAGATGGGTATAGAGCATGAGGAGCTGAGCAGTTTGTACATAGATGTACCAATGACAGGAGCAGGTTAGAGCAGGGAGGAGCATAGGAGATTGTACATAGTGTCATATCTGCAGCGCATTGTTAATAGAGCAGGAGGAGCATGATCACATGTACATAGTGTCTAGCTGCAGGCAGACATGATATAGAGCAGGAGGAAGCTGAGCAGATTGTATATGTTTATATCTGCAGGGCATGTATAGAACAGGGATGGGTGCTGAGCAGATGTAATAGTGTCCTAGCTGCAGCAGCAGTTTGAGCAGAGAGAGAAGAGCAGATTGTACATAGTGTCTATGCATGGCAAGCATGTATAGAGCAGGCTGGAGCTAAGCAGATATGTTTAGTTCCTATCTGCAGGCAGTCTGATTTAGAACAGGAGGAGCTGCAGATTGTACATAGTTTCCTATCTGAGGCAGCATGTTTATAGAGCAGGAGGAGCTGAGCAGGACTGACATAGTGTTCTATCTGCAGCAGAATGTTAGAGAGTCACGGGGGAGCTTAGCAGATTGTACACCGTATCCTATCTGCCGGCAGATGTTAGAGAGCAGGAGGAGCTGAGCAGTTGACACAGTATCCTATCTTGGGGTGGGGTCAGGAGACTGTTATAGAGCAGGAGGAGCTAGCAGATTGTACACAGTATTCCTATCTGAGGCTAGCATGTTTGTAGAGCACGGAGGACTGAGCACATTTGCATGTTTCTACATTAAGATAATGCACCTTCTGTGATACCAAATAGCATTCGAAATCTCCATAAATGTTTAAGACTGCGCAGCACATTGACATATTCTGATTATAACAAATAAGGCTAATTAAAAGTTGATCATTCCTAAAGGTCCTGAAACCGCAGTTTAAAAGTAGGCAGAAAGGACAGGTCCTCCATTCCCCAAGAAGCTAATACTAGTATTACGGTAGATGTAGGAGGTGATTCCAGACTTATAGGGGCTGTAATATTCATACAGACCAGGGCCCGTGACAGTCTTATCCGCCCCTGTCATCGGCACCTGACAGCTGATCCATCAGATCCTAGGGGGGATAAGTAACCACAGGACGACAGATGTACTTTTTTTAACATTTTTTTTATTCCATACAGACCAGGCCGTGACAGTCTATCCGCCCCCTGTCATCGGCACTGACAGCTGATCCATCAGATCTAGGGGGGATAAGTAAACCAGGACGACAGATGTATTTTTTTAAATTTTTTTTTGGATTGAACCTTTCAAATTTTTTTTTGGAGTTGAACCTTTTTTTTTTAAACCACATGGACTACTGGAATAGGAAAATTGTTGAGCAGGAAACGGTTCAAATGGACACGGAAAGAATTTCTGTTGTGTTTTTAATTAGACATCTCCTTTTAAAAAAAAAAAAAAAGGAACTTTTTTTTTCCAATATCATGAGGTACGTAACTCTATGTATAAAGGTCCTGCCTCAAAAAGTGCAACAAATATTGCAGCACCGGTGGAAACAATAAAGGGGGGAATTACTAAACAACCCCTAAGATGCTTGGTCAATTTTGACTATGACATGTAAAGGGACTTGGCCAAAAAAAAATTAGAACTCCCCTAATTTTACATTGTCACGATGCACCCTTCTGACACAAGTAACACCCCTCCTGTTTTCTTAGTCCCGTTGCTTATATTGCGTTTATAGTTATGGGGGCATCTGTGACTGATTGATAGAAAGTGGAGGTTACTGTTTTTTTATCAAACATCTGCAGGAATGTGCTTGAAATCAAAATCTGACGTAGCACTTCACTAGACTACGATCCCTAGAACTAGTGGGGGCTGCAGCATCATGGACACACGGGGAGATGATTATTCAGAAGAGTTAAGTACAGAACTGTTTAGTTGTCCATGGCAACCAATCAGAGCTAGCTTTCATTTTCCCACAGCTGTTTAGAAAATGAAAGCGAGCTCTGATTGGTTACCATGGGAAACAAGAACATTTTTACCTCGAGACACTTCTGATAAATCTGTCCTAAATCTTACATCCAGCTTCTTTTATTGAAAGTGGGAAAAATAAAATATAGGAGCAGGTTACATATATGTGATTGGGAGAGTTCTAAACAAAATGAATAAAGGAATTAAGATGAAGCTATGACAAAGTGGTCACTAGCTTTACGTAGTCGTAGTCAGGCTCAGGGACTGCCCATTGTAAAAAAGTGAACAAACCTATCGCTATTAATACAATAGTCACTCTACACTCATCTTGTTCACTGTTGTTTTTACAATAAGTTTTTCATTTTCATTTGAAATGGGAAAAAAACCCCAAACCGTGGGTGCCGGATGCACCTATATTATTTTATAATTTATCAATTCAATGAAAAGCAATAGGAGAGGTAGGTAATGAACAGCAGGTGGGCCAGTGTTATTACACACTCCCCCCTGGCAGCGGTTGGTTAATTAAAGCAGAGTTTTTATTCTTATTTTTTTTTTTACCTTGCCTCAATCAAATTGAAAGCTATAGTGCAGCTCCCGTAAATCCGTAAAATTCTGAATTATTGCTATTTTGCTGTTTAATGGCTCAGAAACGAACATGTATCATATCTTAGGAATTGGCGTGTGGTTGGATTGTGGAGACAGCGGAGTGGCAACCCAGCAGAGGGGCGACGCAGCCCGCCGTGCTCCCCCTGTCTTATTCAGCAGATACAATTTTATATGGATATGATAATTGCCCCAATCAATAAAAACGCTTCTCACTGTTTTACCTTCGTACGGTGGTGCGAGGCTTATATAGGGGCGCAGCGCCCAATGTGGATTTTTGGAAGCAATTAAAAAAATGGAAATGTAAAATTTTACGGTCACCTACTTTGAAGTCCTACCCAGCTCCCCCCTTAATCAATACACTCAAATTTCTAAGATATAAAATATCTTCACTCTTTTCCAACCACCCCCACCTACTCATCTTTTCTTCCTCGCCCTCTCCTTTTTCACATCTTTTGATTATTCCCCCCTCTTCATTTATTTATAATTTATGATGGGCTCCCATGTGCTGCCTTCCCGGAACATGATACCACCTCTCTCATTCACATCCCGTTCTATTATCAGCCTTTATTCCTCATTTCGTGCTATTCCTTACACCACCGCCATCATGCCTTGTTTTTTCCCTTCTACTCCCCTGTTTTTGATACGTTCCTTGACCCCACTTTTCTAATTATCATCCTTAACTTTCTCAATTTCCTTTTTTTGAATTTTCCCCCTTTTACCACCTTCTGTCCTTCCCTTTTCTATTTCTGTTCTCGTTTAACCGCTTTAACAACCACAAGTTCACCTTTAAATTTGCTCCCATCCCTCTTCACCCGCTCAAGTCTCCTCTCACCCATCCTCCACCTATCCACCGGTTTGTTTTTCTCTTCTTCTGCTATGTTCTCCTTTCCCTCTATTTACCCCCGTTCGTTTGTTTAACTACAATCTCAACATTTCCCCCCCCTTCTTCCCTTTTCTCTACCCCTCATCCCTTTTCTCCTCATTTCCCACTGTCTTCTTTTACCTTTCCCATTCCTTCATACCACTATTCCTTTTTCGTACTGACCATCTTGCCGCCCTTGCGCCACCACGCGGTGACGCTACTCCCGCACTGCTTACCCTCATTTTTTTTATAAACCACATGGACTAATGAATAGGAAAATCTGTCTGGTCAGGAAACGGTTCAAATGGACACAGCAAAGAATTTTTGTTTGTGTTTTTAATTAGACATCTTCCTTTTTTAAAAAAAAAGTAACTTTTTTTTTTCCAATATCACTAGGGTACGTAACTCTATGTATATAAGGTCCTGCCTTCAAAAGTGCAACAAATATTGCAGCACCGGTGGAAACAATAAAGGGGGGAACTACACATAACAACCTGTAAGATGCTCTGGTCAATTTTGACTATGAGATGTATAGGGACTTGGCAAAAAAAATTAGAGCTCCCCTAATTTTATATTGTCACGATGCACCCTTCCTGACACAAGTAACACCCCCCTGTTTTCTTAGTCCCGTTGCTTATATTGCTGTTTATAGTTATGGGGGCATCTGTGACTGATTTGATAGAAAGTGGAGGTCTACTGTTTTTTTATCAAACATCTGCAGGAATGTGCTTGAAATTCAAAATCTGACGTAGCACTTCACTAGACTACGATCCCTAGAACTAGTGGGGGCTGCAGCATAATGGACACACAGGGGGAGATTTATCAGAAGAGTCTAAGTACAGAACTGTTCTAGTTGTCCATGGCAACCAATCAGAGCTCAGCTTTCATTTTCCCACAGCTGTTTAGAAAATGAAAGCTGAGCTCTGATTGGTTACCATGGGAAACAAGAACATTTTTTACCTCAGACACTTCTGATAAATCTGTCCTAAATCTTACATCTAGCTTCTTTTATTGAAAGTGGGAAAAATTAAGAATCTAGGAGCAGGTTACATATTATGTGATTGGGAGAGGTTCTAAAAAAAATGAATAAAGGAATTAAGATTGAAGCTATGACAAAGGTGTCACTAGCTTTATGTAGTCGTAGTCAGGCTCAGACTGGCCCATTGTTAAAAAAGCTGAACACACCTATCGCTATTAATACAATAGTCACTCTACACTCATCTTGTTCACTGTTGTTTTTACAATAAAGTTTTTCATTTTCATTGAAATGGGAAAAAACCCCAAACCGTGGGTGCAGGATGCACCTATATTATTTTATAATTTATCAATTTCAATGAAAAGCAATAGGAGAGGTAGGTACATGAACAGCAGGTGGCGCCAGTGTTATTACCATCCCCCTGGCAGCGGTGGGTTAATAAAGGCAGAGTTTTTATTCTTTTTTTTTTTTTTACCTTTGCCTCAATCAAATGAACAGCTACAGTGCAGCTCCCGTAAATCCGTAAAATCTGAATTTATTGCCTATTTTGCTGTTATAATGGCTCAGAAACGAACATGTATCATCATCTAGGAATTGGCGTGTGCGTGTGGTTGTGGAGGACAGCGGAGTGCCAACCAGCAAGGGGGCGGACGTCGCCGCCGTGCTCCCCCTGTCTTTATTCAGCAGATCAATTTTATATGGATATGAAATTGCCCCAATCAATAAAAAACGCTTCTCACTGTTTTACCGTCGTACGGATGGGGTGGTGCGAGGCTTATATAGGGGCGCCAGCGCCCAAATGGGATCATTGCTGAGATTTGCCGCGCACAGGGGCTCTGCTGTTCAGTAAGAACCAGTGACGGCTGATCCGGCACAAAAAGCTACAAGTTGCAGTTGATTGGGTGAGGACGCAAAAACGGTAGGAATCACATTGTCTATAATATGGAACGAACTCCCCACTTGTTATAGAGCAAGAGGATCTTTACAGCTTACATGTGTACTATCTGCAGGCAGCTCGTATAGAGCAGGAGGAGCTGAGCAGTTTGTACATAGATGTCCTAATGCAGGAGCATGTTATAGAGCAGGGGAGAGCATAGCAGATTGTACATAGTGTCCTATCTGCAGGCAGCATTGTTATAGAGCAGGAGGAGCTGATCACATTGTACATAGTGTCCTATCTGCAGGCAGATGATATAGAGCAGGAGGAAGCTGAGCAGATTGTATATAGTTTTATCTGCAGGCGCATGTTATAGAAACAGGAGGGTGCTGAGCAGATGTACATAGTGTCCTATCTGCAGGCAGCATGTTATGAGCAGGAGGAGCGAAGAGCAGATGTACATAGTGTCTATCGCAGGCAGCATGTATAGAGCAGGAGGAGCTAAGCAGATTGTATATAGTTCCTATCTGCAGGCAGTTATAGAACAGAGGAGGAGCTGAGCAGATTGTACATAGTTTCCTATCTGAGCAGCATGTTATAGAGCAGGAGGAGCTGAGCAGAAGTACATAGTGTTCTATCTGCAGCAGAATGTAGGAGAGCAGGGGCTAGCAGATTGTACCACAGTATCCTATCTGCAGGCAGATGTTATAGAGAGGAGGAGCTGAGCAGATTGTACACAGTATCCTATCTGGGAGGAATGTTATAGAGCAGGAGGGAGCTAGCAGATTGTACCAGTATCCTATCTGCAGGCAGCATGTTGTAGAGCGGAGGACTGAGCACATTTAGCATGTTTTACAATTAAGATAATGCACTTCTGTGATACAAATAGCATTGAAATCTCCATAAAGTTTAAGACTGCGCAGCACATTGACATATTCTGATTATAACAAATAAGGCTAATTGACACGTGATTCGGACAGATGATGCATATGAACTGAAGGAGATAGCTCGATACGTGACATGGGGAGATCTACAGGTAAAAGTCACAGAAGAGAAGGCTTCGGTAGGGCTGTAGAATGATGTATGAGTATAAATAAAGAGTATCCGGGAAGAAGATCGTTAAAAAAAAGCAATAAAGATGGATAAACATTAAAAATGAGGAAGGAAAGAGTTGTAGTAGGAGATTATGGATAAATGTGGGATGGATAAAGAATATTACGGCCGGCACGACGCAACCAATTTGTAACCCTTTCAATCAGTCACGGCTTATTATCAAATCCAGACTCTATCTTTAACAATCAGTCTTGCATTATAATCCGCAGGTTTTAATGGCCGCTGAGGATGCAGTAAGGCTCTGAAGTATTTTGTTAAAATGTTATTGCACTATGAGAGGAGATAAGAGGCGACTGTCGTTTGTGGATGGAAATCTGACCAGGAATATATTCTCATTTGGTTTTTAAAATATCCGCTTGTCTGGCATAAACGTTTTTTTCAAAGAGTTGGGAAAGACAGATTATTTCCTAAAGGAAGAGGGGGGTCGTATATTTGCCATTCCTTGGTTAGGGAGTAGTGATGATGAGTAGACCCAAACGAGGTAACATTGCGGTCCGTGGCCCCGAACCCGACCATCACCAAACAGTTAGACGTCGGCAATCTCCATCGCTCCATAGAGATGAATGGAGGAGCACGGATGTGCGGCGCGCAGCTGCTCGCTATCCATGGAAGTGTACGAAGAGTTCGACAGATGTACCTTGGACTACATCAGACCCCCAGTTCAGGTGTGAATCTGTGGGTTCTCCCCACTATCAGCCCTTTAGGCCCTACTTGTTTCCTGGGAAAACCCTTTAACTCTGCTAACTAACCTACCAAGCACAATTTATTCTCGGGTCATTGTTCACTCGTTGACGATCCTAGGGAAATGGCGCTAAATGCACACCACCATTGGTGCGGATGTTACTGTACTGGTAACCTTAACCAGAACAGAACCTGAAAATGTACTCTAATCCCTTGTTAGGAGAATGGGGGGCAAGTGGTTATTCAGATTTATAAAGTAGAAAAGGGGGGTAAAGTACAATTTAGGGTCTTATCACATGCCATTTGTGCAAAGATTTGGAAGATTTTATTCAAATTCTCGCACTTTTCAAAAATGCCACTCTAAAATCACACAGTCGGCTCATCAGAAATTGGTGATAGCATCAGGGAAACGGGGGGTGGGTATCAGTGGGTATATAGGGGGCGACCCCACCTTAAATCTTCTTCATTGCAAAGACCAACTCTTCATTCAATTACAGTGGTTGAATGTGTCTTTTTCCTTAACAAGACAATTCAATCACTCACAACCCGGGGGAGGGATACATATACTTCTCCTGTTGACCTGTAGTACAAACATCTCTTGTGGTTAAATGGGAACCTCATTTTCACTAAAGACAGGTTACAGTTATCCCAACCACCTGCAGTGCAAAAATGCCTCTCTGCCTTTTCAAAGATTTGCATTACAATATAATTGTGTGTTATAACTTACTCTTGCACCCTGACAAAAATCTTGGGGTGGTAAGTAACAGGGGTTGGGCTTTATTTGAATGCATTCAAAAAACACATGTGACTTGTCTGTGTTATCAATCCTCAGCTCAGCCCCCAACTTTGTGCTCTTGTTAAAGCTCCTCTTCCCCCCACTGATGTCAGCTGAACCGGGGGAACGTTGTGACTCCTTTGGAGAGCAGCGAGAGGTGGAGCTGTATAGTAGCACAAATGGGGGGCTGAGAGATAAGGAGGGAGTAAACACAGACAAGCACATGTTTTTTTAAAGGCATCCAAACCAAAGCCCAACCCCTGGGAATACACCCAGTGTTATTCAGGGTGCAAGGGTAAGTTAAGTTATAACACACAATTTATACTGTTATGCAAAATACTTAGAAAAAGGCAGAGAGAGGGGGCAATTTGCACTGCCGTGTTGTTGATGGGCTTCGTAACCAGTCTTTCGTGAAAAATGAGGTCCTGGTGATATAAATTCCCTTTTAACACAGGCAAACAAGAAAAATTGAGCTGCACGTGTGCATTATTCAATATTGTAAGGTTGTTGAAAAGTAAGAAATATACGATTCCAACTTTAGGCACAATAGAACCCATCAAGCCTTGAAGATTTGTGGAACAGCACCACATGGCACAGTATGGGATCTAAGATCCCCGCACACCCCCACACACAAGAACCCATTTTTTAAGCAATCAGACAACGAACGGATTTTTTTTTTTCCAAAGGATTTTAAAAATTTCTCTCAGTGGAGAGCGTCCGTCTATGTTCAGAACTAATCACTTTAGCAGACCACTGATCACCGATCACACGGCTGCCCGCATCTCACAACGATGTCAGCGATTTTCCGACTTTGACCGGAAAGAAGATGAAAGGAAGAGTCTTCCGTTTCGGATTTTGAGTTCCCCCAGATTCCCCTTTTATTTCTGGATGGCACAAATATTCCTGCGTCTGCCAGAAAATAGGATGGGGAGTGCATGTATGAATACAATTACACCATGATTGTCTGAAGACCAGCGGCTCCTACGCTAAATATTCACAGCCGTAGACATTTCCGGACAATCAAGCGCCCGCCCGCCTGCGGGATGTAGGTAACATAAACTCCGGACATAAATTGCTGAGGCACAACCTTCCCGCAAATCGACGTTTCACCAATCTACCATGGCACCTCGCCATTGTACTTTGCATCAGATGCGCTTTCTAATTAATAAAATATGTCATAAAAAGTTGACTGAATATACCATCTGCGGGGCGGGAGAGAAGGAACTGCATTGATTATTAACGTGCTGCTAGGTTTAGTGGATTTTCACGCAGGAGGGGGATCTGTAGGTGGGTCCGCCCATTATAAGTTATAGGGCATCTTCGGTGTTCAAATTATTAAATGGGGCATTCGATCATCCCTCCTGCGGTGTGTATTTTAACAAATAATGGATTCCCACATGAAAAAGCGAATTGCCAGAATCACTCCGAGAATATCTCTAAGGGAAATGAATTAACTGGAAATTACCGTTCTTTACCAACTGATCCTGCATAGCGTCAACTTTTTAAAGGACTTCTACCACAGGATGACGTGATTGTAAACTCAAGCACAATGAATACTGGTGTGGTGTTGTCCCATCTGGCAAGAGTTGCTCTTATTGAAACTTAGTAAGCCCTTGTTTAAGGCACCCCCCGCACCAAAAAAAGTAATAAAAAAATGATGCAAATGAGCATGAGTTTATTAACACCTATGGAGCCTATTGGGCCCCTCAGGCTCATGCATTAATTTTAAAAGCTTTTTTTGTAAACACCCGGGCAATAAAAAGCTAAAAGAGAAGAGGCGGATCCTGCCAGAGGGGCCAACACACCTGTTGCAGTGGACTTAGTTTACAATACTCATCTGGTGTAGATGTCATTTTACTGAAAACTGCTTGCCAGAAATTTCCCTATGGGGCAGGTTGTGAACAAAGTCAATGAGGGATCCTATCTATATATAACAATCTGGTGGTAGATGTCGTTAAGGAGAAGAGAAGCCTCTTTACAATGGGAACAATAATAGTTAGCTGTATACAGTATATGAAAAACAGAGGCCAGGAAAATAGGTCCTTCAGTGTGGTCATATGTCAGCTCTGGAGGTACTGTGGGTACTAGTCACTCTGTGACTAGTGGGTATCTGCCAGTGGAGGCTTATGCATGGTCCAGCGTCAAGAGGTGGTATCAGGCAAGGCAACACGGGGTACACCAGCATGGCTCCCATCTGCTCTGGATTGAGGGGACCATTGCACATATCAGGTCTGACCCCGTTTCTGCATACAAATTCTACGGCGTCCTCCAGGTGTGCAGATAGAAAGGTGAATGCAATGGTAAAGTAGGAAGCCATCGCTCCCTGCATCACCATGAGTCGCTCGTGTGTGGCAGACATGGAATGAGCCACCCCGCTACAGCTGCTGCGGAGTAGGAGGATAAGCAATGGAAGAGAAGGCAAAAAAGGAGAGGGCTGGGAAGGGGGGAGTAGTTGATAGGTGAGTGTCTTGTCGGGTAGGTTTGGGTGGTTTAACAGAAAGCAGCCATATCATGAAACATGATGGGCTCAAAAATGGAGCCAGTACAGATGAATTTTTTGGGGCTTGCAGGATAGGGTCATAACTCAAGGGGATACAGCAAAGGGCGGTGTAATTAATGTTTGGAGGGCTAGGGAAAGGAGGGTATTGTAAATGGAATCTCCAACAGGAAACGGGCCGATAAGACCAGGCGTTCTAATGGCATTTAGGGGTGGCACTCTCACAATTAAAACACACCAATCCAACCATGGGAAAACGCGAGACAAAGAGGTAGAAGGGCACAAACCCACACAAAACGGATTAACCGGTTTCATCCCTTCCTCTCTTGCTCCCCCCTTTCCACTTACATTTCGTCATGTTTTCTAACCTTCATTCCTCTTCCCAATCGCAACCCTATTCCCTTCTTTGCCCCCGTTGGCTGAACAATCCCTAGAGTTACTAATCCCCCGATTCCTACTACTCTCTATACACATTGACCCAATACTCCCCACACTCAACACACCATGCTCCTTAACATATTCTAGCTTCCACTCTTTATACCCCTACCTTTTCCCTACTCCACTATGCTCGTGCACATATACGCCTCCTCCCTATATCTTCCAACCTATTACTCGACGCCCCCGCTTGGGCAGGGAATGCCCGCCGAGGTGAACGAATAATGGAATTAATAAAAAAGAGCAGCACGGAAGGGGCCTCCGGAGATGGAGAAAGGACACCCAGTATAATATCTACAGGTGCGCGTCCGACTCATGTGCTCCGACCCCCGGCAAAGAGATTAGTGCCAACGAGTGCGGCCGACGTGCCCCCTCGAATGCCCGCTCAGCCCCACCGACGCCACCCGGACCTCACACCTTGCCAACGTTTCAGCCCCTTTGGGTTGATCCTCCAACCATCCTTCCCTCAACTCAGTCCTCCCATCTACCACCTCCGTTCTATCCCTTTGAATTCATCCCCCTCCTGTGTCTTCCTATTTTTTCCTCCCCTGTCCTTCCGGTTAAGAGAGCTTGTCAAGGAATACTGTGGAACGCAGTGACACGTAAGGTTAATGGAGTGTGAGAAAGAATGCCATTAGGGAGGTGTGCAAAGCGGGGGGCTGGGTGATTAAGGCTATCGGTGCACTGGGAGGGGTATCAAACGTGTATTTTGTGATTATAGAAAGGTCATCTAAATATACGGGAAAATAAAAAAAAAAAACAAACGTAGGAGACAAAAGAGAGGCAATACAATCATCAAAATCCATCACTTGGAGGCGCAATCACTACTAATGCCACCAAAATACTCGGTGCTGGAATAGTAGTACATGGAGCTGAAACACAAACGGCCTTATATTTTTTTTACTTCCTAATGACAAACACCTGAAGGGTTTACTGGGATCTGTAGTCCACAGCTACGGGGACGGGCATGGTTTGGGGTCAGGGTCGGTCACTTTCTTTGTCGAAATTGTTCGAGGAAGCTACTCATTGATGAATGGGTCCAGATGACCCCTGTGGAATTTCCAGGGACTTGCACAGTGGGGAAGTGCCAAAAAGTGGTAGTACCCCAAGAATTGCAGGAACTAAGGTTGCAGCAGGGTGGATTAATTATGCGTATTTTTTTGCCAATGCCCATGCCTAGAATTCTGGAAAACATAAAGGATTATAGGTTATTACTGTACTTGATGAACCAGAGGCGTTATCTTTATGGAGATGGTGTAGCTACATTTTCTGTTTCCTGAGGGAAACTATAGATTGGCAGCATACTTGCCGCATTAAATAAAAAAATATGTCAGGTAAGTTTTCTTAGTAGGTGGGTTCTCGATGCTGACAGAGGTGCGAAGAGACACAGAGACACTAATTTTTTACGTATAGGTACGCTTTGTAGGAGGTGACAGTTACCCCTTAGACTGCCCACATGACAGCACAGGTGCAGACGTTTATAAGGCGAGAGGCTCAAATTGCTCGTGGTGGATTACCTCTGTTGCATCCATGATGTATATATTAGTTATTCAATGCCTCGACCATTCAATTCACACCACATTGAATGTAGCTAAAGATTGTGATACAATTTTACCCAAACCAGTCATCTTTATCCCCTTTTGCTAGTGCCCTTGGTACTCGGGTTTACCTGCGACAAACCCCTTTAAGAAACACAAACTCCAACTCCCCCGCGCAGGATTCGTAGCAGCAAAATCCAGATATAATCAATTGTGTACCTGCAGCATCAGCAGCGGCATAATATGAGTCAAGACTATTGCCCGCTTCCAGATTAATATGATGCAGATCGGATAAGGGGCGTATTGCTCTGCGTGCCGGGGGTGATTTTTTTTTTTTTGGTATCACCCTCACGTAACCATCCTTTATTGATACAAGCGGAATCTTCTCTCCAGCCTGTTTCTCATGTGAGAGCTGTCATACCCCGCCAGGTAATTAGATTATTGTTTATGCACCAAACACTGATAGTTCAGGTATTCCACACGCGCACTAAATCATTATTCCGAGCAGTAGTCACAAAAGGTCTACACCACATATCATCGCCCCGACAACGGCTTCAGAGGACTCTAAAAGAAAAAAGGAACAAAAATACAAATGAAATCTGTTCAGTTGTTGATATAGTTGGGTTGTGCGGAAGAGCGTATAGGGCTACGGGGGGAGCTTTGCATAATTTCACATCGGGGAGGATGTTAGAAATTCCTTTTTTGGGAAAAAACTGTTTTACCAGAGGGGCTGGATGGTATGGTTGTGGATATGGATGTAATTATTTTATTCATGAAAGGTGAGAGCAGAGTCAGTCAGTAAAGCGGTGACGCGTTGCTTACATTTTATCGATGTTGCTTTTTGAAATGGAAACCACATTATTTTTTGGGTAGTTGATGCATATTTTTTCGCCATTCTAACTCCCTGCCCAGACACAAACACCACTTAAAGGGAGTCTATCTGAAGCCAGATTACTGCTAAAGAATAGCATTTCGGTCACAAAAAAGCGGTATTTTTTTTAACAATATTTTTTCGATTTTCATTTTTTCACTTCTCACCAATTGTTTGCAATGGCACCATTAACAGATGAGAGACTTCCTTGTAGTAGACAATAATAGATAGACCTCTACTATGAGAGACTAAAGGTGAACACATTGGAAGGTCACATAGAGGTCCTCAATCCTCTCTTAATCTCAGGACTGTCATGAATTTCCAGCCATGAGGGAGTATACAGTTAAAGGAAAACCTACCATTTGAAATTTGAGGCATTAGAAACAAACCTGCCTTGAGAATGCTGAGATACACTGAGCGGATCATATCTTGGTTAATCTGAGATGAGTGGTTTTGCTGATAAAAACAGAATAACATTTGATAATGAACCCCCGCTCGTGGCTTTATATCGCGCTGGCGCTTGCGTGCGCTCTCACTAGCAGAAGAGTTTCTCCTGATTGCAGCACTCTCCTGCAGTTCCCTTCCTGCAGACAGGAAATAACAATGCTGCACATCCCCAAGCTGCTGTGTATGAGTCATTCAGCTCAGGTGATTGGGTGTTGACTAGTCTGCTGACTTGCATCCATTTGTAAATCCAAGCTGTGAAGCCAGTCTGTCCAGCTTTTCCAAGGTCCTGATTTATACTTCGGCTTTCTCAGGCAAAACATCTCACTCGGGATAAACAAGATATGAATCCTGATCAGTGGAGTACAGCATTCTCAAGGTATGTTTGCTTCATTATAAAGCTAGCTAATCAAATTTCCTTGAAATTCCACTCTCGTGTGTTTCAGGCATCCAACCAATTAGGAAACCTGTGTGAAAGAACAGGATTGACATAAGTAACAATACTTCTAAATGGTTAGCAAACAGAACCTCCCCCTCTAGGCAGAAAACATGTCCAGCTGCCTTTACAGCTTGGTTTAGCAGATACCCAGAAATCAGATAGAATTAAAGGGAATGAATATATCATTAAGGCTCTTTCATAGGACTGGAAGGGTTGCCTCATGGTGTGTAGCTTTGGTTACATACTTTAGAGGGGTGGTCTGTTTGGTAAAGGAAATTGAAATCCTATTTTCTTACTATTTACCCAGTCTAGGGCCCTCCACAGCCCAAGAATTTGGATAAGGGGGAAGAAAAGAAATCAGGTGCTACATTTTTTGAGGCTAAGTATTGTGATTGCTGAGCTTTTCGAGCATTAAATTTCTAGTCGTTCAGACATGATTGTAACATGAATTTGGTAGGGCAAACAGCGACAATAGTGGTCCCCACATCCATGGCATGATGAGGGAGGTGGGTAGTGATGGGTCAACCCCATGATTTATCAACTTTCAAAAGCCCCACACCTCCCACAGAAAAAAATATTCAATGCGTCCTAATCTTTGTTATTGACAGATTATTATAATGTAGATAACACAAAATTGAAGTTATTGAAACGACCTCATATTACACACTCATGGGGTATAAATAACCAACAAAATCGGGTCAGGAGAAAACATGGAAGACAATGGACCATCGGCCTCTCGGGAAGTCCGGGATATGATGTCAGGGCGATTGATAGTCCACCACGGCCCACAGCTGGGAACATGTGACTGCTAAGTTTGGGGATTCGTTCGAGACCCAATGGGGACAGATTTACTTACAGGTCCGTTCGCGATCAGCGGCACGTTCTCTGCGGTGGATTCAGGTCGGCCGGGGGATCATAAGGTAGGGTCTCCGCCGGGCCACCAGGGGGCGCTGCTGCACTGAAAGCATCCGGATGCCCTGAAATTCACAGACCAGGACAAAATTGAAGGGTAAGTGCCGTCACAGCGAAATTTTCCGTAAATGCGGCGGTTTTTTACGAGAATAGTGTGTTTTTCGTTTGACCACGCCCCTTGATTTCCATCGCGTGCATGCCGGGCCGATGCGACAAATATGATCGCCGTGCGCAAAAAATTGGGGCAATACGGGGAAATCGGCGGCAAATCGGAAATATCGGGTAACACATCGGAAAAGCCTGCGAATCGGGCCTTGTAAAGACCCCCATGATTGTGATCAGATTGGCGTACAGATGGCGTGCCAGCCATGCGTGATCGACAAAACGTCTATAAGAATTTTGTCAATTTTCAAGTAATGACATTTTTCGCTTGCAGACAGAAAGGATCATCAGTAATATTCCGGTCCGCGGCGGCCACCATTATTACTCCAGGAGGCGAGTAATTTTGTTAATTAGTGTGTATGTAGAAATGTGGTTATGGCTTTGAAAGCTTGTACTTGGACATCGTGTATAAATGTTGCGGCTCAGGCTGGTAAAACCAACGAGCAGAGGTTTCCCGAAGACGGTAATAGAAACAGGTAAATGGAGAAACATCCGGGAAACTGAGGGGACAAAGATCTCCAATAGATCAGGTGACCAGGAGGTTGCCTATGGCGAATGACCCATGTTAAGCCATATTGATCGGCTTTACTGTTGTATCACTAGAAAACGGGGTCCACAAGGGCCAACCTAGTAGATGCTAGGACATGGCTTTCTTCATAAACGAGAACCGTATATAATGAGTATAAGCCGACCCGAGTATACGGTCCCATTTACCAAATAAAAAAATGAGTGAAAACTATTGACTCAAGTAGTAAAGCCTTAGGGTGGAAATGCATTGATCACAGCCTCCAACAAGTCTATGTATGCCAGCCATCCAGTAAGCCAGCCAGCCCTCCAGTATATAGCATGAAAGGTAACCTGCCCCAGGATATAGTAGCCAGCCCTTGCCACGCCAGTTGAGATCGCCAAGCCGCTGCCCAGATAGGGAGTTAGAAGCCTCATGGCCCCCACAAGATATAGCTAGCATCACAAGTGATAGGCAGCAGCACCGTACCATGTATAGAGAAAGCACTTGTCCCCTGTATTAGCCAGCAAGTGGCCCTGGATATCAACACACACTGCGTGCATATGGGGAGGAGGTAGTCGGTAGTACGGTAGGTTGTTGCGAAGTGCCCTATCTAAGGAGCTTTGAGTGAGACGTGATTTCCTTGCGAGTTTTAGCATGCGAAATATGGCAATTGCAGCGTAAGAATCTGCTATGGGAGGTTAGGAGTAATGTTGATTCCAATTTAAAGCTTGTGATACTTGATGGTAGAAGTAAGATGGTTGGACACGGTGATCTGCAGTTTAAAGGGGAAGTTATCCGCAACTCTGTTCAAGTCAGGTCCGAGTAAGAGGTTTTTGTGGGCAGTTCAGCCAGGGGACATGGGTTCATCAGGAAGAGGAGCACTTAGGCAAAACTGCCCTGACACAGAAACGCCTGAGTCACCAGACTCTTACTAACCAAGGCCAGATGTGACTTTACAGGTGTGGCACACCTCCTGAGGACCTGCTAAAACCAGGGACTCAGCACGTGAAGTTTGGCTGTAAGGAATGAGGTTCCAAAAAAAATATATTCACCACAGCTTGATGTAACCTGGATCGCCGCTTGTATACACACGGGCTCACTTCCATCCCAGGGACTTTCCAAAGAGCAGACAGTACATAGTGTCCTATCTGCAGGCAGCATGTTATAGAGTAGGAGGAGCAGAGCAGATTGTACATAGTGTCCTATCTGCAGGCAGCATGTTATAGATCAGGAGGAGATGAGCAGACAGTACATAGTGTCCTATCTGCAGGCAGCATGTTATAGAGCAGGAGGAGCTGAGCAGACAGTACATAGTGTCCTATCTGCAGGCAGCATGTTATAGAGTAGGAGGAGCAGAGCAGATTGTACATAGTGTCCTATCTGCAGGCAGCATGTTATAGAGCAGGAGGAGATGAGCAGACAGTACATAGTGTCCTATCTGCAGGCAGAATGTTATAGAGCAGGAGGAGATGAGCAGACAGTACATAGTGTGCTATATGTTGTATTTTACCCTTCTGGTTTACATCTTCCAGGTTGCTTGAGGCCTCTGGTCCTTCCTCACAGTTACGTGAACATCTCAGACTTTGACTCCTCGTTTCCGGTGGGACGGGTCGTGTCCTATCAGTGTTTTCCTGGGTATAAGCTGGAGGGTGCGGAATACCTGGAGTGCATGTACAACCTCATCTGGTCTGACGAACCTCCCAGGTGCCTCGATGTGGAAGGTAAAAGTCTTCACGTCTACATTTTACACCTTTTATGTGAATGTTTTTCAGTTTTTGGTAACTTTAAATCCCGACTTGGATCCCAAAACTAACAGATACACCCCATTGTATGCAAATCTTCACAGCCCCTCCTCTTTTACTATTGACCAGGTATATCCAGCCCTTTAATGTATAAGCCACGCCTCCTAGACCTCCCTAATCATATATAAGGGAACCTACAGTGAACCAATCAGTAGGACAAATAGTGGGGACCCCTAGTGCCTAGTCCCTGGTCCAGGGGGGACCCTAATATTACAGTCATGTCCACAGCACCCGTTTAAATAATAGCGGATTATTCGCCCAGTCACCTGTATAACATACATCATCAGAAGCGATTATTAATAAGTGAGGGATCGGCTCGTGGAGCTCACGTCTAATGTGCAGCTAATGGATTTCTACAAAATCTCCTAATGACTAATTACACGTAATGTGACAATTAGGTTTCAGCACCTGCTGTACTATCAGAGGAACATTATCCCTAGAACATTCCGGGCCTCATCTGTATCATCCCAGCACTCACATGTCCGGGGGGCAGAACACAGATCTAATAAATATTATTACTATACTCACTCAGGTGAGCGCAGCTCTGGAGTATAATACAGGATGTAACTCAGGATCAGTACAGGATAAGTAATGTCATGTATGTACACAGTGACTGCACCAGCAGCAGAATAGTGAGTGCAGCTCTGGAGTATAATACAGGATGTAACTCAGGATCAGTACAGGATAAGTAATGTCATGTATGTACACAGTGACTGCACCAGCAGCAGTGCAGCTCCCGTAAATCCGTAAAATCTGAATTTATTGCCTATTTTGCTGTTATAATGGCTCAGAAACGAACATTGTATCATATCTTAGGAATTGGCGTGTGGTTGTGGAGACAGCGGAGTGCACCCAGCAGAGGGGCGACGCGCCCGCCGTGCTCCCTCCTGTCTTTATTTCAGCAGATACAATTTTATATGGATATGATAATTGCCCCAATCAATAAAAACGCTTCTCACTGTTTTACCTTCGTACGGTGGTGCGAGGCTTATATAGGGCGCAGCGCCCAAATGTGGATCATTGCTGAGATTTGCCGCGCACAGGGGGCTCTGCTGTTCAGTAAGAACCAGTGACCGGCTGATCTCATTAGCCCCAAATAGAGAAGGGGCTGGGGACTGTAGGGGATTACTGGTGATGGTGCAGAAGGCGGCTTAAAAGGCGATTGGCCCCTTCTTTAGGCGGTCCCAAAAAGGGGCTGGATTGGGCGGGCTTATTGGGGCCCACCCTGTGGTTTAAAAGCATTGGGGGCACGTGGCGGGGCCTCTTTCCTTCTGCCCTCACGACTGAGCGGTGTGAAGTCGCCCACCCACCCTTGCCCTCAGGTTAATTTTCGTTTACAGGTGGTTTTCCGGTTTCTGGCTGTTCTCTGTCTTCCTTTCAGATGTCACAGCATTGGCGGATTTTCACATGCCCGAAGGCGCGATGAAGGTGCCCACATGACGTCTGACGCCATTCGGGTGAAAGGTTTTTGCTCAAGAAGAAGCGAAGGGCCCGGATGGGCATGAATTTTGTTCCAACAATTTTGCATTTTTTTCTATTGGTTATTTAATTAATTAATTGTTTCTCTAAAAATAAATGCTGTGGCCCCCCCACATACCCACAATAAGAAACATGGTGTGGTGTCCATTGATGGCTGGTTTAATTATGGAGGATTTAAAATTTCCGGGTCAAGAGCCTGAATATTTTGGGCTAAGTTTACAAGTCCCTACAGTCTGGCCACAACAGCTACAAGATTTGCAGTTGATTTGTGGAGGACAGAATAAAGAGGATCAATTGTCCTATAATATGGAACTAACTCCCCACTTGTTATAGAGCAAGAGGATCTTTACAGATCTTACATAGTGTACTATCTGCAGGCAGCTTGTTATAGAGCAGGAGGAGCTGATCACATTGTACATAGTGTCCTATCTGCAGGCAGCATGTTATAGACCAGGAGGAGCTGAGCAGATTGTACATAGTGCCCTATCTGCAGGCAGCATGTTATAGAGAGGGAGGAGCTGAGCAGATTGTACATAGTGTCCTATCTGTAGGTAGCATGTCAATAGAGCAGGATGAGCTGAGCAGATTGTACATAGTGTCCTATCTGCAGGCAGCATGTTATAGAGCAGGAGGAGCTGAGCAGATTGTACATAGTGTCCTATCTGCAGGCAGCATGTTATAGAGCAGGAGGAGCTGAGCACATTTAGCATGTTTTATACATTAAGATAATGCACCTTCTAGTGATACAAATAGCATCTGAAATTTCCATAAATTCTTACAGATCTGCAGCAGCACATGACATATTCTGATTATAACAAATAACGGCTAATTGACAAGTTGATCAGGAAAGATGATGCATTAACTTAGAAGGAGATAGCTCGATACGTGACCTGGGGAGATCTACAGGTCAAAGGTCACAGAAGAGGAGGCTTCCGTGTAGCAGCTGATGAATCAATACCTTATGGAAGAAATGTTAACAAACAGCAAAAGCTGATCAATAAAACTGAGGAAGGACACGATGTATCTGCTCATGGATCATGTGGATACAGAATCTCCGGGGCCGCCGCATACAATTTGTAACCTTTCCATCAGTCACGGCTTATTCTCAATCCAGACTCTACTTTTAACAATCAGTCTGACATTATAATCCGCAGGTTTAATGGCGCTGAGGATGCAGTTAAGGCTGAATGGTATTTTGTTAAAATGTTATTGCACTATGAGAGGAGATAAGAGGCGACTGTCTGTGTGGATGGAACTGACCAGGAATATCTTCTCATTTGGTTAAAATATCCGATTGTCTGCATAAACGTTTTTTCAAAGAGTTGGGAAGGACCTTTATTTCCTAATAGGAAGGGGGGGTCGTATATTTGCCATTCATTGGTTAGGAGTAGTGATGATGAGCAGACCCAAACTGCAGTGTAACATTGCAGGTCCGTGCCCCCGAACCCGACCATTCCCACCAAACAAGTTAGACGCTCGGCAATCTCCATCAGCTCCATAGAGATGAATGGAGGAGCACGGACATGTGCGGCCATCTGCTCCGCTCATCCATGGAAGTGACGAGTAGTTCGACAGATGTACCTTGCACTCCATCAGACACCCCGTTCATGTGATCTGTGGGTTCTCATCAATGAGACCCCCACTGATCAGCCACTTAGGCCCTACTTGTTTCCTGGGAAAACCCCTTTAACTCTTGTTAACTATACATACCCAGCACAATTTATTCTCAGGTCATTGTTCCCTGTTGACATGATAGGGAGTGACGATCCTAGGGAAAATGGCGGCTTAAGTGCACCACCACCATTGGTGCTGGATGTTACTGTACTGGTACCTTAACCCGAACAGAACCTGAAAATGTCCTCTAATCCCTTGTTAGCAGAATGGGGGGCAAGTGTTAAAAGTACAATTTAGTGTCTTTATCACCTGCATTTGTGCAAACGATTTTGAAGATTTTATTTCCATCCTTGCCACTTTTCCCAAAAATTGCTCACTAAAATCATCACAGTCCCGGCTCATCAGAAATTTGGTGCATACTGCATCAGGGAAACGGGTTATCAAGTGGGTATATAGGGGGCGACCCCCCTTAAATCTTCTTCATTGCAAAGACCAACTCTTTATCATATACAGTGGTGACTGTGTCTTTTTCCTTAACAAAGACCATTCACTCCCTTCACAACCCGGGGGACGGGATACATTATACTTTCTCCTGTTACCTGTAGTACAAACATCTGTTCCTGTTTTGCTGGACCTGAAAGCCTGAACTTGTTCCAGAGCCGGTATCCAGCTTGAGCCGTTACCCTGAACCCCAGTCTGAAATGAAACCTGATCTGACCTGGAACCTTGTATCCTGTCCTAATCTGGAACCCTGTATCTTATCCTGATCCTGAAGCCTGTATCCTGCCCTGATCCTGAACCCTGTATCCTACAAGGGCCTCCTACAAGGCTTGGGCCCCGGGCTACCGCCCAAATAGATTGTGGTATGATCCTGCATATATGGGATAACTTCCCCCATCTTCTAAGTAACTTTGTGGGTAAAGGGAACCTATCACCAGGTACCTCATTTTCACTAAAGACAGGTTACAGTATCCCACCACACCTGCAGTGCAAAAATGCCTCTCTGCCTTTTCTAAGTATTTGCATTACAATATAATTGTGTGTTATAACTTACTCTTGCACCCTGACAAAATTTTGGGGTAGTCACAGGGGTTGGGCTTTATTTTGGATGCATTTCAAAAAACAACATGTGACTTGTCTGTGTTACTCAATCCTCAGATCTCAGCCCCCAACTTTGTGCTCTTGTACAGCTCCTCTTTCCCCCACTGATGTCAGATGACCCGGCTGTGAACTCTTTGAAGGAGCAGGAGGTGGAGCTGTATAGGAGCACAAATGTGGGGGCTGAGAGCTAAGGAGTGAGTAACACAGACAAGTCACATGTTTATTTTTAAATGCATCCAAACCAAAGCCCAACCCCTGGGACTACACAGGTTATGTCAGGGTGCAAGGTAAGTTATAACACACAATTATACTGTAATGCAAATACTTAGAAAAGGCAGAGAGGCATTTTTGCACTGCAGTTGTGATGGGCTTCTGTAACCAGTCTTTAGTGAAAATGAGGTCCCTGGTGATAAATTCCCTTGAAACAGGCAACAAGAAAAATTGAGCTGCACTGTGCATTATTTCCAAATTGTAAGGTTGTAATGTTGAAATATAAGATGCCAACTTTAGGCACAATAGAAACCATCAAGCCTGCAGACTTGTGGAACAGCACCACATGTCACAGTAATTGGGATCTCAGAATCCCTGCACCCACAGAAGAACCCATTTTTAGCAATCAAGACACAGAAAGGATTTTTTTCCAAAGGATTTTAAAATTTCCTCTCCAGTGGAGCGTCCTCTATGTACAGAACTAATCACGTAGCAGACACTGACTCACCGATCACACGGCGCCCGCAATCTCTACAAGATGTCAGCGATTTTCCTCACTTTGACAGGAAAGAAGAAATGAAGAGTCTTCAGTCGGATCTTTGAGTTCCCAGATTCCCCTTTTATTTCTGGATGGCACAAATATTCCTGCGTCTGCAGAACAATAGGATGGGGGTGCATGTATGAATAAAATTACACCATGATGTCTGAAGACCAGCGGCTCCTACTGTAAATATTCACAGCCGTAGACATTTCCGTACAATCACCACCCGGACGCTGTGGGATGTAGGTAACATAACTCAGGACATAATTGCTGAGCACATTTACCTTCCCCGCACATCTGAACGTTTCACCAATCTCCCTGGCACCGCGCCATGTACTTTGCATCAGATGCGCCTCTCATTAACTAAAATATGTCATAAAAAGTTGACTTTTAATATACCATCTGCGAGGCGGTGAGAAGGAACTGCATTGCTTATTAACGTGCTGCTAGGTCTTAGTGGATCTTCCTCAGGAGGGGGATCTGTAGGTGGGCCGCCCATTATAATTATAGGGCATCTTCAGTTTTCCAATTAAATGGGGCATCCTCATCCCTCCTGAGGTGTGTCTTTTAGCAAATACTTGTATTCCCAATGAAAAACGAATTGCCAGAATCACTTCCTAGAACATCTCTAAGGAAATTGATAACTGGACATTACCGTTTTATTTACCAACTTATTCCCTACATAGCGTCAACATTTTAAAGGACTTATACCACCAGGATGACGGATTGTAAACCAAGCACACTGACATACTGGTGTGTGTCCCCTCTGGCAAGATTTGCTCTTATTTAAACTTATTAAGCCCTTGTTTTAAAGGGAAAAAAGTAAAAAAAATATGCAAATGAGCCTGAGGTTCTATTAACACCTATGGAGCCTTGGGCCCCTCAGGCTCATTTGCATAATTTTAAAAGCATTTTTTTTGTAAACACCAGGGCATAAGAAGCTAAAAGAAGAGCGGATCCTGCCAGAGGGGCCACACACCTGTATGTCAGTGTACTTAGTTTACAATCCTTCATCCTGGTGGTAGATGTCATTTTACTGAAACCTGCTTGCCAGAAATTTCCCCTATGGGGCAGGTTGTGAACAAGTCAATAGAGGGATCCTATATATATATCACATTCTGGTGGTAGATGTCCTTTAAGGAGAAAGCCTCTCTTACAATGGGAACACTAATATGTAGCTGTATACAGTATATGAAAAACAGAGGACCAGGAAAAATAGGTCCTTCAGTGGTGGTCATCTGTCAGGCTCTGGTACTGTGGGTACTAGTCACTCTGTGACTAGTGGGTTATTCCTGCCAGTGGAGGCTTATGCATGGTCCAGCAGTCAAGAGGTGGTAGTCAGGCAATGTACCACTGGGTACACCAGCATGGCTCCCATCCGCTCTGGATTGAGTTGGACCATTGCACATATTCAGGTCTGCCCCACAGTTCTGCCTACAAATCTACCGGCGTCCTCCAGGTGCAGATAGAAAGTTGAATGCAATGGTAAAGTTGGAAGCCATCAGCTCCCTGCATCACCATTGAGTCGCTGCTGTGTGTGGCAGACATGGCATGAAGCCACCACCGCTACAGCTGGCTTCGGAGATGAGGACAGCCATGGAAGAGAAGGCAACAAAGGAGAGCGGCTTTGAGGGAGTGTGGATAGGTGAGTGTCTTGTCGGTTAGGGTTGGGTGGTTTAACAGAAAAGCAGCATATCATGAACATGAGGGCTCCAAAAATGGAGCCATTACAGATGATGGTGCTGCAGGATAGGGTCATAAATCAAGGGGATACACAAAGGGGGTAATTATAAGTTTGGAGGCTAGGGAAGAGGGTATTTTAAATGGAATCCAACAGGAAACGGGCATAATTAAGGAGGGGATTACAAAAAATGGGACATTATACAGTATAAGGGACACAGGAAGTGGGTATTATGCAATGCCATTATATAGTTTGGGGGCCAGCAAAGGGGGGAGGCATTATACTTTGTGGGGTAAGAATATTGAATATGAATATTTTCCGATTTTTATCACTCTTCGGGAGGTTTGCACAAGGTTTCGGGTGATTCAGTCACTCGGCACTGACGTATCCAACGGTATTTTGTGTTATAGAAAGGTCATATAAATATTACGGAAAAAAACACAACGTAAGAGGCAAATACAATCATCAAAATCCATCACTTGGAGGCGCAATCACTGTAATGCCCTCAAAATACTCCAGTGCTGGAATAGTAGTACATGGCTGCCGAAACACACATGGCTTAATATTTTTTTTTACTTCCTCTGGACCAACACCTTGAAGGGTTTACTGGGATTTGTAGTCCCACTGCTACGGGGCCGGGCATGGTTTGGGTCATGACCCCTGGGAATTTCCAGGCTGGCACAGTGGAAGTGCCAAAAAGTGGAAGTACCACAGCAATGCAGGAACTAAGAGTTGCAGCAGGGTAATTATGCTGCCTTTTTTTGCCCCTGCCCCTGCCTAGAATTCTGGAAAACCCATGAAAGGATTATAGGTTATACTGTACTTGATTAACCTGAGCTTTATCTTTTATGGAGGGGTGTAGCTACATTTTCTGTTTCCTGCGGGAAACTATAGATGGCAGCATACTTTGCCGCATCTAATAAAAAATATGTCAGGTAAGTTTTCTTAGTAGGTGGGTTCTCGATGCTGACATGAGGTGCGAAGAGACACTAATTTTAAGTGTCAGTTCCAGCTTTGTAGGAGGTGACAGTACCCCTCATGCTGCCCAACCTGACCGCAGGTGCAGCTGCTTAAGGTGAGAGGCTCAACTTGCCTCGTGGCTGGTTTACCCCTGTTGCCATGATGTATACATTAGTATTCCAATGCCTCTGACCATTCAATTCACACCACATTGAATGTAGCTAAAGATTGTGCTACATTTTACCCCAAACCAGTCATTCTTTATCCCCTTTTGCTGTTGCCCCTTGGTATTCTCGGAGTTCTACCTGCGACAACCCCTTTAAGAAACCAACTCCACTCCCCCGCGCCGTAGCAGCAAAATCCATATATAATCACATTGTTTTACCTGCAGCATCAGCAGCGGAAATAATATGAGTCAAGAATCTATTCCCGCTTACAGATTAATATGATGCAGAGCTGGGATACCAGGGCGTATTGCTCTGCGTTCCGGGGCTGATGTATAACCCTCACGCTAACCATCCCTTTATTGTACAAAGCTGGAATCTTCCAGCCTTGTTTCTCATTGTTAGAGCTGTCATACCCCGCCAGGTAATTAGATTTATTTGTTTATGCACAACACTTGACTGTTCAGGTATTCCACACCGCGCACTAAATCATATTCCGAGCAGTCACAAAAGGTTACACCACATATCATCGCCCCGACAACGGCTTCAGAGGAAATCTTTAAAAAAAAAGGAACAAAATTACAAATGAAATCTGTTCAGTTGTGATATAAGTTGGGTTGTGAGAAGAACGTATAGGCTACGGGGGGAGATTTGCATATTTCACACTCGGGAGGATGTTAGAAATTCCTTTTTTGGGAACAAACTGTTTACCAGAGGGGATGGATGGTGGAATGGATGGTAATTATTTTATTCATGAAGGGAGAGCAGAGTCATTAAGTAAAGCGGACGCGTTGCTTCACATTTTATCGCTGTTGCTTTCTGAACTGGAAACCATTTATTTTTTGGTAGTTTGATGCATATTTTCCATCTCTGCTCCCTGCCCAGACACAACGCCACTTAAAGGGAGTCTATCTGAAGCCAGTATTACTGCTAAAACATAGCATTTCGGTCACAAAAATCACAAAATGCGTCATTTTATTTTTAACAACAATTTTTTCGATTTTTAGTAAAAAACGGAAACCTAAGGAAAACCATCAAATGTCCATCAAACTAAATGGACCTTTCAATGGATCAGTTATTGTTATACAGTGCGGACAATGGGGCACATTTACTTACCTGTCCTGCGAGATCCCCGAAAGTGCATTGTCCGACCAGAATGCACATCTGCCATGATTCAAAAAGATTGAGCGCCCGATATCCTGCATGTGTCGCTTTCACGATCAGGTCCGTCAGTTCACCTTCTTCTTCCTGGTGTAAGTAAGTGCTTGATATTGCGACACAATTTAAATGTTAAATCCTGCACTCCATCCGAATTGCGCCCCCCGATTTCTGTCGCATGAAAGCCGACGCTGATGCGCAAAAATCCTATAGCGTGCGACACAATCCCCTTCTAAATGCCTGTCCCAGTGGCGTAATCCCTGAAAACGTCGGAAACCCTGATAGAAATGCAGTCGCGGGACCCTTAGTAATAAGCCCCAATAAGTTTATAGTCAGCCACCAATTGTGCAAGCTCTCCCACTTAAAATGATGAGTGAGACCAGTAGTAGACATCATAGGTCTAATATGAGAGACAAAGGGGCACATTTACTTACCCGTCCTGGCGCGATCCCCGCTGTGTGTTGTCCGAAGAGTATTCAGGTCTTCCGCGATTCACAAAGATCGTGCGTCCAATTTCCTGCTAGTGTCGCTTCCCCCGCTGAGGTCCGCCAGAGTTCACCTTCTTCTTCCTGGTGCATGTAAGTGCTGATCTTGCGACACAATTTGCTTTTTAAATACTGCGGTTTGTCTGAATCAGTAGGGTTGTCCGACGTCCACGCCCCCGATTTGTGTCACATGCAAGCCGGTGCTGATGCGCCACAATCTGATTGCGTGCGCCAAAAACCCGGGGTAAGTCAGCGTAAAATGGGGAAAAAATCCAAAACCCGACAAAAATGCGGTGTTCGGACCCTTAGTAAATGTGCCCCAAAATGTGAAAACAGTGGAGATCACATGGAGGTCTCAGATCCTTCTCTCTAGAGACTGTTTTGGAACTTCCAGCCAGAGGGAGTATAAGTTAACTTCCACTCTAGGTGGTGTTTCAGGCATCCACCAATTAGGAACCTTGGAACAGAACAGGATTGACATAAGTAACAATACTTCTAAATGGTTAGCAAACAGAACCTCCCCCTCTAGGCAGAAAACATGTCCAGCTGCATTACCAGCTATGGTTAGCAGATACCAAGAAATACATATATAATTAAAGGGAATGAATATATCATTAAAGGCTCTTTTCATAGACTCTGGACAGGGGCTGCCTCTATGGTGTGTAGCCTTTTGGTTACATACTTTAGAGGGGTGGTCTGTTTTGGTAAAGGAAATTGAAACTCCTATTTTTCTTACTATTTCATCCCAGTCTAGGGCCCTCCACAGCCCAAGAATTTGGTAAGGGTGAAGAAATCAGGTGATACCATTTTGAGGCTAAGTATATGTGATGCTGAGCTTTTCGAGAATACCATTTCTATTCGTCAGACATGATGTCACATGAATTTGGTAGGCAAACAGCCGACAATAGTGGTCCCCACATCCATGGCATTGATGAGGGAGGTGGTCAGGTGATGGTCAACCCATGATTTATCAATTTCAAAAGCCCCACACCTCCCACAGAAAAAAATATTCAATGGTCCTAATCTTTGTTTATTGACAGATTATTATAATGTAGATAACACAAAATTGAGTTATGTGACAACTGACCTCATATCAGCCACTCATGGGGTATAAATACCCAACAATAATCGGTAATGGAGAAAACATGGACGACAATGGACCATCTGCCTCTCGGGAGTCCGGGATATTGACTGTCAGGGCGATGATAGTCCACCAGGCCCACAGCTGTAATACGTGGCTGCTAATTGTTGGGGCTCGTTCAGAGGCAATGGGGTAGATTTACTTACCCGGTCCGTTCGCGATCCAGCGGCGCGTTCTCTGCGCTGGATTCAGGTCCGGCCGGGATTCATCAAGGTAGTTGCTCCGCCGTCCACCAGGTGGCGCTGCTGCACTGAAAAGCATCCGGATGCCCTGAAATTCACCGACCCGGACCAAGTGAAGGTAAGTGCGTCCCAAGCGACACATTTTCCGTAAATGCGGCGGTTTTTCCGAATACGTCGTGTTTTCGTTTGACCACGCCCCTGATTTCCATCGCGTGCATGCCGGCGCCGATGCGCCACAATCTGATCGCGTGCGCCCAAATCTTGGGGCAATACAGGGGAAATCGGCGCAAATCGGAAATATTCGGGTAACACATCGGAAAAGCGCGAATCGGGCCCTTAGTAAATGACCCCCCATGTATTGTGATCAGATTGGCCGTACAGATGGCGCCAGCACATTGCGTGACAAAACGCTCTATTAAGGATATTTTGTTCAATTTCACTTAATGACATTTTCGCTGCAGACCGAAATGATTCATCAGTTAATATTCCGGTTCCGCGCACGGCCACCATTCTTCCTCCAGGCAGGCGATGTACATTTTTTTAATTAGTGTTTATGTAGAAATGTGTTTATTGGCTTTTCAAGCTTGTACTTGACATCGCTGTATAAATGTCTGCGGCTCAGGATGGTAAACACCGAGCAGCAGGTTCCCGAAGACGGTAATAGAAACTATGTCCATGGAGAAACCTCCGGGTAAGAGGGAAGATCTCCAATAGATCCAGGTCCCAGGAGGTTTCTCTATTGGCAGCATGACCCATGTAGTGCCCAGATTTATCGGATGTATCACTAGAACGGGGTCCACAAGGGCCGCCTAGTAGATGCTAGGACATGGCTTTGCCCTTAAACGAGAACCGTATATAATCGAGTATAAGCCGACCTGAGTATAAGGCTCCTAATTTTACCCCCAAAAAACCTGAGAAAACCTATTGACTCAAGTATAAGCCTAGGGTGGTAAATGCATTGATCACAGCCTCCACCCAGTATATAGTCTGCCAGCCCTCCCAGTATATAGCCAGCCAGCCCTCCCAGTATATAGCCTGCCAGGTACCTGCCCCCCCCAGGATATAGCTAGCCAGTCCTCTCCCCGCCAGTATAGATATAGCCAGCCGCCTGCCCTCCCAGATATAGTTAGTAAGCCTCCTGCCCCCCCCAAGAATATAGCTAGCCATCCCCCAGTGTATAGCCAGCCAGCACCCTGTACCCTGTATATAGCCAGCACGTGTCCCCTGTATATAGCCAGCACTTGTCCCCTGGATTATTCAACACCCATGCTGATGCATAGGGTAGGTAGGTAGGTAGTAGGTAGGTGTTGCGAAAGTGTCCCTCTACATGTCAGGAGCTTTCTGGTGAGCCTGATTATTTCATTAGGAGGTCTCTAGCATGAGAAACTTGGCAATTGCAGCTGTAAGATTCTGCCTGGGAGGTTATGAGTTATATGTTTTATCCAATTAAATGCTTTGTGATACTGTGATGGTAGAAGTAAGCTGGTTGGACAAGGGATCTGACAGCTTTAAAGGGGAAGTTATAAAGCCACTCGTGGCTTGAAAGTCCCAGGTCTTAGTCAGAGGTTCTTCTGGGGCCAGTTCAGCCCAGAGGGCAGACCAGGGAGTTCAATCCAGGAAGAAGCAGAGACTGAGGCAAACTGCCCTGACACCAGACTAAAGCGGAGCTCCACCACAAGGACTCTGTTCCTACACCACTAGCCCAGCCTGCTGCTACTTTACCAGGATGTGTGCACACCCTCCTGAGGACCTGCTCAAACCAGGTACCTCCATCCAGCTGAAGTTTTTCTGCTGTTAAGGCCATTGCGTGTTCCAATAAACAATTTATACTTCACCAACATGCCTCTGAGTGATACCTGGATCCGGCTGTATACCACCACGGGCTCCCCATCTTCCATCCCCAGGGATCTTTATCCATACATCAGGAACCAGAACACCGCCATTTTCTTGCACACACCACCTGCTGGAGACCTGCCAGGCTGTGGACGAGACCTCTGCTCCAGATAACAAGCCCTGTGATCATCACCGTGTGCCAGGCCGCACTAGTCAGCCACTCCGGTATTCAGGACCCCGGCTTCCTCCAGCCACTGAAAATGGTCAGGCATTGGTGGGGGATGTTGCATATAGCCAGCACCTGTCTCCCGTATATAGCCAGCGCCTGTTTCTTCCAGTACTCCAGCAGCATCAGTGGTGCACACACTGTGATGTCAGCCGCCAGCGACAGGTCCCACATTGGCTGCGCACACACCATGATGTCAGCGCCGGCTGACGTTATAGTGTGTGCACAACCAGGACAAAGGACCTGTCGTTATAACTTACCTTGCACCCTGACAGAATCCTCGGTGTAGTCCCAGAGGTTGGGCTTTGGTTTGGATGCCTTTCAAAAAATAACATGTGACTTGTCTGTACTGCAGACTACTCAGCTCTTGGCCCCCACCTTTGTGCTCCTGTACAGCTACTCCCTCTTGCTCCTTTACAGAACTCACACCCTGGTGACATCAGTGGGAGAGGGGGGAGCTGTATAGGAGCACAAAGGTGGGGGCAGAGAGCTGAGCAGTCTTCAGCACAGACAACTCACATGTTGTTTTTTGAAATGCACCCAAACCAAAGCCCAACCCCTGGAACTACACAGAGGATTCTGTCAGGGTGCAAGGTAAGTTATAACACACAATTATATTGCAATGCAAATCCTTAGAGAAAGCAGAAAGGCAGATGTGCACTGCAGGTGTGATGGGCTTCTGTAACATGTATTTAGTGAAAATTAATTGTATGCTAGTGAACCAGAATGGATCTGGTGGGTATCTCCAGAGCCCTACCATGCTGTAGCTTCACAGACTGTTATACTGCGCAGGACCATTTGCTCACTCACTCTCACTCTGCCTGAATAATCTAGCAGCAGCTGAAAGGGTAGTGAATGAAGTTAAAGGGTTAAAAAAAACGTTCACTTTTTTAACTGTAAGCGATTGAATCGTTGTATGAAACAATTACTGGGATAAGATATTTACATTTGCATTGGGCCTTGATCTGTAGAGCCGCCGCCTTATGTTTTATCTGCTTTCCATTCCCTACTTATCTCCTGACGGCTGAAATCCCATTTTCTGTCCCGCGTTCTCGTCTCTCTCTCTGTCGGCTCTTCCCTCTGACATTCAAGAGACGTTAATTGAACTCGCTCAAATCTATTCTGAGATATCGTTTTTTTCCCCCCTAAAATAGTAAAAAACGGTGAAACAGTATCTGTACAGTAATTGAGTTTATATATTCAATTAAAAGCTGCAATTATTCCTAAAAAGAAATAAAAATACTATCAGTTTATTGAAATCGTGAACTTTTTAAAGGAAATCTACCGCCAGGATGAAGGATTGTAAACCAAGCGCACTTACCTGCTGGTGTGTGCCCCCTCTGGCAGGATCTGCTCTTCTTTTATCTTCTTATACTCTTGTTTTCACAAAAAAGGCTTTCAAAGTTATGCAAATTAATCTAAAGGGCTTTGGGCTCCAGAGATGTTAATTTGGTGTGGAGCCTCTCAGTTCATTTGCGTAATTTTAAAAGCCTTTTTTTGTAAAAATGAGGGCATATGACGCTATAAGAAGAACAGATCATGCCAGAGTGGGCACACACTAGCATGTAAGTGTGCTTGGTTAACAACCCTTCATCCAGGTGGTAGATGTCCTAATGCCCAATAGTAGATAGATGATGGTCGGGAACGTCCTGTATGACGGGGCCGCTGTACACTCCATTGTGTCTATCAGTTACACATAGAGGCACATTTACTTACCCGTCTGGAGGAGTTCCGACAATCATGCACTAAGATCATGTGCCCGATATCCTGCATGTGTTGCTTCCCCACTCAGGTCCCCTGGGTTCACCTTCTTCTTCCTGGTGTATGTAAGTGCTTGATCTTGCGACACAATTTGAAGGTTAAAACCCGCATTCAGTTTGAATCAGTTGGATTGTCCGACGGCACATGCCCGATTTCTGTCGCATGAAAGCCGGTGCCGCTGCGCCATAATCCGATCACATGTGACACAATCCACTGTTACATACCTGTCACAGCCGAACCCGAAAACGAAAGTGCGTCTGCGACCCTTAGTAAATAAGCCCCATAGTGCGTTTTCTCTTTGCCAGTAAATAAAATTCACATTTAAATATCCGGCTATTCTCTTCCTTTCTATGTGGGAAGCGGTGATGGAAATATCCGCCTAGGAATTAGAGCCAGAAACATGAAGAATAACGCTAATTGCTCGTTTCTTGTGTTTCATTGGTGGAAAGTAGGAAGAGAAATGTGCAACTTTACATCACCTGAATAAATAATAACTTGTGAGTAAAAGGGCGACTCAGGACACCGGAGATAATATCAACTTTCCGAGAGGCGGAAAACGTTCCTCTATGGAATTTAAATGCTTTTTTAATCTTGTTTTATAGGTCATTCCTATCATGAATATATAAGAATGGAGCCCGGATCTCATGTTACTTTTCCTTTGTCTTCCTTGGCCCCTTGTGCAGAGGAGGAAGGGGAGTAGCGAGTGCTGCAGCACTTTTCAGCTTGAAAACGTGGCACTGATTCAGGACCGGCGTGATAGTAAGACAGGTACAGGCTTGATGGTTGCAACACAAGGCACTTAGAATGGTGGTTCTGATAAAAATGACAAAGAACTGAATAAAGGGTCTCACAGGCATTACAGGTTTGTGGCAGGTGCATAGCTTAGTGGTTACGGGTCTCAGGCAGGTGCATAGCTTTGTGGTTATATGTCTCTGGTAGGCAAACAGCTCAGTGGTTACAGGTCTCTGGCATATGCACGGCTTAGTGGTTACAGCTCTGTGGCAGGCGTAGCATAGTGGTAATGGGTCTCCGGCGGAACTCGGAACTTGGAAGCGACGGATGCAGGAACTCGGGCGCACAACCTTAGTGAATCATACCGGACCCGAAACCTCGTCGGACAACGCACCGCGGGATCGCGACAAGACCGATGTGCCCCAATTAGGCTATTCCAGATAAGGCCGGAAAACGTCGTTGACTGGCACTTGCAATAATGAATATAATGCCCAGCTCCCCCAGGTACATGTGCCCTATACGCATCACTAGAAAATATCCTTTATAGCATTCCCTTTTTTATATTAAGTTTGTTCCATTTTCCTACAAAAAATTATCCTTAAAGTCATATGTAAATGAGCTAAAACGAGTCACTTTTAGGAACTGGATGGAGAGTGTCACTTCAGATGCCCCTTAGCACCTAGAAACACACTTTTGATGTCATGTTAAAGCTAAGAATCTCATCTTTCACACCACATCACACTGCAAAGCCATTATATACTTAACACATATGATCTTTGAACAGATGAGTTCCTTTTTCTGATACCGTCCTCCATCTTGTCGTAGATCATGAATCCACACACGTCACCGTCCTTCCGCCTCAATGTCTTTCTGAATGCTAATAAAGCTTGTTATGAGGTAGCGCAGTGACGCAGTTCTGTGACAGATTCGCGTCGCTTTCCTGGGAGTTGACCTGTCAGCAGCTGCTCTTTATATCTCCTCCGCTTCTGCTGACAGATGATTATCATAAAGATTAATGTTATAGACTCAGCCATTGAAATACACAAGTATCTGGGAACAAGGCCCGATGTCCCTGCCAGGCAGAGCAGATTTGTCACGCCACAACCCTCAACAAACAGGCCGAGCTCTAAGTTCATTTATCAAGGAGACGTCGACTTTCGATCTTATCAGAGAGGCAACTGCTTCCCTCCTCCGCATCCCGCCATTAAAATCTGATTATATTCTCTTTTCTCAGTCCCACAAATCACCCACGTAGCATATTTTGGCAGGTAAATCAGGACCGGGGTATTATACATTATTACGGTGTATCAGTTTGACAATTTTTGAGAATTCTTGTGAATATTTAAGACTTTTATAACGGGACACGTAGTCTGGGCTCGAGCATCTGCCGTCTACACATATAAGAGACACAATTGCGAGGATTATATCTCTTCTGATATCATTGGGTTGTCATTGAAAGCCCAGAGGACTGTCTTCAAGGACGCAGTCAGACCTGAGCAATCAAATCTAGATAACATTTCATGAATGAAGTCTTCCCGCTCCCATGTCACCCCACAAGTTCAATCAGAAATGTCAACAATGTCAATGTAGCGAGTCTGCGTGAGGCTTAGAAACCATAACCCATTATTGGTTCTGTCACATATTGGACTTCTGAGGCGTCAATTAATTTATAATGACTTCCCAGAGATTACACTGAGGTCCTCTTTGCATTGATTGAAGATATTGCTGCATGGAGATACATTTCATGTAAAATGATGGGAGCTGAGTTAAAAACTACGTGAAAAAGTTACGTGATTCTTATATGTCATCTACATCAGTCGGTACCGATACTCTTACCCTGCACATGATAGTACTGCTACTCCTATCATTCATATATAAAATCATCACAGTGTTTCAAATTCTATCCTGTTTAAATTGTCACAAAAACTCCTATCCTGTATATATGGACACAGTACTACTACTCCTATCCTGTATGTATGAGCACAGTACTACTACTCCTATCCTGTATATATGAGCACAGCACTACTACTCCTATCCTGTATGTATGTATGAGCACAGTACTACTACTCCTATCCTGTATGTATGAGCACAGTACTACTACTCCTATCCTGTATATATGAGCGCTGTACTACTACTCCTATCCTGTATATATGAGCACAGTACTACTACTCCTATCCTGTATATGTTTGCACAGCTCCGATCATTACTATGACTCTGTATAATATCTGGCATTGGGGTCCTGCAGCGTAGAGTTACACCTCTGTGTATCACACTCGCCCTTAATCAAATGTTATTAAGAATCTTTCCGTCTCTTATTCCATAAGACTGAGACAAATCTTATTAGTGAAACTTCTTCATTAAAACGACTTCTCGATTTCTATAAATAATATCTTATTCCAACCTACAGGAGCACCGGGAGGAATAGCTAAGACTTCCAAGGATTAAGATGTTTAATGAAATGTGCAGATATTAGAATCTCTCATCTCTTCGCACTTCCATGTCTGCAGGTAACATGCAACAAAAATCCTAAATGTCCTGTCAAAACGACACAACATCCTTCAGTGTCATCATGTTCCAGAGATGAAATCTTCCAGGAAAAGTCTGACCTACAAGATGTCAACAGCTTGGGGTCATTGCTAAGATCAAAAAGACTTAAAGGAAACCCGTCACCTCTTTAACCACATTAAACTACCCTGCCCCCTCAGGTAGGGGATGAAATGTCCTTTCTGAAATCTCCTCTAATATGCTAAACTTGTCAAATTACCTATAAAAAACAGTTCTCTAGTCAAATGCAAATGAGCTGAGATGAGTCACTTTTTGCCTGAGATGAGCTATACTAAGATGCTGGGAGCAGGGGTGTAACTACAGGGGCAGCAGCCATAGCAGCTGCTATGGGGCTCACAGTGTCAGGGGGCCCTGTCATCTGGATTATTGGATGTGAATCTGCTGTATGTGTGTATTTGTGATGTGTGTATTCTGTATGTCTGTGTATATGATTCATGGGTGTATATGGTACTGTATGTATGTGTGTATAAGCTGTATGTATATATATATGGTGTATATAAAATAATAATTCCTTTATTCATATAACGCACATAGATTCTGCAGCGGTACACAGAGCTTGTCAAATCAGTCCCTGTCCCCAATGGGGCTCACAAACTAATCAACCTACCAGTATGTTTTGGAGTGTGGGAGGAAACTGGAGGAAAAGGAGGAAACCCACGCAAACACGGAGAGAACATACAAACTCTTTGCAGATGTTGACTTGGATGGGACTTGAACCCAGGATGTGTAAGCTGCTGTTATTTATGTATTGTATTTAAAAAGTGTCTGCGCCAGTTTTGTTGCGGTTGCCCTGTATCCAACAGGACAGAAACAATGGAGCACATTTACTTACCCGGTCCATTCGCGATCCAGCGGCGCGTTCTCTGCGCTGGAATCGGGTCCGGCCTGGATTTATTAAGGCAGTTCCAGGTGGCGATGCTGCGCTGAAGTTCCCCGGAACGCCCTGGAATACACCGAGCCGGGCTGAGTGAAGGTAAGTGCAAGCTCCGCAACACATTTTTTGTTTTAAATGCGGCGGTTTTTCCGAATCCGTCGGGTTTTCGTTCGGCCACGCCCCCCGAATGGTGCAGACTTCCCGAGCAGTGCAGGGGGCGCCAGATTCATGAAGAACGTGCACCACAATTCGTGAATCTGGCGCCCCCTGCATTATACACAGGCAAACTGCAGGCAGCATCTCAGTATTGCTCATCTCAGGCAAAAAGTTAAAAAATTGTATACCTTATATTTAAAAGAATACTGGAAAAGATCTTTCATATGCAGATTATTTATTCATATATCTTTATATTATCCAGAGCTGTCTAATTTTTTGCTTCAGATCTCCAAATGCCTCCTGCCTGCAGTCACGCCTACAAAGAAAGTAGACAAGTTAGGATTCTATATATATGGACCCTGGTTACAGGCTTCTGAGCTTCTGCTGCCTTTCAGTATCCCTAAAAAGCTGGATGGTTCATAATGAAGCTCAGAGCTGTATCAGTTGTGGGTTGTGAAATCCAGGACCTGATCAGTCAGCTGCTGGGGGCGGCGTCCTCGAGATGGCTGCTGCTCAGGTGACGCAGTGTGGGTTATACTTTCTTCTAGAAAAACACACGATCCGGCTTCAAGACATCAAGACCCACTTGTATTGTTAAAATATCCAGTATCACGGATAAATACAGTCACATGGAGTACATCAAGGTAAAAGAAAAATCTCCTACGCGTTTCGGGTAAGAGCTATACCCTTATTCATGGCTAACACGGTATATAAAAACCAGCTATACTTTCTTCTGTACCAGACTGTGCACCCCTGCCTGTCCCTGAAGTGCTGAGACTTGTGGTACACCAACATGTACCACTGCCTGTGACAGCACTGCTGAGTCTTGTGGTACGCCTGCCTGTTACACGTGACTTCCCAAGTCTATGAGCCTTGGCCTGATACGGAACTTCTGGTACTTGTAGTACTCCAGCTTGATTCCAGGTTACTTGAATATTGCCAGCATCTGGAACTCTGAACCCAACCAGTGTCTGGAACCCTGTATTCTGCCGGAGCCAATAACCCTGTAACCCAATGTGAACTGTGGCTTATGTCCTGACCTAATCTGGAACCCAGTTGTCCATACTTGATTCAGTATCCTGTAACCCAGTGTAAACTGTGCCCTGTATAAAGTCCTGCATAACCCCAGCTAGGGCCACAGACCTGTGTTCCCCTGAATCAGCCTGGAACTATGCGTACATTGTACTGTGTATCTGGTCCCTTTAATCCGTCTGTGTTTCCGCTTATTTGCCTTGACAAAATAAATGTGTCTCCTAAACCATGACAGCAACATTCATATTTTTTACTCCTGCCATAAAATGTTTACTCTGTGCTCTACTTTTCCAAAAAGTGGACAAGGCTTCCGACTACACGTCAGATTTATGAAGAAATTCCACCAATAACTGGCAGAAATAGTTAATAATAGTTAATAGCTCATCTCTTGGAGATCAAGGCTGGTGTAGGAAGCTGCTGTGTTTTTCAACCTCCCCACTGTGTTAAAAACTAGTGTTATACATGAACAGTATGCAGAATGCTCCTTGGCTCCCCCTAGTGGTGACTGTAAACAACATATTTTCTTTGCATATGTGTATCGAAAAATTGTCCTATATCTCTGCAGGTCCCTAAAACATGTTCTCTCTACTTGCATGAACTGCAGTACCAGACGCTTCTTAATGACAGGAGAGGCGCTATTTCTGGAAGGGGGGAAATAAATCAGCTCTTTTTTATAACTAATAAATAATTTTGGTAATTTGGTGCTTCCTGTTCTTACAACTGTACAGATGCCATTCGATAGAATATATTCACTGATGGATGTACAGGGCTGGCTCAGGCGGGGAAAACTTCTTTTTAATAAAGCGAAAAGGGTTTCTATATCAATTTCAGCCCAATTTATGTACCTTGAGCCGCACTTTACCGCAGCGGCGTCTGTCTAATTCATGCTCACTTTATTGCCTCCATTAATATAGAAATCCTTGTGTTATAGCAGTTTGTGAAGGTGGAGAGAAAATTGCCTGCCATAAAATAAGCTTTGCTGCAAACACGTTACTTTTCACATCAAGTATTGTCATTGCCGGTCACCGGGGACAGGAGTAAAATGAAGTTTAGATAAATCAGTTATGTGAAGGATAATGGAGGCTTGATATGTAAGGAAGCATTGGAATATCTAAGAACAAACCTAGTCGCTGCTCATTATACAGAAGTAGGGATGAGCGGACTCGTTGAAATCGTTAAAACCGAATTTCAAAAAGCTGTCCAGGTTCGGTTACCAAATCTAGACCCTAACCAGTAATGCCTGCGATCGGTGCCAGCACCAATCGGAAGTTTAAACTGTTTAAATGCCAATGGCGTCTAAATTACCCAGGGGCATGCGCGCATTGGCACTAATCGGGCACTAAAAGAGATGTCAGGGCTCAGGGTCTTTGAACCCCCGGACCACCGCGGATGATGACTTTAGCCGACACCTGGGTCCAGAATCTAAGTGGCACCCTGTCTTCATCAGAGCCCCCCGCAAAGTGGGATGGACTTGCTGTGGCGTGGTGCCACCTGGTCGTTCCACAGGTGCGACTAGCACACGGTGGCAGCCAAGGTTGCGGTACAAACTCACAGTCCAGGTTTGAGGTCGGGGACAGGCAGATAGTCAGGGCTGGCAGCAAAAGTGCAGAAACAGGGTCAGGTCCGGGGTCACAATGGAAAGCTTTCTCACAGGCAAAATAGCTCTAAGATCTGGCAGGGATTGATGGGAGCAGCCGGCCTTTATGGAAAACCCGGAAATGGGCAGTGCCAATAAGCAGTGCGCTGGCCCTTTAAATCTTCGAGGGTTCACAAAAAATTGTAAAAATCTCTATGGTGATGTAGACAGAACAGTTAATGGAGGGTCGTCTCTTCCGATGACGTCAACAAGGAGCGACCATCCTCCACGAAAGGGCCCATCACTAGTCTTATGTTCCTACACTTCCAGTCAAGGTCCTTTTCCAGCTGAATAGTGAGGACGAAGAGATGAAAGTCATTGCCATAGATCAGTGATGGGTAACCTTTTGAGCTTGGCGTGTCAAAATTCGCCAAAAAACCAAGCATAACTCGGGTGGTGTGTCACCTTGACAAAAAAACATAATTTTGTCATATTTATAGTTTAAATAACAAATATGTATACTATTTAACTTCTAGGGTACTTTAACCGTAGGTTGTCTGATTGATCCTACCATGTACTGCCATACTACAGTATGGCAGTATATGGGGATTTTCCCAATCATCTATTACTATGTGCAAATCGCACATTGTAATAGATCGGTTACAATCAGACAGGTGGAAATGCTTAGTAACCTGTGAACTTTCTGTCATGAACACACAAGACCTGATGACTGTCTTCTATCATACAGTGCACTCACCTTACTTACTATATGATGAGAGTGGTTGTCCTCCCTTGCCCCTGCTATGGAGATGGTCAGTGTAGAGGTGGCAGCTGCGGGGACATCACACAAGGCAGCAGCAATGTGACCTCTGACTGTGCTGCCATCTTCCCCCACCACAACTATCAGGAGCTGCAGAGGAGCCTCCTGGGTGTATGGCCAGGTCACCTCTCCTGCTGTGCCCCATGCTGATATCTGTGCTGACTGGAGACACTAGGCACAGCTCACACATGGGGAGGGGCCGGCCCGGGGGGGGGGGGGGGTGCTGGAAGCTCAGTGCAATCTCTCAGCCTCCTGGCTACTGCACCTGGTCATGTAGGATGAAACTTAACTCTCAGGCAGTCGCTTGTCATCACTGACACACGTGTCATAGGTTAGCCATCACTGTCATAGATCCAAAGTTGTTCATCTGGTGATTGTTAAACAAGGACTCAAGGAGCTTTTGGACTCCATCATTGGTGAAGCCAATGTAGCAGGTGAAACGATTCAACACAATTCATTTTCCTCTAAGAGCAAGATCCACCGACATCAATATCATTGACTTCCTGTACTGTATGAGGTGCGGTGACTGTATGATTGGGTATACGCTGATGAAGGACATCAGAAAATGTTACATTCACAACAATAACAGTGGAATACATTGATTTCTTCTGCCTCGATACAGATTGACTCGCGAGAAGGAGCTTGAGGAACTCGTCTACTCAACAGTAACTGTGAAACTCTGCACAACCAATATCGATCGCGGAGGCTACAACTGTGGAAGGCATCAGCTTCTGTTGGTGTTAGGAGTGAATAACATCGATCAGTCGCAAAGAATAATCAATAATATAGATCGGCTCCTTGGTAAAGACCTGTGGCAGAAGTCTACTCGAGCTGAATGATTACTCAATCGATCCTCTAGAACCGACTTTAAAAATCGATCCAGGAAATTAGCATTGAGAGGAAAAAAAATCTCTGACTAAATACAGAACTATTAACAACAAACTCAGGATATAGGGGGTTGTCCAAATGTATATCTTAAAAAAATTACAAAGGAACCTTAATTCTGAATATTGGAGCTTTGACCCATTTCAGATCCCAGCTTTTTTTTTTGTTGGTGATAAGATTGATAGGAGTGAACGGTCTTTCTCAGTTCAGCAAGTTCTCAGAACATGGAGTAAATGGAAGCTTCCGGCTTATATCATAGAAAAGGATCCACTCTTTGGACCATAAGAAATAGTCCAAACATTTAGGCAATGGTGTAGTATTAGAAGTAGATAGGTAACGCCCTGGATCATAGGAGCATTGACCTTTGTACAATTGTGAATATTTGACTATTTCCTCTATACCACTGGTGGCAAACCTATGGCACGGGTGCCAGAGGTGGCACTCAGAGCCCATTCTGTGGGCACCCAGGCCTTCACCCCAACACAGAATTTGCTAGACGTGACTTAAGGCTTCCTCCTGTAGTCCAAGACAGCCATGGACATGCTCCGCTCTGCTATTTTAAAACGACTGGCTGCCAGGACTACAGGAGAAGCGAGAAGGTGTGGACAGAGATGGATCGTTGAAGCTCCTGCTTTGGGTTCCCCGATTCTTCCTCTTCAGGGAACCCTGGAAGGAAGCTATAATCCAAATTTCTCCATCTTCTGTCTATTGTATTGTTGTCCTCAGGACACCAATACGATTGAAACTTGTGATACAGCTGGGATCAATAGGTTACTGCTTAAATTGTCATGTTGGCACTTTGTGACATAAAAGTAGGTTTTGGTTGTAGGTTGGGCACTCTGTATCTAAAAGGTTCGCCATCACTGCCCTATACGAACTCAGCACTTCTTACATTATTTTAAATCAGGAGTTAACTTGCATTAATCTATAGTGTTTTGTTATATACATTCTATTAGTACTGTTTCTGTATAGATGTGTAAAAAGGGTTAATGAACACAGACATTTCTAACTGCATACTGTAATTTTCCAGCTATAGTAGAAATTGTTTTGCAGGAGAAAAACTGAGTTGTTTACCAGAAAAGCCTGACCGCTAGAATGACAGGCAGTGTCTGGAAAGTTGTTTAGCACTTTAGAACCGTTCCCGCCATAGAATATTATGGGGACACAAAGTAAGTCTATAGGAGAATGCTTTGTCATTGTTTGTGCTGATGTAAAAGATCTATAAAAGAGAACAGTCCCAGCCCCTTGATTTAGGGAACAACTAGCAGAAGAAGCTGGGACAGGGATACTCTGCCAGTGACCTAGGGCTCCTAACCTTATGAGAAAGAGTCCTCACTATAGAACACTTCTGCCAGGGAGGAGATTGGAGAAGTCAGCCCTATGATTTGCTTGTACTGCACCCGAATTTCCTCAGTAAAGAAGGAAAATATTCATTGCAGACCTGGACTCTCTAGACTTTACCATTGGGGTGCACCTCGTCTTACCATCCCTTACAGATAGCAGCAACATGTGGTGACACCTCCACGGTGCCTGGGGGACCCATCCCGAGCACTAAACATTAAAGTTTCAATAATTTACATATGGGCAACAAACCAAGAACTTGTGATTTTGATGGACATCCCCTCTTAAAGAACAAAACATGGTCACATACTGAGGCTCAACTTGTAGCTCATAGGCCCCAAAGCAAATCTTGCAACAATGCACCAAATAATATTGGTGTTATCCTAGTTAAGAGGGAACCTTCAAACCGCTCAGTCATTAGGTCCTGGCTGTATCTGTTATACTTCTCACATATACTTATAGTGCTGGTTCATGCAATTGTCATTGAACAGCTCCAGCTGAACCAGGCCATAGTTATCACATGATGGGACTCCAGGGACAGGCAACCCACCAATGTGTCTCCCAATGATCCTGAATGGAAGATGTTGGCGAGTTTAGGATTGAGCAATCCTTTTGTGATTGGGGAAGTACCAGTAAGCCATCTCTAGATGAGTTTGGCAGCAGATTCCTGTTTCCCTATTCCCATTTGATTGAGATGGTTCTCAGTGGTTGGGACACTCTGTATACTTTGATGTAGACTTGGATGTTTCATCTCAAGTCACAATAACTTCTGATCATTCAGGGGCATCTGCATACAATTTGTTTGTGCAGTTTCCTCTGGGTATTCCGCTATTCTCTCACGCTTCGTAGTTTGGGGTTAATTGGTAAACTCTAAAATATTCCTAACTGTATGTCAGAGATAAAGAAGCTGAACTTTCATTTTGGTCACAAAAAATTGTGCTTGAAATACTCATTAAAGGAAATCAACCATTTGAAAAAAAAAAAAAAAAATACTCATCTCTGCTCCTCTTGATGTTGATCCCAGCACTGTCAGTCGCTAGTCCTGACACGCAGGGATAACCTATACAACTATATAGGGATAACAAGACAACTATAATTAGCAGCACGGAGCATGGGGACAAGATGTCCGGTGCTCCGGGCTGCTAATTATGCAGGTTCCCGCACCTCCCGCTTTCATGTTGGGAGCATGAATTCACACCCCACACCCCTGTTGAGTTGCAGACACACCGATATATATGTTCTCTTACAGCCATAAGCAGAGCGCAGAAATAAGACCCCGCACACCAAGTCCGATTTTTTTTAAATTTATTTATGTAACACAGTGTAGAAAGCTATCAGTTCATAAGCAATGATTCTGTACAATCATCCAGCAGAAAGTTGTCATTAAAGAATCTCTGCTAATTTTGTCGACCAGCAGGGCACTTTTTTTTACATTTTCTAAAAAAAAGTGCTTTTGAATTATCAGAGACACACGAAACCCCAAAAAACAAAAAAAAAAAAACTAGAGGGAACTGCAACACATTGTGTCACAGGCACATCCAGCACTGACAAGGGGGTTAAAGCTTAAAAGTTACATGGAAAAAAAAAAAGAAAAAAAAAAATCTTTATATATATATTTTTTTCTGTTTGATTCTGCGATTCCTAAAGTGTGCACATAAAACAGGCACAAAAAAACAAATGTATATATGTGTGTGTGTGTTTTTTTTTTCTCCATAATTTTCTACATCACTAAAACACGGCAGAACAATCTGTACAATAACACAGTAGAGAGGAAAGAAGAAAAAATGTTTTTAAAGGAATTAAAAAAAAATGAAAAATGGAAATTTTTTTGGAAAAAATAAAAATAAAATAAAAAATTCGATTTTTTAATCCTTTTAAAATGCATAGCGGAAGTGGTAAAAACAAAAAAATGTACTAGGCCAAAGAAGCAGCATAAAACCTCACATACACATAATGCATCCCCAATCGTTTTTTGTAAAGCGGTTTTTTTCACCCCGGACTTAAATTTTTTTAAATTTTTTTTTGTCACAACTCACAAGCCCTCTCTATCTCCTCTGGACCCTTATGTCTGGGCCTAAGCCCCTCTCTATCTCCTCTGGACCCTTATGTCTGGGCCTAAGCCCCTCTATTCCTGTGGCAGTGCTCTCTATCTCCTCTGGACCCTTATGTCTGGGCCTGAGCCCCTCTATTCCTGTGGCAGTGCTCTCTATCTTCTCTGGACCCTTATGTCTGGACCTGAGCCCCTCTATTCCTGTGGCCGCTCTCTATCTCCTCTGGATCCTTATATCTGGGTGTAAGCTCCTCTATTCCTGTGGCAGTGCTCTCTATCTCCTCTGGACCCTTATGTCTGGGCCTGAGCCCCTCTATTCCTGTGGCAGTGCTCTCTATCTCCTCTGGACCCTTATATCTGGGCCTAAGCTCCTCTGGCTTCTCTCTGGTCTCCTTGTTGTAGGCCGTGGCCTGTATACTGGGACATTCATCCAGCTGCTCCTGGAGACTGGGTGACTTGGGGGACCTTAGCCTCTCACCTTGGTGATGGGGTGATCTTTCTCCCTCTCTGTGAGCTGTATATGATGGTATTTTGCCTGTGGTCAGGCTCCTGCTGCTGTGTCAGGCTGACACTCTCCTCAGCACACACTCACTGTCTGAGTGCACACTCACTGACTGAGGACACACTCACTGACTGGGACACACTCACTTTATCTTTTTTTCATTACTTATTGAAAAAATTTAATGTACAAACCAACTTAGTTTTTCGATAAGTCATGAAAAAAAGATAAAGAATAAGTTGACCATATGAAATGTAGTGTCATGAGTGCATGACTTGCTGCCAAAGTAGTAGCTCCCTACACACAGCCCAATGTGCTAGGCTTTATCGGAATTGTAGTCTCAGCATGTAACCAGACAATGTATAGGTTAAACAATATGTTCTGGGATTATAGGAACAAGTAAATATTTTTTTTTACCCAGAAATGTATGTTGGAGCATAAGGATGTGTTTTTCACACTTCTATATTTTAAGTGATGTTTTTCGGAGAACCCTGTGGATACAAAGACTCAGGTAATTTTGTCTGTAGTCCCCACTATTTTATGAAATATTTTTATCACTTAATGCCAATTAGGATCTCTGCTTTCAGGTAGGTGGTCAAGGTTGCCTGCATCACCCACCTGTGCCCAGGACCACCCACTTGTGGAGGTTACTATTACTGTAGTCACCTGTGGAACATAAAAAAACCCCTGTTGAGCCGCAGACACACTGATTTATGTTCTCTTACAGCCATACGGAGAGGGCAGAGCGCAGAAATAAGACCCCGCACACCAAGTCCGATTTTTTTTAAATTTATTTATGTAACACAGTGTAGAAAGCTATCAGTTCATAAGCAATGATTCTGTACAATCATCCAGCAGAAAGTTGTCATTAAAGAATCTCTGCTAATTTTGTCGACCAGCAGGGCACTTTTTTTTACATTTTCTAAAAAAAAGTGCTTTTGAATTATCAGAGACACATGAAACCCCGAAAAAAAAACAAAAACAAAAAAAAAACTAGAGGGAACTGCAACACATTGTGTCACAGGCACATCCAGCACTGACAAGGGGGTTAAAGCTTAAAAGTTACATGGGAAAAAAAAAAAAAAAAAAATCTTTATATATATATTTTTTTCTGTTTGATTCTGCGATTCCTAAAGTGTGCACATAAAACAGGCACAAAAAAACAAATGTATATGTGTGTGTGTGTTTTTTTTTTCTCCATAATTTTCTACATCACTAAAACACGGCAGAACAATCTGTACAATAACACAGTAGAGAGGAAAGAAGAAAAAATTTTTTTAAAGGAATTTAAAAAAAAAATGCAAAATGGAAATTTTTTGGAAAAAATTAAAATAAAATAAAATTCGATTTTTGAATCCTTTTAAAATGCATAGCGGAAGTGGTAAAAACAAAAAATGTACTAGGCAAAAGAAGCAGCATAAAACCTCACATACACATAATGCATCCCCAATCGTTTTTTGTAAAGCGGTTTTTTTTCACCCCGGACTTAAATTTTTTTAATTTTTTTTTTGTCACAACTCACAAGAATAATATACAACCTGTTTAAAGATCTAACATGATAAATAAGGGAGAGGCAACTACTCATGCACTAGTCTTAAGACGGCTAAACTCTTTACAGTACACAAAAAACATTCATTTGAATAATGTCATGGAAAGACTGAAATGTTAAGAGAATACATTACTGACCTTAGTTTATTAGTTCAAGCATCTACTTGTGTTACAGCACAGCTGTCAAAAGGCGAAAGATGAGGAAATCATAAAACAGTGGTGAATTATTACGCTTTTTTTTTTTTAGATTTTTGTTGTTTTTTTTTTTTAATTATTATTATTCTCTCAACATGATCTTTTTTTTTTTCTCGTTTTTTTTTTTTTCTGGTTCTATATTTATATATGTATATAGCGGAACACCGATGGGCAGTGGAGCAATCATTTGCTGTCCGAGACGAGAGGCTGCTGTGGTGTTCTTAATTCTGCATCTGTTCGAAGAACTTGTACGTGGGGTTCTCGTAGCCGTTTTGTTGCATCTTGGTCAGGTGACGTTCTTCGGGGGTCACGGCGGCGTCGACCTGGAGGATGGAAAAAGAACAGAGGTTAAGATTCTTGTTCTACACTTTTTGAACCATTTTTTGGTTTGAACCATTCTACGCTAGGATGGCCCCGAAGACAGAACTTCCTGTAATCCTATTTATATAACCATCATCCATTTTATTACAAGATGTCACACTGTAGAACATGTCATCACTGCTTGCTGGGGACCCTACCTCTTTGACTTCCAGTGCTCTTGAGAATGATGGGATCAGACAATCTCACGTGATTTAAAAGGAAACCTACCATCTCGGATCTATCTATTAGGGTAGATCCGGTGGCAGGTTCAACTAATGAATGACATGGGAGCCCTTTTCGGGCTAATCCTTGAGTGGCCTGTAACTTTATAAACCTTTAATCACCTAATATGCAAATATCTGAAAGAGGCTACTGGGGCGTGGAGTAGCTGTAGCTACACGGCACGGCTACTCCCCTAGTAGCCTCATTGGATCCTCCTACTCTGAGATCTTCAGCGTGCAGCTACCATGGGATGTCAGAGGAAGTAACGACCCATTGACCATGGAGATCACCGATTGGCTAAAGTGGATCCTGTGACTCCCTGGCACCTCCAGTTGGGCACAAGTACTGAAGAACAGTAAAGACACAAAGGCCGGAAATAATCCAAAGACCGGAAGTTCCAGCTGCTTTAGGGTTTGAGATAAGGAAGCTTTAGGATTGGTTAGTGGTCTTTGTTTCATCTTTGACTTGATGCCACCTGACCTCCTATCCATGTAAAGGAAACATAAGCCAAAAATATACAGTGACTAACGGAATCCTCTGTATCCCACCACCTACTTTCCCTGGTAATGACAGTCTTGTCGAGAACAGAGAGGGGGAAGACTGTAATAAACAGATCAACACTGATCACTGAATGAGCCTGGATTCCCTCATTTATATGCAAAATGACAAAATACTTTATGAAATACGTGTTATGCTTTAGTGTGTCAAATTGTTAATGGTTCTGCTTATAATATTTCAGAAGATCTATCAGCATAATATGTGACCCCTTCAATTTTAAATGACCTGTCCTCAACTTTATATTATTTGAATTACAAATTCTACAAATGACCCCTTTCCTCTTCTCTTGAACACATACAGAATGAATGGACATTCTTAGCAGACTGTTAGATGCAGCATGCTATAGAGCAGGAAGTGCAGACAAGATTGTACAGTCTATCTACAGGCAATATATTCTAGAGCAGGAGGAGCTGAAAAATTTGCACATACCATCCTATTTGCAGGCAGCATGTTATACAACAGGTGGAGTTGAGCAGATTATACATAGTGTCTGTATATCTGTAGGCAACATGTTATATAGTAGAGGGAGCTGAAAAGATTGTACATATTGTCATGTCTGGAGGCAGCATGTATAGAGCAGAGGGAGCTGAAAAAATTGTATATATTGTCATATCTGAAGGCAGCATGTTATAGAGCAGAGAGAGCTGAAAAGATTGTACATTTGGGGCACATTTACTTACCTGGTCCCTGCGAGATCCCCGAGGCGCATTGTCCGATGAGGATGAAGTCTGCCGCAATTCACCGAGATCCTGCATGTGTCGCTTCCCTGCTCAGGTCCGCCGAAGTTCACCTTCTTCTTCCCGGTGCATGTAAGTGCATGTCTTGCGACACAATTTGAATTTTAAATCCCGCGCTTAGTCCGAATCAACATCTTTGACTTGATGCCACCTGACCTCCTATCCATGTAAAGGAAACTATTCACTTTTACAGAATTTTAGGGAAAAACTAGATGATGTGACACCTCTGACACCTAAGACCAAAGGACACATGTCCAACGTATCTCCAGTAACTTTGCTCTATAAGAAAAATAATCAAAAAGTACTAAAACCGGATTTAGTGTTAAATTTTGTCAATATAGTTGTATATCGGATAATAATAATTGCTTTATTTATATAATGCACACAGATTCCGCATCGCTACCCAGAGCTCTCTAAATCAGTCCCTGTCCCCAATGGGGCTCACAATCCACCTACCAGTATATTTTGGAGTGTGGGAGGAAACCAGAAGAACCCGGAGGAAACCCATGCAAACACGGAGAGATCATACTCTCTTTGCAGATGTTGACCTGGATGGGGCTTGAACCCAGAACCCCGGCGCTACAAGGCTGTAGTGCTACCCACTGAGCTACCCTATTTTTTAATAAAATTGAGAGCGCCCCGATCATATGACCACTTCTATCGGGCAGAACAATATGGCAGTAGGTTTCTGTAGGTACCACTACGACATTTATGTAACATGGAGAATTATGTTATGGAAAATCCCTTTAAAATCTTGCAAACTGAAAGGGGTGACTTTTCTAAAGGAAGACCAGACAGATACTCGTCTCGCATCCCTACAGTTATGCCAGAGATGATTTCCATGATGAGTCGATGCCGCTTGACAATGAAACGTGAAGACAGATTTCCCCGTTAGCTGCCGAGATGCATAAAACAGGGCAATGGACAGGGTCACAATTCATCAGCGCTCACCTCTACTACCCCGTGATGGATAGATGTGTACTGCTTCTTCTTCAGCATCACCAGGGTGATTACTATAACAGTCGCTATGACAACACCGCCAACCATTAGACCGATAATTGCCCCTTTGTTTGAGCCGACTTCTTCTGCAAAGAAAACCTGGAATAAGACACAGAATTATTCGGATTACAGTAAAAACCAGAATATATTTAGGTATATAAACACATACACAGCACCGATCACACTGTTATTATATGCATACATTAGCCACGTGACTGCCCCCTATAGCCAATACATCAACCAATAGACAGTCGTTCTTCCTTCTTAACCAAAATATTCCAAACTGGCCAAACCAAGATGCTGCCGATGGAGGTCTCCAATAGTAGGTGTTTTACACATCATTTGGGTGCTGTACCTGTCGGCTGTACCCTTTTTGCAGGATATGACCAACATAAATAGTGGCCCTAATATAACAAGGAGTATATCTGGCTCCATATGGGATGATTTGTGTCGCGTGAAAGTCGGCGCCGATGCACCAAAATCCCCTGTTAAATACGGCGCAAACAGTCAGAAAACCCGACGGAAATGCGGTCCCCGGACCCTTAGTAAATGTGCCCCAATGTTTCTTAAATGTTTTCCTTGACATTTGGTATAAGAACTTTCACATTTTTCTTTCCTTTGCCCTTTGGCTTTATGGTTCATCCATAAGATTCAGGGCGATTAGATAAATCTGTTTTCTAGTCATAAGATACTTAAAGGGACCGGAGCAAAAATGTAGTGGGGGGCGGGAGCTTGGAACTTTTTGTCTAGAAGGTAACTTGTCATGTTGTACATATAGTTGTCTGATGTGTGGGAAGAAAAAACACAACTATTGATTGATTATTTTGTAAAAATTTCAAAAATTGGTTCCAAAAAAAAAAAAAAAACCTCCAAAACATGATGCCAGTTTGGCTTCAATAACTTTGTAATATTCCTGTAAATTCTATGTATTTTGCTCTTATTTCCTGACTATGTTATTAATAAATCCTTTTATTGGCTCACCAGTTTCTGGTGGTGGACTTCATAGCCGGCGTCCATCTTCATTTCAGAAATTTCTTCAGTCTTAATGTTGGTGAGGCCTGACCCTGTATGAGAATAGAGAAAAGTTACAGTAAAATGTAGAAAATTACCCCAAAAGACTCTGCGGCCCATGAATGAAGTGCCCACATGGCTTGTTATAACGAGTAAGGGAAGGGGGAAATGTAAACAAACTGGAATTTACGGATGACATCAGGAAAATCTCTTGTAGACTGTAAAGTACATATATATATAAGACTGTGGGAAATGCAGTAACTCCCAGACATTTCATATACAAAAATCTTTTGTTTCTTTGTGCAATCCCTCCAGTTAGAGGTGGTCGTATCCAAGGACAAAGTCTTGTTTGTAAGGGACCATAAGACTACATTTATGGCAAATTATCTTCACACAGGTAAATTTTTTTAATAACATCTAATTGAAGAAATGTTTATCTATGGCAGATTAATGAAACTGAATGTGAGTGCCCAGACTAGAAACCTGAACAATCCAGACGTATCTAGTTTTTTCTATGATGGCGTCCTCATACATAAACAATAGCGCCGAGCCATCCATCCAGCAGTCTATGTGTATGGCGGATTCCTAGCATCAATAATACGCTCACAGCCATGCGCGGTCCTCTACAGGTCACTTAAAGGTAAGGTGTCACTCAGAAAACTGACACAGCACAGCACAGGGCGGCTTTCATAATGCAAAGTGTTTTCTTCCTGTGTTTTAGAGCATTCGTTGTCAACACAAATCTATTATCACGTCCCTCCATTTACCCGGGGAAATGAACCATGAATTTGGCAGGCTTAGATAGACGAGCGGTGCATATGCTGGAACAGTGGGGGGGGGGATGGTTGGGGGGGGGGGGGGCGGTTGTGCTTACTGGAATGGACAGACCCGGATCCTTCATTGTATTGTGTTTGGGCTCCATCATTAACAACAAGAGCAGATGGCACCCAAACACCTATTGTACCCGCTCAGCACTTCACTACATCACATAACACAGCTAGAACGGCAGCAACAAAGTGATGATACAGTTTTGTAACAGTTCCCTGTATGGAAATTCTAAAAAAATTTAACATATTAATCTTTTATTTAACACCACAGAATCCTAAATTATTGCGATCAAGTCAACCGAACACAATAATCTATGATTTATAGTTTTGGCAGGTTTTACTGTGTAGACTGGGACAGCAGAGTCGCTTCACTATTATTAGAGGGATGATATCAGTATTGCTGGAGGCTTACCTAAGGCTGGGATGGCAATATTATCCTCCGACAGTATGAATGATTTACTATTAATATATAAAAATAATGATCCCATGCAGTGGACACTGTACTGGGGTAAAAAAAAGGACCCAATAAATTATTTTTTACCTTTCTGCTACACATTCGAACAAAAGAAAAAAAAAGTGATCATAAAGTGATTTACTGTTAAATGGCATCAACAAAAAGTCAGCTGAAACCACAAAAAAACGACACCCCACAGCTTTGTACACCAAAGCAAAAAAGAATTTTTTTCCGAAGATTTACATTTTTTTTGAGTGTGAAAACATAATAAAAACTGAAAAAATTTGGTTTGCCCATAAGAGTTGACGTCCGAGTTTGGCCGCGCTAGCTGGTGTCCCATTCGCCAATTGGAGCCATAGACAGCTGCTAGGGGTGTACAGGTTGACTGTTCAGCCACAAATACAGCAATATGTCCGAGTCAAGTGGCAAATTTTAATGAATCTGCTCATCTCTAATCTCCAAAATCTTGAGAAATAAACGGGATGTGTCATTTCATCGCACAGTAAAAGTGGAATTTTTTCCGTAGTTTTCCATACATAGTGTAGTATATTTAATTTGGAACTAGGAATTAAAGTTTGCTAACCAAAAATAAGACCTCATATAAGTTCTGGGTTTTTAAGAAAAAAAAGACTTTAAAAATTATGCAAATGAGCCCTGGAGCCCCTCAGGCTCATTTGCATAATTTTTAAGCCCCTTTTTCTTAAAAACAAGGGCATAAGAATCTAAAAGAAGAGCAGATCCTGCCGGAGGGGGTGCACACCCGTATGTCAGTGTGCTTGGTATACAATCCTTGATCTGGTGATAGATGTCTTTTAAAGCAGTTTTCCAACATAAAAAAAAACCCTTTGTGTTCTAAATAAAAAAAGAATTTAAAAATATATGTATACAGGCGCTCCCCTGGAAATATATTTCCTTTAAAAGAAGTGGTGTGGAAACCATTTATATTAAACGTGTCCATCAGTCTCTCGGAGTGGTACCAGCAAGAAAAAAAAAAAGCAAGAAAAAAAAGCATAGTATAAAAATCACAATATAAAAAAAAATGCCGTTCTATATGGAATCATTTACATTATAAAAAATGATGCAGAATCTTTGCATTACGACATTATACCCACAATAAAGGGGGAAATTGCTCCGAGATCCAAAACTGAAATAGCAATTTTCAAGAATGGTGCTACATTAAAAAATTGTTCTGTTTACAAAAACCATTTCACACAAAAACCTTCGCATAAAATGGAAAAAGAAAACTATAAAAGCAATACCGCGCTCCTCTTATGCCATTACCGCTGTCACAAAACAGGTTTTTCTTCTGCACAAATGCAGCTTTATTGCAGGTTGCATTCCCCTTGAGAGGATGGACACATCAGAGAGCGGTTTCAATAATCAGGTTTCCCCCCTGATGGCTGAATACTGCGAGGCATTAGCGGTGATGACAGTTTCATAAGGAAGCGCCTTTATACTGTCGGCAGTATAGTCTCCCATAAAATTATAAATATTCATAGAGGCTGCGAATGGCTCCTGGCAAAGGCGAGGAGGAATAAAACCCTACAGCGTGCATTCCCGAGATGGATAGTCTAGTACAGCCAATGTCATCGCGTCGCGAAAACCGGGGAACATCTGGACATGGGATATAGTATATACACATTTCCACTGTGATCCTCCCACAATGTGGCACTTTTTGACTAATTGAAAGCAATGCATAAATAATAAATGGGAAATGATATAATGGATGTTACCATCTATGGAGTGTGACTATACGGATAGTAATGCCACCAAGTCATCACGCTATGGAAGATGAAGGAGGTCATGACGTGGTGGAACAAGCTGGGGACATAGCTAGGGGGCCACTAGAAGGACAGTGACCATGATGTGAGGCTATTTAGTCGCTGTTTACATTAGTGCTTTGGTTTCGGTTCATCCGAGATCCACTTTGAGTCTGCATGGGAGTCCAATAAGGAAGAATATTGGGCTCTAAAGATCTAGCCCAAAGTGGTACAGACGGTCCCCTACTTAAGGACACCCGACTTACAGATGACCCATAGTTACAGACGGACCCCTCTGCCCACTGTGACCTCTGGTGAAGTCTCTGGATGTTACTATAGTCCCAGACTGCAATCAGCTGTAAGGTGTCTGTAATGAAGCTTTATGGATAATCCTTGGTCCCATTACAGCAAAAAATTTTGAAACAACAATTGTCACTGGGGCAAAAAACAAAATTTGTCTGGATCTACAATTATAAAATATACAGTTTCGACTAACATACAAATTCAACTTAAGAACAAACCTTCGGATCCTATCTTGTACGTAACCCGGGGACTGTCTGTATTAAGATTATTGAGGCTGGAGGTGGTTAACGCAAAGGTTTTACGTAGAAGAGGCCAAGAATGTTACTTGAGAAGCTAAATTAAACTTCAGATTCAACTTATGTCTCTTAACCACTCTCTATAAAGAAGAGAAGACTAACCTGCTGCTCTCCTTTGACAATACAGGATCGGGGGAGCTAAAATACAACATGTCTGACCCTTTTTAGGTAAGGTGCACCACCACCATACTATGTTAGATGGTTGACTAGTTCTGCTGAGATTGGTGGGTCTCATTTTGAGCATCCACTAGAGGAGACCGAGATTTGAAATTGTACAGAACATTAGAGATTTGTTATTAAAAAAAGAGTGGTGGAGCGGCACCGTGTAGGTATGGTAGGGTGCAGGACTTCGCCAGTGGTCCGACAAAACCCCGTTAGTAGTAGCAGAGATCAATGGATGAAGCAGCACTCCGTAAAGGTAAAGTGAAAACTTTTATTCCACCGTGGATGCGAAGTTTCGTCTTTTCTATAAATGCTTGAAAATGTCTTTATAGAAAAGACGAAACGTTGCACCCACGGTGGAATAAAAGTTTTCACTTTACCTCTACGGAGTGCTGCTTCATCCATTGATCTCTGCTAGAGGTTTGCTATTAGATAGTGGGGACAACCTGTGGTGCTCCAAATTAGACTTGGATCTATTGGGTCTACCACTAGAAACGAACAGACCAGATGATCCCATTCGGGTTCGGCCATGGCTAGTTGTTAGAGGCATACAGTTGTCGAATCGGCTGTTCCTTCACCAAACCGGTAATGTGTCCCGGTCGTTTGACAAAACCCAACCAGTGTTTGCTCATAGCTATCCACCAGTTAAAGTGATACCTGGGGCCCATCCTTTATCAGTCCCTTGGACCCTTATATGTTGCCAAACGGGTTGTCTTCAGGTTGACCTCTGGGGTCCATTATTGATATAGCTTTTAGGCACACCAAAGGAGCAGGTTAGCATCTGAGTCCAACGAAGGATCATAGTGTGCACCAGTCTGTGCAACCTTAGTAGTACAATAGTAGTAGAACATTTTACTCTGACCTGGACCTTCATACTAAGAATAAGAAACATTATACTCGACATAGATATAATGAATAATGGGAATAAAGGTTATGGTTCTATCAAGGAAATCGGTTTTTGATGTGATGTGGTTAAGAAGAACTTGATTGAACTGGTTGTGGTTGAAATTGATGGACATTTTTGAATGTCTTCTTTCAACCATATAAACTATGAACCATTATAAATAATTCATGGAAAACCTAATTGCATATGACACAGACATGCTTTTGAAAACTTTCATAAAAAGACACTTATGTGATGCAAAGATGTATGACAGACATGCAAGCTTCCACCATGCTAAGGATTGAAAGTGGAAAGCAAAGCGTTATATACCTGGTCGTGTAGTGAGTCCTCTATCTGCGGCAGGGCGAGCATCAACTGGTTCAACTGGGAACGTGCAGCAAAAAATATATTAAAACAAAAAATAACAAAAAAGAGGAAAAGCAAATAAAAAGAACAATACATAATTTATTAAGTGGGAAGGATATAAAGAAGGGATTTTATATATATAATGGGTGAAATGCAACTTTGGTTAATGTGCCAGACAGACAGGACAAGGTGGCCTCACGTTCTGTTAAGAAAGTCACTTTTTTGATGGGTTATGATCGATTGGGGCCTAATCTGAGGACACTCAGTAGAAGAGCAAGAGGACACATTTCCAGGCCAATTTCACTTTAACCAGCTGGTGAAATATTCCTGAGGATGACCACCCTGATCCCAAGTGGATGGATTACCATAAAGGGGGTGTGCATAATTAAAAAATAAGGTTGTTTTTTTACCAAAAACTTAACCACACCAGGCTTCCTGTTGGTAGACTATCATGGTAAAATTATGGAAAGCCTCTGTAAGCATATATCAAGGGCAGTAGATTCGCCTTACTGATCCCCATCTGTTTCCATTCCACCACCAGACTCTATATCTTGGCCTCCAATGCCGACATCAAAACATACATCATATGTTGGTTAGGATATTACAACTGGAGGCCAGTGTACAGAGACCATGGGGACCCAAAAAGCAGCAGAGGATCAGTACAACTTGTCAACAACTTTTAACTTTCCAAAAAGGAAATCAAAATCCATCATGAACCAGGGACATTACTCATAGATCCAGACACGGTGACTGCGCTAATCCACTTATATTTCTTATCCATGGCCTCTTTCCTTCTAAAATCAACCTTAAAAATTATGCTAATGAGCCCAAGGGGCTACCCTAGCTCCTCTATGATCTGTTACACCCTTCCCCCCCTGCTCCTTCAGCACTTGTGAGATGGAAATGGTAAGGAAGGAGGGGGTGAGACAGTGAGAACAAGCTGTAAAGCCAGATCACAGGGGAGCTAGATTAGCTCCTCAGGCTCATTAGCATAATTGTAAAAGTTGATGGAAAACAAATATTAGAAGATTACTACAGTCACAGTGTCTGGATCTAATACTAAGAGTCCCTGGTTTATCATGATGGATTTTGATGGTAGATTTCCTTCAACTAAAATGTCTTTATTCTGATTGGAGCCATGACACCATATCCTAGAATTGGGGAGAAGCAAACCATGTCTGGAAGGCAAGTGAGGACTTTATTTCTCTTCAATTCTAGGATATGGTGTCATGGCCCCAGATCAAAAACGAAACCCTATCCTACCCTAACCCCTGTTTGACCTGGATTTACAGGTAGTTACACTTGTGCATTGAGCACGTCCATGATACAATGGAGTCTCAGAGATTGGGGGACTACATTAAAAGAGGTGCCACAACCTGTTGACCATAGTAGGTAGGCTGGAAGCTCTGTGAGATCTGTGCACCTCATGTCTATGGTACCTGCCTGAGGAATGGGGGAATGAAGGGTCAAATGGACTGGATGTTCTCATGCCTAACTCCTATGACCCCAAGTTGAGTGGTCTGAAAACCCTGCATCCCAAGCCCCCAACTCATTATTTTATGTATATACCTTCCATTAGGGTTACACCATGCAAAACACAAACAGCAGAAGACACTCAGGAACATGCAAAGGTATGTCCAATACACATGCACATGTATCACTTGAGATTTCATCTTACCCTCATTCTCGGTGTTTGCAGGGACAGAGTCCACACCAAATGGATGCCAGGGCTGGAGATCATCTACATTGAACTCTCCATCCACTGGAAGAAGCTCTACTGTTGTTTTGGTCTCTGTCAGGGAGGGCATAAGGGCATCATTGCCGTAGCTGATCCTGGGTTCACTGACCATGTTGGACAACACATCATCAGAGTAGTTCTGCTCCTTCTGGAATAGCTCATCTAGAAAGCCAAAGAAACCAGAGGTTTAGTAGGTAAACACAGAATGTAATATTGACTATATTTTATTGGGACAACACTTCACCGCTTTCTTCTACTTTGGGATATTGAAATAATATTTTTGTTCTAAAAATGATTTGGTAAAATATGGCTAATATTAGCTTTAGGAATCCACCATTAATGTAACATCTAACCCAACGTAGGTTCACGATGCTCCAAGTCATCATCTGTACTAATGCTACTGCTGTATCGGCGCCACTCATTTCTGCAGAAGACTCAATAGCTAATTTTCCAGCATACAATGTACATTAATGAGAGCAGCAGAGAAGCTGTGAGAGCAGATTTTCTCTGGTAAATGAATTTTTTTCCTGCAGGAAACCCCTCAGAGACTCGTCAGACACCGGAGCCTGTAATGAGTCATGAAACTAATAAAGAGCCCGGGTCTGGGAAACCGGCAGGAAGTCTAATCACATCTGAATGTACACAAGTAAATGACACTAGATGTACGGAGAAGGCTCGGCCGACACAAAAAGCCCATGATACCGCACTTAGAATTCTAATAAAAAGTAAATAACTTTGTGTACGGGTGCCGGAGGGGGGTAATGTTCCAAAATATGAACCATGGGGTCAACAGATTCATTCTATGGCTTTGGGCTCATGGGTAATGACTACGAAAAATGAAAATACAAAATAAGAGAACATAACGCACTGCCATATATTTCGGAAAAGATGCAATTATTACAGATTTACTGGTAGACGCCACAATCCCAAAACTTTCTCACACGGCTTTTGACAACTTTTTTAACGATATCCAACGTCAGACTAGAGTTCCTTAAGTATGCCATCAAAAAATGGTTCTGAAGGCCACTCACTATTTACTCGGGATACATACGAGACCAACGGCAATAAGATCTACAAATGAGTTTGTTCTCTGCTGGACCTCGGAGAGCAATGGTGGCCATAGGAACAATGATCACTAAATCAATGTCCTGACAAGTAAGTCATACCCTGGCAGAAAAATCACATTCCTCAAGTGTTATGGAATAAGTTACAATGAGATTGGGATAATGTATGAAGAAAACGCAACCGGGTAGGTTGGATGTTACAGGGATTGGGCATTTTGGAATTCAACAGGCCAGGGACAAAGGTATCCCTCAGCTGCGGAATAAACATGCTCAAATGACCAAGATTTATGTAATTCTAGTTATGGTTTCAGCAGCCTAAAGCTGGAGATACACTTTGGGTGTTCACACTTTCTTCCTCCCAAGAAGCTTGGGTTCCTTGGGCCCACCATATAAAATTATTCTGCAGGCCCATTCTTTATTGACCAGGAAGTAACTTATGAATTGGGTGGTCTTCTGCTGTGAATCTGCAGTTCAGTATTACGTTAGAACCTGAGCCCACTGGAGGTGCCTCTGATACTCTGGTTGGGCAGTCTGATACTGCTCCAACTTCCCCTACACATGCAAACTTGGTTTATCTATCCTACTTTATAACCAAGGATAAAACAAAATCCAGAATGTTCAACCGTTCTTCCCTTAAGATGTGTTGTCCAATGGAAGTTGCAAAACTACCATATTCATTAAAAGTCAGATGGTGTTAAGTATTGGCCCCAGAGAGACATGTAATCATACTTTTGTGTGTTTTTATTAGGAGCAGGACCGTGAAAATATTACATTTTATATACCAGAATTGTAGTTTATCTAAGTCCAATGGACATGTGTCCTCACACTGTTCTGTCCTTAGTTCTCCGCATTGAGCAGCTCCAAAGTCCCTCATCTTCAACCAATATTAACAATAATGTATACTTTATCCTGTGATGCCCACATTGTAAAAACAGGAAATGCCCACCAGTGGCCAGTTTATTTCTTGTACTTCCTGTTGGTTGAGAGACGACAGGAAGTATTGGCCAGGGGGAACCCAGGAAGTGTAAGAACCAGACTGGCATAGACATTGCTTAGGGCAAATTTACTTCTAATAAGCTAAAAAGGCTAAAAGGTATATATAGAATATATATTCAATAATGAAGAGTAATATAGGTTTGATGTTTTTTTAAGATGAATTTTGGAAATGTTATTAGGCACTTTATACCATTATTATATGCTCTGTATATTCATTCTAGCCGATTTTACTATATGTTTACATCTTGCTTTTTATGCCTCAACAAATACTATATGTGATTATATATTTTTATTATCTTTATAGCACTTTTATTTCCACCTGATAAAGGGAATATTCCATTCCCGAAACGCGTGGTCCGTCTATAACGTCAATAAAGCCATTAGTTATTTCTACATTGCTGTCTACATTGGGAATAGTGCTCAAAACCACCCGTTTTCGTTTTTTTCTGTCTTATATTGAGATTTCTAGAATATGTCCTCTCTACAGCACCAAAGTCTAATTATCCATTACATGTCCAAGCATCGCCCAATGAAGATCTTTAAATCAAAGATTTGGACCCAAATAAAAAAATGTATCCACGCCTCTTATTACTATGCAGCTGGCGGCTACTACATTTTGAGTTGTCAGATGTCATCTCCAGGAAGACTCTTCCGTTTTTTGTCAGTGAAGAGAAACATTTTCAGGAAGGCTGAAGAGTGCAAAGTTTGCTAAATGCAAGAAAATAATTACAGACTGTACATGAACTTGTCAAATCTGTCCTGCTCAGAGGTGGACGCCTTCACACAGCGCTGCCAGGCCATTAGCCGTCACTTACTTTGATTGAAAGTCTTCAGGACGGCTCAGTGTCCTTACCTCATGTATAGGTTATATGCAAATCAGATTCTGGGGGAAAAAAATTCCAATATACAACTACTAGGCGTCCAAATTTGATGGTTCTTTTTTTACAAAATATAGTTCAACAACTACAAAACTTCTAGGATACCCCTGGCAACCAATCCAGCACACCAACAATAGCGGCCGATCTGGGATACAAATTTACTTGTAGTACATTCACATTAATATGGGAAGGCAACATTTTGGTGTCTCGTTAGACAGCGGTTTAGCTAAAAATCAGTCAAATCTTCATGAAATTTTTCATGAGAGTTCTGGCTCTGCTACATCCATTCACTCACACACCTCTTCTACATCAACTCACACACAGCTCGGCTACAGCCGATTTCAAATCTTTATGGAATTCTCCATTAAGATACCTTTCTGGCAAGGAGCACCAAATCTATTGCACCTGTTTTACTGCGCTACATTTCCTTTTGATTTAGATGGTGGAACAGTAGTGGAAAAAAATTGTATTCCAAATGATCTACTATCCTACCCCCGAAAACTCATAATTAGGTTTTGGCACCAAAGGTATTGGACATAAAGTTGAGTAATTGGTCAAGTTGGTACAGTATATTTAGGACCTGGTGTATCTACCCATATTCTATATGTTCACATTCACATCTTAGGTTTCCTTTGATTACTCCATTGCAAATGCCATAATAGATGGAAAACGGTGGAATCGTTAAAGATGGACGATGGATGTTAACGATGGACCAAAATACAGTCAAAAAGGTCCTTCAGGGTCCATTTGTGTCAGTTATAGGAAGCATTCTATAATGGATCAGTAAAGCAGAAGTTCTAATGGGGGTGTAAAGGCAGCCCAACACAACACAATGGATTGCCGGTTGATTTGGAAGTATTTACTTCTGAGGAACCGATCCTGTATTATATACATTTATCTTGTAACATTACTCATAATCTTACCAACTTCATCCTGGATCTCCTCGGCCACTGCTGGCACTTTGTAGAGGAGAGAGAAGCTCTGGTTCATCCTCTCATTGATCACACGAAGATGGGTCATCACCTAGAGAGGCCACACACAAGGAAAGGTTATGGAGATAGAACATATTAGGAAAGTAGCTGTTAATAAATATAAGGTGTAGTAAAGATTTTCAGGAGTTGTGGGTCACGTGGCCTACCGGTAGCAGGACTCAGGACTTCCTGCCACATCTTGTGCACTGCTGCCTTTCGGCAGATGGAGAGGGCAGAGTACTGCACACTCCCTTCATCATAAACACTCCCATATCAATGGTTGGAGGGGCCAAGGACATCTGAATACCGCTCCAATGAGTGATATGGGAGTGGTTATGATGGAGGGGGTGTGCAGACTGTAGGGAGTTCATGTACTCTCCATCTGCTGGAAGCCAGCAGGACACAAGACATTGCAGGAAGTTCTGAGTTCTGCTGCCACCAAGGTATGTGACCCATAACTCATCAAAAAAACTTTACTAGTATGATACCGGTGACCCTATTTGGGCCTGACACATCCTGATAGTATAGTATGTATAATGCCTATAACATTATCTATGGATACACATTTTTTTAGGTAATTTTTTTAGGTAATTTTTTTGTACATGGTTATGGTGGTGCCATCTTGCTTGACTTTTTGCGCTGGTGGTGTAGTGGTGATGCCACGTACAACACCCATGTGATCACAGAAGCCAGTCATTGGCTGCAGACATTGAAATTACTGCCGCAAGACTAAGCAGTGGAGGATTTGATGAGTACGTTAAAGGTTTATTCCCAAGAAGACATGATTCTTAAATATACTCAAAATAACACATTCTCTAATCCACTGCTATTAACAAAACTACAGCATTTCATAGACATAATTACAACCTGTCTCTATCAGTCTATGGACCATGGATATGACCATAAACTCCTGCCTTTGGTCGTGCAGATTCCTCTGGCTTCTCTTGTACTGCAGGAGCAAGGGAAGGGGCAAGAGGCAGAGAGCACTGAAGACACATGCACTTCCTGTTCAGCAGCAGCTCTACAGACAAGATAAGTTCTGGATCCAAAGGGGAGAGCAAAGCTGACTGTGTTTTGTAGGTGAGGAAGAAGTGTGTCATTGTGTCTTGTATCCATCTCATGACTCTGATCTGTCTCAGCTCTCTTTTTCTTTGTGTCAGATACTAGTAGACTGTTCAGAAGCTAAATTAAAGTGTATCTAAACCCTGTGCACTGATACTCTCAGCACATTGTCAGCACACAGCACAGAGGGTTCACGAAGTGTCTGCTCAGCTACTCTGCATCTTACACTGACCACCACTGAGTGAGTAAAAACATTAATAAAACTGTGTAAAATTGTAAAGTAAGCGGTTAAAATGATCTTTATTGCGTAAACATCACTAGGGGATTCAAATCTGAGAACTTTCTTTCATGAGCAAACCCCTTTAACTTCATTTTTCAATCCATTATGGTCATTTTTCTCCCCTAATACATAAACTTCAGATCTATCACTACTGTAGGAGGTTGCAGCTTACAGAATCTTTATTGGCTCACGATTAGCCACTATTTTTAGAAAAAAAAAACTTTTTGAAGTTTTGTTATATTCTCTGGACAAAGTTCATTCCGGATCTTTATAAAGTCAATGTAAATGAACATTCTCTCACTGTGACAAGGAAGAGAAGAAAAGTGTAACTTTTTCATGGTAGCGGGGGTCCATCGCTTGGACAGTGGGGGGTCTGGGGAGCCGTACAAATCACTATTCTCGCAACATTAGGTACAGTGGCGTGATCTTGGCTAGAAATGTCAGCAGCACAGCTGGTTAGCAGATCTGAATGGCAGGAAATACCCACCCCTGCAATTTTACAGCCCGGCTGCTATCTCTGTACGATCTGCAAGGAGGATGGAAGCTCAGTCTCCCCGGAATATTCTTTAGCCGCTCTTATGCTTAATGGATTAATAGAAAATAGCTCCGCAGCGGAATCTGAATGCTAATAGGGCACAAGATGCACAGATTAGCAGCGCACACTGTATCCGCAGCAGTGATATTAATCTGCAAATTGACTGGATAACTAAATATATCATCATCAGCTTTTCTATTTTTTTCCCCTTTTCTTTACAGCACCACAGTAGTCATCTGTTTTCCGATGCATAAATCTGTCAGCCATAGATCAATAACACATTACAGCTACAATGATCTACTAGGTACATTGGGAGCCTTAACACGCTCACTGTTAACTCTTTGACTGACCAGGCTGCAATGCACGGAATCCTGTTTTCTAACCAAAATGAAGTCTGATTTTTCTAGGGGCGTCCTAGTGTCTGAGACATCCCCTTATGAGCAATTTTAGGGCCTTGGATGAGGTCTTAGCACAGTCTCATGCTCATATGAATCTAAGGCACCTCAGTTGCCCGATACATTTCACAGTTGATCCCACCAGAATCGGGAGCTTTGACCAATACTAATCTATTTAGATGCGTCGCTGAACGCAGATGTTGTCCTTCATCTCCTTACACCATAAGTACGAGAAAGAAACTACAGATAGTAGTCATTATGTAAAACGCAGCAGGAATGAAACTATGCAAAAAATAAAAATTTAAAATTCTGGCACTTATCAAAATGTTACCTGAGATCGGATCTGAGCAGCCTTCTTGGGGTCTACCATGCGGACATGTTCGAAGTGCTTGAGCGTGTGTTGCCTGTCCTTCTGCTCCGCACGTACGTACTTCTTCAGCATATTAAAGACATGGCGGGGCTGAAAGGAAGGACAGAAGTATTAAGAATAAGGTGATCAATGTCAACATCATAATTTAATTCATAAATGGATTAAAATCATAAGATTATTTGACAAAACAGTTTGTAGTGTTAGAGGATCAGTTGAGACTTTTGGGTTGGGCCTGTGTCTGGCCAGAGGTTCCAGGGAGATAACAGGTTTGAGAACCACTTTGGTCAATGAGTAATTTCCTCTAACCAGGGGGCGTCACTTCCTCTAACCAGGGGGCGTCACTTCCTCTAAACAGTGGGCGTCACTTCCTCAAACCTAGGATGTAATATACTCTAACCAGGGGGAGTCACTTCCTCTAACCATGCAGCGTCACATCCTGTAATCCGGAGCCTTTTTTACTCTAACCTGGGGGCGTCACTTCCTCTAACCGGAGCACGTCACCTCCTCTAATCAGGGGGCATCACTTCCTCTAACCGGAGCACGTCACCTCCTCTAATCAGGGGGCATCACTTCCTCTAAGCAAGGGGGGTCACTTCCTCTAAACAGGGGGCGACACTTCCTCTAAGCAGGGGGGCATCACCACCTCTAACCGGGGTCCGTCACATCCTCTAACGAGGGTATGGCACATCCATAAGCAGGGGATGTCCTTTTCTCTAACCAGGGGACGTCACTTCCTTTTCTGGCTCCTGTGACCCCTTCTGTCTGGGTACAGCTCTGAAAACTGATAGTATCAGAGCAACCAGGGGTCAAGACATAGGAATTCTTTTCCACCACATCAACAAATTAGTTTTTCCAAATTCCTCTTTGTAGAATACTTGAATTTTAAAATTTTAAAACTAGACACAAAACAACTGTGTTTTATGTTTTTCATAAAATATGCCCAGCAATAATCTGAAACTATGGCACTGGGGTGAGGAGTAGACATTTGCAGGGAAGCAGGAGAAGAAGTCTCTGCCTTGGCTTTATCTGGCGCCCAAGGTAGTTTCAGTGACATCAAACAAACATGGTTACATTTCTTTAATTATGCTAATCTCTGACCCAGTTTTACTAACTTTCCTTCTCCTTCAGTAAATCTGTTCCCATCATAGAGTTCACTCAGTAAGTCCTCAGCATTTTATCAGCCATGCAAATGGCTTCTTAGTTAATGCACCCATGTGGAACTAAGTAATATAATCATATGGGTATGCGGAAGAATTATATGGGGGATGGAGAATACACACATCTACCTGCTAAGGATGTGCTGAGGCTTCAATAAAGAATCATAAAGAGAAGGATCCATGGTTTCGAAAATGGATGCATCAGAGCCAAATCTGTCACCATCCCAGAATATAAGAAACATTCCCATACAGGAAGAAATCCCAACACAAAAGTCACCTTCCATGTTGGGGTCTTCTTTACTGGAAAAGGGACTGCAGGTCCCCCCAGGCTCTAGGACCTTGCAGCTCCTACACATGAACCATGGACAACTCCATGGCACTGACTAGTTGTAAACTTTGGAATGTTTTGGACCATTATTCTGTAAGGTTAAAAGACCATCATTTAAAATTGTGCTAAGCTCTGCGCCTACAAAAGAAGTTTTACCGAATTATGGAGAGTTAGTTACAACGCGGGTCTAAGGAGGATGCTTGTGTGTGAACCTTTGCAACTTAATACAGTTATGACCACAGACATTCAAATTCCACTCATCCTTATATTATTTTTTGCCCATTTGTTGGACCTATAAGATCATGATATAAGATGTCATCTGAACATGTAGGAAGAAAAAATTATTCTATCCAAACATGAAATGGCTTCTAATGCCATGACCATGCAATGGAAGTGGAAGTTGGTGTTCTAAACTGAACCTCAAATGAGGGTCAACCTGCAGACTATCAAAGGGTTCTAAGAGCGCAGGATCTACCTGCCAAATATCAATTGTATAGCCTCGGCTTAGAAGATCCATCATCCATTTAAGATATATTTGGCCCCAAGTATAGTACAACACAGTAAGCTCCACTAGAAATAATCTGGTCTTGAGAAACTAGTTTCGAAGACTCCTTCTGAGTAAAAAAAAAATAAGGCTACTATTTCATCTTAAAGATGGTATAAGGTCCATTACGTGGTCATGAATGGTTAGTGGTGCAATGACAGGCAACTCCACATTGTTCAAATCTTACCCTTGGTGGATCAGATTGTAGTGCGGTGATATAATTCTCCAAGGCAACTCGTCGGCGATCATTTAGTATGGCCTCCACTCGAACCATGTGAGTCTCAACCAGCTTCTGCCTCTCATTGGCCGCCTCCTGTTCCAGTGACTCCACCTTCTCCTGGAAACGCTACAAGGAAAAGGACACAGTGGAGATAAGCCACGAGGAGCAAATGATAGATATAAGGTTCCTAGAAGTAGTAAGACCCTCCACGTCATTCTAGGATTTATTATCTCCTCTGTTCCTTACTGTACATAATAATCTGTACATGTTTCCTTAATGTATATGTAAATAATCCTAGGAGAACGCAGTGGGAATTTCTCATGCATTTCACTTTAATTATTAATACTGGAGTCCTGAAGAGAAATAATGTGCTGTATCATTGTGTTAAAATGCTGTAATTTTAGGGGGTTTATGTATAAAATTTGGTGGAGGCCTCCATACTGGAGACACAAGATGCCTTCCCATTTTGCGTGTTTAGACAGTACAGCAAGGTGTGGGAAATAATCTGTTCATAGACTAAAAGAGTATAGGAGGAGGTAGAGACCAGCCCCTTAATAAATGTGAAATGACTCTGATGATTCTTTACCATTCTACACAGCAAATCTAAAAAATGATCTGTAGAAAACAACAACCTACAGCAAGTTCGCAACCATCACAGACGCTACAATGACCTAAATGCAGCAATTAATGAGGGAAATCCCAAGGGCTCCATTAACATGTGCCATGTCCATGAAATATAAGTGACATTGCTGTGACAGATGAGGCCACGCTGAAAAGTTCAAGTTCCTCACCGGACCTAGTATAGAGTGGCCTGTCAGTGTGGTCAGTATGGATTATACGTCTGAACCGATAATGATTAACCTTCTCTATAAGCCAAAGCAGAAGGTTAAAAACAAAAAGTTGCGCCTACCGATGGTGACCACTCGAAAATGGACTCAATTCCCCCAATTTTTTCTAATAAAACACTAGTTCTATAGAGCTTTAGTCTGTAGTCATAGATTTCAGCATCTGGAAACTCAAGATGTTGATGACCTCAGCGAGATTGACCAACCGACTGTAGACAAAGTTTTTGGATTACGACAGAGATTTTCCAGGACCACCCAGGCGCTGGAGAGGTGGAAGACTGTAGGAGACTATATGGGATTTATATTTTTGTATTTTTTGTTACATCTCTGATACCTTTTATACAGTTTTGACCCATCAGTAAGGTGGTAACACATTACCCCAATTGTTGTGTTTAGTAGGTGTCCCTGTGGCTGGACCTCCACTGATCAGCAAGTCACCCCTTATTTTGTTAATAGCGAGTAAGATGAAACCTTTTAATTAACACTTTTGGGCACATATTGTAGACAGAAGCCGGTTTATTAATTAGGAGATGTGAGTGTCCATAGTTGTAGATTACCTCTATCACAGCCTTCTTGTCAGCTTTTGGAAGATTCTTTGCTTGACGCTCAGCTTCTTCCCATTCCTTCATTACCTGCACAAACAAAAACTTTATAAATGAGGTGCATACGAGCTACTATGTATCCAATCATCCACAGCCACAACCTCAAACATCCGGCTCATATCATTAAAGGGGTTGGTCACTTTTCAATAAATCTGTTCCACTATACATGTCTCTCCATGTATATGTACCTATGTATTTGCCTCCTTTGAGAGTTTCAGCCTTTCCCTGTTCTCACCATGCCGACCCCTGCATATATACACAACTTCCTTTCTCTCACTGCTTTAGGCCATCCTTATGGCGTGAAACACTGTGCCTTTCTTTTTACTGTCCATCCTCATCAACAGAGACAGGAAGAGGTGGAGGGAGCAGGACGAGTCATAACTCTGCTGCTACAGCTACTGCTCTTCATCAGAGAGTCTGCACAAAGTACAAAGTAAGTAGCAGGAATGCTGAATCACTCGATGAACATCCAGGGATTATCCAAAAGGCAGTACAGGCACACGGACAAATTATGTAAAAGAGTGGCCAATCCTTTTAAGAACTATTTTCAACGTAAAAAAAGAACTAACAGTCCTGGAAGTGATGTAATGGCCTCTATAGAGCCCTGATCTCATCATCATCCAGTTTGGGATTACAAAAACAGATAGTCTGGAACAACCTCCCTTTAAAAAAATGTGTGCCACTGTATTTAGATAAACATGGGAGTCCTTAAAGGGGCAATATGGCCCCCAGAGAGCCCTGATCTCAACATCATGCAGTATGGTATAATATAAACAAAAGATTTGTCGTTAGTTCTGCGAGATGTTTGGAACAACCTCCCAGCCGAGTTCCTTCATGTACACCTATATAAATCAGATTTTGATTATCTTTTTGTTCATTGAAATAATTTTTTTCCAATTGTTAAAAAAAGCTATTCATTTCTATATTTGAGAGACTTCTTACCTTTTCCTCACCTGCCTTGTGCACAGAAATCGAATGTGTGGATGACATGTGTAAAGCCATTATCTAATGTGTAATAATGTACAGCCACTATATATGTAGGTGGTGCGTGTGCGCTATGTGTCGATTGTGTATGACAGGAGGGAGCGTTTGTGTGGGACTTGTCACTCACACATTCGACTAGACAAGTCCAGCAAATTTCTAATGTGTAAATTACATTACAGGTACACGTAAACGATATGGAAGTGGAACATTGGTGGGAAATTCACAGGTTGAATGGAGTCTACCGATAACGATAAGCCGCTATCAGCATGATGAAAGATATCCTGTCATGGATCCCAAGTAGGGATGAGCGGACCCCAACCCAGATCTCAGCCAAAAGTTCTGGCTCACCCCCAGCTGGTAACATCTTCGAACGGTTCTGCCACCGATTGTGGACGTTAACCCTTTAGATGCAGCTGACAAAGCTACTGGTGGCATCTTAATCCTTCTAAATGGCTTTGATGGCAGCCTTTTAAGGGTCAACAACCACGATTGGTTCCAGCACCAACTACACGTGTTCGGGTGTTTTCGAATCAAGGTTTAGCCAAACTTGAACCCCATTGGGTCTGCTCATCCCTAATCCCAATCACACCCTCATACCTGCAGACAGTATAGGCGGAACCTCGAAAAAGAACCTTGTATCTATATGCTAATTATCTAGTTGGTGCACCCTGGGCATAGACCTCACTCCTGGAGCACAGCTCTCTCCAGTGGGGTCCACTACTTTCCTAATGCTCCACAACTCATGCTGTGACCTCATGCCATACCTTCGACCAAAGAGAAGAAGGTCCTGCTCTTCCAGGAGGGTGGTTTTACATCTAGACACCTGCACAGCGATTCTCTCCAGTCAAATAACCCATAATGCACAACCAATGAGCACCACCCAAGTGCGATATGTTCTTCACCACGCACGCCGTACCAACTAGGTAATTGGCATATGGCCACCAAGTTCTTTTCCAAGGTGAAGCCTACACGGTCTGCAGGTATGAGGTGTGAATGTTTTGCATCCATGTAGGGTCATCTCTTTCACGACACTGATAGCTGAATCCCTTCAAAGGGGATATCTGAAAGAAAAACTTCCCTGGTGACAGTGTTGGGCTGACAAGGGAAACCAAAATCAAGCCTGATGACCAGAGACAATTACTCCTAGATCCAGGCCCCGTGACTGTGGTAATCTTCTTACATTTGTTATCCATGGCCTCCTTCCTTCTCAAATCTACTTTTAAAATGATACTAATGAGCCAGAAGGGATCTGGGAGGCGTGACCAGATGCTTCACAGGCTGTTACACTGGAGCACTTCCCCCTTCCCTATAATGCTATAGCACGGATGGTCTTACGTAAAAGCCCCAAGCGGTTTATGGCTCATTAGCATAATATAAAAGTTAATTTAGAAGAAAGAAGGCCACGGATGACGGTAGGTAGATTGTGAGCTCTCACAGGCAGAGTCCGGCCTCCACTTGTTTCAGATGTAGTTTGTAGTTTTTGTGTTTTGTTCTTGCATTTGTCTCAATGTAATGTATGTGAACCCTATGGAATTAATTCTTCTCTACAAATAAATAATTTCCTTTACGATATAGTCATCCCTGCCACGAGGAAATGTATTTGCTATGCTCAGATGACCCCTTTAAGTTCCAAATGTGAGTTGGTGGGACCCGGAGATGAGAACCCTCTTTATTCTATACATTTATCCGTAGGTTTAGTGTCCCTTTGAATGTAGCGGCAGAGGACACCGGCGATGGCGGCTCTGGAGATGATACATGGAATAATACGACGTCTGCAGTCCGCACATTGCGGAGGATTCATGAGGCCAATCCTGCGGCGCATTATACAGCTTCATTTTCACCATGCAGCGTTATTTATGAAGTAGGACGCGGTGTTCCGGAGACAATCTTATTTACTCCGCGGTTATTTATTAAAGCAGCTGATTTAAAAATAGGACAAGACGTAACGTTTTATCTGCGGATTCCACTGCCACATTCTGGAAAAATATGGATCCGAACCTTCAAGAGAATTACAGGGGGATCTGCAGAGAGAACTGGGCCGGCCATCTACACACTCACCCCACTGCAGGGTATTACCCCCGGGTGCAGGGCACCTACAGAACCTGCTCAGTAAGAAGATGGAGAGAGGGTCCTCCCCACTGGTTCTGATTGTATTAGAAGTCAATATTCTACTCTACTCTATATTTATATATGAATTGTAAAACTGTGTCATTATTTTGCAGTATAAAGGAAGAACAGAATCCCCCAGGAATGTTGTTATAGGAGCCATTTTTGCTTTAGTGATGGGAAAGTTACACACAACACTGTGGAGGTTATCAAAATCCTAAAGGGGGAATGGGTCACTGGAAATAGACAAATAGTTATGAGAGGGATTGATTTGAGAAGGATGAATAGATAGATCGATAGATATGAGAGAGATAGGAGATAGATAGATATTAGATAGATATGAGATAGATAGATATTAGATAGATAGATAGATAGATAGGAGAGAGACAGGAGATACATAGGAGATACATAGGAGATGGATAGATAGATAGGAGATAGATATGAGATAGATAGATACAAAAAGGAAAGTCCGAAGCAGCACAGGTAGGCAAGGGTGCAGCAGCCGTAGGTCCCTTGGCCAGGGTCTGTCTAGGTAACTGTAGGAAAGAGGCAGTACTCCGAGGTAAGTGGAAAAGGGTGAAGCTTTATTCCATGTGCAACGTTTCGGCGTTGAGACACGCCTTTTTCAAGCATATGAGATAGATATGAGATAGATATGAGATAGATAGACAGACAGACAGATAGATAATGTAGATAGATGTGATATATACATAGATAGATGTATAAGTAATTACCTCAGACATCCTCTCCCGGTGTTTGCCTTCGAGGCGCTCCTTGGCTTTCTGGAATCGGTCGTGCTCATTCTCATCATTGGGATTTTCTAGATACTTGTCCACAGCGTCGGGGGTGCTGGCGGCGGTGGTGGGAACTAAGCATCAGGGTGACGAGGAAGAAAAGCGAATAAGGGAAAGAAGGAGTCAGTAGAAGTACACTTATATCTTACACTGACATGTCTGGGGTTAGCAACTCGCTGAAGAGACTTATGAGAATTCAGTCAGAAGAGGGTTAATACAAAATACTATAGAAAGTTGCAAAAAAGAGAGATATAGGATCACTGCAGAGCACACATATTATTATAGTACAGAGCTCCTGCATGACATGACTGTATCACTAAATGTAAGCTTTTCCGTGTTTTTTTCTAAACAGTTCCTCTGTTATTAATCCTGGAAATCCATGAATAAATGGGCAACTGGGTGTGACAATCCTCCCATGTTAAAGGGACAACACACCAACGTAGTCCAGTCAGTGCTGACCAGGTCACAGTGGGTCACAATTACTAAGGACCTTGCGCCAGTTTTCTGTCAGACTTTGCACGTTCTTTTAGGTGCAAACTCCCTGCACAGGTATTTAAGAAGTGTAGACACCAATTAGGGGACGTTTTGTTGCTTATTCGCACCGAGCGCCAGATTTATCATCCAAAGTCCATCAGAATTGTGTTGCACGTCCCAATGTTAAAGGTTAAAGGTGCACCAAAAGAAAAAGTTGTGCACTCTGTCGGGGCAGTGCAGGGGGCACCAGATTCATGAAGAACATGCACCAGAAATCCTGAATCTGGCGCCCCCTGCACTATACACAGGTAACTGCACATAGTACACACTGCACTGTTCTTAGTAAATGTGTCCCACTGCGTTTCCACAGTCATTTATACACTTCCAAGAGGAATAACAGACTACACCCACAGCATCATTTACCAAATCAAACATGTCAAACAGGTCTTCTCCATATATAATACATAGTTAGTATTTTTAGTATTACTTTTTAGTTTTTTGGGTGAAAATAATTCACTTCCTGTCAGATCAGATACGAAAACTGAAAAAGATAAAAGATCATTAAATATCAAAATATTTCTGGGGTGATGTGACTATGTCAAATATACTTACAGCTTATAAACATATACTAAGAGGTCATTCCTGCGAGGAGTCACATGACTCCCATAAAAGTCATGTGATCAAATCAGTGACATCATTACTCCTGTAGATGTATATACGGTGCAAGGCTCGCAGACTTGCCATGTGAGTGTTTATTATCTCTTAGTTAATATTTCGTTATTTATATATCAACAACCTAGTCTATAGTGCAGCACAAAAAAATCACAGTGTTGTAGGCTAAGATGTATGACCCTCAGGTTACACAAAGCTTCAGCTGTCAGCATCAAAAGAAGAGATTAATCTATCCATTGATTTTCAACTGTTGCTCCAATTGTCCTGAAAATTGTTATAAAACTAAAATCTAGTCCTCTAAAAACATGTACAACTCCCCCCCCCCCACCACTCACTGCTCACCAGGCTGTGAGCTCTTTCCTTGTGTGAGTGAAGGAGCAGGAGGGAGGAGCTGTACAGAAGCACAAAGGTGGGTGCTGAGAGCTGAGAAGTCTGCAGCGCAGACATGTCACATTTTTTTTTTAAATGCATCCAAACCAAAGCCCAACCCCTGGGACTATACAGAGGATTCTGTCTGGGTGCAAGGTAAGTTAAGTTTCCATATCCCCAATACAAAATTGCATAAAATGGTGGGGGACTTTTACAAATTTTGCAGGCCCACAACACAGAATGTGGTACCCAAGATGCAACTTCCTAAACTTGGTACTTTCGGAATCATGAACAAGCGAGCATTACAGAAAGCAATATCCATGATCACTGACGTTAAGTCTTTTTTGTAGACATTTTTGATTTTTGTGTGTGTGTAAAGTAGAAATAGCGCCACCTCTGAGCAGTGGCTGTATCAGGTACTGCAGCTCAGTTGCTTTTTCTCCCAGTGTCCCGCACTATAACCTTGTTTGTCCGAGGAGACGATTAGTGTATGTCTCCGATCCTGTTGTTTACCTGGTAACAGACAGTAGGAGCCGCATTATATCAAATACAATGTATCCTGTCAGAGTGTCCATTGATGTATTATGTATTACGTGAAGTCATCCCGACCGGAGGAAATAATTGGGAATACTGGGAGTTGTTTTCTTATGCCGGAACGCTGCGGGTCAACGGAAAGTAAAACATGAAATCCCATATGTGATACTTTTGATTATGTCTGAGATTCCCTCCGACTGGAACAGAATAATATTTGCGGTTCTGATTTTCATTTTTTTTCCGCCTTTGATGTTTATGCTGCCGAAACATTCAGCTCCATCCGTTGCCGGCAGCTAATGAGCGGTCTGCTGGAACGACAGCCGCAGGGATCCACACAGCGGTGCCGATAGGTACAGACCACATCAGGATTAACATGGATTCAAATTTTTGCATTATTTTAATAAAATACTAGAGTTAAAGGGAACATGTCAGCAGCTACTGTGGTTTAGGACCCCCCCCCCTCCAAACCACTTGGTGATCTTGTACAGAGAGGTCACTATACACAAATCACTGCTGCAGCCAATCACTGGCCTCAGTTGACTGCTGAGGCCAGTGTAAAATACTTGCCTTTCCTTTTGGTTACTGCTTGCCATTTCTGAAGAATTGTTTATATGGTTGTCCATATACAGACCACACTGGTCTCAACAATCTTGACTTACCGCTGAGGCCAGTGACATCTACATGCAGAAACCATCCTGGTGCAACCATATAAACCAATCCCAGAAGGAAATGCTGATGGATAGCATAGGAAGCAGGAACCAGAAGAACGGGTCAGTAAAGCTTTATTTACTCATGTTTTTTCATTTAGATACATTTCCTAGCTACTCGGACAATCCCTTTAAAGGGTCAGTCCATTTTCAGCAAATAATTGATATTGTTAGTGAAATGGAAATTTCCCAATATACTTTCTGTATCAATTCCTCACTTGCTTCCATTCAACAGGAAACTTTGTATAGAAACAAGTCCCTGGTCATGTGATGTCACACAGGTGCATGGCTCATTATATCCCTGGTCATATGATGTCACACAGGTGCACTGCTCGTTATATCCCTGGTCATATGATGTCACACAGGTGCACAGCTTGTTATATCCCTGGTCAAGTGATGTCACACAGGTGCACGGCTCGTTATACCCCTGGTCATATGATGTCCCACAGGTGCATAGCTCGTTATCTCCATGGTCATGTGATGTCACGCAGGTGCAAGGTTCGTTATATCCCTAGCCATGTGATGTCACACAGATGCACGGCTCATTATATCCCTGGTCATGTGATGTCACACAGGTGCGCGGCTCATTATATCCCTGGTCATGTTATGTCACACAGGTGCACGGAGCATTATATATCCCTGGTCATATGATGTCACACAGGTGCACGGCTCGTTATCTCCATGGTCATGAGATGTTACACAGGTGCCCGGCTCGTTATATCCCTGGTTATGTGATGTCACACAAGTGCACGCACGGCTCATTATATCCGTGGTCATGTGATGTCACACAAGTGCATGGCTCATTATATCCGTGGTCATGTGATGTCACACAGGTGCATGGCTCATTACATCGAAAGTCTGTGCAACTATTAAAAATTTATGAAACTCAGAACACGTCAGATTATCTCGACCTCCATAGATATACCAAATCTAATGATCAACTTAGTACAGAGTAATAGAAGTCAAGATAATCTGACGCATTTCGAGTCTCTCAGACTCTATATCAAAGATTGATATATTTATGATTAAGAGTCTGTCAGCTTATCTGGACTTCCATTCCTCTTTATAAAGTTGATTGATAATTCTTTTATTATGGACGTTATAAATAACCGTTTCTTTTAACGCTTCTGTTGCTCTGCTGGTTTAAAAATGGGGGGGGGGGGGCAAATTTAAATTTTGGAAGATGTTACAATGTTTCAAAGGATATAAGCTTCATCTATTAACTCAGTGTATAGGAGACGTTCACAGGAAAAGCCCTTGAAAGGGGTTGTCCAGGATGGGACAATTTTTTTGTATGGACCCCAAGGGGTATAACAATAACACCAACTGTATACTTACCTTCTCTGGTGCTCTGGTCCTGCGTGGTGCCTCCTGTCATGGTGGTGATGGCCGGGTACCACACCGGACCAGAGTGCCATACTGTAAAGGGTGTTTTACACCCCCTGAAGCCTATATATAAAAATAGGTCACATCTCGAACAACTCTTTAAAGGGCATCTACCACCAGGATGAAAGACTGTATGCAAATGAGCCCGAGGGGCTCCATGCTCCAGTAACACCTATAGATCCCCTCAGGCTCATTTGCATACATCCCTTCATCCTGGTGGTAGATTCCCTTTAAGAGCTCTGTCTGATTCCCGAAATCATAACTACTTAATAGATTAAATACATTGACCCACTACCAGGGAGATACATGCATCCTCAGCCGAGGGAAGAATATGAACCAGATGAAAATGAATAATATCAGTATAATACTTAGTTTCCTTTTCTTGACAAGACATTTATAAGCGCTCGCCTGCATTTCCATAGAAACACCTCGAAGGGGGGAAAAACTGGGTTTGCCATAGCGAGCGGTGACAACTTCACTCCAGTCTATATTCAGTCACTAATCAGATAGAATCAGCTCTGAGAGATATGACTCACCATTTTCCTAAAAATATGGTATTTGTCAGATATTTCCAAGTATTTATATTAATTCTTTCAATGTCTATACGGAGCGGCTCAGTTTTACATGATCTAATGATCCCATTTTTTAAAATTCTGCGTAGTTTTACTTTTCAGGTGGCTTTCCAGGATAAGCCGTCATGTCCATATACAGGATGAATGACACGATTTCATGCCATGTGGCTATGACAAATCATAAAACAGGAGACTTTTCCTCCCAATTCTTTATCCCCTCCTCGAAAGATCATAGACTACATTATATAGCAGTACTGAACTGTACTGATATTGATAAATCACTAGAGCGAGACGTAAAACTCACTATAAGCAGCAGCAGCCTATCTGTCTATGTAACTAGGCTTGTACTTCGAGTGGCTTCTCTTACACTTTAAAGACTTTTATTGACATTTTTAAGATGAGGAATCAGATTAAGAAGAGGAATGAGAATAATCTAGGCATTTTATCACTGGGGTATGATAGAAAACCTACTGTAAGCAGCATCAGCCTAACCTCTGTGTCTATGCTTCTCCTTCAAGTGTATTCTCCTACCCTTTACAAAGGCTCTGTCTCATTTCCTTAGACAGATTAAGAAAAGGATTCAGAAAAAAGAAGGCACGTTATATCTGGGATGAGATAGAATACTTACCATCTCTCAAGACAGATTAAGAAGAGGATTTAGAAGGAGCAGCCATTTTTATTTATCAGGTGAAATAGAAAACCTGCTATAAGCAGCAGCAGCTGCCTGTCCAGGCATCTTTGCTTGTCCTTCTAGTGGCTTCTCCAAGCCTCAGAGACTTTAATTAAGTAAAGGATTCAAAGTGAGCAACAAGTTAACTCTGGGGTGAGATAGAATACTTACTTTGAACAGAAGCATATATGTCTGGGTTTCTCTTTCATGCTGGTTTGCCCTTGTACTATGTTTTTTTCTATCTATCTATCTATGCTTCTCTGTCATGCTGCTTCTCTTATACTGAAGTACTGAACAGCACTAATATGAATAATGTTCTGGGTGAGATATAAAACTTACTATAATCAACAGCCTCAAACATTTTTGCTTAAATAACCCCTTTAAAATCTAAGATTCAACGCCTGGATCAATGTGATTGTTAACTAGTGATTGTCAACCAAGACATTACAAGTCTTGTATGACCCGGATTATATTGCTTCACAGACCTGGGACTAAGCTTAGCCTGAGCATCAAATATAATGCAGTTATATCCCTAGCCATGTGATGTCACACAGATGCACGGCTCATTATATCCCTGGTCATGTGATGTCACACAGGTGCGCGGCTCATTATATCCCTGGTCATGTGATGTCACACAGGTGCGCGGCTCATTATAGCCCTGGTCATGTTATGTCACACAGGTGCACGGAGCATTATATATCCCTGGTCATATGATGTCACACAGGTGCATAGCTCGTTATCTCCATGGTCATGAGATGTCACACAGGTGCCCGGCTCGTTATATCCCTGGTCATATGATGTCACACAGGTGCCTGGCTCGTTATATCCCTGGTCATATGATGTCACACAGGTGCACGGCTCGTTATATCCCTGGTCATATGATGTCACACAGGTGCACGGCTCGTTATATCCCAAGTCATGTGATGTTACATTGAAAGTCTGTGAAACTAATAAACATCTGTGAAACTCAAAGCACGTCAGATTATCTCGACCTCCATAAATATACCGAATCCAATGATCAACTGAATACAGAGTAATAGAAGTCAAGATAATCTGACGCATTTCGAGCCTCTCAGACTCTATATCTAAGATTGATATATTTATGATTAAGAGTCTGTCAGCTTATCTGGACTTCCATTCCTCTTTATAAAGTTGATTCATAATTCTTTTATTATGGACGTTATAAATAACCGTTTCTTTTAACGCTTCTGTTGCTCTGCTGGTTTAAAACGACTCCCTCTCCCTCCCCATCCTCGACGACTCCCTCTCCCTCCCCACCCACCACGACTCCCTCTCCCTCCCCACCCACCAACTCTCTCACCCTCTCCAAGAACAATCAACTCTTTCTGTCTCCCTGTCCACTCATCCACGATTCCATCTATTATTTGACAATCTCCGATCACAGCTCTATGCCCATCAGCTTTCTGCTTTCTCATCCATCCAGAATACTCTTCTTGGTCTACCAATTTCCTCCTTCTCTCTATCCATAAAAGTCAAAAGACAAAATTGATCTCTTTGTGATAAACGTTAGACCCCCGGCTGTAACTGCACATTCATATAAGTGAAGGCTGCAAACCTAGAATGTTTTTATACAATCATCTCTCAGTATTAGGTTTAGTCTGATACCAGAGAAGAATGATGGGGCTTAGTGAGAGAATTTTAAATGGCGTCTTAGGAAGCTGCGAGCATTTGATTGGGACATAAATGATTAATATCCGCTAAACCCAGGGAAATGTTAAAGTATATGTGACAGCTCCAGAAAATGATGAGCTCTCTCTAATCTATGTTCTATTATTCTTACAAAACCATTTCCCCGAGAACAGAAGCAACCTTGCTTCATCCACTTAAAATATGAAGTTCATCTTTGCATTCATCACCTTAATTAGCTTACTAAGTACATCCTCATAAATTTCCACACACAAACTCTTCCACGGGAACAATAATTATCTTCCAGGCGACAAACTACTAAAAAAATGTTCCGGTTCATGAAAAAAAATAAATAAAAAAAACAAAAAAAAATCCCCAAGGCTGAAGAAGTATTAGTGCCACAGAGTGCACAACTGATGTGTTAGTCAAACACACAAAGCAGACCTGCCATCTATCATGCTTCCACTCAATGGAGTTAATAGGGTGAAAAAAATAGTAGGTGACAGAAGTGGTTAACATCAGGAACGGGAAAGGTTAGTTAGAGGCCAATTCTACTTGAAGAGGGTGCAGTTGGGTACAGAAGAGCAGAGCCTGTGGCGATAGGTTGCCACAAGTTGGAGAGGTCCACTTACTGACGTTGCCACAGACTGCCATGCAGTATTCTTCCGAGTCAAAGTTGTTCCGGTTCCCGCCACATCCTCCATAAATGAACTGTACGCATTTCCTTTCAGTGACATCATAGAACCAGCGGGTGATCATTGCTCGACAAGGACCAGTCTCAGCTTGCTCAGAGCACACCTCTAATTATAAGACGTGGAGGAACTATGTTTAGTACGAGTACAGAATGGTCTACAAGAAAATAGATCTACAACGATACTTTTTAATGACTACCTGTCACCCTTCCTGTCAAGTCTGTTCTGTTATTTCATGCATTTCCCCTAAAACAAAGATGGAACACATCTCTGAAGATTCTACATTGTCCCATCCATAACATTATATGAATAAATTAGAAAAAATGGGTGTAAATAGCCAGGGAATGCGTCAAGGTAGTAATATTCTTTGGAAAGATTCTCCAAACCTAGCATTGTATGGAAAACACAGGAATTTATTTTGAGAATCATTTCTGAAGAGGTAACAGGTCATCTTTAAGAAGGAAGAACATTTGGATTCTCCTACAGTCATGATGATGTTGTGGTCAACAATCCATCTCCATACTAGGGCTACCATCCATGACCGAAAGGTTTGGTGAAAACATCCATCTGGATACTTGGGCACTTTCCTGACGAATGTTTATGGACCAAAGGACTAAAATCCCATAAAAACACAATTTTTTTTTGCGATAAAAATAAATTGGAATAAATAATCCCCCACCCCCCCATGCTGCAAAACATTTTTAAAAAGTGAGGCTAAAGAGAGCTCCTCAAGACAATGTAAAAAGGGTCTTAACTGTCCATAGACATTACGATGTATTCTTGACGGCTACAGAGACAACCTACTTATTGGGTTATGGAGACCATTGGAAACTCACGTCAACAGAAATGTTTTTCCACTCGATTTCTAGTATCTATCTCTAGGCTTCATATACATGACCTTGTGTTCTCTTGCTGCAAACTATAGGCCAATGGTCTGCAGTTTGGGCTCCATAGGTCATCGGCGTGTGAGGTTTACCCATGCCGATGACGGTGGAACACATTGCCCGAGCTACAAGCACAGGCAGGAATAGATACTACTCTCAGTTTTCCGACTCAGGAGCTGGGACATACAGTGGGTCGTGGGAAACCACTACTATGTCTATGACCTTACAGAAATACATGTATTCTTGATGGCTACAGAGACAACCTACCTATTGGGTTATGGAGACCATTGGAAACTCACATCAACAGAAATGTTTTTCCACTCGATTTCTAGTATCTGTCTCTTAGGCTACATGGACATGACCTTGTTGTGCTGTCTGACTGCAAACTATAGGCCAATGGTCTGTGGTTTGGGGTCCATTGGTCATCGGCGTGTGTGGTTCACTCATGCCGATGACAGTGTCAAACATTGCCCGAGCTACAAGCACAGGCAGGAATGGATCCTACTCTGAGTTTTCCAATTTGGGAGTTGGGTCATACAGTGGGTCGTGGAAACCACTACTATGTCTATGACCTTACAGAAATACATGTATTCTTGATGGCTACATAGATAACCTACCTATTGGGTTATGGGGACCATTGGAAACTCACGTCAACAGAAATGTTTTTCCACTCAGTGTGCCAGCCATTAAAAACAAACAGCAAATGGCCAAGTGCATGGAGCCTTAGTTATTGATTTGCTGACTCCATCGTATTAGAACCATGACCATTTAAAGGGGTTGTCTACTTTCAGCAAATAATTGATATTGTTTGTATTAGTATATTGGAAAATTTAATATATTTCTTCCTGTATTAATTCCTCATGGTTTTCCAGATCTCTGCTTGCTGCACTGCTATGGTACACGCTGGTACATGGCCCGTTAATATAACACATCTCTGATTACTCTGGAAGTAACATAGAAGCTATAGCAAGACAGCAAGCAGAGATCTAAAAATCCATGAGGAATTTATACAGAAAGTATATGAGAAACTCACATAACTTTGCCTTAAACAATATCAATGATTTACTGAAAGTCAACAACCCCTTTAAGTGAATATTCTTACTTGTGAATAAGCCGCCCAAGTTCCTTTGGACCATGGCGTTTCATGCCTGTAGTCATCTTTTATAATTACCAGTGTAGCTGAAAAAAAAACTAATCTACCATTCAACTCCAAGCATCTCCAAATGAGTTCTCCTTCCAGAAACTTTGCCAGTCAAGGCCTCCTTGCAGGCGTGTGGAGACTTAGAGCCATTGATGCCCCATTAGGGGATTCTGGGAATTATGCAAATATGTTTTCCAGTATGAGATAAGGAAAACATTGCCTTTTCAGCTACGTCGTAAGGCAGCCCCCTTAACTAGAGTTCAATTCAGCACGAGCTGGACATATTCCCCAATTAGCAGCTAAATGGCCAATCTGGCATATTGACACGGCTATGAGTGGCCAGGACAGTACTGGCTGACCAATCATAGCCATGGCTTGTTGCTAGGGGCATGAATTTACCCGATTGGCTGTTCGGCTGCCAATTCAGCAATATGTCCGGGACGCACAGTTGAACCTGATAGTCAGGTCTGCTCATCTCTACCCTTACCATCAAGCATGACTTTCAGGAAGCCTAACAACATGATGCGGGATTTAAGCCGAACCAGAATGAACAGAGTCCCATCTTTCCTTATCCCATCCTGGAATACTTTGCATATTTTCAAAATGAAGCCTTACTAACCTGGAAAAGTATGTTAAAATGGACATAAAAATCTTTCTCTGTGATTGTCTCATTTCCATTACTACAGGAAGAACCCCGCACAACAATGGATGTAATATGAACAACCGTGTCCTCGGATCCATCAGATTCCTTGCACTATAAAGCCTCGCACGCAGCTGGGTAACAGCACTGCCAATTACCGTCACGTATCAAACCCACAAAAGACAATTTGCTTTATAGGGGGAAGATGGCACCACATTATTACAATGCACTAAAAAGAGCCATTTACATTCACAATTATCCCCACAAACTGCTGCCTCGGAAATCTATTGAAAAAGACTGTTTTTTACGCCTTCGAATATCCGAACAACAAGCTCCGGTACAGTGGATGCTTCTCTTTGTGTCTTAGATTTAACTGGAAATGCAAACCAAAAAAAAACTTTCAGTAAAATAGACCCATCACTAAAAATGGCAACCGAAGACGATGCATCCACTGGTCTACCGGGAGGGAGCCAAAAAAACTCTGCTGTAACAACTAGGCAGATTACGGCACATTAGGAAGGGAGCCATGCCTGCTTGTAATAGGCTGCCGAAAAAAAAATTCCCATGCTTTATCCTGTTCCCAATCATAAAAGAAAGTGTAAGGATCGGACATGATGCTCTAAGATCTGATTCTTAACCTCAGTCCACTTACTACCATATAAAACACCACCCTACCCCTATTCTTTCTTAATGACTTCTCTCCACTACTACTAGTTTTTTTTTAAAAAAGGAACCTGTCAACAGGGAGCACATTTTCACTAAAGACAGATCACAGAAGCCCATCACACCTGCAGTGCACATCTGCCTTTCTCAGAGTATTTGCATTAAAGTCCCAGGGGTTGGGCTTCGGCCTGGATGCATTTCAAAAACAACATGTGACTTGTCTGTGCTGCAGACTGCTCAGCTATTGGTCCCCACCTTTGTGCTCCTGTACAGCTCCTCCCTCCTGCTCCTTCATAGAGGTCACAGCCTGACATCATTGGGGAAGGGAGGAGCTGTACAGGAGCACAAAGCTGGGGGCTGAGAGCTGAGCAGTCTTCAGGGTGTGGAGACCCAGGGTGCTCTGGGAATATTCTGATAACACATTTTTTGATGTTACTGAGCAGTCTGCAGCACACACAAGTTACATGTTATTTTTTGAGATGCATCCAAACCAAAGCCCAACCCTGGGACTACACTGAGGATTCTGTGAGTGTGCATGGTAAGTTATAACACACAATTATACTGTAATGCAAATACTTAGAGAAGGCAGAAAGACAGTGTTAGGAACTGCAGCTCCTATTCAATATAATATTTGCTTAGCAGTCAGTTGCTGTTTACTAAATAGTAAATGGAGCTGGACTTCTGTCTCTCTCCTCTCTGCAGTTTTGAAGTCAGCTGATGTGTATGTGTGTGCGTATGGGGGCTGTTTGTCAAAACCCCCATATCTTTGGTAATTTTAGCCATATTTGGCCCATATCTAATTGCTACACATCTTGCATCACATGTATATATTAGATTACAGACAAGACAAGGTTCTTTACCAGGAAATGAAATTCCAATGCCTATAAATCAGGAATCATAAATCTCTTTACAAAAAGGTATTGTAAAAGTAATTCACATTCAGGTCCATGAAACAACCATCAAACAGGATGAAACGCATCAGCAAAGCGTTCCTGTGCTAGTAATACTACAATCCAGCCATAAATAATCTCTATAAAATCAAAATATAAAATAAAACTAAAATACCAGTCATAAAGTTTAATTGTTCATAAATCCAACATAAAATTATGATGTTTCATATAAAACTCAAACCGTGAAAAAGCTAAAATCAATAAGACTTTTCTTCCAGACTGTGATTTCTTGTTGTTTCATGGATGCAGCTTCTTAGCTAAAAGACTTCCCAACCGGTCAAACTCCCCTTTAACTCATAACTAGTCAAAACCAAGATCGGAAATATAACAAAAATATACTACATGGTTATTATGGGTAGGGATGAGTGTCCCCTTTCAAGTTCAGGCTCAGTCAAGCTCAGATGAAGTTTGAAGTTCAGCTTGGGTACCAAACTTGATTGGTCACTGTCACCAGTAGCACCTGCGACTAGCGCTGGCACAGATTGTGGGCGTCACCCTTCAAATGCCACCGGCAGAGACGCGACGCCATCGGGGAACAACAATCTAAGAGTCAATGGTTTTGCCAGCACCGATCGCGGGTGTTTTTGGAAACTTCAACCTGTAGACTGGGTTCGGGGGCGCAAACCGGCAATGTTGAGCACGGTCTCAAACACTGTAGTTCAGGTCAGTTCATCACTGATTAGGTGTATGGCGAAGGGCTCCACCGAGGAAATCTTTGTGATTACTATTTACCCTCTAATTTGGGTCACGTTCTTCTATCCAATACTTAACTGAATTTTTTTTTTTTAAACTTTATGGTTGTTGTAGATGATTCTACGTGAAGTACCATGTGGCGGTGGTTGGGTGATCTGGCAAATTTAGGCAATGGAAGGATGAAAGAGTTGAAAAAAAACAGAAAAAAAACAATACAATGAAATTATTCAATAGGGAAAAAAGTGGACCAGAAACTCAAAAATGTAATATGGCACTTTATGGTTAACAGCGTTTTTGACGTAAAAACTGCCAGATCATTCTGTACCTGACACATTCGATTATTGAAATTTCATTGTATTTTATATAATTTTTATTTACACTACTTTGAAACTGAAGAAGAGGTCGTCTTCTAGAAAACCGGATGAGGACATTGGGGCAGGATTATCAAACGGTTTGCGATACAGTTCTATAGTAACTTGTGCCAAGAACAGTCTACAAATCTGTCCTGTGCCAATTATAAAGGTATAAAAGAGGAGATTGGCCTCTGCGCCTCAAATAAGCAAATTTGCCAAAATGTTGATGCAGATTTCTGGTGTAACCTAAGAACTAGGAGGTGCAAGTATAACTAGACAGTCTTATACCAGGCCTAATGTATGATCCACTATCAGACACTGTGATACATCTGGCGCAGCAGAAGACTATCTAACCTAACTACGTATGGTGACACTCAAGTAAATCTACCCCCCCAAAATTTTGGGCTCATTAAAGCCTTTTAAAAACAAAGTGTGATTAGTGTGATTACCTCTGACAACTTCTTCTACAGATTCGGTGGTAGTGGTGGTGGTTGTGGCAATGCTTGTGGTCCTCTCGGTGGCTTCCTCAAAGGGTTCTTCAGGTTCCTCTTCCATATCTTCGCCATCATCTTCATCATCATCAACCTCTTCCTCCTCAACTTCTACAACCTCTTCCTCCTCCTCTTGACGTCCTTGAAGAGCCTTGTCATCACTGCAAAATAATTTGCAAACCTTCAGTTTCTACCAAGAGGAACTAGAACTTCCATATATTTGAAGTCTGGATAACTTTTAAAATGTCAACTACGTAAAACGTTTGCAGTGTGCGGTCACCACCTCTCACAAATACAGAAGGCTCTAATAAAGCTGCAATAAAAAAATCTACGCATTACCGGTGTCCCAACCTTTAAAAGTACAAACTCATTCCGAGAGAATCGGAAGGATGACGGAAATGTCTCATGCATTTTCTGGATCTTTTAGCTTTTTACATCTTCTCTGGTGCCTTCAAATTTTCTAGCCTGAACCTATGAGATCATCCAACTTCCTCCCTAGAAGGCCACATACATTATGAGAGGATTATCACACCTCAACGAGATTAAGAGCAAATCATGAGGGTGGAGGGGAGAAGATTATAGAAAGTTGACATAAATTACTTAGCTTTATACATCAGACTGATGAAGATTTAAAGGATATCCCAGGAAACAACTTTTATAACAAGTCAAAATGATGACAGAATGGGGCTCATTTACTAAGGGTGGAATACCCAACGATTTCCGATGTGCGCCGCATTTAGAAAGGGTTTTTGGCGCACGCGGTCAGATGTTGGCACATTGGCGCCGGCTTTCGCGAGACACAAATGGGGGGTGGGTCGTCGGACGATCCGACGGATTCGGACTACGCGCAGGATTTAACAAAGCAATTTGTGTCGCAAGCCAAGCACTTACATGCACCGGGAGGAAGATGGTGAACTCCGGCAGACCTCAGCGGGGAAGGGACACATGCAGGAACTCGGGAGCATGCTCTTCATGAATCGCGGCAGATGTGGTTTCTGGCGGACAACGCACCTCGGGGATCGCGCAGGGACCAGGTAAGTAAATGTGCCCCAATGTGTTTTGGGTGGACAACAGACGTTGATTGACAATGCTTGAATGAAGAACATCATTCATTCAACAACATCTCAGAAGACCCCATATATTTCATATAAGAGAATAGGCATCTTACACACCTGTGCTATGTGCACCAAACCACTGTACAATAGTGGCTCAGAGCACAGAGCACAGCAGTGTGATTCCCTACTGCACTTTAAGGGAATCTATAGGAACCGGTGATTTGTTCCAAAGTCAACTCCAAACGACTTGTGTTGGACCCTTTACTACATAGGAGACTGTGACCACCGGAGGTCCTTCCAGCATCTGTCTAGCCCCCGTACAGGATACTTTTATTTAAAAACAGCCATTTTAGACCACAGATACAGACGCCATAATTCCTGAGAGCGGCTGAAGGGAAGTCATGCAACCATTACTTTGGAGAGGGAGATTTTTCTTCGTCAGGACTCATAGCTGTGCCTCGCAGAGGTGTAACTAATTGCATGGTTTGTACCCAGCAGGGTTCTGAAATAATAACATAAGCAGACTCCGGGGTCACTTTCAGAATCTTTGATGTCTTAAATTCCAGTCGTTTACCTGACAAAACACGCAAAAACCATTTTAATGCTTAATCCGATCATTTAGAGGCAAAAAACGTCTGTAGATAAAGCAAAGTCTAGTTGTTTCCTTCAGCAATGCAAATCTTTTGAAATGTTACGTCAGACAGCGGGCACATAGCGAGGAAGCTCCAAATCTACTACATAAACCACAAAATGTACAATCAAGGAGGGAGAAGCATAGTTATATACATAAGAGATAACACTGACCCATCATTACATCACTACTGACAATAGATGATGTCACAGCTTATCTCCTCCTCCCTGTACAATGCCCTCTATATATATATATATAACACTGACCCATCATTACATCACTAGTGACAATAGATGATGTCACAGCTTATCTCCTCCCCCTCCCTGTACAATGACCTCTATATAGATAACACTGACCCATCATTACATCACTACTGACAATAGATGAGGTCACAGCTTATCTCCTCCTCCTCCCTGTACAATAACCTCTATATAGATAACACTGACCCATCATTACATCACTACTGACAATAGATGATGTCACAGCTTATCTCCTCCCCACACCAATCGCTTATATTCTGCAGTTTATATGTTACCAAAAAAAAAACCACCCACAAGATTCAAGGAAATCTATGAAAATCACAATTTTTCCAGACTGAAAGTCTTGTATGTCCATATTTTGGCACAATCTACACGAATGAAAACCATCTAGGACGGTAAACCACTGGTGGTACCAGGGATTATTGGAAGCCGTTCTTCAGAGTTGTTAATTTTTTTTTCTGTCCTCTTTGTTCCACTCAATTTCAAGGTAGGTCCTTCAGCTGGTTGCAAAGTCGTGTTATAGAAAACTGTACAATACTCTCACTATAGAAGGCATGGCCACGATTCGTGTTACCACTGAGAATGAGCGAGTATACTCTCCGAGTATACTGCTCGGTCGAGTATTAGCATACTCGGACCGGCTCGTTACTCGGACGAGTATCTCGCCGGCTCAGATCGAGCAGTAAATTAATAAATAATTGAATAAAAGTATTTTTATTGTAAAAAAAAATATTACACATGTTTGCAGATGTTTACTTGTAAAAACACATTGAAATAACACTATTCTTCACTTTCCAGGTGTTCGCGCTGTCTCCCTCTAATTCGGAGATGTTCGGAACATCGGAATGTGAAGAATATTGTTCTTTCAATGTGTTCTGCACTTAAATGGTCCTGTATTCACTGTTTTAATGTTTTAATTCTATTCTTCACTTTGCAGCTGTGCGCGCGTATCTCTGAACCTATCGGGAGACACGCGCGCACACCTGCAATGTGAAGAATAGAATTAAAACATTAAAAACGTGAACACACGAACATTTAAGGCAGAACACATTGAAAGAACACTATCTTCACATTCCAGATTGTTCTGAACATCTCCTAACTTAGCGGGAGACACGCGCAAACACCTGGAAAGTGAAGAATAGTGTTATTTCAATGTGTTCTTACAAGTAAAACATCTGCAAACATCTGGAAATTTTTTTTGCACTGTTCTTTTACTGTTCAGTTTTATTAAAAATCTCGCGGTCTCTCCCATTGACTTCAATGGGGCTCGTTATTCGAGACGAGCACTCGAGCATCTGGAAAAGTTTGTCTCGAATAACGAGCACCCGAGCATTTAGTGCTCGCTCATCTCTATTTACCACTCCATAACAAATGCCATCACCATGAAAGTCAAGTCACTCTCCTCGTTTTCTACTGCAATTTTTCTAACACAATTTAAAAAAAAAAAAAAACACTGGAACAAACTTCCACCTGAACTCGTCCATTGACTCCCTTTGAAAAAATAATATAAAAAAAAAAACAAGAAAAAAAGTGAAAAAATACTAACACCTATGGAGCCCAGAGCCCCTCAGTTTCATATGCAAACTTTAATAATATAATATTTTTGTAAAAAAAAGATGTTAAGAAGCTAAAAGAAAAGCAGGTCCTGCCAAGTATGTCAGTGTGCTTGGTTTACAATCCTCATCCTGGTGGTAGTGTCTTTTAATAAATTTTAGGGTACATGTCAATTTTTTTTTAATGGAAAGCAACAAAATTTCAAAGACTTCAATGGGATACAACGGAAAAAGTTGGGATGCCAGTTTTTTTTTCTGAGGTTTTCTGTTTTTTTTTTTTTTTTTTTAAATGTGTCTTGACTTTCAAGTGGACCTACCTCTTCAAAGTGAGGAATTGCAGCTATCGATTCTAAGATATTACTTAAAAACCACTGCAAAGACCAAACTTGAAGTTAAGAGGGACGGAGGAAGAACAAAAGACGGAATTTCATATCCCATGGTCATAAATAACCAATAGATGAATGGCTCCCAAATAATCCCTCGGTACCGCGCAGTGATTGAGCATCAAGAGAGAGAGTCCCTTATCTACACTAAACGAACTTCCACTATAACAATTTTATTTCCATTCTCTTCTTCCAGCATAAAACTTCTCAACATCAACATAGTGTATTGGTTTAGCATCCTAGATGGTCTTCAATTGGGCTGGGTCTGGAAAAATGATGGATGACATATTTTAAAATGGACCAAATATATATTTTTTGAATTCTCAAGAAGAACAGCGCCACCTCTACTATGGTGCAATTAGGTAATTGCAACTCAAGTCCATATCGTCCACTACCACCAGGACGCGCAGACACCAAGTCTAAGCAGTGAAGGTGTTCGTATGTAATGGAAGGAAATGAAAAGAAATTACGTGGTGTGTCACACGAGGTTCGTTCCCCTCTCATCTTCACACAACATTCTCAGCTCACTAATCCCATATAAATACACGCTGGGTCAAATAAGCATCCAAAAGCAATACGTGAAGCAGACAAGGACGCACGCTGCTCAGCCACCGGGCAAAGCAAGAAAACACAAGAACACGAGCAAAAGGGGAAAAATCATAAGAGAAAATGTGCCCAGAATGTGGGAATCTTGAATTGAATTTTATGTTCTATGAATCCTCTAGTTGGCAGAAGGTTCTAGAATCTATCCTAACTTTCCATTATTCTACCATCGATAGCTAACCGTTATATATTTTTTTAACATAAAACAATTTTTTTGGGAGGGGCAGGGGGAGATACAGTTTTGCAGTAACGTTCACAAAAAATTTTTTTCAAATTTTTTTCCACTCAAATTGAATTCCATTTGTTTTCACCCAATGTAGTAGTTAAAATTTCCATGTACAAAAAACTAATATATATATATGTTTTTTTGTTAAGATGATTGTTGAGATAATTTCTGCTCTGAATTCCAGTTACAGGTCACTGTAGAAACATCTCGGAAAGGGAGGCAGCTGCTCATTGACTCTGATTCTGTGAGATTGTATGCTGTGAGAGGGGAGAGGGAGCTGCAGAGAGGACGTGATTATCTCCAAAATAATATTGCAAAAAAAGGCAAGAATACTACATCCCAAACATGGTTAAAGCTGAAAAGGAGGGAAGGTTTTTATTGTAGTATAGTTATTATATTAGGAGGGTTATGATTGTCATATTAGAGGTCATCGTAACATTGCAGGTAACAGTTAAGAAGTTCAGTAAATAAAATAGGTAAACATTGGAAATATGATCTTAGTAAACAATACCGATAAAAAAAAACCATTATAACTCCTGTATGAATGGAGGACTTTACCTGGTGAACAGGACAAGTTTATTTAGAAATATAAAGTACAGTGAGAGTCAAAGATTGGCTGAACAGAAGATTCCACAATTTAAAGCTAAGAAAATTGATGGGGCCTATAAAATCTAAAACAAATGGTGGGCTGCCCACTTCAGTTTTAAAGGCTGTATCGGGTAGTCTGAGGTTGGGTCCCTTGGCTCTTCCAAGGGGTGGACTCTAAACCCGCTAATGGTAGTGTGTATGTATATGAATAGATTCATAAAATACTTCCAGGGGTCCTGACCCCAGCACCCCCTCATAGCTCAGAAGATACAGAGAAAATGGAACAGTAGAACAGCTCCGCTTTGTGTAGTGGTCAGAGCAGGGTACTGCAGATCATCTTAATGGAAGCTATGGAACAGTACTCAATTCTGACAATACATGGTGTCTCACTGCTGAGAACAACATATCTGTGGGGTGCCTGGTGTTGTATCCTCACCGATCTGACACGGAGGACCTACCCTAAGGATGTTTTAAGCGTCTGGAATGTTAATGTTTACTTCACCGTGTGTTGTCTTGTCAGGTCCACAGTCCCTGGCCACCATCCCCTCCATCCTTTGTGTGAACCGGATTTCCTGCAGCCAATTCTACCACCGTAGGGGAGAGTGGTTGGTTCTTCAACTGTCTCGTGGTAATACAGTTCATTCAGCCGCCAAAGTGGCGAAGCAGATCTTTTTAACCAAGGAGAGTGGTGCCCGACATACAAGGATGCCAGCTGTGGAGATACTGGAACCTAACTTACCAGTGACTGATCTGTAGGGTGCGAAGACCATGGTCCAGAAGGCTGGGGCACAGAGCGCTACACACACCTATATGCAGTATCAAACGCTCCCTCCTCCGCACTGCGCCTCAACCGTCTCCGTTAACCTCCAGGTATATCTTATTGAGCATGCGGGGACACCTGTACCAGTGGAACAGCAGTTTGTAATTTTCTCTCTTGCGCTCTACACAGGAGTGGCATGATGTGACGAAGAGATTGACTTCTAACCACTCGTCATCACATCAGAGTGATGGACAGGTCAGATTCCACCGCTCCCATTACCCTGGGCTGACCCCATGGATGAGTCCTCAAGTAGGATACTATCTAGTCAAGAAAGTGCATGCTTCCTCCGTTGGGCATGGGAGACTAAATAGCCTTGAAACCTTAGGGAGGACAGGGTCAGTCATTACAAATGTGCAATTGCTGGTACTCTCTATTCCACCGACAAGTGCCATTCGGGTTTTGAAGCCCTCAGTGCTTCCCAGGAAACAACGATCCAGCCAGCTCAATCCTGACGTCGTTGCTAGCCTACCAACCAAAAATCTGTGTGTCTGTCCATTCCCGGAAAAAGGCCGGGTTGTAAAGTATGGGGTGAGGGGTCCCGAAATCTTGCCATGTTTCTAGTGCGACTATTGTATCCCAAACTTGGAAAAGGTAGAGGGAAAAATCAGAAGAAATCTGTGGCTGGTAGGACAGAGGCCAGTGCTGATAAAATAACCACCACAACTTCTACTGGGGGCCACAAAATATAGTGACCGCCATCACCCCCAGCGCCAATGAGGCAACGAGTGTAAGTCCGGTGTTCCCATCCTGAAGAGGGTTAATCCGAGACGAAATGTACCTATGTGTAAGACAAAAACCCCAGAACAGACCTTATCAAGAAACCACAATCACCAATATCCGACTGAACAAAAGCCTCCTTCTCGGTACATGAAAGACGTTGCTTTCCATTGTCCGCGCGAGCCAAGTAATATACTCATTGTATCACTCTCGCCTGCAGGAGATCGGCCCCGCACATGACAAAACAAACCCAATTAGGTAAACAAAGAAAGGCGGCCAAATCTCCAGCGACAATAACCCCAGCAAAACCGCACTGCTTAAAAGGGGCAATATCTCCTTAATGAGGTAGCCGGACTGCAAGAAAAAAGCACCATATTCTGTACTCACTTGATGCGGAGTCCAGGTAGATAGTTAAGCAATATTTCTCGCTCTATAGATAGAAAACTGTTTTTAAATCAAAATGTAAATCAAGCACTGCCTGTAGCCCCTCCCCTTTCCTATAGCGGCTAATGCTCCTCCTACTTCTACACAACCGTTTCTTTCCTCTTCTCTCTCTCTTTCCCATTCCTTACTTCTTTCTCTTTTGCTCTTATCTGTGGTAAATTCCTTGCCCCACCCCCCCAGAGCAAGTAAACATTCTTAAAACTGGTCATAGTAAGGGCAGATTCAGAAAAAATGTGTACAGATGACCGCATGCGCTGAGGGTCGGGACTCTGCGACATATAGTGGATAAATATCAATAATGATTACCGTTTTAAGCTCGTTGTTTGGGCAAGAGCGAGTCCAGTAGGGGTGTTCCTACTTAATTTTAAAATTCGGGTTTGGCCAAGGGACAGTAAATATATTCTGCTCTCAGAACATATCTTATGGCTACAAGAGTACCGCTATATCTTGTGGAGGCCACCAACTGGAACCGGGCGTCAAATAGGCCAGACAATGATCCCTGGAAAAAATATTATGCAAATGAACTCCCAAATAGAGGAAAAAAGTTGCCTATTCTATATTGCCTTCTGGAATTTCTCATTTTATGCATAAAGGGGGTCATTTACTAAGGGCCCGATTCGCGTTTTGCCGACATGTTACCCGAATATTTCCGATTCGCCCCGATTTTTTCCATGAATTGCCCCGGGATTTTGGCGCACACGATCAGATTGTGGCGCATCGGCGCCGTCATGCACGCGACGGAAATCGAGGGGCGTGGCCGAACAAAAACCCGATGGATTCGGAAAAACCGCCGCATTTAAAAAAAAAAATAAATGTGTCGTGAAAATTGCACTTACCTTCACTCAGTCTGGCTCTGTGTATTCCAGTGCGTTCCGATGCTCTTCAGCGCAGCAGCGCCACCTGGTGGACGGCGGAGGAACTACCTTAATAAATCCCGGCCGGACCCGAATCCAGCGCAGAGAACGTGCCGCTGGATCGCGAACGGACCGGGTAAGTAAATCTGCCCCAATGTGTCATACTAAGTCATAAAAAATAGAAAAGACCAAAAATTATGTTGAACCATTATAGAGGTACTAAAGGTTCAAAAGTGTTTTAAAATTGTTCCCATTCCTCACATAATGATCCAAATTGCGTAATTGTTTTTACCTTACAAAGTTTAGTCTGTGGAGTGCCTTCAAGTCGAAACACATAGGAGTCCTCTCCAGTAAAAAGTTTTTCTAGCTTTTGGCATTTTTCTTACATTTTTTTAAAATAAATACCGTATATACTCGTGTATAAGCCGAGATTTTCAGCACAAAAAATGTGCTGAAAAACCTCACCTCGGCTTATACACGAGTCAACTAAAAAAAAAAAAAAAACCGAGTCAAAAAAAAAATAATAAATGCTCACCCTCCAGTGTCCGGATCCTCGGGGGCAGCTCCCGATTCTCGGCAGCGGCTCCGCTCCTCTCTTCTTTCTTCACTGGCGGCTCCCGGGCTCTTTGCTTACTTTGCTAGCCGGCAGTCACGTCCATGCGATCTGCGGGCGGGCGCACACCCCTCCCTGTACAATGACCTCTATATAGACAACACTGACCCATCATTACATCACTACTGACAATAGATGATGTCACAGCTTATCTCCTCCTCCTCCCTGTACAATGACCTCTATATAGATAACACTGACCCATCATTACTTCACTACTGACAATAGATGATGTCACAGCTTATCTCCTCCTCCTGCCTGTACAATGACCTCTATATAGATAACACTGACCCATCATTACTTCACTACTGACAATAGATGATGTCACAGCTTATCTCCTCCCCCTCTCTGTACAATGACCTCTATATAGATAACACTGACCCATCATTACATTATTACTGACAATAGATGATGTCACAGCTTTTCTCCTCCCCCCTCTCTTTACAATGACCTCTATATAGATAACACTGACCCATCATTACATCACTACTGACAATAGATAATGTCACAGCTTATCTCCTCCTCCCTGTACAATGACCTCTATATAGATAACACTGACCCATTATTACATCACTACTGACAATAGATAATGTCACAGCTTATCTCCTCCCCCTCCCTGTACAATGACCACTATATAGATAACACTGACCCATCATTACATCACTACTGACAATAGATGATGTCACAGCTTATCTCCTCCCCCTCCCTGTAAAATGACCTCTATATAGATTACACTGCCCATCATTACATCACTACTGACAATAGATGATGTCACAGCTTATCCCCTCCCCCTCCCTGTACAATGACCTCTATATAGATAACACTGACCCATCATTACATCACTACTGACAATAGATGATATCACAGCTTATTTCCTCCCCTCCCTGTACAATGTCCTCTATATAGATAACACTGACCCATCATTACATCACTACTGACAATAGATGATGTCACAGCTTAGATAAATGTCTCATTCACTCCAGTTCTATTGGATGTCCGCCACAGTTCACAGGGGGAACTCGTGTGGAAGCCATATGGGTCAACAATTGGGGACCTCCCATTCTGCCCATTTGTGGGATTTCTCAACGAGTTGATCCACCAACAATCAATGTTAGTAATGAAAAAAATACTTTAAAAAAGTATTTTTATTCCAATGAAAACCCCCTTCAATAACTACTGCCTACTCCGCCTACCGTCGCCTCAATACATAATTTAGATAATGGAACTGGCCTTCTACTTTGTGCCCCCCCCCCAAAAAAAAAACATCTCACGGCACCCTGATGATTATAACTAAGTAAATATGTAAAATATAGAGGTGAACACACATATAGAATATAATATCCCTATAATTTGGACACGTTACGTTCCATTTGTTCCTCTGGCCATTGTGAAGACGGAAGCGGCATTGTCGACTCTTCTTTCTTCCCAGCTGAAAACAATGACAAATGATTCGAAACCCGAAATGAACCATTAAAAAAAAAATAAAAAAATCCTGACTTATCGAGTGCGTCTTTGTCTCCGCTGTCGGCAAAACCCTATCGGAGACATTCATCTCGGCGAGAAATTTGCTCTTTTGCATCTAAATGTTTTCTGAAGTCGGAATTTTCAATTAAGATGTAGGGAGCATTGTGCTAGTAAATGAAAGCCGCCTTCTAATCTCCAGTGTTAAATTCACTACATTAAAAAAGAAAGAGCCCATAAAGACTGTGTATCTCCACATACTTATCGCATAACAGATTACTTTAATACTTGACTGGAGAACAATTTGCCAGTAATAATGAACTGGTGATCCAACACGAACACGGAGCGGGCATCATGGTGGAAGACGACGAGGCGCCGAAACAGCCATCAGATATTTTACATAAGATGACTTCTAAAATTCGAAAACCCATTATTTCACCGATTATATGTACACTCTACTTTTTGGACAGAAGTCAGCCATCTTGCCTGAGATACGAGTGAGGGGCAGTTCACGAACGAACCGGCCTCAAGAGCTGGCTCTTCCACGGAAACGATGGCCAATGGCTCACTAACCCTGCTCCTAATCGGCTCACTATGCCTTCCCTTTAATCCGATAAAATCAGGTTAAAAGTGGAGTGGGATGACTGGCTGGCCTGTGGTTGCCTATTATATATTTGATAGGGAGCCATTCAGGAGCCAGAAGAGCCGGCTCGTCTTAGTGAGCGGAGCCTAATGATACAGCTCACTAAGAAGAGCCGGACTTCCCATCACTATGAGATACCATGAAAATTTTTTTTAATCTGAGGCATTTAGGGACCTCTCTAGACATATTCACTTACTTCTATGGGTGAGTGTTGTGGGCATGCTCTGTGCAGGGAGGGGAAGAAATGAAAGCCATCAATAATACCTATTATTAATAAGAAGTCATGGAGGGGTTCATGTTAGTTCACACAGCAAATATCTGCATCTGCCAGAAAAATCCCCCAGAAACCACCCCCTACTGATTTCAACTAAGGGCGGAAAAATCTACGGCAATCCTGCTCAAAATATAGGACATGCAAAAAAATCCAGGTCAACGTCTTCCTTGCCTTTGGGAACAATGAGACGACTACGGCTTAGTGATCTCTATGACATTGCCAGAACAGTTTTAAATCTGCAAAAATTAGAATTGAGCTGGCCAGAAAAGGGGCAGGATCTAAAATTTAAATACGGTAGGTAAAATTTTGTTGCAGTCTATAAATGATATCTACTATAGCACAATTATTTACAATTTTTTCCAAATTTTCCAATTTCTATAGGCTTCACTTTTATATCGATTTTTTCCTGAATTTCCTGAGATTAACTAATAATTTGTATTCTAAATCATAGCGAATAACACGTCCTTTTCCCATCTCTTTCTTTGGAAGACTGCAATAATAACAGCAGTAATAGCAGTACAGCTATAAACATGCTAATTGTGAAAAGACAGAACTTCAGCCTTCCCCTGTTCTCGCTATGCTTCCTTCTGCATATATACATAACTCCCTGTTTCTCACTCCTTCAATCTGTCCTAATGGCAACACCCACTGTGAGATTATGGTGAACCTGAGCTATGATCTCTTTCTGCAGCCCCTCCTATTCATCAGTGCTCAGACGTGTAAATAAAGATCCATGTAGAGTTTGCAGACAGCATTAAAGTAAGTGGCAGGACTGCTGAATCACTTGATTATTATTCAAGGTTCATTATTAAGGCAGTAAAGGCAACTTGTGTAAAAGAGTGGCCAACCTTTTAAAAGAAAGTCTGGGTCTCTGTCCTCTGAAGCTCCTCCCTCCCTATAGAGTTCCCTCAGTGAGGCTCATCTCTACAATTTCTGAACACAGATTTAGCAGTAAACAAAGAGTAACTAATCACAGTGGAAGGCATGAGAAGGATTCAACCCACAGACAACCTCCACATAATCCCATTTACAAGTTCTCCTGTTGTACTATTCTAATTTTCTCTGAACATTTTCCTCCAGGACTTCTCTTAGGTCTATAATCTTCTTCACATTTGTGTTCTGCAACCATGAAGCACAGCATAAATACTGACCTAAGGCTATGTCTGCATATCCACTAAGGAGCCTTTGTGGAAGGATCAGTCATATTTGATGTAATGTAATGAACAGTGCAAAGTACTGGCTACCAATACCTGACCAGTGGGGGGGCCAACACTAAACTCCTGCACTAATCAGCTGATCGCAACCTTGTATACACAGGACTTGGAACTGGAAGCAGTTGGCCCTGAATTGGGTTGAAAGTAAATATATTCAGCACCATTAGTTGCATCAGATAATGAGCTAATTAGGACCTCTAGTGTCAGTTAGGTAGCCCAGTACCGAAGAAGATACCACCTCAACCTAATGGTATCCTTCAATAGGCTCTGCTCTGTTGGAATTTTTTCTGTAGCTTCCACCGTTCATGAAAAATCACTGCTTTAAGTTTCTGTACTCAAGTTATTAATTATGCTCTAAACTGTCAAGTAGGCGGCCCTGTACTGGATCAGATGTTCAGGGAACCTCCTACTTGACAGTAGAGGGCAGATTCGGTTCAGAGACCTATAGCAGTGATTATTCGGGAACGGTGTGGGCTAGAGAAAAAATTCCAACTATGCCGGAATCGGTGAAGCGGAGCCTATTAGAGGATGAGGAGCTTGTTAAAACTTCTTTAACAAAATATTAAATTAGTTGACATTGGCCAATATTAGCTAGTATTTAGGAAGCGCAAGCATTGTCTGGATATTCACAGATAACACAATTCCCCAGTCTCAGATTAGCCCCATTGTTTCTGTACAGCGCTAGTTCATCACCACCCGGGTGCCCCACTCTGCTGCCGACACAGCATTCTGGCAATTGCTTTTCAAAGCGATAAGCTGCTTCATCATTTCCTTTATTCTTCTTCCCCGCCATTAGCCGCAGTGTTCGCAGACCTGTCTCTCTCTCTCTCGGACTTGTGTGGGTTCAGAACTGGAGCCCCAGCAAGGGCAACCAATTATCTCCACACTGTCACAAGTGCGAGGCCGAGATCAAATGATGTCAAATTCACAGGACAAAAGAGGAAAAGAAACTTACTACAGTCACAAACACAGATTGGCCTCCGCACTCTACAAGTAGCCCTTGGCACCTTATACTGGCTTACGGTTAAATTTTCTGGTCAAAAGTTTTTTTTTTTTAGCAAACTTTGCATAAATAAATAGTACAGGGGAGTATATAATAAATGTTATCATGCTCTCCATGGCTCTCCAAAATCTCTGATGCCGGTCTGTCCTTCTAGCCAGACAAGCAGAAGCTCACTGAGATGTCATATTCCAAAGAAACTCTATGGAGAAGAAAGGGGGAGGAGTCAGTCACAGCTGCTTGGTCTCCACTCGATTACATATAAACCTTATAGAGGAGAGTTGGAGGAATGAGTCACAGCAGCTAGGTCTCCATCTGATTTCATATAAACTTCATAGAGAGAAGAGGGAGAGAAGTGAGTCACAGCTGCTAGGTCTCCACTTGATTACATATTAACCTTATAGAGAAGAGTTGGAAGATCGAGTCACAGCGGCTAGGTCTCAAACCGATTACAGATAAACTCTACGGAAAGGGGGGGGGCGATTCACAGCTGCTAGGTCTCCACACAAATAAATTGGGAAACTATGGAGAGAAGAGGGGGATTAGTGATTCACAACTAGTAGGTTCCCACCTGATTACATAAAAACTTTATGGAGAGGAGAGGGAGAGGAGTGAGTCACGGTTGCTAGGTCTCAACCCACCCAACACAAGTAGCACACTGGAGGCACCAGAGACGGGTCTTATCTGGCTCATTGGACTCATCCCGAGGTAAGAAAGTGTTTTTTTTTTTTTTTAATTATGCCCACAGAAAGATATGATATAGGTTCATAAGGACTGTGGGTGCTTGAGTGTCGACAAATTGGGAAAGGTCTTCTGTAACATTTGGTCAATTACTCCCCCTTTCATTTTATTAATTATAATTCAGAATGAGGTGCCAAGATATATGACAATGCAAAGACTAATAACACCCCTTACAGAATATAACTCAGTTAAGTAACATTTACATAATTGGTTGAAAGGCGATAAGGTTGCAAATAGTCCCTTAGACTCCGATGGCAAGTCTGCCCAATTATACAGATCTTTGGGAACAAGACTGTACAGTGCCACTTTTCCATGCAATAGTTGGGCAGAATGAGCAGGTCAAAGTGATTGACAGCGTGAGTTGAGATTATGCTGCCCACACATCGTGATTAACAGTGAGTCCTGATTACTCCGCCGACACACACAGTGATTTACAGAAGGAGTCATGATTACCCCATCAACACACAGTGATTGGCAGTGAGAGTCCCGATTACCCCTCCCACAAACAGTGATTGTCAATGAGAGTCACGATTACCCCTCCCACAAACAATGATTGGCAGTGAAAGCCCTGATTACCCCTCCCACACACACAGTTATTGACAGTGAAAACTTATTTATAAATGAAAATGTTCATAATCACGACTACTATCAAACTCAACCTACTTATTCAACCTATAAGTGAGAACATTGACCTTTAAAGAGGACCTGTCACCCAAATTTTCGGCAATAGGAGATGTTACTAAAGTAAGAAGCTCCTAGTGCTTGAACAAACGCCGCAGCGTTAGAAGGATTACGTTACTGGAAACCTATCTAACACTGCGGCGGGGTCCAGTGTAATCATCGGACTGCTCGCAAAGCTGTCCGACGTATTCATGAGGGGGCGGTCCGAGGCGCTGCCTCTTCCCCGGACCGCCCCGCTCGCTCCATAGGCCGGCAGTCACTGCCGCTATCCACGCCCAAACCCCGCCCCCTCATGAATATGTCGGACAGTTTTGCGAGCTTTCTGACAATTACATTGTACCACGCCGCAGTGTTAGATAGCGTTACTGGAAACCTCCGGCGGCGTGGTACAATGTAATTGTCGGACAGCTCGCTGCGGCGTTTGTACAAGCACTAGGAGCTGCTTACTTTAGTAAGCAACTCCTAGTGCCGAAATTATGGGTGACAGGTCCTCTTTAATGCTCAGTATTTGCTTTTTATATTATTTTATGTTTTTGCTTCTGGTTTGATTTTATGTTTATGGATTACTGACTATTAATAAATAAAATATACATAAAGGTAAATTGAAGGGGAGTAGAATCTGGGTCAGTATGGAGGAATGTTTAGCTGACACAGACTCCGGGGCAATGTAAGTCATAACTGGTATCCCTGTGCGGGGGATGGGACCTGACCTGTGCAGGTAATTAGTCAGCCATATGTCCGTTCTAGCGTAAAACCTCGTTTATCTTCATATTCCCTCTTTACACCTGTAATTGCTCGGGAGTGCAGCCCCTTTTCCACACACAAAATTTGTTCCCTGGGTATTAATTACCGTGACATGATACATCCTGAAAACTCATTCCATATTAAGGACATAATCCTTTCAATATAGTAACCCAATGCAGCGGAACCGTAGCCTGACCCGGAGGGACGATGGTTTATTCCATTATAATTTTCATAAAGGAAAATTACAATAATTTCTTCAAGTAAATCAGGTATGGTTATGGCAACACAACACTTTATAATAATATACCTTGTCTGGTCTCAGAACCATGTGAAAGGACCATTCAAAATTTGTCTCCTTATATTTACATAAATAGGTGGTAAGACAACTGGCTGTAGCAAGAACGTTTGTGGTGTATTTTCTTCATAGTAGGACAAAAAAGTGGGGTATTACATCCCATATTCATTTATTTCAATGGCAAATGATTGCCTCCAGTGGTTATGTCGCATTGGGGTTGATGTATTTGCACCAGTCTTAATTATAAGTTATGCCGGTTCCGACCACTCCTGCGGAGCACCGGGGTTATGATCTACCCCAGGTTGGCCTGATGTAGTTTTCAGCTTTAACCTACACCAGTTTTTGATGAAGGTTTTAAAAAATATGGCTTACCAGGGCTTATCTGGTGCGCCGCCTCACAACACCCACTTATTTTAAAAGTGGCACACGTGGCGCAAAGGAAAAACAATAAAGGCTACTAACGAGTACGATGAATGGAATCAAACTTAGGGTGCGTTCACTCTGCCGTTCCACATATACACACATGGGGAAAAGATTGAATACGTTCCATCTTTCCCTGTTCATAAGGTCGCGCTCTGTCCAGCCGGGTGAGCATATGGTTGTGTGAATGTAGCCTTAAGCTTTGGTGTCCTCTGTCCGCCAGTTCTGCCTAACCCGGATATGTTGCTTGATAGGCTGCAGGGAAGCCAATTGGGCAGCTTTATGCTCCAAGTAACTAGTCATGGTTGTGATAGGCTAAGTGTGTCCAAAAGAGGTCCACCTGGCCAATCACAGCCATGACTAGTTGCTAGGGGAGTAGAGCTGCCTGATTGGCTTCTCTGAAGTCCATCAAGCAGCATGAATGGATGAAGCTAAAGTTCAGGTCCGCTCATCTTGACTATGGAGCACAGAATTGTCAGCAAATTTTTATTTTTTTACTTTTACATCTTCCTGTTAAATGTTTTTTTTTTAATTTTCTAAAAACATTCATTATTCATGATAAATGAGTTCCAAGTCTAATTTCAGCAATTATAGCAGCCAAGGGCGGCTGCTGAACATAAAATCTCCCTATGGCCTGCCTTCTGCTGCTTCTGATCGCTCCTTCCAGAAGATTCTGCAAATGATGGTCTACTGGGGAATTGTGGATATTGAAAATCCTTAATTTATAATCCTATGTTCTTAAAAAAAATTACTACTACTAAATTATATCTTTCAGATTCCCAGTAGAAGGTCAGAAATGTTGTGATTAAAAGCAGGGGGGGGGGGTTTAAATTCAGCAATATTTTACAGAGCCACGCTTTCCAAAATTTATTTATAGGGGTTTTCTGGTAAGATCAATTATCAGATCACTTAACTGTAATGACAGATGGAAGGGGAACTGCAGTAACTTGGCACAACCACTAAAACAGTGGATAAACCCATCTACTTCCAGTATGGGGGGCTACCCAAAACCATTGATTGTAGTGGGGTCCACTAAGTGTCAAATATAATATGTTCCCCAGCTCAGAAATGTATTAATTGAGCAAGTCAATGCTATTCCACTTCTGTATACCTTCCCTTATCCATTACAAATATTTTCAATTCTGAAAATAAAATTGAAATTTTATCTAATTAATCATATCCCATCTAAAGCTTTCATACTAGGACAAAACCATTTCTATATGAATCTCTCTCCTAGGATCAACAACCCACTCACTGCGACATCACAAGCTCTCCTCATATAAACCTGCCCACTCACTGTGACATCACAAGCTCTCCTCATGTAATCCTACCTGCCCACTCACTGTGACATCACAAGCTCTTCTCACATAAACCTGCCCACTCACTGTGACATCACAAGCTCTCCTCATATGAACCAGCCCACTCACTGTGACATCACAAGCTCTCCTCATGTAATCCTACCTGCCAACTCACTGTGACATCACAAGCTCTCCTCATATAAACCTGCCCACTCACTGTGACATCACAAGCTCTCCTCATATATACCTGCCCACTCACTGTGACATCACAAGCTCTCCTCATATAAACCTGCCCACTCACTGTGACATCACAAGCTCTCCTCATATATACCTGCCCACTCACTGTGACATCACAAGCTCTCCTCATATATACCTGCCCACTCACTGTGACATCACAAGCTCTCCTACCTTATAATCCTACCTGCTTAATGTGACATCACAAACTCTTCTTGTATAATCCCACCCGATCACTGTGACATCACAAGCTTTTCTCGTATAAACCTGCCCACTCACTGTGACCTCTCTACATAGGTTGCCTAAAGTTGCTGGTTAGCTTCTTACTTCCTTCTCCAGCCCCAAACTACTGGACAGGGCCGTGCGCTACAAACGGACTGCATCTGACCACCAGCTACTTAGGACCTGTCACATAGACCCTACCAGTACTACCTCAGCCTGTTGCCCATTGCTGTGTTGGAGTCTGAATAAAGAAACTGAGTTTTTATGTGCATAACCTCATACAGACGCATGTGTGATCCCTGGCTGCCACTAACATCACAGCATTCACCATCTTTCTGGTGATTCCTTCACCACACTAACAAACAGGAAGGGCCCCAGGGGAAACCATTCATAACATAGAGGCCTACCCTCTTATTGTATCCCCTTGTTGGCCCTGCCCAGCATGGGAAAGGCTTGTTCATCTGGACCAAGCCTCCCGTGACCCAACTAGCGCTAGGCTGATCTTCAAGCGGGCCACTCAGGTACTAGGATACTAGGGGAATCCAGCTGTCCCCACACCCAAAGGTCAGGCCCCAGTGGAAGCACTTTGCACTTTGTAATACATAAATTATTCTCTCCATAAAATAAATAAAATGTCTCACATTACAGCCTGCTGCAAAACATCCTCATTAACTGTAGGCTGTGAATTAAAACTGGCCACTTACGATGGCCATCAGATGAGTCCCGGCTGACTCCCGAATACACATACATGCTTGACTTGTCTCAGGATTTGCCCTACTCCTCCTAGTGGAGTATGGCTAGCCTATTGATGGACCGGAGAACAGCCAAGCCTGTCTAAACTTTAAGTGTTAAAACCGGATCAAATTAGCCAGCTTTAATTTTAGACAGAGTAGGACTAAAAATTTAGTCTTGGTTAAGTCTAGGATCTTTGCCCTAGGCCCAAGGTTTATGGTGGTTTGAAAAATTCTTATTACAAAAGTAATATTTGAAAAAATAAATAAATAAAAGAAAATAAAAAATGTACGTGTTTACCACTGAAATCTAAATTTTATTGATGATAAATAAGGTGAAGGAATATACTGTATATACTCGAGTATAAGCAGAGGCTCCTAATTTTACCACAAAACCTGGGAAAATCTATTGACTCGAGTATAAGTCGAGGGTGGGAAATGCATTGGTCACAGCCTCCCCAGTATATAGCCTGCCGGACCCTGCTCCATAGTATATAGCCAGCACCTGTCCCCCAGTATAAAGCGTGCAAGCCCATATCCCCCAGTATATAGCCAGCCCCCTGCCCCACTATATAGCCAGCCCCCTGCCCCACTATATAGCCAGCCCCCTGCCACAGCGTATAGCCAGCAGTGGGGGATGCTGGAAAGGTGAGTTTTAAAATATATATTTTTTTACTCGAGCATAACCCGAGTTTGGGTTTTCAGCACATTTTTTGTGCTGAAAAACTAGGCTTATACTCGAGTATATATGATACTTATACTCAAGCATATAGATGATATATTCCTGCTATTTATGAATAGTATCCGCAATGGGAATCGCCATTTGTCCCCCATAGTGAGGCAGCGGTTCACCTTGTGTGTCTGGATATTAAATACATTTCTGAACTCATTTGAAATGTCATCAGTGTCACAGCCCAGAATTTATGACACTTCTACATCAAGTCATTTTCCATAAAAGGTCACCGGCAGATTTGGCAGCCGCCAGTATCTCGAAATACCTGCAAGATGAAAACCTATTTGTCCTTCAAACAGAACTGGAAAAAAAATTCCTCCCCTTTACTGCAGAGCCATCACCTCCATAAAGCAGTGACGTGCACTATAACAAACCGGCCTGCGGCTGGCGCCGAGGGGCTGCTGTACGAGCCTTCTCTCCAGCACCTGCAATGAATAGTGCGTGGACGCGCAGCTGCGGGGATGACTGTCATGTGCTTTATGCAACCCGCTCACTAATTAGCGATAAGCAACAAGGCAAATCAAAAGCTCGTTCACTGGAATGGCCAATTACTTGTCTGCGTGATTAGCAAATATTTCATCCTTGAGCTGTCGGACCATGGAATCTAAAGCCAAGATGGAAGAAAATCTAGTAGGCAAGTGACATGATGAGCTGCTTGTAGTTCAGGCGGCACAGTAAGTATATCTACCAGGGTATGCTAAAGATGTTTTATGCTATAGTATATCGCTATCATATGTCACTGATTGCTAAGACACCACTATTGTACCAGCATTATAGTGCCCCTTTGGATATATACTGCTTTTAGGGTGACCAGTGGATTCCCCAAACTTTTTACATTACCAGTTGCTAGTTTCCAGAGATTCCAACTGGTAAAAGGTGGCAGGGTTCCGTGAAATGTGTCTACTTCGGACACCTCAGGCATGCGCACTGCGAATAGTGAAATCAAGGTCATTACACCTAGCTACACTGCGCATGCACCGAATATTGGCGCATAAGCAAAAAAAAGGGGTTGTACAAATCTCAGCCTGACTGGTGCACTGCGCATGTGGTGGTCGTCCCTGCGGAATTGCCTTTACCACCTTAATCTTAGGAACATGGCCACAATTAAATGGGTTGGCCAGTTTTCATGAAATCTATTCCATTAGATATGTACATTAGGCATGTATATGTACCTGTACCTTTGCTTCACTGTTCTCACTACACTGCCCTCTGCATACATACACAACTTCCTGTTTCTGACTCCTGCTGCCCATCCTAATGAGGTCACCCACTTTGCCTCTTTATCTTACAATCTGACAGACACCGGGAGAGGGAGAGGAGGATGCATCGTAACTCTGCTGCAGCTCCTCTGTTCATCAGTACTTAGATATGTAAACAAAGATCCATGGAGTTTGCAGACAGCACTAAAGAAAGTAGCAGGAACGCTGAATCCTTTGATGAACATTCAGAGATCATTATTAAGACAGTAAAAGCACATGGGCAACTTATGTAAAAGATTGGCCAAACCTTTTAAAGGTAAAAAAGCTGCATCAAGGTTCCCTTTAATACATTTCCAGTAGAGAAAAGATGCAATAATGAATTTAAAAGATGTTTTAGAAGAGATGGAATATTGAAAAAAATATTTCAAAATGTCATGATCGTGGTGGTCGACCTTTGGAAGACCAAAGAGCAACAGTGATACAATGCTGAATGTTTGAAGTTGCATTACTTTCAGCAGTGTCCAGGGACCCTAATCTTTACTTCACCTGGTGACTTAACAAGGACAGGAAGAGCCTACTGTCAATCACAGGATAAGGCGGACCACTTCTGTGGTCAATGATTGGCTGTGTAAGCACTTCCTGTTTGGAGAATAAGACCAGGAAGCAGAGACAGGAGAAAAAGACTGGTAGGGGATCGGTAAAGGTGAAAATACTGAGGGTTGCACGATGCAGGATGTATGTGATGTGGTCACAGAGGTTATGATAGGAGAACCTCTTTAGATAAGAAATATTCAAGCATAGATCCTTTTTAGTAACTTGAAATTCAAGGGCAACTTAATGACATATATTAAAGCTTATTCCCTGTATATATTATAGAGATCAATGCTCCGTACATTGCATTTATGCACTTTTGAGTTATCATTTGCCATTCCCACATCTGGCAACAGCTGGATTTTGGATAAAGAATCCCCTCTATGTATTTTTGCTTTTTATCCTCATATTAGTAGGGGTCCCCCCCTGATGAACAGGGGATATGCACCGAGCATGAACCGATTCCATTCCACGTTGTCTGTACTTAAGTCACCGGCAATTATTCTGCATGACAGCGTCAGACGTCAGAACGGTTCCATTTAAGAGAGAAACAAAGCAATTCTCATAATTAGATCATCGCGAAGTAACCAATGTCCAAGGGGAATCAATTAGCGTTTTCCAATTTATATGATTTATCAAGACAAGTGTATCATTGCCTCGGGTCATATTAAGAAGTCAAGTCTATATAGCGGGACCTCCTTTGGTTAATCTAGCTGAATATAGACTTGCACTGCTTAAAGGGGTATTACCATCTCTTTCACAACCTCCAACTCCTAATATCCTTTAAAGGAATCTACCTATGGAGGCAACTCTGTTGGTAGGTTCCTCCGAACGTCCTAAAAACAATAAACTAATTTTTCAATAATCCTTTTGTACTCCCAAACCTGAACTAAACTTTATCTCATATGCAAATTTTTGGCAGAGGCTACTCGGGGGTGGAGTACCCTCTCTGGGCTGCGGGAGCAAAGGCTACTCCAAGCCCCCTGTAGCCTAAGCTGCCCTACCTCCTTCCGCAACCCCAACATTCCCAAGCAACCAGTGTCATTAATTTCGGCACACAAGATGATTATTAGGCTCTCTACTGTAAGACATATGGTCCCACTTGATTGGGTAGAAACCTATAGCAGTGAAGGCTTGGAAATGGTGGGGAGCAATAAACTGGATAAAGGATACAAAGAGTTGGAGTAGTAAAGGTTTTCATCAAAAGATGACATATAGTATATGGAAAAACTGGAGGCCCACCCTCACTTATCTGTAGAATAATTAACTCCTGCTCACTCCCCCCCTCTCCTCTCCATAGACTTCTAAATATACTGACATCTTGGTGGGCTTCTCATTGGAGAACGTAGGGTGGAAGGGGTAGAAGGAAAACAGCTTGGTAAATAGAGAGAGAATCATTTATCTTGAATAAAGTCTATTAAAAAGATTCTTTCTGCCACTTTGTACTCAAAATTTAATGTTTATTGACCATTGAAATCACTTCAGTAGGACAACAAAGATAAAAGAGCTCACCTTCTGTCGGCGTAGTCGGTGTCAGCTCCGCCCCACCAGACATCAGAGTCATCTTCGGCGTCGGCAGAGTCAAAGTTGTCATTTTCATCAGCGGAAGGACAGCAGACAAACTCCACTCCCCGGAACTTATCAATGCCGCAAGGCAGGAGCATGCCATAGTCATGGAGACTCATACTTCTCTCACTGCAAGACTGGAAAACGGAAAAGCTTGGTCACAAAATAGCCGATATTGGGGTACAAGGCTAAATAATTGTACAAACTGATAGCATCCATGTAGAGTCCGCTAAAAGGTCAACTCATTATTTATTTTTATTTATAATTTACATAATTTCCAAATTGAGTCTAATTTGTTTAGCAAGTTGGACAACATGTGAAAATGGGATATTTGGGATAACAAAGAACGGGCATACTGGATACCAACATTCCTGATCTTGCAAATGGATGAGCTCTATTAAGTGTAGGAAACTTAAAAAGCTGGACATAACTTTGACAAGTACATTAATGGCTGTCAGCAGTGAACGCATCCAATAATGGCGACTCATGCGATAGAATACGTCATCGATATATCTCTATATCTATATTCGAGGACTAATAGCTTGAGGCTAAAACTGTAACTGTCGATCAGTCTAGTTTTGATGATATCAGCCTAGACCAGTGATAACCCTATGGTATATGTGCCATAGGTGGCACTCAGAGGGCACTGTATGGGCACCCGGGATGTGCCCCAGAGTTCACCAGACAGGCACAACGCATCCTCCCGTAGCACCGGGCACCCCAGGATATACTTTGCTCCATACTATTGACACAATCTGGACTACAGGACTAATGAGGAGGTGTGGATAAGGTCAGATTATCATGATTCTTTCTCAGGACACTGTAAATGTTTTTTTTTTGCCGCTTGGTCTCTAAAAGGTTCCCCATCGATGGACTCGTCCCAGAGTCAGCCTCTTCATTCCGCTGATGGCGAGGCCTCCGGGGTCTGACCTCAATGATCTCGATAACATAAACCACTTCAAGAAACACATGGATCTTACTGCAGTATCTTTAGCTGAATCTCCTTCTATTAAAGTTTAGTTTTTCGGACCCGTCCTTTTCTTCACTTATCTATATGAATGTTACAGCTCTAATTAAAATTTCTTAACTGCAAATGTTCTCCCGATCTCCTGGGGACTGAACACCCCGTTTAGTATTCATAGAAAAAATAGAATAGAAAACTTATAATACACTAATAATCACATGACCCATAGATGGATCTATATGTCGCCTGTATAGAGATGTAGCAGTGCTGGGATGATCAGAACCGCAGGGCTTATGACTATGTGATATATGTGACTATATGTAATATGTGAGCTAGTGGTGTGATCCATCGCTTTCCACTACAGTTCCACCAGAGCGGATGCTGGGTGTTGTACTTGGCCGGGATATTGAAAGATGAATGGCGGCCCGCCTCGGTCACGGTGCAGCGAGTTTGCTCATCGGACTGTGACCAAATGCCATAGATATCTATGGGGGCCGGATCACAGGCCCCCCCATATAGTTGTGTGAATGGTGCCATAAATGTACAATAATACAGATTTCCAGAGACAATACCTAACACTGTTTGTATGGTCAAAACTGCTGACAGATTCCCTTTGAAAGAGACCCGTTACTGGACCTGACAAGTCTGAATTCTCCATAACAATGCTAGAGCATTATTTCCAGGGGCGTAACTATGAGAGGCTGGGCCCCATAGCAAACTCCTGAATAGGGCCTCCCACACTATTATACACACAATTATATACCTACATACATAAACATACAGCTCTTTACTCATACACACACATTTATACACTCTTACACACATTTATATAATCGCACACATACACACACATACATTGCCCTATACATACAGCATATAAGCACAAATCCAGTACATACACATCACAGATACACACATGTATACAGTATATATACACATCATATATGCTGTTATATACATATTATGGTGTACAATGTGCAGCATAATATGTATATATTGGTGCACATCATCCATTCTTTAGTGTCAGGTCAGATGATGGGGCCCTCTGACACTGTGGGCCCCATAGCGGCTGCTATGGCTGTTACTGCGGTAGTTACGCCCCTGATTGTTTCTTATTAGTTCTGTACTGTGCATTGCCTCAGTTATGCCTCTTAGACATTTAGGATTTCCTGTTCTATTTTTTAGTGGGAAAACTGATTGGACAAAGTCAGTAGAAATAACAGCAGGAATAACAGAGGAATAGTGTCAATACTTTACATGTTACTAATAGATAAAGACATATGGGGGAGATTTATCAGAAGTATCTGAAAGCAAAACTGTTCTAGTCGCCCATGGCAACCAATCAGAGCTCAGCTTTTATGTTCCCACAGTTGTTTTTAAAATGGAAGTTGAGCTCTGATTAGCTGTCATGAATAATTAGAAGAGTTTTACCTCAGATTCTTATGATAAATTTCACCCTGTGGTCTATGGGGACCCAAAGGTCCTTAGGTATGGGTATGTTTCCCGCTTGAGGCCCAGAAATCTTAGGTTATGTATATTACATTATTAAAGGCGGCGCTCCACTTCACAGTGAATACAGCATGAATGTAATGTTAGGCCGTACATCAGCGCCATCAATAGACACTAGTGACAGGCTGCGGCCTGCTGCGGGTGATGGATGCCTCTGCTGAGTCCAGGCGACAGGTCACGGGAGATGTGATACACTGATAAATACGATGACATTTTGAAGAATATGTTTAACATTTGTGTTACCTCTTTGGCGACAGTGTGCCAGTGCAGATGTGTCTCGCAAATATCCATCCTCTCTTGGTGAAGGAAGCGACATTTATCAGGAACCAGAAGAGCGTCGCTAACAAATTCCCCAACTGCAAAACGAAGATAAAGACACGAAATTAGAGTAAAATCATCACCAGTGCAATACAGCTACATGATCAACACAATGCAAGGGGACAGAGACAACAATCACCCTGCCAGGACCTGATGATAGATTTCATGAATACTATCACAAGGTCCTGGCATGGCGATTGTTCATGGACAGATAGAGATCACATGACCCTTCATCTGCAGCCATTTCAAGGTCAGGAATGTCTGACTGATGAGGTAAAAGATAGGAGGCTTCACTACCTGATATCCTGCCGCCCACATTTACACACAGACAGTACAAAAAACATGAATGGATAATCCCTGTAAGATTTTTTGAGGAAAAGCTTTTTCTTTGCATCCAAAATCTGATGCAAAACTTCCAATATTTGCCAATTTGACGAATTGGATTCTGTCCTATCTGGTTATAAGGGTTTATTTACAGCCGTTTTGACCCATATACCTGAAAATTTGCTTGGCTAAAAGCTATTCCTTCTGATTTCCAGATATGCATGCATCCTCAGCCTGGCCAAATGTGCATGTGCTAGTAATGGATAGAGAATGATCACTTGTTGAAATTCAAAAAGGTTGATCCTTATATATCCCTTGGGGATATACACATCGGATAAGTAGGTTGTGACAACTATATTCTTACGTATATACAGTACTTAGACTTGATACATAATAAAACTATATACAGGCGGTCCCCTACTTAAGGAAACCTGACTTACCGACGACCCCTAGTTACAGAGGGACCCCTCTGCCCCCTGTGACCTCTGGTGAAGCTCTCTGGATGCTTTACTATAGTCCCAGACTGCAATGATCAGCTGTAAGGTGTCTGTAATGAAGCTTTATTGATAATCCTTGGTCCCATTACAGCAAAAAATTTTGGAACTCATTGGGGCAAAAAAAAAAAAAAATTGTCTGGAACTACAATTATAAAATATACAGTTTCGACTTACATACAAATTCAACTTAAGAGCAAACCTATGGACCCTATCTTGTATGTAACCCGAAAACTGCCTGTAATATACATAATAATTTAATAAAGCAAAGTGTTTCTCACATGTAGATTACTACTATAGTATATGCTATGTTTACAATGCAAATTATACTACAAAGGAGAATACTACTACTATATATCTATAATACTACTATATACACACACACTATGTACCGTAGTTTTCTACTACATCTATAATTATACTACAATGCCCTTTATCTATAGAAATGAGGGTACGTGCTGCTAATAAAATTACTTGGATTTATTGATCATCAGTAAATATGACCAATTCTATAAAAGCAGAAGTTTAGATGGTCTGGAGCATTTGGACAGAATGTCTAGTAGCAAAGTCAACAGCAATGATACTGGAGAAGCAATTTGTGGTTTATAATATGTTAATAACCCCCCCCCCCCACCCAACCATACAATAAATTCACTAAGCGAAAATCCAGCGGATACGTAATGATCCTGTGTGTTGGGAACGTGCAAAACTCCATTACAGCCGCATCAAAAAGTTATTGTAAACTGCCATCAGGAGTCTGTGAACTTTGTCAGATCAGCCATCCAAGCCGCCTAGCGGGGAGCAAATCTAGATGAAAAAACGGGGTCACGGTCAGACTGCAAAACACTACATGAGAAGCTCCCACTGTGCGGAAACATGGAACGGCCCGCGCTTCAGTAAGACTGCAAACTAAAATAATAGGGGTTCTTACATTTCAGATATCAACAAATTTCATCTGACAGGAGCAAAGGTAGGGAGAAGAACGGAGGTACATGAAGGAATCGGGAAACACAGTTATGGAACTCAATAAAAAGAGTTTAACAGTTTAGGCTGAAACACAAGGTATTACATGTACAACATCTTCCATATGAAGATTCAGCAATGGACACGTACAGCATTGAGGGAATGGGGGGGGGGGGTGGCCCAGGTGCAGTAGCTTAACCTGCCAGCAGGGGGTATCGACAAGTGACATCATTGGACACGGAGTGCTGCTACCTCTTTGATTTACTGCTGAATGCAGCGGTCTTGGATCAGACACGCCGTAGCCTGCACCCACCGGGTTGAACCCCTTTTCTTTACTGTGCCGCCCACCCACACAGCAGTTGACAAGTGACATCAATATTTGGGATCATAGTCAGCTCAGATCTCCGTCACTTAACTTAGACTCTCTTGGTCTATGCTTTTGTCTCAGATAATTTGCTCAAAGATTTAGTCGCCTATCAGAAGGTAACAACAATAGAAGAACAAAAACGCACCAAAAAATTAAGAGGGAGGGAGGGAAGGAAAGGAAAGGGAAGGAAAGGGAAGGAAATGGAAGGGAAGGGAACAAGGGAAGGAGGGAGGGAAGGAGGAAAGGAGGGAAGGAGAACAATGGAGGAAGAAAACAAAGAAGAAAAGAAAAGAATGGAGAAAGAAGGAAGAAAAAGAAAAAAAATATGGAAAAGAAAAGAAAGGAGGAAGGAAGAGGAAGAAAGGAGGAAGGAAAGAGAAAGAAGAAGAAGAAAGAAAGAAGAAGGTAGAGAGAAGAAGAAATGAGGCAGGAGGAACAGAAAAATGGAGACAGGAGCAGGGAGAAGGAAGACAAAAGTAGGAAGAAGGAAGAAGAAAATATTTAAAAAAGTATGATTGATTGACATTAATTGGTCCCAGATTATAAAATATTCAGGATTATTTCTCTGAGCAGTTCTCTGATTGGCTCTCTCAAATGAGTTTTCTCTTTATGTCCTCCAGAAATTTTCCATGACATTGCCGACTAACATTATGAATAATCATAGGCCTGATGAAAGGAGGAGGCGTAGAGGGAAACATTGCGACCAAACCACCGGTCAGCCCCAATATAAAGTGACTGACTCCGTATCCTGTGGATTAGCAGGATCAGGAATAAATGTCCCATCATCCATGAGGACGGCGGGAAATTGTGCATTTGTGAGCTGCAATCCGGCCTCCCATCTCCAGCGCTTGGTGCGATGACTACGCCAATGTGATTTAACGTGATTAATGCAGGAGGCTCCTCCACCCCCTTGGACATACAACAACTTGCACAAGTTTGCCAAATCTGCAAATGGAAGCAATGATGCCCTGTCCAAAACAGACAGCAAGTCTCCAGAGATCCGATCGGACCGATCAGCTCCAAAACAAGAGGAATGCAACAGCTCAGACAGATGGAGGGAGATAGATTAGACTGTGCTACACGGAGAGACTGGCTATGAAATCAATAAAATCTGCTACAATTTATAGATTATTAAACAGTGAATCTGTATATACAATCAGAATCCAGCTAATGTTACCCATTAGAGAACTATCTATTGAGTGCAATGGGAAAGAGTAGTGAGCATGCTCTGTAGTAGGGGCAGAGGTCACCGCGCAGTGAGAGGGGAAGCTATCACTTACTGGCAATGTCTGATCCTGTGTTATCTGCCTCCAGTTATAGAATATAACCAGTCTACTATGATAATGTGCCTGTGCCGAAAAGTGATCTTCACACAGCAGGAAGAGCCACCATGAGTCATATTTCCGCTCTGGATGAAAACATATTGTCCAATATAAGGCTTTTACAAGAATGGCTTTATTTAGACTTGGCATCACTCATACTATAACTTGGATCAGAAGGGATGGTAAGCGATTAATGAATTCTCAATAGGGTCCGACAAATGAAACCCCAATCGGTGGTGTGTGGCTTGCCTTGTTTAAAAAAAGGGGGAGTGATTTATACATAATACAGGCGGTCCCTGAGTTAAGTACAAGATAGGTTCTGTAGGTTTGTTCTTAAGTTGAATTTGTATGTAAGTCGAAACTGTATATTTTATAATTGTAACCCCAACCAAAAATGTTTTGGTCTCTGTGACAATTGGATTTTAAAACTTTTTGGTTGTCATAAGAACCAGGATTAACACTAAAGCTTCATTACAGACACCTGTGATAACTGTTATAGCTGATCATTGTAGCCCAAGGATAAAGTACAGTAAGTTACCAACATCCAGAGGTCCGTTTGTAACAGGGGTCGTCTGTAAGTCTGGTGTCAGGGAGCGCCTGTACTTAATTGATTTATGGGGTTGTGTTTATTTATCTTCTGCTTTAGGAAATCAAGGAAATCTAATGTGAACATAAACCAATGATGAGATTGGAAGGTTGGAACTGGTAGATCTACGTAATGTTGAGGGTTGTCCTTGATTCCGATTTTACAAGTCTCCTGCCGCCTCCAGCCGAGATGCCGATGTTATGAAATTCCGGTAGCAAGGATTCATGGCCCAGCCAAAATTTGGAAAGAAATTATAGTTAAATCCTGGACAGAGGTCGTACAGGACCTCCAAAGACCTCATTTGTATAAAATTACAGAGAGCGTATGGGGTGAGACACACCAGGCCCAGAGTCTGCCTGCTTAGAGGGAGGTAAGCATTTACCAGATTGCAAAACTGGAGATGTTGCAACGTTTTCAGATTTTTTTGGACTATGTAAGACTTTAATTTTGAAGATTAATATACAAGCATCTGTTCTTTTTCTAAATCTGCAAATACAAAGCATGTTCCTTAGCGGAAGGAATCGATCAGCGCCTTTTGACAAAGTCATAAGTTAAGGGGGAAAAAAAATAAAAATTCACTGTAAAAGTTTTGCATACATTTTTTTTATAGAGGTGAGGCTATGGTCACACTTTGTGGATTTAATATGGAGATCTGGATGGATTCTCCACCGAAATCCACATCAGAGTTATATAGATCTGTATGGTCATGCACATGAGTGTTGGCCATACAAAGCAGTAGAGAGACTTAAGTATTCGCAATGGAGAGATCTGACGACTGCTGTGCTCTTAGCTCTCACCCCCCTGTAGAAGGCTTCTGGTTAAATACTACAGCGAAGGGGCTGTGTAGTAGTTTAGTTCAGGCAGCTAAGAGCAAAGGAGTGCAATTCACTGCTCCTATATGACGAGTGCAGATTTTTAACTAGGGAATTCAGGAAATCTACCATCAAAATGAAGCCTCATAAACCAGGGACACTTGCTCATATATCCAGGCACCTTGACTTTGGTTATCTGATATTTGTTATTTATGGCCTCCTTCCTTCTAAAATCAGCTTTTAAAATTTTGCTAATGCGTCAGAAGGGCTCTTGGGGTTGTTACCATAGCCCCACCGTGCTGTAGCTTCACAATCTGCCAGATGAATGGGGAATACGTTTTTAGGGAGCAGGGGGGAGGACAGTGTAAACTTCCTTTTCAGAACCCTTCTGGCTTTAGCAGAATTATTCTCATTCTGATGAGACAATCCTAGAATTTGTCATATCAAGGGGTCATTTACTAAGGGCCCGATTCGCATTTTCCCGACGTGTTACCCGAATATTTCCGATTTGCGCTGATTTTCCCTGAATTGCCCCGGGTTTTTGGCGCACGCGATCGGATTGTGGCGCATCGGCGCCGGCATACATGCGATGGAAATCGGGGGGCGTGGCCGAGAGAAAACCCGCCGGATTCGGAGAAACCGCCGCATTTAAAAAAAAAAAAAAGTGTCGCGAAAATTGCACTTACCTTCACTCGGCCCGGCTCAGTGTATTCCAGTGCGTTCCGATGCTCTTCAGCGCAGCAGAGACATCTGGTGGACGGCGGAGGAACTACCTTAATAAATACCGGCCTGACCCGAATCCAGCGCAGAGAACGCGCCGCTGGATCGCAAATGGACCGGGTAAGTAAATCTGCCCCAATGTGTTCTCACATTGACAACCCTAATAAATCAGTAAGGTTGTAATATATCTTCCCCCACTACAGGCTCAACAGGATGTTTTCCACCATAATGGGAAAGAATTTTCACAAAAGAATTTTAAAGCAAAGTAAGATAAAAATAAAAACGGAACTTGTTGCTGATGTGGTTGACAGGGGACAGGTACATCATTACCTTGGTTAGGGAAAGTGATGCTGTTATTAGGAGATGAAAGTAGGAGGCCTAAGCATACAAATAGCAATGTTTCACAGCATGTTTGAGAAAACACAGATCAAAGGACGACACAAAAAGACTACACACAAACATGCATCTCCGAGCAGATAGTTCTATCGAGTAATGAAAAAATCCCTTTTGATCTTTTTGGCCTAGGAGGATTACATTTGAGAGATAAAAACAGGCTGGAGCTAGAAGACTAAATTGCAAGCACGGAGAGACGTGGAACTCAGAAGTCAAGGCTTTAATCATCAAAAAGTTACAAAAATAAATAATAATATAACCATCAACCAAACATAATAACCAACCCTGTAAAAATGGGTTCTCTCAATGATCAGGACTTGGGATACAAAAGGATCAAGTGGCCAATCGGTTCCTTAAGTTGATTCGTCAAAACCAAGAGACTATAATGGGCCAAACAGTGATGGTCAGTGATGTAATCACCAAGAGTTGTCTAATGATAGAGACGCAATGACTGGGCTATTCGCGACAACAAGTTCGTTGGTAGGTTCTGGTGCCCCACGGTTGCCGGAATAACAGTGTTGGAACTGTATCAAAAACGTAACGGTGACCTATCCTTCATGTTGACCCAATATAAAATGGACATATTGCACAAACCTGAACATAGCAGGTTTTCTTTCACCTCATTTGGACATCATGACTACATACCAAGGACATTCATGCCAGAGGTGCCCCCTTAATGACAGTGGCCTCTTTAAGCAGGACAATGGTCCGCTCATGCAATAATTGTTCAGGTATGGTTTGAAGATCATGACAAAAGTTGGCATCCTTTACTCCACATTCCTTATATCCCAATTCCATTGAGCTGTCACACGCCCGATCCATGAAGGTCACAACTCACAGCTTAAAGAGTGAAAAGATGCACTATGAACATCTACGTGCTAGAAAGCCCATCACCATTGCAGAGATCTTGAGTTCACCGAGCAAAAGTGGAACCTCTATATTATTTGATAGGTGGTTTTAACATTCTGGCTGATCGTGCATTGTAAGTATTTGATACATTGGCCCACTTTTGGTGGCATCCTATGAAGAATGCATGAACCTAAGAGCCATCAAATGGGAAATTGTTTGGTGATGCACAATCCAGTCGAAAGGGGATTGAGCTGCAGTAAGTCTATATACTGAGTGGACATGAGTGAGGAGGTAATGTTCATTCCAAAAGTTGATCGGAAGGTAGACCACCGCTATGCGGATATTTGAGAACCTGGTCAAAGGACTGGTCATCAATATTATGGTCCTGGAAAACCCTTTAACTTGTCTGAGATTTCTGCTGCAGCAATCTGCCTCCCAGCCAGAGATACCAATATAACATGCAGGGTTGAACCTGAACTTTCGGCTTCATTAGGCGAGCTATAGATCGGCGTCACCCCCACCGGATCCAGTAGTAATATATAAGGGGATATTTTAGTATGTGGGTTCTCCATGCATGCTGACATCTGGTGTAAAGAAGCACAGTTTAAGTGTCAGGTCCTGCTCTGTAGTAAGTCACTTCTGATGCTGCCGTCCATCTTGCTGCAGGTGGTGCTGCCTGAGGCAAGAAGCTCAACTCGCCTCATTACATGTAAACGTTTTAGTCACAGACTACCACTGCTATTTTAGAGGCTTCAATATGAACCTCCTTACCCGACAGCAATGGCGAGAAATCTATGAGTAACACATAATATTGTGACAGCAACTTCACTGGATGATCTAATGCACATCCATCTATAGACAAGCAGAATTTTCTCAAAACTTCTGCTCCAGACGATACAGTGAGGAACGCGACATGTCTTGCACTTTGGCCTCCAATTAGAGGAAACCAAATGTTAAATAACACGAAAAAGAGAATCTGATCCGTAAGGCCGACTTGAAGATGACAGCCATCTCCTCCACCCCCAAGACAGCTGGCACTCCAATGTATATACCCTAAGGGCAAGACCGGGGCACAATCTAAGGGCTACAACTGTCAGGAGAAACGATAGCAATAATCAGAGGTGATACAAGGATTCCAGAAATATATTACCAAAAATATACATTGTGAGCGGAATCATTTTATGAATAACTGGATTCTACAATTTCAACCCAAAAAGAGTGCCGATATTGGAAAATTAAACCATTAAATAATTCTAAAATGTAGAATAACTGAAATGCTAAAAAAATTGTTAAAAATTTCTATTTATTCTAAAATTGGAGCCTTTCATAATTCTTTACGGTAGAGATATCTCTCCGCTGGTGAAACATGAAGCTTTGCAGACGTAGATCCTGAGCCGTCACTCACATTAACCACATCACTTGCTTTAAGGAGCGTAAAACGCCAATCAATACGGAAGTTAATGTCTCCTATGGGAAGGCGCAGGCTACGTCTCCTCTCTGCGTGGAGAGGTGCGATCAGAAGCCGTTCATCTCCCTCCCGGTGTGAAAGGTTATCCGGAGGACGCCAGACACACGAGGTTTGGAAGGAAAGTAAATATTTTTTTAAAAACTGAAAAAAAAAAAAAAACAAAAACAGGAAAGGTACAAATATTTTTAAAGGAACTATTCCACTACAATGTGGGCATCTTTTATTGGTTTGGTTCCATAAGAAACTGGAATCATTAACCCCTTTGTGACCAAGGGTCCCCGATGCCTAAATTAATAACAATTTTTAATTAGCTTTTCATGACCTGTGAGACTTTAAATTTCATAATTTTATGAATGCTTTTTAAAATAAAATTAGCAGACAAATAGATAAAAATGTGAAAAAAGTGGTTGAAAGAAGGCCATTATCTTACCTATTTAAAGGGCAACTACGACCAGGATGAAGGATTGTAAACCAAGCACACTGACATACAGGTGTGTGTCCCCTCTGGCAGGATCTGCTTTTATTTCAGCTTCTCATACCCTTGTTTATATTGATGATATTTTTAGGTATGGTTACACAGATCTCCAGGACGTTACCTATACGGTCTGCAGCCATTTACAGTCAAAAGTGTTGAATTCACCAACAAATTATAAAATTATGGTAATAATATGACCAGACACAGGAGCAGGCTAAGGTGTAGAAAAGGTTTAGGAAAATGTAATACCAGGAACACAAAACAACCTGTGTCCTACGAGAAGAAGGTGATTATGTAATTGGTTCAGACATTGGAGGTCAATAGTTGGAGTGTTATATAAAGGCTTTAAAGGATCGGGCATATTAGGTTATTTCAGTCTCAGCTCCAAGGTTTTTTACGTTACGATTGGATTTTGGGAATCTGTTGTGCAACAAAATCATTAGATGAGACTCTCAAAGTGCTTCACTCCAATCCACAATTCTGATGCTTTGGTAGCAGCCTCCTGGCATTGAGCACTAGGCTGTCCGCATGAACACCAACAGTTAACAATGTATGTAACACATCCTCAGCTCTCTTCAGGAAATTAACCTCATCAATCATTACCAGCACAAGGCCTGTCAAATAAAAATGATTTTTCCTGGAAGCAGAGTTACTGAGCGAACAAAACGGCGTTATTGATAAACGTCACATGGCCAATAAACGCACTGGGGGGGGGGGGGGAAAGAGGCAAAAACAGCATTAAAAGCAGAGTTACACGGATGATTTTTCCTCCCACCTGCTTAAAGGGAACACGACCTAGTAAACCAGTCCTGGTGCAATTATACAGAAGCTTGAGAAATCCCACAAGTTGGGAACCAATGGCGCCGGCACCAGAGTTTTTGCGATTTTGATGAAGTAGAACCTCTATTTTTTTCCAGCTCGTAAACAATACAAGACATGTTTACACCAATCGCTTATATTCTGCAGTTTATATGTTACCAAAAAAAAAACCACCAACAAGATTCAAGGAAATCCATGAAAATCACCATTTTTCCGACTGAAAGTCTTGTATGTCCATATTTTGGCACAATCTACACGAATGAAACCATCTAGGACGGTAAACCACTGGTGGTACCAGGGATTATTGGAAGCCGTTCTTCAGAGTTGTTAATTTTTTTTTCTGTCCTCTTTGTTCCAATCATTTCAAGGTAGGTCCTTCAACTGGGTTGCAAAGTCGTGTTATAGAAAACTGTACAAACTCTCACTATAGAAGGCATGGCCACGATTCGTGTTACCACTAGAGATGAGCGAGTATACTCGTCCGAGTATACTGCTCGGTCGAGTATTAGCATACCGGACGGCTCGTTACTCGGACGAGTATCTCGCCGGCTCGAGATCGAGCAGTAATTAATAAAATAAATTGAATAAAGTATTTTTATTGAAAAAAAAAATATTACACATGTTTGCAGATGTTTTACTTGTAAGAACACATTGAAATAACACATTCTTCACTTTCCAGGTGTTCGCGCGTGTCTCCGCTAAGTTCGGAGATGTTCGGAACATCTGGAATGTGAAGAATATTGGTCTTTCAATGTGTTCTGCAATAAATGGTCCTGTATTCACTGTTTTTAAGTTTAATTCTATTCTTCACTTTGCAGCTGTGCGCGCGTATCTCTGAACCTATCGGGAGACACGCGGCAACCTGCAATGTGAAGAATAGAATTAAAAACATTAAAACAGTGAACACACGAACATTTAAGGGCAGAACACATTGAAAGAACACTATTCTTACATTCAGATGTTCTGAACATCTCCTAACTTAGCGGGAGACACGCGCCACACCGGAAAGTGAAGAATAGTGTTATTTCAATGTGTTCTTACAAGTAAAATCTGCAACATCTGGAAATTTTTTTTGCACTGTTCTTTACTGTTCAGTTTTATTAAAATTGCTCGGGTCTCATTGACTTCAATGGGGCTCGTATTCGAGACGAGCACTCGAGCATCTGGAAAAGTTTGTCTCGAATAACGAGCACCCGAGCATTTTAGTGCTCGCTCATCTCTATTTACCATCCATAACAAATGCCATCAGCCCATGAAAGTCAAGTCACTCTCCGTTTTCTACTGCAATTATTCTAACAATTTAAAAAAAAAAAAAAACACTGGAACAAACTTCCACCTGAACTCTGTCCATTGACTCCCTTTGAAAAAATAAATAAAAAAAAAAAAACAAGAAAAAAAGTGAAAAAAACTAACACCTAGGAGCCCAGGCCCCTCAGGTTCATATGCAAACTTTATAATTATAATATTTTGTAAAAAAAAATGTTAAGAAGCTAAAAGAAAAGCAGGTCCTGCCAAGATGTCAGTGTGCTTGGTTTACAATCCTTCATCCTGGTGGTAGGTGTCTTTAAATAAATTTTAGGGTACATGTACAATTTTTTTAATGGAAAGCAACAAAATTTCAAAGACTTCAAGGGATACAACGGAAAAAGTGGGATGCCCGTTTTTTTTTTCTGAGGTTTTCTGTTTTTTTTTTTTTTTTTTAAATGTGTCTTGACTTTCAAGTGGACCTACCTCTTCAAAGTGAGGAATTGCAGCTATCGATTCTAAGAATTACTTACAAACCAAGCACAAGAACCAAACTTGAAGTTAAGAGGGACAAGGAGGAGAGAACAAAAGACGGAATTCATATCCCATGGTCATAAATAACCAATATATGAATGGCTCCCAAACATCCTGGTACCGCAGTGATTGAGCATCAGAGAGAGAGAGTCCCTTAATCTAGCACTAAAAACGGAAATCCACTATAAACAATTTTATTCCATTCTCTTCTTACAGCATAAAACTTCTCAACATCAACATAGTGATGGTTTAGCATCCTAGATGGTCTTCAATTGGGCTGGGTCTGGAAAAATGATGGATGACATTATTTAAAATGGACCAAATATATATTTTTTGAATTTCAAGAAGAACAGCGCCATCTCTACTAGTGGTGAATTAGGTAATTGCAACTCAAGTCCATATCGTCCCATACCACCAGGCGCGGCAGACACCAAGTCTAAGCAGTGAAGGTGTTCGGTATGTAATGGAAGGAAATGAAAAGAAATTACGTGGTGTGTCACCGAGGTTCTGTTCCCCTCTCCCTTCACAACAATTCTCAGCATCACTAATCCCATTATAATACACGCTGGGTCAAATAAGCAGTCACAAAAGCAATACGGTGAGAAGACAAGGACGCACGCTGCTCAGCCACCGGGGCAAAGCGAGAAAACACAAGGAACACGAGCAAAAGGGGAAAAATCATAGAGAAGAAATGTGCCCAGAATGTGGGAATCTTGAATTGAATTTTATGTTCTATGAATCCCTAGTTGGAGAAGGTTCTAGAATCTATCCTAACTTTCATTATTCTACCATCGATAGCTACGTATATATTTTTTTACAATAAAACAATTTTTTTGGGAGGGCAGGGGAGACACAAGTTTTGCAGTAACGTTCACAAAAAATTTTTTCAAATTTTTTTCCACTCAAATTGAATTCCATTTTGTTTTCACCCAATGTAGTAGTTAAAAATTTCCATGGCAATAACTAATATATATAATGTTTTTTTGTTAAGATGATTGTTGAGATAATTTCTGCTTGAATTCCAGTACAGGTCACTGTAGAAAACATCTCGGAAAAGGGAGGCAGCTGCTCATTGACTCTGATGTCTGTGAGATTGTATGCGTGAGAGGGGAGAGGGAGCTGCAGAGAGGACGTGATATCTCAAAATAATATTGAAAAAAAGGCAAAGAATACTACATCCCAAACATGGTTAAAGCTGAGAAAGGAGGGAAGGTTTTTATTGTAGTATAGTTATAGATTATTGGAAGCCGTTCTTCAGAGTTGTTAATTTTTTTTTCTGTCCACTTTGTTCCAATCAATTTCAAGGTAGGTCCTTCAACTGGTTGCAAAGTCGTGTTATAGAAAACTGTACAATACTCTCACTATAGAAGGCATGGCCACGATTCGTGTTACCACTAGAGATGAGCGAGTATACTCGTCCGAGTATACTGCTCGGTCGAGTATTAGCATACTCGGACCGGCTCGTTACTCGGACGAGTATCTCGCCGGCTCGAGATCGAGCAGTAAATTAATAAAATAAATTGAATAAAAGTATTTTTATTGTAAAAAAAAAATATTACACTGTTTGCAGATGTTTACTTGTAAAACACATTGAAATAACACTATTCTTCACTTTCCAGGTGTTCGCGCTTGTCTCCCCTAATTTCGGAGATGTTCGGAACATCGGAATGTGAAGAATATTGTTCTTTCAATGTGTTCTGCACTTAAATGGTCCTGTATTCACTGTTTTTAATGTTTTAATTCTATTCTTCACTTTGCAGCTGTGCGCGCGTATCTCTGAACCTATCGGGAGACACGCGCGCACACCTGCAATGTGAAGAATAGAATTAAAACATTAAAAACGTGAACACACGAACATTTAAGGCAGAACACATTGAAAGAACACTATTCTCACATTCCAGATTTTCTGAACATCTCCTAACTTAGCGGGAGACACGCGCAAACACCTGGAAAGTGAAGAATAGTGTTATTTCAATGTGTTCTTACAAGTAAAACATCTGCAAACATCTGGAAATTTTTTTTGCACTGTTCTTTTACTGTTCAGTTTTTATTAAAAATCTCGCGGTCTCTCCCATTGACTTCAATGGGGCTCGTTATTCGAGACGAGCACTCGAGCATCTGGAAAAGTTCGTCTCGAATAACGAGCACCCGAGCATTTTAGTGCTCGCTCATCTCTAGTTACCACTCCTTAACAAATGCCATCAGCCCATGAAAGTCAAGTCACTCTCCGTTTTCTACTGCAATTATTCTAACACAATTTAAAAAAAAACAAAACACTGGAACAAACTTCCACCTGAACTCTGTCCATTGACTCCCTTTGAAAAAATAATAAAAAAAAAAACAAGAAAAAAAAGTGAAAAAATAACTAACACCTATGGAGCCCAGAGCACCTCAGGTTCATATGCAAACTTTATAATTATAATATTTTTGTAAAAGAAAGATGTTGAAAAGCAGGTCCTGCCAAGTATGTCAGTGTGCTTGGTTTACAATCCTTCATCCTGGTGGTAGGTGTCTTTTAGGGTACATGTACAATTTTTTTTTTTAATGGAAAGCAACAAAATTTCAAAGACTTCAATGGGATACAACGGAATAAGTTGGAACGCCAGTTTTTTTTTCTGATGTTTTCTGTTTTTTTTTTTTTTTTTTAAATGTGTCTTGACTTTCAAGTGGACCTACCCCTTCAAAAGTGAGGAATTGCAGCTATCGATTCTAAGATATTACTTAAAAACCAACTGCAAAGACCAAACTTGAAGTTAAGAGGGACAAGGAGGAGAGAACAAAAGACGGAATTTCATATCCCATGGTCATAAATAACCAATATGATGAATGGCTCCCAATAATCCCTGGTACCGGCAGTGATTGAGCATCAGAGAGAGAGAGTCCCTTTAATCTAGCACTAAAAACGTAACTTCCACTATAAACAATTTTATTCCATTCTCTTCTTACAGCATAAAACTTCTCAACATCAACATAGTGTATGTGGTTTAGCATCCTAGATGGTCTTCAATTGGGCTGGGTCTGGAAAAATGATGGATGACATTATTTTAGAATGGACCAGAATATTTTTTTTTTGGAATTTCAAGAAGAACAGCGCCATCCTCTACTAGTGGTCGAATTAGGTAATTGCAACTCATGTCCATATCGTCCACTACCACCAGGACGCGGCAGACACCAAGTCTAAGCAGTGAAGGTGTTCGATATGTAATGGAAGGAAATGAAAAGAAATTGCGTGGTGTGTCACACGAGGTTCTGTTCCCCTCTCATCTTCACAACAATTCTCAGCATCACTAATCCCGTTATAAATACACGCTGGGTCAAATAAGCAGTCACAAAAGCAATACGGTGAAGCAGACAAGGACGCACGCTGCTCAGCCACCGGGGCAAAGCGAGAAAACACAAGGAACACGAGCAAAGGGGGAAAATCATAGAGAAGAAATGTGCCCAGAATGTGGGAATCTTGAATAGAATTTTATGTTCTATGCATCCTCTAGTTGGCAGAAGGTTCTAGAATCTATCCTAACTTTCCATTATTCTACCATCGATAGCTACCGTTATATATTTTTTTAACAATAAAACAATTTTTTTTGGGAGGGGCAAGGGAGACTACAAGTTCTGCAGTAACGTTCACAAAATATTTTTTTCAAAATTTTTTCCACTCAAATTGAATTCCATTTTTTTTTCACCCAATGTAGTAGTTAAAAATTTCCATGTACAAATAACTAATATATATATATTTGTTAAGATGATTGTTGAGATAATTTCTGCTCTGAATTCCAGTTACAGGTCACTGTAGAAAACATCTCGGAAAGGGAGGCAGCTGCTCATTGACTCTGATGTCTGTGAGATTGTATGCTGTGAGAGGGGAGAGGGAGCTGCAGAGAGGACGTGATTATCTCTAAAATAATATTGCAAAAAAAAAAAAAAGGCAAAGAATACTACATCCCAAACATGGTTAAAGTCGAGAAAGGAGGGAAGGTTTTTATTGTAGTATAGTTATTTATATTAGGAGGGTTATGATTGTCATATCATCATAACATTGCAAGTAACAGTTAAGAAGTTTCAGTAAAATAAAATAAAGTGAACATTGGAAATATGATCTTAGTAGACAATACCCGATAAAAAAAAATTCCATTAACTACTGGTATGAATGGAGGACTTTACCTGGTGAACAGGACAAGTTTAATTTAGAAGATTAAAGTACAGTGAGAAGTCAAGAATTGGCTGGAGAGCAGATTTCGACAATTGAAAGCTAAGAAAATGTGATGGGGCCTATAAAATCTAAACAAAAATTGGGCTGCCCACTTCAGTTTTAAAGGCTGTATCGGGTAGTCTGAGGTTGGGTCCTGGGCTCTTCCAAGGGGTGGGACTCTAAACACGCTAATGGTAGTGTGTATGTATATGAATAGATTCATAAAATACGTTCCAGGGGTCCTGACCCCAGCACCCCCTCATAGCTCAGAAGATACAGAGAAAATGGAACAGGAAGTAGACAGCTCCGTTCTTTGTGTAGTGGTCAGAGCAGGGTACTGCAGATCATCTTAATGGAAGCTATGGAAGCAGTAACTCAATTCTGACAATACATGGTGTCTCAGCTGCTGAGAACAACATATCTGTGGGGGTGCCTGGTGTTGTATCCTCACCGAGCTGACACGGAGGACCTACCCTAAGGATGTTTTAAGTCTGGAATGTTAATGTTTACTTCACCGTGGTTGTCTTGTCAGGGTCCACAGAGTCCCTGGCCACCATCACCTCCATCCTTTGTGTGAACCGGATTTCCTGCAGCCATTCTACCACCGTAGGGGAGAGTGGTGGTTCTTCCAATGTCTCGGTAATACAGTTCATTCAGCCGCCAAGAAGTGGCGAAGCAGATCTTTTTTAACCAAGGAGATGGTGCCCGACATGACAAGGATTGCCAGCTGTGGAGATACTGGAACAACCTTACCAGTGACTGATCTGTAGGTGTCGAAGACCATGGTCCAGAAAGGCTGGGGCACAGAGCGGCTACACCATATATGCAGTATCAAACCCTCCTCCGCACTGCGCCTCCAACACGTCTCCGGTACCTCCAGGTATATCTTATTGAGCATGCGGGGACACCTGTACCAGTGGGACAGCAGTTTGTAATTTTTCTCTTGCGCTCTACACAGGAGTGGCATGATGTGAGCGAAGAGCAGTGACTTCTACCACTCGTCATCCATCAGAGTGATGGACAGGTCAGATTCCCACGCTCCCATTAACCCTGGCTGACCCCAGGGATGAGTCCTCAAGTAGGATACTATCTAGTCAAGAAAGTGCATGCTCCGTTGGGCATGGGAGACTAAATAGGCCTTGAAACTCTGAGGGAGGAGCAGGGTCAGTCATTACAAATGTGGCCAATTGCTGGTACTCCATCCCGGACAGTGCCATGTCTGGGTTTGAAGCCCTCAGTGCTTCCCAGGAACAACTATCCAGCTCATCCTGACGTCGTTGCTAGCCTACCAACAAAAAATCTGTGTCTGTCCATTCCCGGGAAAAAGGCCGGGTTGTAAAGTAATGGGGTGAGGGGTCCCGGAAATCTTGCCAATGTTCCTAGTGCGACTATTGTATCCCAAACCTGGAAAAGGTAGGAGGAGAAAATCAGAAGAAATCTGTGGGCTGGTAGGACAGAGGCCAGTGCTGATAAAAATACCACCAGCAAACTTCTACTGGGGCCAAAATATAGTGACGCCATCCCCCCCCAGCGCCAATAGAGGCAACGAGTGTAAGTCACGGTGTTCCCGGCAATGAAGAGGTTAATCCGGAGACGAAATGAACCCTATGTAAGACAAAAACCCAGAACAGAAGCCTTATCAAGAAACCCACATATCCAGACTGAACAAAAGCCTCCTCCTCTGTACATGAAAGGCGTTCGCTTTCCATTGTCCGCGAGCCAAGTAATATTACTCATTGTATCACTCACTGCCTGCAGGAGAGCGGCCGCACATGACAAAACAAACCCAATTAGGTAAACAAAGAAAGGCGGCCAAATCTCCAGCGACATACCCAGCAAACAGCACGGCTTAAAGGGGCAATATCTCCTAAAAGGGAGCCTGACAGCAAGAAAAAGCACCTTTAAGTAAATTCATGTCCCTGTAACTCACCTGATGCAGAGTCCAGGTAGATTAAGGGTTAAGCATATTTCTCTCTCTAAAGATAAAAATGTAAATCAGAGCACTGCCCGTAGCCCCTCCCACTTTCTATACAGTTATGCTCCTCCTACCTTCTACAACCTGTTTCTCCGCCTCTTCATTACTGTGGTAATTCCTTGCCCCCCCAGCAGCAAGAATAGATTATATAAAACTGGTACAGTAGTAAGGGCAGATTCAGAAAAATGTGTACAGACTGACCGCAGCGATGAGGGTCGGGACTCTGAGCATCATAGTGATAAATATAATAATGATTAGAGTTTGGTGCTGTTGCTTAGCGAGGAGAAGACTGAGTCCAGTAGGTGGTCCTACTTAATAAGTGATGAGCAGACCCATTAAAATTCGGGTTTGGCCAAAGATTTAAAAAAAAAAAACGATTCCTGATCATTGCTGGCAGCGTTTGCGGGATTAAAGGATACCTATCATTGGATTTGATGCATTATGAAGCAAACATACCTTGAGAATGCTGTAGCTACACTGATGCAGAATCATATCTTGGTTAATCCCTGTGCCGAGTGGTTTTGCTGATAAAACAGATAATATAATAATATTATGATAATGAAGCTCTGTCCCTTCTATGGCTCCTTCCTCGCTTGGTTTAGCTCTTCTCCTAGCAAATGAGTTTTTCACTGCAGGAACGGATGATGTAATCCCTGGGTTATGCCTGAAGGCAGAATAATCAATTGCTGCACCATCCCCCAGCTGCTTTTTTTAAGTGATCCAGCTCAGGTTGATTAGTCATGTCTTGACTAACCTCCATTTGTAATTACAAGCTCCCGTGTGTTATGTGTTTATGTCAGCGAGCATGACCCAGCTTTCCCAAGGTGCTGAATGTTATAATTGTTTTAATCAGCAAAACCATTCAGCTCAGGGATTAACCAAGATATGATCCTGCATCAGTGTAGCTGCAGCATTCTCAAGGTATGTTTGTTTCATAATGCATCAAATCAAATGGTAGGTTTCCTTTAACTGTTTAAATGCCGCTGGCAAAAATCACAGCACGCACTAACAGCGCTGCCCTTTTGGGGATGGTCATTGCTCCCCTCATCGGGGAGCATCGATCCTCCCCAAAATGGCAGGTTAATCCTGGCGCATGTGGCCACTATGATTCAAATGCCGCTGGTGACGTTGCCAATTTATACCAGATTGCAGGCTTTAAGGGGAGGGATCTGGTACGAAAGACCAGAACCCTTTTGCAGTATGGGTCCACTACTCATAGTGAACACTACTCCTAATCCCAGGTTAACAAAACACAAAGCATGTATTATTATGGCCCAAAATCAAGGACGTTTTTGCCTCTGGTTCACTCAATATTCAAAATTTATCAGCATGGCTGTGAACTAAAACTTATATTTTTATTAGATATACCTTAAAATATACAAAGGTCACAGGTTGTGAAATTAAAAAAAAAAAAAAAGATTCCAGTTTGGTTACCAAACCCCAACTAGTAATATTCCTGATCACTGCTGGCAGCGTTCGCGGGTGTTAAAGGAAACCTGCCATTTGATGTGATGCATTATGAAGCAAACATACCTTGAGAATGCTGTAGCTACACTGATGCAGGATCATATCTTGGTTAGACCTTTTCCTGCTACACTGCACTGAAACAGTACAATTGAAGGGGTTATCAAGGTGCCAAAAATTATGGTTGGGGGACCAGTACATACTACTGGTCCCCACCAACTGCAGGAAGTAATCTACTTCCTGCCGACACAGGAAACAGTAGGAGAGGCCAATCACAGGCTGAGTTAGATCACTGCTCCATCCAGAGACTGGTCGATTAGACCTCCACTAGTGTTTCCTGTTGTTTCAAGTGTAGTGTAGTAGGGAGCGGAAGTAGCACCATTTTACTTAAAGGGATTGGCAAAAACTAGATAACTGACCTGAGAAGGGTCATTAAAAGCAAAAAAAAAAACAAAAAACGTATGCTTACCTCTTCCTTCTCTCCCATTGTTTTGCACCGTCAGTGGCGTGCTTCTGTTTGTATACAGAGACATGCAACACCCACTTGTCCAATGCCGTGCCTGGTTGAGCATTGAATCTAATGCTGTACCAGGCAACCAGAAGTAGTTTGAGGTCTTTAAACAAACAGGGGCACGGCTGTGATAGGAGGTGGAGGGTGGACAACAGTGGCGACAGAGGAGGTAAGCATAAGTTTTTTTTTGTTTTTAAACCCCCCCCCGCCAGTTATGTAGATTTTACAACCCCTTTTAAAGACATTCTAGAAACATCAGAGCCAACCAATTATTACACAGACACAATTATCTGATTGACCTCCATATAATACAACATTTCCACATGTCAACATGTCTGATGACTTCACCCCAAGTTAGTGAGACGACCATTTAACTATTGCCTTCCAGCGAGTACCCATTATCATTTCTGCCCCCAACACATCTCCGCATCGGTTTTTGGAGGATATTTTTAGATTGCTGATTCATTTATTTTTTAAATCAATAAAAATGTTACACTGTTGCGCGGTAAAAATCATAATTTTCCTTGATTATCCTCATTAGTTTTTAGACCAAAACAGATTTTATTGTGCATTAAAATGTAATTGGGAAAATAATTACACTGACAGTCCCGAAATACTGGGATAATGGGAGCGCAAAGGAGTCTTAATAATCCTACATCATAAATCACACGTTATGATGAGATATTTTCTAAGGTGTCATAAAACGGAGACAGCCGAGATAAATCAACATGACGTGTAATAAAAGAAACAGATTTCACGCTGCCAGCGATATATTCTACATAGGGCGGTTTTAAAACCCACATAAAACATCCGTCCGCACCAGGAGGTAACGAGAATGTAATGGCGCCACTTTGCCCCAGCAGGACCCCTCCTCACAAAACCATCAAAAGCTTAGCGACTATGAAAAAAAAAATCTAACATACTTTTACACTGTAACACATTGGCAAGTGGAACATTTTTGCTTTTAGGTAAAAAATTTTTTTTACCAATTATGTAAAAAAGTAATGGGATGGGATTGATTCATTATCAGATTAATTGGGGGAGAATTATCAAGGCTTGTACAACAGTTTTCCCTCTTTACGCCACCGCAAATGGACGTGTGGGGGTGTGAATGGGGTGTGAAGGGGGTGTGACGGGGTGTGAGGTGGGCCACTGGGAGGCGATCCTACCCCACATGCACACATACGTAATAGTCTGTGACCATTAAGCCCTGAATGGTAGTCGGTGATAGTGCAATTATACAGAAGGCAGGGCCTGTCGTAAAATTGTATCCGGAGGGGTGGGGCTTATGTCACAGCTGGCATTGGTGCATCGGCACATGATAAATGTCCCCAAATGAATAGATTATTAAAAAAAGTGTGAACTTTTACATTAACTAACATTACTTACATGGTATAGTGTCAACCTCCTGTTTACGACCATCTCCTGAGTTCTGATGGACACACATGCTCACTTACACTCCCCACAGCTATTGCTCTGCATAACGATCATGTGATCACTAAAGGGCTAGCACTATAAACAGTTGTTTGCCCTTTGCTCAGGAAGGTACCTGAGATTTTGAAGTATGTTTAAGGAAATATTGCTGACTTCATCTACACGGGAGTAAGAGGAGACTATATTGTCAGCTAACGACTTATCGGTGCAGGCCAGGATGCTGGTCAGTTTGGTAAGAGACAGTAGATGTTAGTCAGACATCTGAAGTGGTTTTCTAGGAGTAACTACTGATAGCCTTTCCATAAGATCACTCATGATAATTGGTCAAGGCCGAAAAGAGCATAAAAAGGTCATTGACCTGATTGGTGCAGGTTCGGGAGTTGGGGACCATTTGGTGACTAGAACCCTGGCCAATCATTGCCATAGTTAGTAGCCTAGTTTGCCAGTCCAGTTTGGGTCATGCAGGCTGAACCCAAACACAAATGTCGAATCTGCTAATCTCTACCTGTAATGGACGCTCAACTACAATACCAAGAATGTAATTATCACAAACATGTTGCCCAATCCAGCCATTGTAGAAGTGAAAGGAAGTCATGGACACTCACCCAAGCACCTGTATGGCACCACAATGTGAGTGTGGCTCTTGCACTGCTTGCGCCCCCTCTTGCACCAGTTATTGATAGTGACGGGCTGATTGGCTTCCACCACATTGGTGATCTGTAGCTCTGGGTACACCTGGGGAAACAGAACATCAAAACATTCAGGGACAAGAACTTTAAGAACTATTAGCTATTAACGAAACAGAATACAGAATTTGGAGAAAAACTGTAGCTCAACTGCATGTGTGAACTGAGCCTTATCTGCAGCATAGTCGTCTTTCCAATGTGGAAGCAGGGTGTAACTTTCGGATTGGATTTAGCAATTCCTAACGTATCAGGCCTGACAGGGGAATAGAGCCTTCATCATATTCCACCGTATGATAACTTCCCCCTATGGTTTTTCTCCTGGCAGAAAGACTCCATTTAATCCCAAGGTTCTCTGCTGATTCCATCACAGGCTATATAGCAAAGTCAACAAGATAGTTGCAAAGAACATGATGAGTCTTCAGCCATTGTAAAACCATTTGAACTGGTAAGAATGTTGATATGCATAGGCATTTAAAACGTTAAAAAAAATAAAGTTATAAGAGTTTGAATTATAAACAGATCAGGTCACAGTCTGTACAGCAAAGTTTACAAAAGAGTGGCAAAGCACAATGTGAAAGTGAAAGTATTTAAACACTTATGAATGTTGATATGGATAGTCGTAGAATATATTTTTTAAAAATAAAATGATAATAGTTTATAGTTCAAACTGGATTTCAAGAATCCCAATCATCTGCTGAATAGGTCACAGTATGTACAGCAAAGCTGATAAGAGATCTACAATCCGTAAGAGGCATAAACCAATGTGAAAACAGAAAGATTTTAAAACGTTGAGGGCTTTATTGTGGCTAATCATAAACATGTACTATAAAATATGTTTTTTAATCAAAACCAGATTTCGATGATATAATTTTATCATCATACATTCGCTGTAACAAGAAGCCCCGGTGAGTAAGCTTGCACTGCGCGCGCAAAACGTCTTCTGTGAAAAGCGCTCGAGGAGGGCGATATGCGACAGTGAGCGATGCCGTTATTAAAGGCGAAGTTTTTTTAGTAATGCGGCTGGTGAGTAGCATTACACTTTTATAATGGTTTCAGCGTAAAATTGTTTCCTTAGGACGTTCATCTGCGCTATAATAAACACCAAGAAATAATGAATACTAGAGCGGCGCGTTACATCAAACCACCCCCAACGTCTTATCAAACCTCCGGTGTGCTCCCAGCGACAGTTACAAATGATTGCATGAGTCCTCCTCCGGGACCTAAGGGGAAGAGGAGAGACAAATTGCTATTCATTTTCTCTGCCCCTCTCCTTCCTGGTATCCAGGTTTTCCTCCATCATTTTCTTCACCGGGAAAACAACATTAAAGAGTAGTAAGTAAAGATTTCTATCACCGTGGCTCTGAGAGCGGAGATATGTTGTATTTTGTGACTTAGTTTAAACAATTTTTGGAGTGTTTATTTCTTTCTTGGTCATGGCTTTACCGTAAAGACGTAGGAGGATATATTGGGGGGGATGTATCAATGTGTCACAGGTTCCGTCAGTTTAATGGGGGAAAACCCTAGTCATTTTCTGCGCCAGATTTATCACTGTGTAAATGAATCTGGTGCAGGATAAGACTGTCGGTTTCCAGTTTAGTCCTACTTTAAAGTGGTCTAAACTCTGCGCCACTATTTTTGGTGCACAGAACCTACAAATAGGCCACGCCCCCTTTTCAGGCAAACCACGCCCATTTCCCGAAGGCCACGACCCCTCGGTCGGCCAAGTCGGAAAATGGCTATAAACACGTCTAAAAGCCTTGATACATGTGGTGCAAGGCATTTTAGACAGTGTTTTAGGCGCAAAACCACCAGAATTGTGGCGCAAGTGCGTTAATACATCCCCCCCATTGTATATATTGTACAGGGATATGCCCACAGAATGGACCATATGAATGATATACCTTGTGCATGCATTGGTGTATGTATTTTGAAAAATACATCCATCCGTACCATATATATATTGCCCCCCCCCCCCTCCCCATGGCAAGATTATGTGAATCAACCTTGTATTTACAGGACAGAGACACACCCATACAGGGTCAGCTCTAGGTTTCAGTAGGCCCCTGGGCGGCAGAGCCTCAGTGGGCCCCTTTGCATTGAACTCACATGATGGAATTCAAAGTACACAAACTAAAACATGTCTCCTGTTCCCTAAAATATTCCCTGGTTTATCATAACAATAATAAGAAAATAAAAAGGGTCACACGTATAAACTTTCCCCTCCTGGGCCATGTGATCTGCTGGTAGCCGCTTTCAGGAGTTATTGTGATGTCTCCTGAACTGACGGGTCAAGTGACAATGGAAGCTCATTACTACTACTACTAATACTAGCGCTGGTTAATTTTATTCCAAACGGGAGTAAGATCCTGCCTAATGATAAATGTGCCCCAAAGTATTTTACAGAAATTACCATAGTTAGTGTGAGAAGGGCTATATGATTTGTATTATATGAGTGAGGTGGTTAGTGTTAGAAGTATCATGATGACCACTGTGGTTGATATAACATGGCCACCTACACAGGTCCACATGGAGTACAGTCTTTCTCCGATCTATCCCACATCTTTCTCTCGGTTTCATATCTATCTATCCATCTCATATGTGCCACATGCCCCACAGGGGCCTAACCTTTTCTTGGGGCCTGAAGGCAGCCTAGGGCATTCTGATGTCACGGTGCTTGGTATGAGGACCAGAGAGCTGTCCTACAGCCTGGCAGGTCTCCAGCACGTGGTGTGTGCAAGAAATAAGGAGGGATTCTCCCTGTGGCAACCCCTTAGTGTCTGTAAGATATGTCCCTGGGTGATGGATGGGGAAGCCCATGGTGGTAGACAGCCGTATCCAGGGATCAGAAGGAAGCTAAGTTGTGCAAATTAACTCACAGTTCTTTATTGAACAACAGGTAGCAGGCAACGGGCCAGAACATTCTAACAGCAGATTCGGATTACTGGAGTGGTCATGGAGAGTGGTCCTCAGGAATAACGCACCAGCCTGGTAGTAGATGCAGGCTGGGAGAATTTGGATGGAGCCGTGTCCAAACTGTGGAAGCTGCAGCTCTGGATTTGAGTCTCCTGACTCTGGTCCTGGGATTGGGTTATGTGTCACTACTGAAGGTGTACTGAACACTGTCTCTCTCTTCACTCTGTTTCAGCAGATTGGACTGCTGCTCTGTAGAAAGACCATGAGTTCTAAGAGAGCCTGTGCTCCCACTGCACAGGGGTTCCCCCCCCCCTTGGTCAGGTGGTAGCACCTCTCCAATCACACTTCAGTTGACAATACAGCCCACTCATTGGATAACATAATACACCCATTTAATTATTCCCTGTCCAGGCAGGGGCTACAGCTGCTGAGTACCTGAGATCTTCATGAATTATCCTTTGAGCGAGTTGCGCAAGCTCACCAGATGGATCCTGACTGATAGAGAGCCTTATTGGCAGCTACTCCAAGTAGTTGGCAGGGGTGTTGCATATGCATTTATCCATCTACCTCGTATCCACCTGTTCGTCGCCCATCTATTCATCGTCCAACCATCTGTTGCCTATCCATCGATCTCCTATCTATACATCCATCTCTCATATAGGTCTATAAATGACATGCATTATATTTTAGTTCACTATATGCAAATATCTGTAGCTAAACCAGGATAAAAAAAAAAAAAAAAAAAAAAAAAAAAAAAATTTGTTTCAGAACTAACAAAAAGAACATTACATTTTTTTTTGTTCTCGGTAATACCGCCTCAGGCTACATGTTCTCTAAAAGGTAATATAAATATTGCAGGAGAGGAAAATTATTATATTAAAATTAGGCAGCCATTAACCGTGACAATTGTAAACTGCTAGTAGAATGCCAATTATTTTGACACTCAGCGAAGGGAAATTTTTACCTCCTCCGAGAGCAAAGCTGAATTTTAATTCTAATTCCCTGAACAAGAAGAGCTGTACTCAGGAATATGAAGTTTTAAAGAATGTGATTAAAAATTTTAAGTGACATGTATATAATCCACCCAGGGAGTCGGGGAAACTTGTAGAAACACTGCATCAATTCTAGGAGTGATCAGTTTACAGACTGTATTATAATCCAGAGCTGCATTCATCATTTTGAGAACTTCAGAGCTGAAATCTCACAGTGTTTCCTGATGGCTCAGTGCATGTTGAGGGCTTACATTATGGAAGAGCAGGCAAACCTATGGCAAAGGGGCCAGGGGCGGCACTCAGAGCCATCTCTGTGGGCACCCAGTCCATTGCCTTGGCACAGAGTTGACCAGATGGAATCCTGCTGCAGTACCAGACAGCCACAACAGCCACAACACATTCTTGGTTGTCTGAGACTGCAGGAGGAGGTGTGGAGAGTCCTCGTATCTGTTGACCGCCTACTACAAGCCTGCGATCTTTCCCATCATGATAAATGATAATTCATATTTCCCCTCCTTCTTTAAGCATATTGGGGCACATTTACTTACCCGGTCCTGATGCGATCCTTGAGGTGTGTTGTCAAACGAGGGTGAAGTCTGTCGCGATTCACTAAGATCGTGCGCCCGATATCCTGCATGTGTCTCTTCCCCGCTGAGATCCGGCGGAGTTCACCTTCTTCCTGGTGCATGTAAGTGCACGTCTTGTGACACAATTTGAATTTTAAATCCCGTGCTCAGTCCGAATCAGTCGGGTTGTCCGGTAGCCACGTCCCCCAATTTGGGTCGCAAGAAAGTCGGCGCGATTGCACCAAAATCCGATCGCATGCACCAAAAACCCCTGTTAAAAGCGTCGCTAATCGGACATAGTCAGGAAACCAGACGGAAATGCGGTGTGCGGACCCTTAGTAAATGAGCCCCATTGAGTCCTCAGTGCGCCTATGTGATTTAGAGCTGTAGTTAAAAATAAGTTACTGCCTAAATTGTCATGTTGGCATTTTACGATTAATAAGTGGGGTTTGATTGGAGTTCGGGCTCTTGGTGTCTACAAGGTTCACCATCGCTGCATTATGGGAAGGAGACACAAGGAAAACAAATTGGATAACTGCGTTATAGAGCGTGAGCATTAGGAGCGTCTGTCAGCATTTTCCTATTACAAACAGATGAACTGTGAATGCAGCTCTTGAGTAAACCACAAGATATTACAGTATATCCATACACAAGCACAATCCCTCCGTTGTGCTATACATTAATAGGCACAGTATGATAACTATTCTACAGTATTAACCATTTGGTTTTAAATGGAGGCCATCAGACCCAAAATGCCTCCTATGATGGGGCCTTTAGCATGAGCAGAAACATGACTTTGTGGGTAGAAACCGGAAAAAATGGCCATTTCGTCCCGCCTACAGTGCACTTGACAGATGCAACATAAAGAGATATTACCTCTGCATTGCTTTAGCAATTTGTAGGTACCAATGTACATTCCTTACCCCAAAAATGGCCCAAACATGGAACTGGTTTTAGTGAAGATATATGTTAGGCATAATGGGGAAGATTTATCAGAATTGTCCGATCTAGTTGGCTGTGGAAACCAATCAGAACTCAACTTTATAACTGAAAGCTGAGCTCTGATTGGTTGCCATGAGCAACTGGAACAGTTCTTCTTTCAGACATTTCTGATAAATCTCCCCCAATATCTTCCGGGGCCATAGAAGAGGGAAGAGGTTGTAGTTGATTGGTGGGGGTTGGACAGCCTACCCCGGTTCCACTAGACTATAGTTTTGTTGGCCATGTATCTTATAGGTCTGGTAGGATATCCATCTCACCATATTGGGACAGATTCAAGAAAATTTTGACTAGCATATTCATAGCTTATCCCATATGGTCATACCATATATTGCTTCAAGTTCTACCACAGCTTACAAGTGGATTGGGGTGCTGATCCAGTTGGAAGCACCCCAGGAGGATGGATGTAGGTATCCTGCTTCCACAAACCAGATCTATTTGTCTTAATAGCTGACCCCAAATAATCATCTGGATCCCACCTCACCATTTGTCCAGTCTACTTTGAGGGCACCAAGCACTTCCATGCAGTATAGGTATAACTTTCTCTCCTATTATTATTATTGTGATCATTGGACTTGTAGAGATTGGGACTAAAGAAAATAGTCCAGAGATCTTCATCAGAGGTCACAGTGGGCAGAGAGGTTCGTCTGTATCTAGGGGTTGTCATTGAGTCGGGTGTCCTTAAGTTGGGGACCGTCTGTACTGCCATCACTTTAGTAGAACGGAGTATCCCTTTCTGTAAATGGGGGTAGGGCAAGCGTTCCCATTTGTCAAGCTCTGAATTTGGTTGGATGCAGTAACTGGTCCCCAAGGTAAAGCAACTACAGGCAGTTCCTGGGTTACACACAAGATAGGTTCTGTAGGTTTGTTCTTAAGTTGAGTTTGCATTTAAGTCGGAACCGTATACTTTATCATTGTATTGGATTTTAAAAATGTTGAATAGTCATAAGAACCAGGATTAACAATAAATCTTAATTACAGGCACTGTTAAAGCTGTTTATTGTAGCCTAGGACTAAAGTACAGTAAATTACCAAAATCCAGAGGTCCGTTTGTAACTAGGGGTCGTATGTAAGTCAGGTGTTCTTAAGTAGGGGACCGCCTGTATATACTTTATACAAGGAAGCACCCAGTTTGTTACACTTTCAAATATACACTTTAAATCATCCTCTACTCCCGGCAATTGCTGCAAAAGTACCGAAGTTCAGCTGATGATTGCTAAACCACATTTCAGTCACTTTTCAGACAAGAACCTCAAGTCATCAATCAATCTCCATGGAGACTGAATCCGCACAGATACTGACAGAGAGTCTTGACACAAATAACTTTCTTAAAAGTGACTATACATCACCCGCCCTGACACTATAAAGAGAGACAAGCCGCGGATTTCGGTAGAAATTATTTTTTTTAGCAATACTTAAAAAGATGTCATTTCCCATATCTGTCAGACTGTCATAAGCCAAGACAACATCTTACTCTCTCGTAGCAAGTCTCGTCTCAACCGGTGATGGGAAAATATTCACCAGTCTTTTGGAACGTGGCTCCACTGCAGAGAAGAAATCAAAGGAAGTCCCTTTAATGGCCAATTTGTTCTCCTTTGTGACTCTTGATTAGAGGAAATGGATTATACCAACTCATTAGTGTCCTTTAATCCTAATGAGCCACAAAGACGACGTGTCTAAAGGTCAAGAGGAAGAACCACCCTTTGTTTATATACTCCCTTATCCAACAGGTGGAAGATGTTCAGCGTTCTACACTAAAAGTGAACAAGGATGCATTCAATTGAAATCTTAAAAGTCCCTTCCCCCATAAAAGAGAACTCCCACATAAGTTTTCCTTAATCCCTAGAGTCACAAGACTTTCACAGTTCAGGGATCGGTGGCCTACAATCACCATCAAAGACTTCCATCTAAGCGTTGGCCAACTAGCCAAAAAACAAGAGGAGGGTGGAGAACCTAATAGACACCAAGTGCCAGTGAAGTTTTTGGTTTGTGAAATAGCCACCAACCCCCCTCCCCAATAGACCACTCATGGGGTTTACCCAAAAGAGCTACATGTATCTGCACATTCCATGTGACATAACCTGCCCATTAACCGGCACAAAAAGTTGGACAGTAAATATATTCTGCTCTCAGAACATATCTTATGGCTACAAGCCTACCGCTATATCTTGTGGAGGCCACCAATGGAACGGGCACAAAATAGGCAGACAATTATCCCTGAAAAAAATACAAATGATGCAAAGGAACGCCCACATAGAGGAAAAAACGTGCCTATTCTATAGTTCCTTCTGGATTTTCTATTTATGCATAATGTGGTCATACTAAGGTCAGAAAAAATGAGAAAAGAAAACCAAAAATATGTTAACCATTAATAAGGTACTAACAGTTCAAAGTGTTTTAAAATTGTTCCATTCGCGCACATAATGATCCAAACGGGTAATGTTTTTACTCTTACAAAGTTTAGTCTGTGGAGGCCTTCGAAGCCGAAAACATAGGAGTCCTCTCCAGTAAAAAGTTTTTTTTCTAGCTTTTGGCATTTTTCTCCTACATTTTTTTAAATAATACCGTAGATATATCGCTGGGATAACCGAGATTTCAGCACAAAAATGTGCATGAAAACCTCAACCTCGGCTTATACACGAGTCAACTAAAAAAAAAAAAAACGCGAGTCAAAAAAAAAAATAATAAATGCTCCCCTCCAGTGTCCGCGATCCTCGGGGGCAGTCTCCGATTCTCGGCAGTCGGCTCCGCTTCCTCTCTTCTTCTGTCACTGGCGGCTCCCGGGCTCTTTGCTTACTTTGCTACCGCAGTTACAGGCTGGCACACTAGATCGGCGTTGGTCGCCGCTGATGACGTCATCGGCTGCGACACCTGCGCGCATCATAGGTGCGCCCGCCCCGCAGGTCGCATGGACGCGAACGCCGGCTAGCAAAGATACCAGGAGCGCAGTGGAGAAGAAAGAAGAGAGGAGCTGCCACGAGGTTCGGGAATAGCCGCCCGCCAGACCGGGGCAGCCACCGCCGATGGACGCGGGAAGCCGTGCCGCAGCTCAAATGTGAGTATCGTCGGGAAGGGTGAGTATTAAGTTTGTTTTTTGTAATTCCACTGTGCATAGTGCTATGGGGCAGGCTGTATACTACATTGGGGCGGGATGTATACTACTATTGGGGGATTGGGGCAGGTGTACTACTACTTTGGGCAGGCTTATACTACATGGGGGCAGGCTGTAATACTACCTGGGTGCAGGCTGTCATATACTTGGGGGCAGGCTGGCTGATACTACGGGGCAGCGCTGTACTAACTGGGCATGGTTATACTACGGGGCACTGTGAATACAGGGCAGGCTGTGCTATATACTACAGGGGGCAGGCTGTGTATACTACAGGGGGCAGGCTGGCGTATATACGGCAGTTGGCTATATAGGGCGCTGGCGTTCCCGACAGGCAGCTGGCTGTATACTACAGGGGGCATGCTGGCTGTATACTACAGGGGGCGCTGCTGCGATACTACACCTCGGCTTATACTCGATGTCAATATGTTTTTCCGTTTTTGGTGGTTAAAATTGGGGTCTCGGGTTATACTACTTTGCCCGTGTCAGCTTATACTCTATGAATACGGTATTATAACTATAGGTCCATGAATATCGATCAGGACTGGTCCAACAACACGTGACCCCACAATGGGTGTTGTAGGACAGTGATGAAACTAATTTCACCCAGTAAAAGGTATTCAAAATCATCTGGGGCCACCAGAGGATTCCCTAGTCTCTGTGGTCAGTGTACCTACTGGCTCACAAAGGTCCAGTGCAGACTTTTCACTTCATTAAATCCATCAATTTTTTTTTTATATGCTGGAATTATACTGGTATTGACTAATGTATCTTTTGGGGCCGTCCTTACATCATAATAAAACCATATTGTTCTAATTCTGCTTCCGTAAATCAGAGAGTGAGACCCATTGTTACATCCAAGACATGGACTCCATTAATGTACCAAAGACCATTAGTAAATTCAGAATTATTGTTACACCTACAGACCCATCCTGCTCAGTCACATGGTGTCCTAATGTGAACATCACACAGAACACTTCCACCTTTCATGCCTTTTGATGAGACCAACATATACGCGAAACCCGAGGATCACAGAATCCTCTTTACATATCGTTATCACAGAGACGTTTGTTGTTGGGCAGGGGCGGCTCGGGTAACCTTCTCTTTTTACATTTTCCTTGACCTAAGATTGAGAGGCAAGTTTGAATATACTTCCTCGGGGGCATAATGAATAATAAGGTGGGGAGGAACTGTTATGTCTTGAAACATCTATAGGTGAGTATTATACAAGGGGCGTGTCAGACTTTTCACATCAACATCTTGATGGTAGTATTTTTGCTTAAAGCTCTTTCCCTATGTATAACTCATATAATATACTGTATTCCAAGACAGCTTCTATGGAAACCCAATGACACCTATGGGTCTACGGGTCATGTATCTGGAATTGCAGCTCAACCAGCAGTATTAACAGGACTGCCTTGCAATGATACTTACAGGCTAGGGGCAGGTGTGGATCAGTGGAGAAGGAGAATGAGTAGCGAGGTCCATGGATTGGGTAAAGCTTGCAGAATGTAGTGTGAATGAGGACCTCTTGATATAGGCCAATATGATGATACTCCCATCAATTTATAAAGCTGCATCGATACTTTGATAGCTGTTAGAAACTTATTAAAATGGCATGCTGGCTTGGGGAAGATGGGACATATTGAAGACCTGATCTTATCTACTTGAACTACTGCATGTGGCGCACCGATCCCGCTTTAAGCCGAGCCATTGGAGGACCAACCATGTTCAACTGGATACACCGGCCAGACAGATCACACTAAAGAATTTGACTCAACTCGATAGATCCAAACTAAACCAGATATACAAATGTCTGGATGACGTAGTTTAGGACCATCTAGGCCAGTGGTGGCACCTGTGGCTCAGCTGGGCCAGAGGTGGCACTCAGAGCCCTTCTAGTGGGCACCCGGCCATCACCAGGAGGACTCCAGGTATCTTCCTGCAGTCCCAGACAGTCCAGGACTTGCTGGCACAGAGCTATATTTAAAGTGACAAGCGTCCATGGGACTACTGGAGGAGTGGGAAGTGATGGACAGAGATGGATTATCATTGCAGCTCCTGCTCCGGCCCTGACAATTCTTCGTGTTATGGGACCCTGGAGGAGAAGCTACAATGATCATCCAAATTTCTTCTATTTTCTGCCTTATTGGTGTCCTCAGATGCTGGGATCAATGAAAACGTGACAAGAGAAGGGAGTAGTATAAATCACAAATTAAATTTCTGTGTTGGCACTTTGCGATAAATAAGTGGGCCTTGGTTGTAGTTTGGGCACTCGGGTCTCTAAAAGGTTCGCCATCACTGATCTAGGCTAATGTTTCCCTCCGCAACATCATGCACCCCTCAAGTTACGCCCCTGCCAATGTCCATATAAGGACAGTGACATCACTGGAGGAAACCACGCGTATAGCCTGGCGATGTACACTCCTACTCCCTCAATCAGGGGACAGGAGGGGACCCCGAGCAACGTATTCTGCTGTATGCCCATACGTGTAAGACAGTCGGATGTGGAACCTGGCGCCTTTAGTGTCTGTCTGAATAAAGTCTTGTATGACTCTAGAGGAATCATTCTTGACAGGTTCGGAGGTTAGACTGCTCTAATCCTTTGTCCTAATATGAGACTGTTTCACCTAATGGAGCGTTCGCTACGTGGCGCGTCATTAAGTCATCGGACAGAGTGTCAATCTGCCGTATATAAAATATAAAAAAACATGAGGTACTTTCTGTTCAGACACAATAAAACTGCTTTATTACATTTTATTTGTCGTCAATTTTCCAATCTGTAGTAGGAATGCTGGGGCGCTGGTGTGTACCCAAGAGCTGTCAATTTGCATGTTAGCTGAGGAGGGGGGGGGGGGGTTGTTTTTTTTATCCTTCTTTCTAAATTTACACTGCACTGCCAGTTCCTCCTCAGCATTCACACAGCAGGATTCCTCTAGTAGGCAAATGAGAACAGAGGAAAATCCAAAGAGATTTTTTTTTCATTTTTTTTGTAAAATCAAAAAGTAAACAAATGCATTCCAAACTAATGAGGCCAGGCACTCGGCAGGAGAGCATAGACATAACATAGGAAAAAATAGAGAATCGGGATGAAGAGCGGGAGAAAGTGGCACGGACTATTGCTGGCAACGTGGTAACGCCACAAGATGGAGAAGTTTTAGCCAACGCACCGTACGAAATGACATGCCCCAAATCACTGCAGCCTCAACAGCTTTATGAGTCATCTCCCAAAACTTACTCATGTAGAATGTCTAGAGGCTAATAATTGTGTCGGAGAGGAGACGCACCTAGCAGACGGCAAGGATTTTAGACGCACTGCTGGTATATAGTGAAATATTACAAAAATTCTATAGGACTTTAAAGGACCCAAATCATCCTACAAGTAATAAGGTTTCATGCACATGAGCCACACAAGAAATTACTTCCATTGGTCACGTTCTCGTGCGGTGGCATGCACAGGGCCAGTGGCAGAGGCGGATAGAAGACTGCTAGGGGCCCTGGCTATTATAGCCCTGCAAGTCCAAAATTTACCTCTACATATGGTCCTAGAATCAACTTCTGGGGACTGGAAGATGCGTCTGTGGTTTAAAGACCTTTGAGGGACCTTCAAAGGTCCTAAAATGTCTCCTGTGTACAGGTTTAGAGAGAGGCAACAGATTCAGAGGATTTTAGTGGGTGAACGTCCGTCAGTGTAAAATTTCATGGGGGGTTTAGGTGGCCATGGACTTGGGCCGCCGCGGTCTTACGCTGTCTGGCATCTCCAGAACTGCGGATCCCGGGAATTTTCCCACCCCTTTAATAATTTCCCACACCACAATTCTGCCACAAAATCTTACCATCTGTATCCATCATGATCAATGCTCATAGATCCAGGAACCGTGACAATGTTATTGCCTTATATTTGGCTTCCCTCTTTCTAAACTCAGCTTTTAGAATTATGCTAATGACAGAAAGGCATGGGGGTGTTATCAGAGCCCCTTTATGCTGCAGATTACAGCTTGTGACACTGTGCAGAAGAACTCCCACTGTGTGTAACAACAGCTTGTAAATCCAAGCACAGAGGGCTTCTGTACACACTCATAGCCCTCAGGCTCATTAGCTGATTTTAAAAGTTGATTTTAGAAGGTAGAATGCCATGGAGAACAGATATAAGAAGATTACTACAGCACGGTGTGCCTCGTTTATCATGATGGATTTTGAGGTAGATTTCTTTGAAGGAGATCTACTACCAGAAGTAGATGTGATGGTAGATTCCTGCTGCCTCTGCCCTAATCTGTAATTTAATAATCCAGCAACCTAACTGGTTAAAAACCCTTATTTTAATAATATGTAAATTTTACTGCAGAGGCTACTGGGGCATGTACTAGCATGGCCACGGAAAGGGAGCTAATAGCTAGTCCCGCCCCAGTAGCCTCTGCAGTAAATTACATATTACTAGAGATAAAGTTTTTAACAAGTTAGGTTCCAGGAGTATTATACAAACAGATTAGGGAGCAGAGGCAGCGGGGAATAACCCTCACATTATACTTCTAATGGTAGATTCCTCATGGTAGGTGTCCTTTAATAGAATTTGGATGGCGTTGATCCCTGACCGGATAATGATAGCCTATTAGGACGACCGTGTAACCTAGAAAGAAGATGGTATGAGAGGACCAAGCTTGTCCTCACGTCGGGCATACAAAAAGGAAAAAAAAAATGGAAGGTTTTATAGAAGACGTAAGCGGGGCACGGTGCGGCAAACGAAATGAGGAAGAAAACACGGATTTGCAAGGAAGGTCTATAGAACAAGAATAATATTTTGATCCCATGATTGAACCTTAAAAGTATAATGCTATTTTTTTTTACCTTTACATCTATGGAGGCCTGTAAAGAGAAATCCATGAAGGAATTTTGGTTTAGGTATGTCAGAATGCTGTTAAAATTTTGCAGTCTTTTTTATTACTCCCATTATCACGAGGACCTGATAAGCACGACTTTCGTTTTCGGCTACAACATTTAGAGCCAGAGGAATGACAAGGTCCTTTGATGACTGCGAGTACACGAGTCCTGAAAAAACTGTATGAAATAATTAAATAACGGAGGGCGACATCATCTAGGCACACTTAATTACTGACTGCTAATTAGCCAGAAGTGGGGAGAAGGTTTCTATTACAGGAACTATGGACATTTAAAGTCATTACGTGGCGCAGATTCGCAAGAGAAGTCATCTGAAGCCTGGCCGCTGTAATGACACATGAACCTGCAGGTGGATCTACTCACATTAGGAAATGCTAATTTTACAAAGTTTGTACTTAAGTACTCTCCAGTTCATAATAGTAACTAGAACTACTGATTAGTTGTACTTCCATAGATCCTCCATTTCTAGCCTCTGATTTCTTGTAAGCACCAGTTTCAGGATGCTCATGTACGCTGGCTCAGTAGTCAGAGACACGCTCCCTTAAATCAACTTGATCCATCAATGAGCATGGGGGGGGGTAGCACTCTGTTAATCTTCAAAAGCAGAAACGTGAATAGAAATAAAATTGGAGAGGAGAAGCAACCCCAATCATTAACGAGTTAAGGCGAATGTGACATTGTGAAGTGTGGGTCTAGTTGTCCAGTAGCAGACTCAGTGAAATATGATGTCAATTTGAGAATTGTAGTGTTCTACAAGGCAGTGTGCTCATATCTGTCTGCCTCTGCTTCACAGTTCCTCCCCTCAGCTCTGACTGCTTAGTATTACCAGAAGTCACTTCCCTAAAACTCAAACAGAGGTAGAGGTGGAAGTTCATTGCACAGCACACGTGTGAGGACTCCCCTAGTGCACTTTGTAAATTAACAATTCTTCAACATAAATACTTTTTTGGCAGTGCGGTGGCTCAGTGATAGCACTACACCTTGCAGCGCTGGGACCTGGTTTAAGTCCATCCAGGTCAAAACGCAAGAGTTTTGCTATGTTCTCGCTGTGTTTGAGGGTTTCCTCAACACTCACAAAACATACTGGTAGGTTGATTAATTGTGAGCCATTAATGAACCATTAATACTCTCACAGCATACACCGGAAAACATGGACACATTCAAACCTAAAAATGCCCGATTCACTCGAGGAAACCATATTTCTCATTGGGCCTTCTGTTTGTTACACAGGCTAAAGACTAACAGCTGAGGAGCAGAGTTTCGAATATTTTAGTGTCCTCACATTACACTCCATTGTCTGGAATTTTTGACAGCTGTCACAACAAACACGTAGGCCGGCAGCATACATTAATTATGCTCTTAGAACAGAGAGCCGAGGGGAAATGCTATCGGAGATGGTAAATGCGCGCTTCTGTGTGCAAGCCTAGAAAAAGAGCAAAATAAAAGCACAGCTGCGCAATTTGAATGTACTTGGGGGCACATAAATTCAATTATACAGAGATAGTCTCCCTAGACATGACGTGTACTTTGGTGTGAAGGAGGTTCAAGGGTTTAATGAAGGCCCGACGGAGGATCTGGAGTCAACAATGGTGTTTTCATCACAATGAGCACTGACAACACATTAGGTTAGACACATATTCCACAGGTGGTACCGAGGATTGATGGTGGGGATCATGGATAGGACGGGTCTGCAGAAGGTGTACCTGAGGGTCCATGTGGGTCCATGGTAGGACTGGCCAGCAGGTGATACCTGAGGGTTCCATGGTGAGTCGATTGGTGGGACTGGCAGAAAGGGTGTACCTGAAGATTCCATGGTGGGTTCAAAGGTAGGACTGGCCAGCGGTGACCCTGGGGATTCCATGGTGGGTCGATGGCAGGACTGGCCAACAGGTTACTGTGGATTCCATGTTCGGGTCATGGTAGAACTGGGCCAGCAGGTGCACCTGAGGATTCCATGGTAGTCCATGGTAGCACTGGCCAGCAGTGTACCTGAGATCCATGGTGGGTCCATGAGAACTGGCCAGCAGGAGTACCTGAGGATTCATGGTGGGTCCATGGTAGCACTGGCCAGCATGTGTACCTGAGGATTCCATGGTGGATCAATGGCAGGACTGGCCAACCAGGTTTACCTAAGGTTTCCATGGTATGGTCCATAGTTGGACAAGGCCAGCAGGTGTATTTGAGAAGCCCATGGAGAATGGCCCACAGGGTACCTGAGAATTCAATGGGATCTCCTGATAGAATAGTCAGCAGGTGTATCCTGAGGATTCCATGGTGGGTCCATGGTAGGATTGGCCCACCATGAATAGCTGATAATTCAATGAGGGTGATAATAGACTACGCAGGTTTTACCTGAGGATCCATGGAGGGTCCCTGGTAGGACTGGCCAGCAGTGTATCTGAGGATTCCATGCTGGGTCTATGGTAGGACTGGCCAGTAGGGGTACCTGAGGATCCATGTGGTCCATGGTAAGAATGGCCACCCAGAATACATGCAAATTTCATGTTGGGTCCAGGGCAGGATGGCTCTCAGGAGTACGTGAGGTTCCCTGTAGGTACAGTACAGACGCTGATGAGAAGATTCCATGGGGGTTCAGGATCTAGCACAAAAAGAACTCCTGAGGTCTGGCAAGCTCCATCGCTAGGTGGAGAGTAGCGTTCATTACCTAGAAATTGAAGGTGGGTCAAGGAAACTGAACCAACACTTTCCAGGATACTTCTGTTTCGCTATGTGATTGTTGTTTTTATTTAAAATCTTGTCTTTGGTCTCAGTTTCTGTGTCACATACATACATGATGGGTACATGTGGGCTGTATGTAATGTCAAGACCTTTGGCGCTGTGAGCACGGGGACTTGATTGTGAGCAAAACATATATAAAATTTTTATGATCTTAGTGAAGTTTTTAATATCTTGGACTATCATTGGAATATCTTACTTATTCCTCTTCATCTTCGGACTTCCGTTTTTTTTTTTAGGAATGTCTACCTGGAAACATTGTGCCCATGAACATCTACAACTGTTAGATGCTTTGTAATTCACAGTAAGTAGGCTTCTTGACAATCAATCTAATGTGGACCTGTAAAATCTCTAAATCTGTATGGCAAATGGGCTAGAATGATGCGCTCTGGCCAACAAGATGCTAAGTGCAGAACCTCGGAAAAATCTGACTCAGAGGATTACTCCCAAGTGACTGAGCATACTGCTACAATACCAGAAGAGGTCAGAAAACTCTTAATCGGAGCAGAGTTTAAACAAGCCGCCATCCATCGCCGAATCCTACTGCTCAGCGCTACTGTAGGTGCATAAAAAGGAGTCCCGTTTACAGGAGACATTTTGCCTTGGGCAAAAGACGCTGGCTCAGTAAGTGGAAAGGGGATCTGCTAATGACACCACACCGAGGTGAAGAACGCTTTCCTGCAGGTAACAATCCAAAACCCTTTAATGTGATAGTCTTACCACAACCTCCATCTACTTGACACCTCTCACTCCGCCAGGGTCGGAGAGAAAAACGTTTGATCTCGGAGAAAATCACCATGTTACTATTAATGGGGAAGTTCAGCTTTCTTGCATTTAATAGTTAGTACAATACCGCGTTTGTATTCTGCCCATTTACAAAAACCATTAAAAGTGTGTAATTTTATATGGTGGATGTTAATTGATCATCCACTTTACGGCCCAAAAAAATCCCTTAAACCTAAGAAAATACAAATTAAAAGGACTCACAGACACATCAATCTAATTAACATTTTCAAAGTACTCAACGTGACATCTAGTCCAGGTCTAAAGAACCCCAGAGTTGAGGACCCTCCACTGCCAGGCTGTCCCACAGCATGATACACTCAAGTCTCGTTTTGTGTGGTGTCCTCCAATCTTATTTTATGAACCACAGGTTCAAATGTTGGCTCGAATATCCGTGAATATGTAAGATTTTGAGACCTGCATGATTAGAGTCATTGAGGTGCCCTTATAAAAATCACTCTGCAATCTTCAGGTGACCATCTACCATGGTACATAGCGACCTCTTTGACACATGCCTTATGGTGAGGGAAAGCTTTGCAGGCAATGGCTTTTCCATCCGCCTTGTGGTCTTCAACTGGTTTGCTGATCCAAATAACATAATATATATCGTGACCATAGTGAGTACTGCGCATGTCACACTACTTCACTGCAGACAGTTGAAGCCACTATGACAGGGGCATTCACAGTCACAATGTATTTCTTTTCTGATCTTTTCAAGTTTCTAAAAACTGAGACAAACCTCTTAATTTCATTGGAATATTTACTGAACCTCCTACTATCTTCAGGGCTCTTGGAGTACACGATATTTGGGGAAAATTTGCACGCCATGCATCTATCAACGTAAGATGCTTGTAGTTCACGAGTAGGCTATTGGCTTTGCATCTACTTTGGCCAAGTCAATCATGGATGTAAATGAAAGTCGGCATGCCCTCAATACAGGCTTTGTGGTTGGTTCAGAAACGCGACACAAAGACACGATAGAGAGCTTGCCCGATTGCAGATTTCTGATATATTGCGATCAGTAACGCAGATTGCGATTAGAGATGAGCCGAACATTGCTCGTCCGAGCTTGATGGTACTCGAAACTGCCGTTGCTCGGACGAATACTTCGCCCGCCGAGAAAATGGCAGCTCCGCCGTTTTGCTTTGTGGCGGCCGAAACAGAGCCAATCACAAGCAGAGACTCTGCACTCCACCCCAGCATGACGTGGTACACTTACACGTCGATAGCAGGGTTGGCTGGCCAGACAGGTGACCCTGGATAGGACTAGACGATGCACGCACTGCTCGGCTCATGTGTCTGGATGCCGCTAGGGAGAGAGCGCTGTGGTCAGGGAAAAGCGTTAGGGTGTTCTATGTAGATAGTGTTCGCAGGAGTGATTCTCCAGACCCAAAGCCCTTCTTAGGGCTACAATAACGTTACTTTTTTTTTTTTTAATTGCCATCTAGTACCATGTGTGAGGAATTAAAGCAGGGGGACCTTGTACCGTTGGTTAGCTCTTAGGACACAACATATCCACCTCAAACATACAAAGTGGGAAAATTAGTAGGGGTGGCTTTCAATTAGGCACAGTCTGCCATTTGTCCTTTTTTATTTACGTTATTGGTTAATAACTCAAGTGTCATTCATCTGGCTGTAGTGTTGCTTTCAACTTGGTAGAAATAGCCATAGGAGATCCAAACGGCTTACGCATACAGTAGCGTTATATATTGATTTCTGGTTGATATGCTGGTGGCTTGTTACTTGCTGCAGTGCAATTCTACTAGCAATGTGTGGCGCACAATTAGTGATGACTTGCGGACCGCTGTGTGTTTTGCGAATTAGTGGACGCACATATCCATGCAAAGACAAGGGGAAAATTTATTAGGGGTGGATTTCAAATTAGGCACAGTCTCAATGTGTCCTTTTTGATTTTAGGGTGTATTTGTTTAATAACTCAGGGTCATCTCATCTGGCATGAGGTGTGCTTTCATACTGGCTGAAAATAGCCATAGCAATGGATAGCATGTTGGTTTTAAAAACTCAAAACCACAAAAAAAAAAACAAAAAAACACAAAAAAAAAAAAAAAAACACAAAAAAGTTAAAAAAAAGTAAAGCCTATAACTTCATTTAAAAATGTTTAACCAGGGCTAGGGTAGAGGACGAGGGCGGGGACGTGGTCGTCCAACTACTGACAGGGGTCAGAGGGGCCGTGGTCCTGGGCGGGCGTGAGACACACCTGATTATGAGGGAGCAGGGGAACGCCGCAGAGCTACACTCCCTAGGTTCATGTCTGAAGTTACTGGGACTCGTGGTTAGAGATGTTGAGGCCAGAACAGGGGAACAGGTGATGTCGTGGGATTGCTGAAAATGCTTCGAGCAATTGTCCACCAGTCAGTCTTCCACGCAAAGTCACCATGTCACCGAAATCGCCACTCCTCCAGGCTCCTGCACCTCGCTACTCCCCCCCAGTCTGCCCCCTCCCAGGAAAATTTGGCATTTGAACCGGCTACTTCTGAGGAACTGTTTTCTGGACCCTTCCACAGTCACAAAAACACTGGTCCGGTTGCTGCTGAGCAATTTTTCCGATGCCCAGGTTTCCACCAGTACAGTCTGTGGGTGTGATGACCTTCTTGGACGTAGTGGAAGTGTGTAAAGAGGTGTGTACGACGATGCGGAGACACGGTGGTCAGACCGTGGGGAGGAAGTTGTTGTCAGGCAGGAAGTCGAGGGGTGAGCGGGAGCAGACTGAGGATCGGAGGAGGATGAGGTGGAACCCCTCCAGACCCAAGCTGGGTGAGAGGCCGGGTGAACACAGTGCCTTCTGCGACGAGGAGAGTCCTCGACCAGAAACAGGTTGGAAGAGGCAGGTGGCGCCCAGACTACTACACCCTCGGCTTATACTCGAGTCAATAGGTTTTTCCAGTTTTTGGTGGTAAAATTAGGGGTCTCGGCTTATACTCGGGTCAGCTTATACTCGAGTATATACGGTATATACTATAGGTCATGAATATCAGACCAGTACTGGTCCAACAACCGTGATCCCCACAATTGGGATTGTAGCTGACAGTGAAACTAATTTCACCAGTAAAAGGTATTCAAAGTCATATGGGGCCACCAGAGGATTCCCTAGTTCTCTGTGGTCAGTGTACTACTGGCTCACAAAAGGTCCAGTGCAGACTTTCTACTGTTCATTAAATCTCATACTTTTTTTTTTATATGCTGGAATTGTACTTGTATTGACTATATGTATCTTTTGGGCCGTCCTTACATCATAATAAAACCATATTGTTCTATATTTCTGCTTCCGTACATCAGAGAGTGAATTAATGATGTAGGACGGCCCAAAGGATACATCTATCATACACAGTACAATTCCAGCATATAAAAAAAAAAGTATGACGATTATGAACAGTGAAAAGTCTGCACGGACCTTTGTGAGCCAGTAGTACACTGACCACAGAGACTAGGGAATCCTCTGGTGGCCGCCATAGAATTGGAAGTTACATTTCACTGGTGAAATTAGTTTCATCACTGTCACTACAACGCACAATGTGTGGGGATCGACGTGTTGTTGGACCAGTACTGGTTGATATTCATGCACCTATAGTCTATTACCGTATTCATAGAGTATAAGCTGACACGCAGGTAGTATAAGCCGAGACCCCTAATTTAACCACCAAAAACTGGAAAAACACTATGACATCTCGAGTATAAGCCGAGGGTTGTAGTATCGCAGCCAGCGCTCCCCTGTAGTATACAGCCAGCATGCCCCCTGTAGTATACAGCCAGCTGCCCTGTACGGTACCCAGGCCTGATTACGCTCCGATACAGCCAGCCTGCCCCCTGTAGTATACAGCTCAGCTGCCCCCTGTAGTAATCAGCCAGCCATCCCCCTGTAGTCCGTGCCCTAGTATAAGCCATGCCCATAGATCGCCAGCCCCCTGTAGTATACAGCCAGCCCTGCCCCCAAGTAGTGATACACGCCTGCACCCCAGGTAGTATACAGCCTGCCCCCATGTAGTATAAAGCCTGCCCCAATAGTAGTACACCTCCCCAATCCCCCCAATTGTATACACCCTGCCCAATAGTAGTAACAGCCTGCCCCTAGCATTATGCAAGTTGAATTACAAAAAACACAACTTAATACTCACCCTCCGACGATACTCACCTTTGAGCTGCGGCACGGCTTCCCGGTCCTCGGCGGTGGCTGCCCGGTCTGGCGGGCGGGCTATCTCCCGAACCTCGTGGCAGCTCCTCTCTTCTTTCTTTCTCCACTGCGCATCCTGGTTCTTTGCTAAGCGGCAGTTCGCGTCCATGCGACCTTGCGGGCGGGCGCACACTATGATGCGCGCAGGTGTCGCCGCCGATGACGTCATCAGCGGCGACAACCCGATCTTAGTGTGCGCCTGTACTGCCGGCTAGCAAAGTAAGCAAAGGCCCGGGAGCCGCGTCGACAGAAGAAGAGAGGAGCGGAGCCGACTGCCGGAATCGAGATCTGCCCCCGAGGATCGGCGGAACTGGAGGGGAGCATTTATATTTTTTTTTGACTCGGTTTTTTTTTTTTTAGTTGACTCTGTATAGCCGAGGTGAGGTTTTTCATGCACATTTTTTGTGCCTGAAATCTCGGCTTATCCCGCGTAATCTACGGTATTATTTTAAAAAAATGTAGAAGAAAATGCCAAAAGCTAGAAAAAAAAAACTTTTACTGGAGAGGACTCCGTATGTGTTTCGGCTCTGAGGCACTCCACAGACTAAACTTTGTAAGGTGAAAACAATTTAACCCAGTTTGGATCATTATGTGAGGAATGGGAACAATTTTAAAACACTTTAGAACTTTAGTACCTCTATAATGGTTCAACATAATTTTTGGTCTTTTCTTTTTTATTTTTCTGCTTAGTATGAACATTATGCATAAATGAAAATTCCAGAAGGAATATAGAATAGGCAACTTTTTTCCTCTATGTGGGAGTTCATTTGCATATATTTTTTTCCAGGGATCATTGTCTGGCCTATTTGACGCCCGGTTCCAGTTGTGGCCTCCCCAAGATATAGCGGTAGCTTGTTAGCCATAGGATATGTTCTGAGTGCAGAATATATTTACTGTCAACTTTTTGTGCCGGTTATGGGCAGGTTATGTCACTGGAATTTGCAGATACATGTAGCTCTTTTGGAAACCCCATGAGTTGTCTTTGGGGAGGGGGGTTGGTGGCTATTTCACAAACCAAAAACTTCACTGGCACTTGGTGTCTATTAGTTCTCCCACCCTCCTCTTGTTTTTTTGGTTAGTTGGCCAACGCTTAGATGGAAGTCTTTGATGGTTGATTGTAGGCCACCGATTCCTGAACTGTGCAAGTCTTGTGACTCAGGATTAAGGAAATCTTGTGTTCACTTTATGGGAAGACTTTAAGATTCATGAATGCATCCTTCTTAGGTAGACGCTGTCTTCCCCTGTTGGATAGGGAGTATATAAACAAAGGGTGGTTCTTTCTCTTGACCTTTAGAACGTCGTCTTTGTGGCTCATTAGGATTAAGGACGCTAATGAGTTGGTATAATCCATTTCCTCTAATCAAGAGTCAAAAAGGAGAACAAATTGGCCATTAAAGGGACTTCCTTTGATTTCTTCTCTGCAGTGGAGCCTGTTCCAAAAGACTGTGAATATTTTCCCATCACCCGGTTGAGACGAGACTTGCTACGAGAGAGTAAGATGTTTTCTTGGCTTTATGACAGTCTGACAGATATGGAAATGACATCTTTTTAAGTTTGCTAAAAAAATATTTCTACCGAAATCCCGCGCTTGTCTCTCTTTAAGTGTCAGGGCGAGGTGATGTATAGTCACTTTTAAGAAAGTTATTTGTGTCAACTCTCTGTAGTATCTGTGCGGATTCAGTCTCCATGGAGATTGATTGATGACTGACTGAGGTTCTTGTCTGAAAGTGACTGAAATGTGGTTTAGCAATCATCAGCTGAACTTCGGTACTTTTGCAGCAATTGCCGGAGTAGGGTGATTTTAAAGAGTATATTTGAAAGTGTAAGACAAACTGGTGCTTCCTTGTATAAAGTATATACAGGCGTTCCCTACTTAAGAACACCTGACTTACATACGACCCCTAGTTACAAACGGACCTCTGATTTTGGTAATTTCTGTACTTTAGTCCTAGGCTACAATAAACAGCTTTAACGTGCCTGTAATTAAGATTTATTGTTAATCTGGTTCTTATGACTATTAACTTTTTTAAAATCCATACAATGAAAGTAACGGTTCCGACTTAAATACAAACTCAACTTAAGAACAAACCTACGAAACCTATCTTGTGTGTAACCCAGGAACTGCCTGTAGTTGCTTAAACCCCTTGGGACCATTTACGCATACACCAAATTCAAGCTTGACAATGGGAACGCTTGCCCTACCCCCATTTACAGAAAGGGATACTCGTTCTACTAAAGTGATGGCAGTACAGACGGTCCCCAACTTAAGGACACCCGACTCAATGACAACCCCTAGATACAGACGAACCTCTCTGCCACTTGACCTCTGATGAAGATCTCTGGACTATTTTCTTTAGTCCCAGCTCTACAAGTCCAATGATCACATAATAATATAGGAGAGAAAGTTATACCTATACTGCAGGAAGTGCTTGGTGCCCCAAAGTAGACTGGACAAATGGTGAGGTGGGATCCCAGCTGATTTTTTGGGGTCAGCTATAAGACAAATAGATCTGGTTTGTGTAAGCAGGATACCTACATCCATCCTCCTGGGGTGCTTCCAATTGGATCAGCACCCCAATCCACTTGTAAGCTATGGTAGAACTTGAAGCAATATATGGTATGACCATATGGGATAACTATGATATGCTATTCAAAATTTTCTTGAATCTGTCCCAATATGGTGAGATGGATATCCTACCAGACCTATAAGATACATGGCCAACAAAACTATAGTCTAGTGGCACCAGGGTAGGCTGTCCAACCCCCACCAATCACTACAACCTCTTCCCTCTTCTATGCCCGGAAGATATTGGGGGAGATTTATCAGAAATGTCTGAAAGAAGAACTGTTCCAGTTGCTCATGGCAACCATCAGAGCTCAGCTTCATTTATAAAGTTGAGTTCTGATTGGTTTCCACAGCCAACTAGATCGGACAATTCTGATAAATCTTCCCCATTATGCCTACATATATCTTCTCACTAAAACCATTTCCATGTTGGGCCATTTTTTGTGGGTAAGGAATGTACATTGCATTGGCTTTTTTTTAGGTAAACAAAGCTCAAATGATGCTTAGATTGTCCTGAGCCATTATTTCTTCTAACAAAATTAATAGTTGGTAGGTTGACACATAGACAAGTCCTCTAACCTCCTGTACACAGTAAGTGTGGATTTATATTATAGGCAGTTTGGACGGTACCAGCCCTAGCGTTCTAGGGGGGCCAATGGTCAGCCAAACTACCAACTACCCACCAAATTTATACTGAGAAGGACTTCAGCCATTAAAGAACTCCTAATACATCTGTTCCGCTCAAAAGGCACATTTTCCTACTCAAGAGCCATTTCAGACCTTTTGAAGGTCTCCAACGGGTTCAGAGCTGCAGTTTAAATGCGGCAGAAGGACTATCCCTTCATTCCTCAATAAAGCTTAATTCTAGTGCCAGCTGTAGGAAGTGAATTACAACTTGTAGGGGTTATAAGATTCATACAACCCAGGGCCCATTACAGTCTAAACACCCACTGCCTGTAACAATCCACCAGTGTGGATCCAGAGGAGACAATAAAACCATATTGTTCTATATTTCTGCTTCCGTACATCAGAGAGTGAGACCCATTGTTACATCCAAGACATGGACTCCATTAATGTACCAAAGACCATTACGTTAATTCAGAATTATTGTTACACGTACAGACCCATCCGTGCTCAGTCACACTGGTGTCCTAATGTGAACATCACACAGAACACTTCCACCTTTCATGCCTTTGATGAGCCAACATGATACACGAAATCCGAGATCACAGAATCCTCTTTACATAATCGTATCACAGAGACGTTTGTTGTTGGGCAGGGGGCGGCTCGGGTAACCTTCTCTTTTTACATTTTCCTTGACCTAAGATTGAGAGTACAAGTTCTGAATATACTTCCCTCGGGGGCAATAATGAATAATAAGGTGGAGGAACCTGTTATGTCTTTGAAACTCTATAGGTGAGTATTATACAAGGGGTGTCAGACTTTTCACATCGAACATCTTTGATGGTAGTAATTTTTTTGCTAAAGCTCTTCCCTATGTATACTCTAATATATACTGTATTCCAATGACAGCTTCTTATGGAAACCCAATGACACCTATGGGTCTACGGGTCTATGTATCTGGAATTGCAGCTCAACCATGCAGTATTTAACAGGACTGCGTTGCAATGATACTTACAGGCTATGGACACGTGTAGCATCAGTGGGAGAGAATGAGTAGCGAGAGTCCATGGATTGGGTAAAGCTTGCAGAATTTGTGTGAATGAGCGACCTCTTGGATATAGGCCAATATGATGATACTTCCCATCAATTTATAAAGCTGCAATCGATACTTTTGATATCTGTTAGAAACTTATTAAAATGGCATGCTGGCTTGGGGAAGATGGGACATATTGAAGACCTAATCTTATCTACTTGACTACTGCATGTGGCGCACCGATCCCGCTTTAAGCCGAGCCATTGGAGACCAACCATGTTCAACTGGATACACCGGCCAGCAGATCACACTAAAGAAATTTGACTCCACTCGATAGATCCAACTAAACCAGATTATCAAATGTCTGGATGACGTAGTTTAGGACCATCTAGGCCAGTGGTGGCTAACCTGTGGCGCTGGTGCCAGAGGTGGCACTCAGAGCCCTTTCTGTGGGCACGCAGGCCATCACCAGGGAGGACTCCAGGTATCTTCCTGCAGTCCCAGACAGCCCAGGACTTGCTGTGCACAGAGCTATTTTAAAGTGACAGCGCTGCCTGGGACTACTGGAGGAGTGGGAAGCTGTGGACAGATATGGATTATCATTGCAGCTCCTGCTCCGGCCCTGACAATTCTTCCTGTTTATGGGACCCTGGAGAGAAGCTACAATAATCATCCAAATTTCTTCTATTTTCTGCCTTATTGGTGTCCTCAGAGTGCTGGTATCAATGAAAACTGTGACAGAGAAGGGAGTATAAATCACAAATTAAATTTCTGTGTTGGCACTTTGCGATAAATAAGTGGGACTTGGTTGTAGTTTGGGCACTCGGTCTCTAAAAGGTTCGCCATCACTGATCTAGGCTAATGTTTCCCCTCCGCAACATCTGCACCCCCTCAAGTTACGCCCCTGCCAATGTCCATATAAGGACAGTGACATCACTGGGGAAACCCCGCGTATAGCTGGCGATGTACACTCCTACTCCCTCACTCAGGGACGAGGAGGGGTCCCCGAGCAACGTATTCTGCTGTATGCCATACGATGTAAGGACACGTCGGATGTGGACCTGGCCTTAGTGTCTGTCTGAATAAAGTCTTGTATGACTCTCAGAGGAATCATTCTAGTACAAAGTGGTCTCGGAGGTTAGACTGCTCTAATCCTTTGTCCTAATATGAGATGTTTTCACCTAAATGGAGCGTTTCGCTCAGTGGCGCGTCATTAAGTCACGGACAGAGTGTAATCTGCCGTTATATAAAATATCAAAAAAACACTGAGGTACTTTCTGTTCAGACACAATAAAATCTGCTTTATTACATTTTATTTGTCGTCAATTTTTCCAAATCCTGTAGTAGGAATCGCTGGAGGGCCTGGTGCGTACCCCAAGAGCTGTCAATTATGCATGTTCAGCTGAGGAGGTGGGGGGGGGGGGGGGTTGTTTTTTTTTTATCCTTCTTTCTAAATTTAACACTGCACTGTCCCAGTTTCCTCCTCAGCATCTCACACAGCAGGATTTCCTCTAGTACGCTGAGAACGAGGAAAATCCAAAGAGATTTTTTTTTTCCAATTTTTTTTTTAAAATCAAAAAGTAAACAAATGCAAATCTCCAAACTAATGGGGCCAGGCACTCGGCAGGAGAGCATAGACATAACATAGGAAAAAATAGAGAATCGGGATGAAGAGCGGGAGACAGTGGCACGGATATTGCTGGCAACGGTAACGCCACAGATGGGAGAAGTTTTAGCCAACGCAGCCGTACACGGAATGACATGCCCCAAATCACTGCAGCCTCAACAGCTTTTATGAGTCATCTCCCAAAACTTACTCATGTAGAATGTCTAGAGGCTATAAATTGTGTCGGAAGAGGAGACTGCACCTCAGCAGACGGCAAGGATTTTAGAACGCACTTGTCTGGTATATAGTGAATATTTACAAAAATTCTATAGGACTTTAAAGGACCCAAATCATCCTACAAGTAATAAGGTTTCATGCACATGAGCCACACAAGAAATTACTTCCATTGGTCACGTTCATCGTGCGGTGCATGCACAGGGCCAGTGGCCAGAGGCGGATGAAGACTGCTAGGGGGCCCTGGGCTATTATAGCCCCTGCAAGTCCAAAATTTACCTCCTACATATGGTCCTAGAATCAAGCTTCTTGGGGACTGGAAGATGCGTCTGTGGTTTAAAGACCTTTGAGGGACCTTCAAACGGTCCTAAAATGTCTCATGTGTACATGTGTTTAGAGAGAGGCAACAGATTCAGAGGATTTTATGGGTTAACGTCCGGCTCAGTGTAAAATTTCATGGGGGGGTTTAGGTGGCCGTGGACTTGGGCCCCGCGTTTCTTACAGCTGTCTCGGCATCTCAGAACTGCGGATCCCGGGAATTTTTCCCACCCCTTTAATAATTTCCCACACCACAATTTCTGCCACAAAATCTACCATCTGTATCCATCATGATCAATTGCTCATAGATCCAGGAACCGTGACAATGTTAATTGCCTTATATTTGGCTTCCCTCTTTCTAAACTCAGCTTTTAGAATTATGCTAATGACCAGAAAGGCTATGGGGGTGTTATCAGAGCCCCTTTATGCTGCAGATTTACAGGCTGTGACACTGTGCAGAAGAACTCCCCACTGTGTGTAACAACAGCTTGTAAATCCAGAGCACAGAGGGCTTCTGTAACACACTCATAGCCCTTCAGGCTCATTAGCATGATTTTAAAAGTTGATTTTAGAAGGTAGAATGCCATGGATAACAGATATAAGAAGATTACTACAGCACGGTGTGCCTCGTTTATCATGATGGATTTTGATGGTAGATTTCTTTTGAAGGAGATCTACTACCAGAAGTAGATGTGATGGTAGATTCCTGCTGCCTCTGCCCTAATCTGTAATTTAATAATCCAGCAACCTAACTGGTTAAAAACCTTATTTTAATAATATGTAAATTTACTGCAGAGGCTACTGGGGCATGTACTAGCATGGCCACGGAAAGGGAGCTAATGCTAGTCCACGCCCCAGTAGCCTCTGCAGTAAATTTACATATTACTAGAGATAAAGTTTTTAACAAGTTAGGTTCCAGGAGTATTATACAACAGATTAGGGCAGAGGCAGCAGGAGGAATCTACCATCACATCTACTTCTAATGGTAGATTCCTCATGGTAGGTGTCCTTTAATAATTTTGGATGGTTTCCCTGACCCGGATAATTGCTGCTGATTTAGGACGACCTGTAACCTGAAAAGTTTTGGATTCTCACAGTAGGATACAAAAAGGAAAAAAAAATGGAATTTTATAGAAAAAAATTTGAAGGACGTCTCTATAAAAGAATATATTTTGATCACATGATCTGAACCTTAAAAGTATAAATGCTATTTTTTTTTACCATTTTACATTATTGGGCTTTAAAGGAGAATCCATGAAAATTTTGGTTTAGTGTAATGTCAGGAATTGGCTGTTAAAATTTTTGCAGTCTTTTATTATTACTCCCATTATAACGAGACCTGATAATGCACGATTTCTGTTTTCGGCTACAACCTTAGAGCACAGCAGGAATGAACAAGGTCCTTTGATGACTTGCGAGTACACAGAGTCCTGAAAATGTATGAAATTAATTAAATCCGATGGCGAACATCATCTAGGAACATAATTACTGACTGCTAATTAGCCAGAAGTTGGGAAAGGGTTTTCTTATTACAGGAATATGGACATTTTAAAGTAATTACGTGGCCGCAGATTCGCCAGCAGAAGGTCATCCGGCAGCCTGCCGCTGTAATGACACATCGAACCTGCAGGTGGATTCTACTCACATTAGAGAAATGCTAAATTTTTACAAAGTTTTGTACTTAAAGTAACTCTCCAGTTCATAATAGTAACTAGAACCTAACTGATTAGTTTTCCTTCCATAGATCCTCCAATTTCTAGCCCCTGATTTCTGTAAAGGGGCCACCATTTTCAGGGACTGCTCCATGTACGCTGTGCTTCAGTAGTCAGAGACACGCCCCCTTAAATCAACTGATCCATCAATGAGCAGGGGGGGTAGCATCTTTAACTTCAAAAGCAGAACGTGAATAGAAAATTGGAGAAGCACACCCCAATAATTAAAGAGTAAGGCAGAAGTGTTGACCTTTTGTGAAGTTTTGGTGTATGTTGTCAGTAGCAGTTGACTAGTGAAATATTGATGTCAATTTGAGAATTGTAGCTTCTACAAGTGCATTGTGCTTATATCTGTCTGCCTCTGCTTCACAGTTCCTCCACTCCGCTCTGACTGCTGTAGTATTCAACCAGAAGTCAGCTTCAGCTAAAACTCAAAGCAGAGGTAAGGAGGTGAAGTTCATTGCACAGCACAGCAGTGTGAGGACACTCCCCTAGTGCACTTTGTAAATTAACAATTCTTCAACATAAATAAATTTTTTGGCAGCGCGGTGGCTCAGTGATAGCACTACAGCCTTGCAGCGCTGGGGACCATCCAGGTCAACATCTGCAAAGAGTTTGTATGTTCTCGCTGTGTTTGAGGGTTTCCTCCCACACTCCAAAACATACTGGTAGGTTGATTAGATTGTGAGCCATTAAATTTAATCCATTATACTCACAGCTATACACCGGAAAACATGGACACATTCAACCTAAAAATGCCCGATTCCTTGATGGAAACCATATTTCTCATTGGGCCTTCTGTGTTGTTACACAGGCTAAAGACTAACAGCTGAGGAGCAGAGTTTTCGAATATTTTAGTGTCCTCACATTACACTCCATTGTCTGCAATTTTTTGACAGCTGTCACAACAAACACGAAGGCCGGCAGCATACATTAAATTATGCTCTTAGAACAGAGAGCCCGAGGGAAATGCTAATCGGAGATGGTAAATGCGCTTCTGTGCAAGCCTTAAGAAAAAGAGCAAAAATAAAAGCACAGCTGCGCAATTTGGAATGTACTTGGGGGCATAAATCAAATTATACAGAGATAGTCTCCCTATGACATGACTGTGACTTTGGTGGAAGAGGTTCAAGGGTTTAATGAAGAGCCCAGACGTAAGGATCTGGAGTCAACAATGGCTGTTTCATCACAATGAGCAGTGACAACACATTCAAGGTTAGACACATATTCCACAGGTGTACCTGAGGATTGCATGGTGGGATCATGGTAGGACGGGTCTGCAGGTGTACCTGAGGATTCCATGGTGGGTCCATGGTAGGACTGGCCAGCAGGTGATACTTGAGGGTTCCATGGTGAGTCGATGGTGGGACTGGTCAGAAGGTGTACCTGAAGATTCCATGGTGGGTCAAAGGTAGGACTGGCCAGCAGGTGTACCTGGGGATTCCATGGTGGGTCGATGGCAGGACTGGCCAACAGGTTTACCTGTGGATTCCATGTTGGGTCCATGGTAGAACTGGCCAGCAGGTGTACCTGAGGATTCCATGGTAGGTCCATGGTAGCACTGGCCAGCAGGTGTACCTGAAGATTCCATGGTGGGTCCATGGTAGAACTGGCCAGCAGGAGTACCTAAGGATTCCATGGTGGGTCCATGGTAGCACTGGCCAGCATGTGTACCTGAGGATTCCATGGTGGGTCAATGGCAGGACTGGCCACCAGGTTTACCTAAGGATTCCATGGTAGGTCCATAGTAGGACAGGCCAGCAGGTGTATTTGAGAAGCCCATGGTAGGAATGGCCCACAGGAGTACCTGAGAATTCAATGATGGATCCATGATAGGACTAGCCAGCAGGTGTATCTGAGGATTCCATGGTGGGTCCATGGTAGGATTGGCCCACCATGAAGTAGCTGATAATTCAATGATGGGTGCATAATAGGACTAGCCAGCAGGTTTACCTGAGGATTCCATGGAGGGTCCATGGTAGGACTGGCCAGCAGGTGTATCTGAGGATTCCATGCTGGGTCTATGGTAGGACTGGCCAGTAGGTGTACCTGAGGATTCCATGTTGAGTCCATGGTAAGAATGGCCCACCAGAATACATGCAAATTTCATGTTGGGTCCATGGCAGGACTGGCTCTCAGGAGTACTTGAGGTTCCCTGGTAGATACAGGGACAGACAGCTGAATGAGAAGATTCCATGGTGGGTTCAGGATCTAGCACAAAAAAGAACTCCTGAGGTCTGGCAAAGCTCCACTCGCTATGGTGGAGAGTAGCGTTCATTACCTAGAAATTGAAGGGTGGGTCAAGGAACCCTGAACCAACACATTCTCAGGATACTTCTGTTTCGCTATTGATTTGGTTTTTTATTTTAAATCTTGTTCTTTGGTCTCCAGTTTCTGTAGTCACATACATACATGATTGGGTACATGTGTGCTGTATGTAATGTCAAGACCTTTGGCGCTGTGAGAGCACGGGGACTTGATTGGTGAGCAAACTATATAAAATTTTTATGATCTTAGTGAAGTTTCTTAATATCTTGGACTATCATTTGAATATCTTACTTATCCTCTATCATCTTCGGGACTTCCGTTTTTTAGGGAATGTCTACCTGGGAAACATTTTGCCCATAACATCTACAACTGTTAGATGCTTGTAATTCACAGTAGGTCTTTCTTGGACCAATCAATCTAATGTGGACCTGTAAAATCTCTAAGATTTATGGCAAATGTGTCTAGAATTATGCAGCTCTGGCCAACAAGATGCTAAGTGCAGAACCTCGAAAACCTGACTAAGAGGATTACTCCACCAGTGACTGGAGCTACATGTACAATACCAGAAGAGGTCAGAAAACCTTTAATCGGAGCAGAGATAAAAGCCGCCATCCATCCGAATTACCTTACTGCTCAGCGCTAATGTAGGTGCATAAAAAGGAGTCCTCGTTTACAGGAGACATTTGCCTTGTGGCAAAGACGCGGCAGTGAAGTGGAAAGAGGAGGGAGGCTGCTTAATTGACACCAAACCGAGGTGAAGAAGCTGCGGTAACAATCCAAACCCTTTAATGTGTTACTTCTTCACAACCTCCATCTCTTGACACCTCTTCACTCCGCCAGGTACGGGAGAAACGTTTGATCCTGGAGAAATCACCATTTACTATTAACTGGGGAATTTCAGGCTTCTTGCATTTAATAGTTAGTACAAATACCGGATTTTATTCTGCCCATTTTTACAAAAACCATAAAATGTGTAATTTATTATATGGTGTGAATTGATCTCCATTTACGGCCCAATAATAAAACCTACAGAAATAAAATTAAAAGGATCAGACACAATCTATTACATTTTAAATACTCAACTGACACTCTAGTCCAAGGTCTAAAGAACGAGTGAGGACCCTCCACTGCATGATTCCTAAGCATTGATACATCAAAGTCTCGTTTGTGTGGTCTCCCATCTCTATTTTTGGACCTACAGGTGTCAAAATTGCTCGGAGATTCCGTGAATATGTGATTTTTGAGACTCATAGATTAGAGTCATTGAAGGTTCCCTTATAGAAAATCATCTGAATCTTCAGTTGACCATCTAAATGGACATAGGACCTCCTGACACTGCCTTGATGGTTGAGGGAAAGTTGCCAGGCAATGGCTTTTTCCATCCGCCTCTGTGGTCTCCACTGGTTCTGCTGTTCCAACATAACATACATATATGATTGAGCACATTAGTGATGTATGCCATGTCACCATCACTGCAAGACCAGTATGAAAGCACTTTGACAGGGGCTTCACATGTCCACAATGATTATTTCTTTTTCTGATCTTTGTCAAGTTTCTAAAAATCTTAGACAAACCCTTTAATTCATTGGAATATCTTATTGAACCTCCTCTACCTTCAGGGCTACCTCTTTTAGAGAACGATTATTTGGGGAAAATTTGCGACCATGACATCTTCAACTGTAAGATGCTTGTAGTTCACAGTAGGCCTATTGCTTTGCATCTACTTTTGGCCAAGTCAATCATGTACGTAAATGAAAGTCAGGCTGCCTTCACATACAGCTTTTGGTGTTGCATTCAGAAACGCGACACAAAGACTACGATAGAGAGGCTTGCCCGATTGCAGATTTCTGATATATTGCGATCAGTAACGAAAGATTGCGATCAGTAACAAACCCTCACCCTGTGGTGCTTGTTCCCCATCAAAAGAGTTTTTAGTGGAAATTCATCTCCAATCGGGTAAGCCCCTCCCTTGCAGCCTTTGTGTTGTATTTCAAAATACGCCGTGCACAGCCACAGCCACTGTTGGACAAACATCTCAGAAGGACGAAAGTGCTTATAGAGGATCTGTCAAGGCTATGCGCGATACTAAACCACCCACAGTGGCTTAGGGACCAGTAGTAAAGTGTCCTAAATCGCTCTTTAAGTCCTTCCGTAGTTGCTATTAAAATAAAAACTTTATACTTAGCTCAGTTAATGAAGCTGGATGTAGCGCTCCGGCCTCATTGAAGAACTGCAACAGCACGGGGAGCACAGGAGAGGAGTCCAATGGGCCAGGAGTGTAACTAGAAGAGGTTGGGACCCATAGCAGATTTATGAATGGAGCCCCCCCCCATATTTGTATTCTCACACATGTGAGTTACAATCACAGACAGTGGGGCAGATTTATCAAGCAGTCTGAAAGTCAGAATATTTCTAGTTGCCCATGGAAACCAATCACAGCTCCCCTTTAAAATATTCATGAGCACTGGTAAAATGAAAGCTGAGCTGTGATTGGTTGCCATGGACAACTGGAAATATTCTGACTTTCAGACTGATTGATAAATCTGCTCCAGTATGTATAAACCATATATACATACAGCAAGGAGTTGTGGGTGGTTTAGTGGCCTCTTCAAACTTCTTTCCAGGAGAAGTCCATCAACAGAGTGAGTGTGAGTCATGTACATGGCGGAAAAGAGAACTGTCTGCTTAAGGGGATGATTTTCTTGGAGTTTATAAATGGAGGAACCTGGTATTACTTCTCTGGAGGGCCATCGACAATAAGCACCAGGGAAATGGTAGGAAGACTGACGTGACCACTAGTTCAGTAGTTTAGGGGCACAAAAGTTCATGTCGACTGGTGGATTTTCTGGTCCTCAATCTAACTCTGTTGGTGGCTCCTAACTTTTAAAACTGGTTACAAAAATTGGCTGGTCGGACCTGACATTGTAGCCAATGGAGCCTGAAACTACGGAGTCACCGGAACTAGTGAAACATCGGCAATGACGAGTAGCTTGTTGGCACACTCAAGAATAATTTATAACTTAAAAAATACCATTAGTTTGACTATTTTTGCGCTTATTGTGCATTTTGATGACTCGCTTTCCTTTGTCAAGCACATATGAACAGCACAATGTCAGCAAATGAAACCTAATAAATTCAGACTGCAGATGTGCATTATCCCACAAGATTGAGGAGTAGATTGAGGGCATCCCGGCTGACATCTGCTTTATGCATTTTCTACATGGATTTGCTGTGTGCACATTACACAGTTGCCTTTTCAGCAAAGACATTTGAACAACAACACAGAAGCCTTTTATTCCTTTTTGATATTTTAGGTTTACATGATATATTGTCCCCATTGTTGTGGTCTGAAGAAAAGAAATCAAATCACATTATTCTCGTTTTATTTATATATAAAAAGAAAGATCTGTGAATTTCAGAAAGCGAAAACCTTAAAAAACAGATGTTTGGCTCAATAAATGTTATGACTAGTTTTTCTAACGTCAGCTCGTACGTATAAACTTGAGGACAGAAGTGGGAACCTGACTCTTGTTATATAGGGGATGCCAGGCCTCATAGGAGACGGATGAAATCACAAATTACCATTTTGGTTTACAGTGTCTAATGTAAGAATAGAACATGGGGTTGCCTTACCTAACATAAGGGCTTCAAGTTTTATATTTACATGACCTGCTAATTTTTTAGACTTGCATCAATATAAATTTCTATGGTGATCTGTAAGGGGATTAGGATTTCAATATTACAGTCTGTAATCCAAACTGTATTGAGACAAACTGTAATATAGAAACTTACATAAACATAGTATACATAGTATACAGCAATACAGTTGTATGGCAGTATGCTCTTTAAGTGATCAGATCCCTTAGGATTCAAGTACCCCAGGGGGGACTGAAATAATAGAAAAAAAAATGTAAAAAAAAAGTTTTAAAAAAATGTCCGACCTATTAAGCTATAAAAACAATTATTCCCGATGGTGAACCCTGTAATGGAAAATAGCGCCCAAAAATAGTGTCCAAATTGCCAATTTTTTTGCCATTTTACCTCCAATAACAATTTTAATAAAAAGTGATCAAAAGATCTTACAGTTCTCACAGGTATCAATGAGATATGCCGAGGCAGGAAATTTTTTTTTAATGCAATGTTTTTGAATTTTTTAAAGGCCACATCCAGGTTGGGTATTAAATATTCTTTCTAGCATTGCCTATTATATGCTAATATATATCACCCCTTTATAAAAAATTTCTTCAAAAACATTTGTAAATGAGCCTTAGAAGAGTCATTTCTTTGTTTGCAATGGAGTCACACTTAGGGGCACTAAGTATTATTTTAGATGCCTTATATCTACAGAACATAGAACCATGCCTTGTATCATATTAAAGATAACAATCTCAAGTTTCAGGATCACATCAGGCTTTTGGCTCTGTGATATATAGGCAGGAATTGGAAATTATCTGGAGCTCGCATTCCTACCTATAACTTTCTGTATTTCTGCCTCTGTAGCTCCCAGAAACAATGATAAAAGATGAATGCTGGCCGTTTAGAGTTATAGGGGTTTCCCATCTTATTTATATAGATGACCATTATTCCCAGGATAAATTTAACGAAGACCTGCCACCAAAATTTTACCAGTAATACCTGCTGTTAAAAGGGTTAAAAGTCCTCCCCTTATAACCTAGAATTATCTGCCACTTAGGCACTGTACCTGAATTACAGCAGTTTTTCTGATATGGGTAGAGTCAACTTCTAAAGAGAAGAGTCATGTTTTTTTTCCAGTGAACCACGCCTCCTTTTTTTTGATTGACTGCTTAGGGTCTCTTCAAATCCTGACCTAAGCAGACAGGAAGTCCTCTCCCTGCCCACTTCCTGTCTTTACCAGAATTTTGTCCCTCTCAGTGCATGGTGAATTTACTAATGATTTCTGTGTGGGAAACTGCTTATCTTGTCAACAGGGGCCAAGTGACGATGAGGAAAAGCCCACCTGAGGAAGGAGCAAAAGTTTTAAGAATTATTTTACTGGTGAGATGGGACATATTTAAGCTGGGACGCCTGCTCTGCACTTTTCAATAAAGGGAGTAAATTTTATTGTGCCTTTTCTTGATGACAGGTTCCCTTTAAATATCTTCCATTGATCAAAAGGAGGGGTGGGAGTTGGCATTAAAAGTCCACGTAAGTGCTTATGTTTGACTTGTCCTTTATTCACTTCTAATGGAGTACATAGCGGCCTCAAATGTCCAAATCTTAGCAAACTTCTCGGCATTGGTTCTAATAAAAGGTCCCATTGTTTGGACCCCAAATAACTAGACACTTACACTCCAGTCCTGATGAAGAGGTCTATGGCACAACCCTTCAATACTCAGTGATGTGACACGGCAGACAGGAGAACGCACCACATACGGAGAGAAATCATGGTGCGGCCGTAGCCTAAAAAACCATCCTCTGCTCTTCACAATGTCATCTTTATTATTAGAATTCCTCCAGTTCTCTGAGAGCTAATTTTCATGACTGGTCGCTCTCACGGATTAAAAAGGTGGAACAGGCTGTCATGGCTCAGTGCCACTCACCGGCAGCGAGAGGAGAGAATTATATTAGTGGATATAACTTATTAACAGTGCAGTAAAACGGCTTCTACCATCGAAGAAAAAGTAATCTGTGTGTAAAGTGTGGAGTGCCTTAAAAAACAGGTTTATAATGAGGAAAAAAAAAAATAAAGAATCACCCTTAGGGTAGGTCCACATATTGTTTACTTCTGTATATTTAGGTTTGTGAGTAGTCTGAGTCATTGTCTCTTTCTGATCTTAATGGAAAACCACATTGGACATTAAATTTTCTTTCAAGTGACATCAACTGTCCAAAAAACATATCCTTATCCTTTGTTTGAGAGAATACGGTAAGGGAGAACAATCTAATTGATGGAAGGTCAGCCCACCAGTGATGGGAGGTGAGGTCCCATTTTGTCTAATTGATGGAGAGGCAGGTCGAGAATGTGTTTTGATGATAACCTCTATGGGATTGTCAGAGATCCCTTTGCTTGGCTGAATGTGAGTCCCGTGGACAGCAGATGTAATGTTCAGCTATTTCCTGTAAACTTTGAATAGAGCAGATAGAGCATGACCCGTTCTTCCATTAAAAAAAAAAAAAAAAACTCTCTCTCCCATTGGGGGTTCTAAGAGCAAAACCCTGTGGTCCACAATATAAAAGTTGAAAAAAGTAATAAGTTAGCCCTGGATGGTAATGCACTGCTATACTTCTCACAACATCTGGTCTTCATCTGATCTCTCCTTTGGGGTGCTCCATCTGTACACTCGATGGCAGTAATTGTGAACCCTTTAGAGACTGATTTTACAAACTACAACCAAAACCCAAGTAACTTGTTGTTCTGTTGGCTCTATCTCAGCTTTCAGTCGTATCTGCGTCCTGAGGGCACAAATACAATAGAAACGGGAAAAAGAAATTTGGCTTAACATAGGTTCCCTCCAGGTCCCCCTGAACATATACATTTGCGGAGCACAGAGCGAGAGCTCCAATGTTAATCCAGCTGTGTTCACACCTGATTGCTCATCTAGTAGTCCAGGCATTCGAGGCTGTGTCACTCTAAAATACCCCATCCTGGATTACAGGAGGATTCCCTGAGTCGGGTCTGTTGAACTCTGTGCAGGAGCATCCACAGGACAGCCTAGAAGTACCACCTCTGGAGCACGGCCATAGGTTCGCTACCACTGCTCTGTGGTATACTTAGACAGAAATTTCCTCTAAACAGATGCCCTTCCTTAAGGTCATTTTCAGGACCGACTTTGGTGGTATATCCAGCCATGGATGCAGATTACAACATCTCAGCTTCCATCGATGGGCAGAACTATGAAGACAGCTTTGGAATACGATACCAGCCTGAATCCACCACTAGTCCAATATAAGTAATGCAATGTATGTACAAAGTGAGTCAATCCAACTATGCACTTTGTAACTACTTATAGAACATAAACTGAAAAAATGTACAGGCTCCATCTTGTAAAGTCAAATAATAAAGAACATTGTATGTCCCACTTACCTCCTGACAGTACTGCAGGATGCCCTCCTTGGTCCCGATGCAGGTCTTTGTTCCGGAAGCATCTGTCTCCCACTTCCCGTTCTGAACGTTCATGTGCATGTTGAGTTTTCCGCAGAACATGGCAATCTGTGGCTCAGCCAGCAATCCAGCGTTCCCATCTGCAGGGACCTGGGAAAGGAAACCAAAGCAATTACTACATGGAAAATACTAGACCCAATGCAATATTTTTAGATCTTGTGGTTAAATAATTTTATACAAGAAGTTGCACACATCAGAATACAGAAGCTGGTGGGTGGCATGCAGGAACCATGGTCTGGTTGCCTGCCAGTTGTACTGGGGTGACCTCATGATTGGTACTCCTTTGGAAGATCAAGAGACCACAAAATTATATTCAAGGTTACATTCAAAACCCCACTGAGAAATGGCCTTCAATTTACAACTGGGTCAGTCTTGACCCGAGGATCACATGTAGACGGGATGGAAGATCATGAAAAGGATGAACAAAGGGATTTACTGTACAGACTGAATGAAAGTCAGAGCGACAAGCACAAAATAAGACATATACAACCTGTCAAGTGCAATATAAAGAAAGAACAAGGGACTAAGAGAAAATAAACCAAAATCTCACTTAGCTCCGAGAAAAAAAACTGTCCTACATACATCTAGGAAAAAACTCCAAATCTACAATTTGTAAATATTACAAAACATGATTAAATGTGTCTCATTCTAGACAAAATATCTTTCTTTGAAAAATAAGAAAACAGTTGTCTAATGCCACTTACAGATAGCTGTAAGTTTGAAGTCAATGTCCAACCCTTTAAAGGCTCTTGAAAATGACAACGGGTTCAAAGGAGATCTACCAACAAAATCCATCATGGATAAACCAGGGACATTACTAATAGATCCACGCGCCGTGTCTGTGGTAATCTTCTTATATTTGTTATCCACGGCCTCCTTCCTTCTAATCTCAACTTTGTAATCAATTATGCTTAAATCATGCTAATTAAGTGGCCTGAAGAGCTACTGGGGCGGTTCCCAGAGCCCTTACGTGCTGGTAAACAGGCTGTTACACTCCCCCTTCTACCCTGTTCTCACAGCACTTCCCCCTCCCTCTGCCTGGTGTAATCTCACAGCAGCAGGGAAATATTCAGCACACAGTGGGATGGGGAAGTGCTCCTACACAGTGTAACAGCCTGTGGCTCTAGCTGCCCCCAGATCCCTTAAGGCTCATTAGCATAATTTTAAAGCTTGAGTTTAGAAGGAAGGAGGCCATGGATAACAAATATAAGATTATCAGTGTCTTGGTGCCTGAATCTACGAGTACGTGTCCCTAGTTTATTATGCTTGATTTTGATGGTAGAACCAAAATGTTCTACACAAAAAGGATCATCCATCTGGAAGAGACTATGGATTGATTTGTAGGGAGTTTTCACGGCTTTTTACTGGGTTGGACATTGCCTCTAGATGTTCTTTTTTTCTATCCCCCCCGGTACAATTCCTCTAAGTATATTTCTAAGTGTATATACTTAGTATATCTAACTAGATCTCTGCTCAACAAGAAGAAACCAGAAAACCCCAAAAATAAGAATCATTGCTATACAGTAGAGAAACCAGGAGCTGTTTTTTAATGACCACATGGTTATACATTTCCCTCTGCGTGGGCCAATATATGGCAGCTCTTCAAGTAAATGGCTTTCCATGGACTATGATCAGACTATGCCCTCTAGGGCGAGTGCTACAGGAGGATAAGCCTGTCCTTTTAGAGTAACCAATTTTAACTGACATCATAAATTTAAAAATCAACCGAAAAAGTTTTATGAAAAATTGTATTATGCAATAAATTATCAGATGAAAAAAGGACAATCTATAAGGAGTTTTCCAGGACTTCACAATTGATGATTTATCCTTAGTACTAAACATTGCACAAAGTAGAACTTTTTATTATGGGTTCAGGCTAAAATTTTCGGCATTAAAAGCAGAAAAAAATTTAATAATATTTTAGGAATGAAAAAGTTAATAAGGACATTCGGAGCAAAAATCATAATACAGCCTATTCATTGACTATAAAGTCCTGATAATATGGTAATGCCGACTCCTACTGTATAATATATTCCATTTCCTATCGGTATCCTGCTGGGGCATTTCAAAGAGTACAATATGAGGGCTCTATGTAATCCGAGTTAACAGTATTACAATTTCATATTCAAAACATTGTTCACTGAACATACATTTTAATGACAGAAAGCGGCAAAAAAGGGGACAACTTGCCATTCAGTCATTAAGGATTTTTGCCCATCTTAAAATGCTCTTGATAAAAGACGCCCTATACATGGCGTGAAATTGTTCTGTCTGAAGAAAATTGCATTGAAAAAGAAATAAGTTTGACTGCTATATTCTAACATAAAAAAAGTTAAAGGGTAGAGATGAGCGAGTATACTCGTCCGAGCTTGATGCTCGTTCGAGTATTAAGGTACTCGAAAAGGCTCGTTGCTCGGACGAGTATTTCCCCTGCTCGAGATCGAGCATTTAATTAAAAAAACACAGTGAAGAACAATGAAGAATAGAATAAAAACAGTGAACACAGTGAACACAGGATCATTTAAGTGAAGAACACAGTGAAGAGACATCGGGCAGCACGGGGGAGACATCGGCCAGCACGGGGGAGACATCGGGCAGCACGGGGGAGACATCGGGCAGCACGGGGGAGACATCGGGAGCACGGGGGAGACATCGGGCAGCACGGGGGAGACATCGGGCAACGCACGGGGGAGACATCGGCCAGCACGGGGAGACATCGGCCAGCACGGGGGAGACAATCGCAGGCACGGGGGAGACATCGGCAGCACGGGGGAGACATCGGGCAGCACGGGGGAGACATCGGGCAGCACGGGGAGACTTCAGTGGAAGAAGAGGAGCGGATCCCGGGACAGCGTATCACCCCGACAAGTAAGCAGATGTGCCGATCATCTGTAATCTATTCTTCACTGCGTTTTTCACTGCTTTTTTCACTTAAATGATCCTGTGTTTTTATTCTATTCTTCACTGTTCTTCACATCTGATAACTTGTTGGGAGATAATATACGCGCGGAACAGTGAAGAATAGATCGCAGATGTTTGCATACATCTGCTAACTTATCAGAAGACATTCTTTTTCAATTAAATAACACATTTTATTCCTGAACCATGGTCCCTTTGAAAAATGCTCGGGTCTCCCATTGACTTCAATGGGGCTCGTTATTCGAGACGAGCACTCGAGCATCTGGAAAAGTTCGTCTCGAATAACGAGCACCCGAGCATTTTAGTGCTCGCTCATCTCTATTAAAGGGTCATTAACTAAAAAAAACACACCATTTTTGAACTGGAAAAAATCTCTTATAGTATCCAATGTATTCTTAGATCATAAAAATGAGAAAGAAAAATTAATTTATAGGATTCCCTCTTTAACAACCTTTTGCTGCTCAAATTAGCTGTTTAGGGGGGTCTCAAAGGGGTGACAATAAATTTGCGATTGTCCTGTGAATAGCGGTGATTAAACCCCATAGATCTTGAGAATGGGGGTCAGTTGTACCCCAAAAGAATGGTGCTGCCAGTCACATATGCTCACTGCTTCTCCGTTCACTCTATTATAGAACGGACGGATATAGCACAACATTTAGCCATCTCCTTAAGGGCCGTAGAGACCAATAGAAGGGTATATGTACAATTGACTGCTCTATGGGGTACAATGAGGTACAACTGGGCTAACTTGTTGTCACCGGTCCACACCATTAAGATCAATACAATTCAAAGGTCCAGATATATTTTTCAGTTACACATTAATAAAACATTCATTATGGAAAAATACAGGGGGGACACAGTTAAACTTCCAAAAATTTGGGACATTTAACTTCCACCCTTAGAAACATGTAGAAAAATGTATCCGGTCACTTAGAATTTAAGAACTTTCCCAACTTTTTGATCTGATTGACTGGCCCATCAAAAATCCTAACGAAATTCGCAATTAGAGAGATTACTTTTGGGAAGTCTATGGAACCATAAAGGGGAACCACACGTTGTCACTCCATGTTGTGTCTCAACATTCCATAATACAGATGGGCCAAGATTTGCCAAAAAACTTCAATCACTCCCTTCATGTTGTATCATCTATTTATAGAACAATGCTATGGGACAGTGAAGTCTCATAACGCCAAGATACAATTGAAGTCAACTAAGATCACCCAAAATATGGTCAACGGCCATCTTCTACTGTCACCGACAAGCTCCACACACATTACATATTTTCCACAGATGCTTTATTTACCGGCAGTGTTTATTCATTATGAAGTACTTTGTTGGGAATCACACTTTGTTTTACAGCCATCTGTTCCGATTTCTTATCAGTCTCCAGCTTGCCGGAATGACAATCAATCTTCTTAATGTCGACGTTTAATCTACATAAATTCTGCGACTTTATGATTTAGTCCACTTGTCATCTGTTGTTTTGACGTACTTGTAAAAATTAATTCACGAGAGCTCCTTAAACATCTTTATTTGCCATCTAACCACTTTCTGATGGCTCAACCACCATGCCAACGCTATATTCAGTGGGGACATAGCTATGTCAACACAGGCAACATTCCTCACACACGAGAAGATTTAACAAGATATGAGAAACTTTAATCCACAACATCATTCCCAGAGCCACAATGTCAGAGGAAACTTAGAACTTAGGCTAATAAGATTATTTGTTGATTGTCTATCGCTCCTATTAAACCTACAGAAGATATTCCATGAGATCTTATAAATTATTTCAATATGTGGGTCTCAATTCACAAATGTTTATTTTTAACCAAACATCTAGAAGCTGTCCCATTGACGGGAACCTCCAGAAACCCATTGTAATCCATGAGGGAATCGAGCAAAAACATTGTTCACCATGAGTTTTCCAAAAAGATCATGTTCTTTGAAGACCACTCACTCCAAATTACTGATGAAGATCCTAAAAGAGAACTCATGTCCCTCAAATAAGCTAAACCCATAAAAGGGTTTCCCCATTCCTTAATTGTTACTCCTAACCACAGGAAAGGGATCAATATTATGAACAGTGGATGTCTAACCACTAAAATGACAACCAATTATGAAAATGAGGTCCTTTTCCCCTTTAGTGGTGGAACGCCAGGTCAAGAATCATCCTACCACACCATTTGTTGTCTAGGAGTGTATGCGTAGCAGAAGATTGTGCTCAACAGTTTTCAGCAAACCCAAAGACCCCAATTATAACAGCTGGACTGAGGATACAAAGCCTTAGATGCTAAGAGAGCATCTAAAATTGAGTTTACCAAATTGGACAACCAATAAGTAAAATACCATTAAACAAAGGCAAATCAGTCTTCTAGCCAACACCACCACCAATATTTAAGGTTAATAAAGCCCTCCGAATAGCTCCATTCTAAAAGGTAACAACGTGGTCAACGAAAACCATATAACTCTATACTTTCCGGGAATTCTCAATTTTGTTTTTCAGTGGTTCATCTGCTTTTTTTTCTCCTCAACCAATTAGATCACAGATGCAACATACAGAGTAGGTCTAAGAAAAAATGGGGGCTGAGGGTTCTAATTGCTTAGAAATTAGCAGCAATTATTGACTTCCACTTCCATCAAAATATTGCATTTGCACGGCTCCGAGTCATGGAGGAACAAACCTAAGAGCCGTCAATAAGGGATGATGAATGAGTCTAACCTGTCCATGTTCTGGCAGCTATCTATTAGTCATAATTGACTCAGGGATGGACCCCATTGTTCTAATGTCTATGACCAGTGTATAGCTAGCCCTTCGCAGTGCCTTCTAACCACAGTTCAATAAAGATGGTCATTATAGTAAATCAATTGCCTGTCCTTATTAGTCCTGGACCGGCGCTGATCGATGGTCACTATGAACTTGCACAAGATCCTTAACAAGTGAAGGTCTTTCTGTTCATTATTGAAACATATCTTCTGTAACTTTGCCGTCATAAAATACCCGAGGAAATATTCTCTGCTCCGTTTTGTACCATCAGACAGATTTAGGCTATTTTCTGTACCAATAAATCCCACCTCACCGCTGGATAACGTATAACACAGACGACCGCTATGAAAGGTCCATCATAAATACAATAGTGTGGCACTGCGGTGAAGCGCCAGATAGATCATGAACTGCTACATTTTATAGGGTTGCGCCTCTTTGCCGCAGACAATAAATATGTAATGACACAATACATCACTCATATGGATTATTTGTAGGATGCAACAAGGGAAGGATATTAATGGAATAATTCACCTAATGAAAAACGAATAAATACGAGACACAATGCTCAATCGGAAGGAACGTGTCCCCTGTAGCACAGCTGTAAGTGAGATGTAGCAATACATGCAGGAGGCCCTTCTCTATGACCTTGATTTTCTCTAATAGGTAAGAAGGACAAGGGTTGTTTTATGTGATGAACCTTCGTATTGGTCCGGTTGACCACGTCAACCATTTAGTTTTTCCCATTTGTGATACAAAGGCTTAAAGGGGTATTCCAGAATTACTTCAAATAGGTAATTAACATATAAGCCAATATGTATTTAGTTATTTAAAAATGTTGCTCCCCTAAAACAGAAAAATGTTGTGTTCATACACTATAATAGAGAATTAAAATGCTAATGGCCCTTTAAATTAGTTATGTGGAGGAGACGCAGGACAGGAGATGGCTGCTGGTCAGATCACATGACCTGCACCTGCCATTTGATCATCAATTTTTAGGCTGTATACTGGGTTGGTTGCACTACATCGTGTATGACCAGTGTTGTGGTGAGATGTTATCTCAGTGGGGTGATGTAAAGAGATGGCAGTTACACACATCATTACTATGGTAACAGAGCCGGACAGTCTGTTAGATCATCACTGGGAGCAAAGAATAAGAGGGAGGAGGAGTTACTGAGAACTGTGGGATCGTGGGAGTTGTAGTTGTAGATGGGGGTCATCTTGGAAATAACGCTGCCTACTTTAGAAAGCCCATAACAATTTGTGAATCATAAAAGCAAACTATTTAAGCTTCATTTTGCGATTCATGATTGCGATTGCGATGTATTGTTGTATTCATTTATATATAGCATTATAGATTTTTATGGATGTTATGATATTCCCAGAATACCCCTTTAAGCAGGAGATGCTACACAAAAAGTAAGGAGGGGGTCAGCTTAAACTGCACAGGAAACAAACCACACCGTTTCCTTAGAAGTGGTCAAACCCGGTATCTGCAGATGAGTGCTTATTCATCTGCATTGGAACCGCCTGTAGAAACCTGGTCTGAACATTACACAGAGAGTGGAGCTGTCTTCTTCTTGGTTAATTCTTTGATTAACAACTGCTGAGAAAAGATGATCTCTGGGGGATGCTGGGTGTAGGTGTACCCTAGATATTGAGGACCTATAGATGACCTTAGGACAAGTAATTAAAATCCCTTTAAGTGCTAACTTACTGCATTTCTCAAAGTCTAATCACAATTCGATTACCAAGCTAAACAGATCATTGCCAACTAAGTACAAATAGGTGTGGTACGGATATCACCAAGGAACATACCTGGTGGAAAATACTTGGAAGCTACAACAGTTTCCTAGAAAGCCTATCCCCATCTCTTCATCTACGAATAAATAACACCGAAATAAAGATAATTGAGCTTCTTGATCTCAACAGTGTTTAGTTATGGTAGGTAGAGTAATATGCATAAAGAGGGAGATATCTGGTGACGGCTTAACGTTGTCGAGCCGGGAGGAACAGATGTTGGTCCGCTGTTGGTCAGATTACAACTATTGAAGGTCTATGGACACCTTAAAGGGAACCCGTCACCACTATTTTCACAAATACAGGTAGTGACAGGTTCCTATAGAGCTCTAGTAACTATCTGACACCCTGCTTGTTGCTAAAAAATCTTCCCCTGAGATTCCCATATATTCAACTTTATAGTTTTATCTGGTAACTAAGCACGGCTACAGCGAGTCCAGGTGGGCGTGGCCTCCTCGGGCTGAATCCAGCAGCTTCTCTCCATCCCTATCTCTGTATGCTGCTATAATGTCATGTGACCAGGGTGACATCATCACAGGTCCTATAGCTTTTGTAGCATTAGGAACTGTACACTATGAAATCACAGCATATTTTATCACATGAAATCACAGCAGCCTGCATGGAGAGGGGTAGAAGTCCATGGAGGCTGCTGTGATTGTTTTATGTGGTCTGATATGTACATGGGATACAGTTTTCATATTAAGTAGCTCAAGGACCTTTGATGATGTCACCCTGGTCACATGACATTAGGCCATGCCCCCCGTGGACTCGCTCCAAAGCTGCATAGATACCAGGCAAGATTATAACTCTGATTTTATGGGGATCTGAGGAAAACTACTTTTAGCTACAAGCAGGAGGTCAGATAGTTACTAGAGCTCTATAGGAACCTGCCACTACCTGTATTTGTGAAAATAGTGGTGACGGGTTCCCTTTAAGGCAAGCATGATGTTACATTGCTTCCATGTACAAGGCCCAAACTGGATTATCTACCAAGGAACCCTGCACACTTAGATATCGGTCTCATAGAGAAATGCTCCTCACCAGACAATCCCTGATGCCGACTGCCCAAAGTTTAGGCTCTCTCATCCTACAGAAGATGTCAGGTCATTAATTTGTTACAAATATACTGATTCTGGTATTAAATATTTGGCGGAGTAGACAAAAAATGGCCGCCTTGAATTTCCCAGGATCGTAAAATACATCTGAAATTTGGTACTTCGTTTTCTCATAGTTTGCATATTTTTTATGCACAATTTAAAAACCAATGCTTAAATATCCAGCCACTGAGGTCTGAGTTACAGCCTTGAGTTACAGAGCTAAGGCACCACTGCTCAAGATCATTTAGCATGCACATAGTAAGACGGGTGGATGCTAGCTCAGCGAAATGGAGATGATAAGATTCTCTCCCCGATGCATTTAAATTGTGTCATAGAAAGCTTTCATATCCGCACTGGACTGTGCCGTGTAAAAGCTTCTACTGATGTCTCCGTCTGATGAATAACTATTTTTGGGTTACTCTATAGGAGACAGACACACACGAGACTGTAGAACAAGTGATCCCTATCCTCATAAAGTATAAATGATAAAAGAGACTTTCATACCAGATTGCTTCCATAGTTCTTTCCATGAATTGTCCGGTCTTTTCACTAAGGACATATTCCAAACAGCTGCAAAAAATTCTAGAGAAACTGCCTCCCAATCATTTCAACGGGGCACATAGGCAGACACTTTCTTCCACAGTGGGGGAGTGTCCACACGTGAAATAACAATAATTAATTATTTATATAGCACCTATATTATTTATATAGCTTGCCAAATCAGTCCTTGTCCCCATGAGGCTCACAATCTAATCAACCTACCAGTATGTTTTGGAGTGTGGAAGGAAACCCACACAAACATGGAGAGATCATACAAACTCTTTGCAGATGTTGACTTGGATGGGACTTGAGCCCAAGACAACAGCGCTGCTAGGATGTAGTAGTAACCACTGAGCCACCGTGCCGCCCCAAAAAATGCTTAAAAATCGATGGAATTAATTGCAGCTAAAATTCAATAGGATGGTTGTGGGTTGTTTTGGGGTCAAATTTTCATACGACCTCCTCTAAATCCTATGGCATGTGAACTCTGGCCTCAGGTTGACTATAAAAAACAAAAAACTGTCAACATTTTGCTCCTCAATGGTTGAATCTTTAAGCCCCAATGTCCATATTTGCCAATATTTTCATATACTTCACCAATCTAGAACCCATTTCTTAGGACAATAAAAATGACTAGAAGTTAAAAAATTGCTATAGTGTTCCAAAAAATTTACCATTTTAATGTATTCCTTATCATTTCAAACATCCACCCAAAATATTTGGTGGTTTATATACTTTTGGGAGATCAGAGGTCTTTTGTAACTTTTTAACATTGCCAGTGACTTTTTTTCCCATTAATTTAGAGTGCCGAAACTTTTATATTACCATTCTTCTGCCATGTCCTTATTTGCTTAATCATGTGACCATGACCACCATTGACTCCTCGATCTGACAGGAAGTCAGTTTTCCAACGGTAGACAAACCAAAACAACAGCGTGATGTCATTTCCTGCTAATTCCGTTTCCCGGTCTAGAGCCACACCTCCAGCACTGTGTCCTCTGCAAGTAGAATTCTGGGATTTGTAGTCAACTTGAGTTCTGCTCTAAGATCAAGACTGTTTCTTTGTAGTGTGAAGAGCGCAGTGGTTTAGAGTAACCTTGACAGGATTTTAAATAAAAAAATATAAAATAAAATAAAGTGGGTTGATCTTTAAAATTTACGTAAAGAAAGTTAAAATAACGTACACTTTATATGGTGTGACTTAAGACCTCCTATAAAATATGTACAATACAAGATATATAGTACAACGGTCCGCCCGCATTTTAGAGCAACACATAAAGTAGAGCGGCGTCAGGTTTTCCTTCTCTTTAATACGTTTTTTAACAGTTCCTGAAGACACATTGGTTCCCCCAGGACAAAATAATGAAATAACTTACTCTAACGTGTAATGAAAGACACCTAGTATATGACATTTTGTTCTGTCTCGGATCGTCGACCACAGAGGGTATCGGCTTCCAGGGGCTATTTGAAATTCCGATCAGCGCTGAAATGGGGATCCAGTCTATCTGTGAAAGTAGTTCAATGTATCATTCACATCTCCGAGATTAATCGCTTCCCTTCAGAAAAGTACGTGCAAGTGCAGCCAAAAAAACTCCCTCTGCATTTTAATACAGAGGAACTGCAAAGTGAGAGTGTTTATGGATCAGCGCTTCCTCAACGCCGGCTATAAATAATACAAATATATACCGGGGGACGACGCAACATATTATACCTGCGCAGCCTTCGTGACAGCGTAATTAATACAGTGATGTAGTTACAACATAAAAGAAGAAGACACAAAAACAAAAAACTAAATACAATTCAAAGTGAATGGGGAAAAAAAAAATTATATACAAAAAAACTCTTCAGGTTCTGAGTTTTTGTTACCCAGATCCAGCGACTACAATACGTTGTACTATGAGGAAAATGTATTAATCTCTTTCTAATTTCGCAAAATGTCGTAATTTTCACTAAAAAAGGAGAGGTGTTTTTCAGATAAAAGCGAGGGCAACTTATAGGAGGGGAAAAGTTAGATCCAATATAGTACACGACCGTCTTCATGTTTCATCCAACATCAATAAATCTGGTGTATTTACGATGGCCGGGTCTCCTATTCGTGACATTAGTACATTCAGTCTTCCGGTTCCTGCATCTGAGTGGAATTCCCGGTGGGGTGCAATGGGGCTGTGGTTTTAAAAAGGACCCCCTGGGGCTAATTTGTGATCTTGGACCACAGTAGATCATTTCCCTTGACAGGTGACGTCTCACAGTCCAAGGAGCCAACAGATTGGCCAAAACAGATCCCATGACACCCCACTAATTTCAGTCGTAAGCCAATGACCGGAAGAGCTGTGGGGCAAAGTGGGAATTAATATTCAAAACAGGATAACCAGGTTCTTTTTGCCACCCCTGCCAAGGCCCAAGGTGTTTTCCATGATCTATTTTTCCCAATAGAACATCCCAAAATCCATCTTGATAAAGCAGGAACATTACTCATAGATCCAGGCACAGTGACTGTGGTATCTTCTTATATTTGTTATCCATGGCCTCCTTCCTTCTAAAATCAACTTTTAAAAGTATGCTTATGAGCCAGAAGGCATCTGGGTGGTGTTACAGTGCTGTAGTTTCACAGGCAGTTACACTGTGCAGAAGCCCTTTCCCCTCCCACTGTGCTGAGTGTAAAAGCCTATTAAGACAGAGCACATAGGGTTTCTGGTAACACCCCCAGAGTGCCTCTGGCTCATACGCATAATTGCAAAAAGTTGATTTGGATAACAAATATACAAAGATTACCACAGACCTGGCTTCACTTTCCTCAATGTGGGAGGAGGCACCGGCCCGGTCTCTTCTGATGCGTGTCTGATGTTCTCATCAGTCTCACATCTAGGCAAGTACAAATGTTTATTTTAATAAAGCGTAATATACCGGTCAATTTGGGACGCTAAACCACAGGTTCATACGGACCTGTTGGTGATTAAGGGCCCCAAAATCGACCTACAGGTCCTGTGTAAAACAGAATCTCCTTGTAATTTGGCCCCCCAAAAAAACTGCAGGGGTTTCAGAAAGTTTTCAAACTTTTCAAACCTTTTCCCCACAACAAAAGGGAATGTTGGTTAATGGGAATTGACAAATTTAGCAAATTTGCAAAAATTTTCCCACTTTTTTCTTTTACATAAACTAAAGCACTGAACGGCAGCAGCAAAGTTACGCAAGAAAGTCTTGTATTTCCCAGATTTATCATCCAAATGTGATAAATCTGCCATAAAACTGCGTAGTGTAACTTTTCCCTGATAAATCTGCTGCATTGTCTGCTAAAATCCATTTATTGTCCAGACAAGGAGAGAAGAAGCATAAGCCATTGTTGTATCGGAGAGGACCCCCAGCTTTCCATCCATTATTTGTTTAATCCTTTCTGGGGAGTGTTTTTTTGGCAATCAGCGACAACCCAACTCCATTGCAGCAATTGTAATAAGGGATTTTAAGGAGATTAGTTTCCCAGAGTTTCTCATAAAAGCTTCCAATAATGTAAAATTAGGCCGGCAATTTAGCCATGATTATAATTTTACAGACTGCGAGAGGGAACAGCGGATTTTATGTTTCTAAATTTCTCCTTGCAGAGGTGTAACATTTTTGAAGTAATGGAACTTTTTAGAAAGAAAAGCCTCAAAAACAGTCACTTAAAGTGTAAAAATAGTCGCCATTGTGCGGCTTTCCATGGCTAATAACACGCACAGACTATCAGGCAGGATTCCTGGGGAACGTTCACTTTTTCCCCCCAAATTAATGGATATTTCATCATTTAGCAAAGCTTTTGTATTGTACAGAAGACTCACCCTGGGGAACACATCAAACCTTTTAACGGGAATATGAATGTTAAGCATTTGCATAATCATGCCAAGTATATAGGAATCTACACGAGGCGGCCATGGTGTTAGATCCTTCTTCATACTAGTGTCATTACCTTTATCTGTAATGGACCTACAATAGTTGACCGAGAGTCCATGGGCTTCTAAATCATGATGGAAAGTGTTTATATACATTCAACAATTGAATGCAAACTAGGTAGCATTTTTTGGGGCCAAGATTTTGGTAAACGTTCGAGATGGAGGTAGAAGTTGCGTCAGAGCAAGAGTGTCCGAAAGGGTCCACAGGCGTATCTGACACCAGTATTGTAGACAACATATGTGGACCCAATACAATCAGCAAGAACTTTGAAGGACATCTACCACCAGGATGAAAGAATGTATGCAAATAACACCTATAGAGCCTGGAGCCCCTTAAGCTCATTTGCGTACAATCCTTCATCCTGGTGGTAGATGCCCTTTAAAGAGGACCTTTTACTCCCTCCACCATCAGCTCTTTAATCGTTATTGATTATCGTTACCGATTGTGGCAGAGTTGGTTTAGGCTGAATAAGCTCCCCATGGTCTGGTGGATGGTCTTCCAAGGACGTCCATGTCTGATGATAGAGAAGCTTCTGAAATTAGTGTCCTGGGTTGCCTGGTTAACGACATGGGCTACAGTAAAAAAAAAACCCTCTTAATTACAGGCGTTCCCATACATAAGAACACCCGACTTATAGACGACCCCTAGTTACAAACGGACCTCTGGTAATTGGTAACCTACTGTACATTAGCCTTAGCCTACAATAAACAGCTATAACAGTTATCACAGGTGTCTGCAATAAAGTTTTATGGTTAATCTTGGTTCTTATGACAATTCAACATTTTTAAAATCCATTTGTCACAGAGACCAGAATAAAATTGTCTGGATTAACTATGATAAAATATACAGTTCTGACTTACATACAAATTCAAAATTATATTTTCCCCTGGGCCATAGGACATGAGCCAATATTGGGAGTCGATTATAGCTTCTGGACAAAAACACAACAGAACAGTCAATGGAAAGAACTTTATGGTCAAGGTTACATCTCTATTGGCAATCCAAGTTGGTACATAATTCTTGTACCACTAATTTTGGGGTAGACATTGAAACATAGATATTTGCTTAGACTGTATGTTGGCTGCAATTGTTTAAAGCATGAAGATTTGTAGGGTGGTGGATATTTCCATAATACTTTTCAGAATCCAACAGCTAGAAATTGAACTCATCATTCTCCCCTCTCACAGCATTGGAACACACAGAGAAATACCATCATTTAATTTCTACCCACTCAATGAACTTTTTAGGGATTGTGGCGATAAGGGATCATGCTGTAAGTCCATCAGAGATTATTCTGACTAGGCTGGTACATTGGATGATGAGAGTATAAATATACTGTATGGTGGAGATTAACTTCTGATAGTGTCCTTCTGAACATATCTGTGGTCTACCTTGAGGAAAAAAATTAGAACCTGTATGAAGACAGCGATTTCTGTATCAGAAATACTGATGAGATGCTATTTGTTCTGCTGGTTTTCTATTCACGCCCCGGGTGACATACCGTATATGATATTATTAGAAAAGACTGGGGTATCGGCGAAAGACTGGGGTTCCATACTGTGTATTAGAACAAATAGCCAAGTTTTAAAAAATGAGTACCAAACTTAATTGCCCCCAAAGAATTACATTTATATTTTTTAAACCCGATTGTTGAGGATTGATCATTGGTTCAATTGTTAAGCACACTAAATATGTATATTGTATGTTTTTTGCATTACAGCTCGCTCTCCCCTCTCACAGCATTAGAACTCACAGAGAACTGCACCATCATTTCTTTCCTACTCATTCAATTTCCTTTCCCAAGTTATTTTATCTGCAAAAAAAATCAGCTTTTTAGTTACCGAGGATATCTCAGAACATAAACAAAGAGCTTACATGTATGTTTTAAGATAAGAGGAGATATTTGAGATATAGGCTCTCACTTAAAGGATATCTACCACCAAGATCAAGGATTGTAAACCAAACACACGTACATACTGGTGCGTGCCTCCTCTGGCAGGATCTTCTCTAATTTTAGCTTCTCATGCCCTGGTTTCTACAAAATAATGGTTTTAAAATTATGCAAATGACCTGAGTGGCACGGTCTTCCATAGGTGTTAGTGGAGCCTGGAGCCCCTCAGGCATAGTTTTGCATAATTTTCAAATAATTTTTTCCCTTAAAACAAAGGAATAAGAAGCTAAAAGAAGAGCAGGTCCTTCCAGAGGGGGCGCACGCCAGTATGTCAGTTTGCTAGGTTTACAATCCTTGATCTGGTGGTAGATGTCCTTTAAGCCGCTAGTAGTTGGCCCCATTGAGGAACAGACTGTGTGAACACAGATGTCATTTTAATGGAATGGCAAGTCCTATCTATAAAAGTCTAAGAACTTCTTTAAATGGAGACGAACTGTAAAAAAAAATCCAACAATGAAAAACCCAGGTGCACTTTTGCTCCACTCTTCATATTCTATTAAGCTGCTGAGCTATGAAAAATAACAATAAAAAAAACCAGGGATAGCAATGAGTGATGAGGACCCAGACGGAGCGGAGAGGAGGACACATCAGAATACAAAGGAGAGACGAAACGAGACATGACATAACAGACTCCAGATCGAAGTCACCGCGTCAGCACCCAACTTCATTTCACAGAAACCTCTGCCCCGAAATCCATGGAAGAATTTCTCTATTTGTACTGGAGATTACATCTCACAATAAATGATTTAGCTCCACAGTCCCATTTTTAGCTTTTAAGACTCTTTTAATGAAGAGCTAGAAACCAAAGCCAAGAAGTGGACAAGAGGTTAATGAGACTTAGCCGGGTCTACGGGGTTAAACGATAGAACGGCGGAGGTGGAGGAAGAAGTCGAGTTCCAGGTTAAATATGTAAAACTGAGATAAACGCCAATAATTCCGGCCTTCTCAACATCAGCCGTGATAATCTGCACCGAACAATTAGCTTCTGGCTGATTTTCATGATAGGGATTTTCATCAGTAGAAGTCACGGTTATAATAAGATGTGCCTCTGATTGTAGCCAAAAATATACAAGGCTCAGATTGGATACATTTATAAAAGTGCGCCCCCAATGTTTGAATAAATCGAGAAGAGTACAGGACCATTATACCCTTTGCAGCAGTTTTTCTCTCAGCAAATTTTATCTGTAATTTGTAGTCATCTCAGAGCTTCTGGGTGAAGACTTGACTGGTCTGACTCCCCTCTCTATGAAATTTTCATGTAAATTTAAAAAAAAAAAAAAAAAAAAAGTTACATAATCTGGGAGGGAGGTAGCAAGAAGAGAGCCAAGTATGCAGGGAAAGAAGAACATTCCTCTGAAAAGAAAGATACATTACAAGGTTCCCTGTAATTAAGTGTACAATTTTTTTTAATGCAAAATTTGTTGAAAAAGAGACAAATTAGGGTCAAGCGCTGGGGAGGGCTTTAAAAAAAAAAAAACCTTTATTCACCTGCTCCGGTGCTCCCGCTGTCCCGCACGAGCATCCGTTTGTTTACAGGGGCACGGAAGCTCTGCTTTGAAGCCTGGCATGCTCACGTCATCGGAAGTTGCCCAAGCCGTGCCCCAGTGAACAAATAGGGGAACAGTTTTGACAGACAGTGTTGTGGGACACCAGGAGCGCTGGTGGAGGTGAGTAGTTTGTTTGTTTTTAAAGCCCTTCCCAGCTCGCCTGCTAAATTTTTCTAATTGTCGGACAACCCCTTTAAGTCTTCTCAAACGTGCCACTGAACCCCAAACTTCTTGCTGCAATTTTAAGTCATATTTCAAGACCGTTATATTGCCCTATATGGTGGCTACTTAAACCTTGCACTAGGTTGACCATTTTCTTTCTTGTGCGGACGAAATTATCTGCATAGATTATAAAACCCATATTAAATAAGTTAAAGGGGTATTCAGACTAATACAAGAATTTTAATTATACCCAGCATAACAAAAAAAATACCATTGAATTACAGAATGTGTTAACAGTGTTTGTTATAGCTCAGATGTAGCAGAGCTGGAGAGTGTTTCTGTGTGGAATTTGCATCTCATGGATCTCACCATCTCTTATCTCTGATCTGTCTGATCTGTCTCTTTCTATGTGTCAGATATGAGTACAATGTTCAGAAGCTAAATGAAAGTGTAGATAAACCCTATACCCTGATAGTCTAAGCACATTGTCAGCACACAGCATCTCAAAGCACAGAGGGACCATGAAGTATCTGCTTAGACAGCGCACACTCTGGGATTTTACATGACCATCACGGAGAAAACTTGTAAAATAAGGGGGTTAAAAATTGTGTTTATTGTGTAAACATCACTAGGGGTATAACATTTTAGAGCTTTCTTTCATGGGCAAACCTCTTTAAAGTTTACCTAACCTTTAAAAAAAACTTTGCAGAGAACACTACTACAGTGTACAGAATGTACTATATCATTTTCTGCAGTTTTTTCCTCTAAAGCTTTTTTTCTGTAGTTTAGTTTGTAGTTGTCTCTGAGCATAGCTGCTCGGACTCCCTCCATGGAGCTTCTATGTAATCTGACACCTCAGTGACTTCATGTCCATCTTGCTAGAAAGACTGAATTCAGCAGATATTTCAGGGAGGAACACGTTATTAGGAACAGAAAGAAAATGTATATATATATTTTTTTTAAAACTTGTAATTAATATTAATGTAATGTTGTTTAAAGGAACTGCCATTTGATTTGAGCTATAAAAGCAAACATACCCTGAGAATGCTTTAGCTACACTGATGCAGGATCAAATCTAGTTAATCCCGGAGCTGATGGTTTTGCTGATTTAAACAGATATAACATTATGATAATGAAGCTCTGTCACTTCTATGGCTGGTTCAGCGCTTCTCTAGCAACTGAGTTTTCACTGCAGGAGAGGATGATGTAATCCCTGGGTTGTTACTGAAGGCAGAAATAATCAATTGCTGCAACCATCCCCCTGCTGTGTATGAGTGATCCGGCCAGGTTGATTAGTCATGTCTAGACCTCAGTCTAATGCCAAGCTCCGCTTGTAATGTGTTTATGTAGGCAGCCTGCCTGACCCAGTCTTCCAAGGTCCTGAATGTTATATGTTTTTTCAGCAAAACCACTATACCAAGATATGTTCCGCATCAGTAGCTACAGCATTCTCAAGGTATGTTTGTTTATAATGCATCAAATCAAATGTGTAGGTTTCATTAAAAGTTCTTGACCAATTAACTCCTCAGCAAACCCCAAGACCAAAATAACTTAGGTCTTTTAAAGTTTTTGATGGACCCACAGACTTAATGATCATGTTGGAGAAAAAAAAAAGGTGGAAGCAGGAATACTTTATTTTCTTTCTATTGAACGAAGGTCTGTGAATGACAAAGATGTCTGAATGGAAATGTAGAGATCGAAGGGTTTGTGCGCTGCCCATGGAAACACAGACTGCACATGGACAAAATCAATGATGTGTGAATAAGCCCGTATGCTGTATTGTTGCCGGTAGCACTTCTGTGAGTAGCTGATACCATGTCTTGATTATTTATTGACCTCGGGCACAGTATAGGAGGAGGAGGAGGGGACTTCTGCCACTGGAGCTTTTATAAGAGTGTCACATCCAAATCTATATCTGCTATATGTGAGGCTGGGGTATGCAGACATTAATATACGGTATCCAAAAATCCTCCCTCCACTAGTTTGTGTCTGCTTATAGTTCTAGAGTCATGGTGCAGCAGTCCTACTGCCTAAATCTTGCAAAAGTCCATAATAGGGTGGCACGGTGGCTGAGTGAGTAGCACTCTGCCTTGCAGCGCGGGTCTGGGTTCGATTCCCACCCAGGACAACATCTGTAAAGAGTTTGTATGTTTCTCTGTGTGGCGTGGTTTCCTCCGGTACTCCGGTTTCCTCCTCCCACACTCCAAAACATACTGTTAGGTTGTTTAGATTGTGAGCCCCATGGGGAAATGGACTGATTTGACCTGCTTTGTGCAGCGCTGGGTAATCTGTGTGCCTATATATAAGAATTATTATTATAATACTATAGTAGTTGTCTGCAATGGTAGAAGACGCGAGCAAAGAGAGGCTTCATCAGCCACGGGTGAAAAACTTGTTCCAACTATTAGAATGCATTATAAATCCGTAATATTCCATTGTCTAAGGTGAAAAAAATTATATGATGGCCGATGAGTGGGAGGAAAACAAGACACATTGACGTCAATGAACTTGGCCATGGACTTATGTGAAGACAAGTGTTTTTCTAATTTAAGGAAATCTAACATCACAATCCACCATGATAAACAAAGACACATAGATCCAGCACCGCGACTGTAAAATCTTCTTATATTTATTACCCATGACCTCCTTCTTTCTATATCAACTTTTAAAATTAACAAATGAGCATACCAGTGCACCCTAGTTTGCCGTAGCCCTCACGCCCGCCCTGCTCCATCAGCACTTGGGATGTCTCCAACAGCGATACAGCTTATAAAGACACACAAAGGTAACACCCCAAAGTCCCTTTGGGCTCATTAGCATAATTATAAACGTTGATTTTTAGAAGGAAGAGGCCATGATAACAAATATAAGAAGATGACCACAGTCCCGTGCCTGGATCTAGAGTAATGTCCCCGTTTATATGGATGGATTTTGATGGTAGATTTTCTTTAAGTAAAATTAAGGAACCATAAATATGTATTCTCTGAAATGACTTTTTTTTCTTCTATTCCCATAATATCCATGTTGCCTATGATAAACCTAAAATTTTGGATCAGGCCCCCACTCCTCAGGTCGGTCCATCACACTCTATAGAAAGCGTGGAGTCCTTCCTGGATCCTCCGGATACAGGAATTTACTAGGAATTTTGTATTTTTGGGGGTTTAGAAAGTCAAGAACCAAAGAATATCCCATCATCAATATATTAAGCCCTGACTTTTTATGGAATCAGATGCCATTATCTATACATTCTGTAGAATCAGAATCACTTTGATACTTGAGTAATTTTAGGGGGTGGAAAAGTTTGAGAAAAGCAGGAATTCACCTCGAAAACCAAAACTTGACGTTCAGTCCTCGTCTCCCATCCAGTTGTTTTGTTGTAAGATGACATGACCCACTCACACAGTGGCAGAAGGACAAGCAGCCGTGCGGTGCGCGCTCCATTGTGTAAGACAATAGTACAACATAATCAGGAATATTCTAGAAGCCTTATATAACATTCATGTTACCATAATCTGTCCCACCCTCATCAGCGGAGTAAAGCTATTTTGTAGCAAACACACACGTCGTGGATGAGAACCTCGAACAATAGGAAATGTTTCAATAATTGTGACTGTTCTGTATGTATTGTAGCCCCTCAGTGTGTAAAGGAAGCGCATGCACACGACCGGCACCAGGGTGCTGAAAGGTCCACATCAATAGGGAGGCATTTCAGTAAATATAAAAAATCCACAAATTTGTAGGTACATTGCATTTTTTGGAGTTTGCATCTTGTATTAAAAAGCTCCTGCCTGTAGATAGGACACATGTCAATACTCCAACTTCTCATGCTCTATAACATGTTGTTGGTAGATCGGATACTATGTACAATCTGCTAAGCCCCTCCTGCTTCAGACATCCTGCCTGCAGATAGGACACTATATACAATCTGCTCAGCTCCTCCTGCTCTATAACATGCTGCCTGCTCAGATAGGACACTATGTACAATCTGCTCAGTCCTCCTGCTCTATAACATGCTCCGCCTGCTATAGGACAACTATGCACAATTGCTCAGCTCCTCCTGCTCTATAACATGCTGCCTGCAATAGGACACTATACTCAATCTGCTCAGCTCCTTCTGCTCTATAACATGCTGCTGCAGATAGGACATTGTGTACAATCTGCCCAGCTCCTCTTGCTCTATAAAACATCGTGCGAATATGGCCGGGTGCCAGAGGTGGCACTCAGAGCCCTTTCTGTGGCACTCAGGCCAGTGACCCAGGACAGAGGTTCACCAAACATGACCAAATTCACCAAATCTTTCTGCAGTCCCAGGCAATATAAGAATCTGCAATCAGCGTATTATAAAATGACACTTCATTGGCTGTTTGGAACTGCAGGAAAAGGGAGAAGGTGCTGATGAGAACTGCATTACTTTGTAGGTCATCCTATCTGGACCCTTCATTCTACTGTACAGAGAGACCCTGTGCGAAGCTACAATGATAGTCGTATTGCCGTCCTTTTCAACTGTATCGGTGGCCTCAGGCAGCCGACTACGATGAAAGATGTGGAAAAAAATATAGCAATAAGTTACTGCTTAAAATGTAATGTTGGCACTTCGCGGTAAATAAGTGGATTTTGGTTATAGTTTGGCACTCGTCTCTAAAAGGTTCGCCATCATCGCTCTATAACATGCTGCATGCAGAGAGGATACTATATATATAATCTGCTCAGTATTTCCTGCCAGCAGATAGGACACTATGTACAATATGCTCAGCTCCTCCTGCTCTTAACATGCTGCCTGCAGATAGGACATTGTGTACAATCTGCTCATGCTCCTCTTGCGCTTATAACATGCTGCCTGCAGATATGACACTATGAACAACTTGCTCAGCTATCCTGCTCTATAACATGCTGCCTGTAGATAGGACACTATGTAAAATCTGCTCAGCTCCTCCTTCTCTATAACATGCTGCCGCAGATAGGACACTATATAACATCTACTCAGCTCCTCCTGCTTCACTTTCCTGTACAACTTTGAATAGAGCAGATAGAGCATGACCCGTTCTTCCATTAAAAAAAAAAAAAAAAACTCCTCTCCCATGGGGTTAAAGAGCAAAAACCCTGTGGTCCACCTATAAAGTTGAAAAAAAAAAGTAATAGTTAGCCCTGGGATGGTAATGCACTGCCTATACTTCTAACAACATCTGTTTCATCTGATCCTCCTTTGGGGTGCTCCTCTGTTACATCGATGCCAGTAATGTGAACTTAGAGACTGATTTACAAACTACAACCAAAACCCAAGTACTTGTTGTTTGTTGGCTTATTCGATCTAAGCTTTCAGTCGTATATGCGTCCTGAGGCACAAATACAATAGAAACGGGAAAAATATAAATTTGGCTTTACTATAGGTTCCCTCCAGTCCCTGGAACATATACCTTTGCGGAGCACAGAGCGAGAGCTCCAATGTTCATCCAGCTGTGTTCAAACACCTGATTGCTCATCTAGAGTCCAGGCATTCGGCTGTTGTCATCTAAAAATACCCATCCTGGATTACAGGAGGATTCCCTGAGTCGGGTTCTGTTGAAACTCTGTGCTTACAGGAGCATCCACAGAAAGCATCCTAGAGTACCAACCCTGGAACACGGCCATAGGTCCACCACTGCTCTGTGGTTTATTTATACTAGACAGAAAGAAATTTCTAAACAAGATGCCTTCCTTAGGGTCATTTTCAGACCGACTTTGGGGTATATCCAGCCATGGATGCAGATTACAAAATCTCAGCTTCATCGATGGTCCAGACTATGAGACAGGCTTTGGAATACGATACCAGCCTGATCCACCACATAGCAAATATAAGTATGCAATGTATTACAAAGTGAGGTAATCCAACTATGCACTTTGTAACTACTTATGAACATAACTGAAAAAATGTACAGGCTCTATGGTAAGTCAAATAAGTAAAAGAACCCTGTATGTCACACTTACCTCCTGGCAGATGCAGGATGCCCTCCTTGGTCCCGATGCAGTAGGTCTTTGTTCGGAAGATCTGCTCCCACTTCCCGTTCTGAAACGTTCATGTGCCATGTTGCGGTTTCGCAGAAAATGGCAATCGTGGCAAGCCAGAAATCCAGCGTTCCAATCTGCGCGGGGACCTGGGAAGGAACCAAAGCAATTAACATGGAAAATACTAAGACCCAATGCAATATTTTAGATCTTGTGGTTAAATAATTTATACAAGAAGTTGCACACATCAGAACATACAGAAGCGGTGGGTGGCTGCAGGAACCATGGTCTGGTTGCCTGCCAGTTTGTACTGGGGTGAACCTCATGATTGGGACCCTTTGGAAGATCAAGAGGACAATTCAAAATTATATTCAAGGTTACATCAAAACCCCACTGAGAAAATGGCCTGCAATTTACAAACTGGGTAAGTCTTGACCCGAGGAATCACATTGTAGACGGGATTGGAAAGATCATGAAAGGATGAACAAGGGATTTACTGTACAGAATGATGAAAGTCAGGATCGACACACAGCACAAAATAAGGACATATACAACCTGTCAAGTGCATATAAAGAAGAACAAGGGACTAGAGAAAAATAACCAAAAATCTCACTTAGCTCCGAGAAAAAAAAAAACTGTCCTACATACATCTAGGAAAAAATCCAAATCTACAATTGAAATATACAAAACATGATAAATGTGTCTCAGTTCTAGACAAAATATTCTTTCTTGAAAAATAGAAACAGTGTCTAATGCCAATTACAGATAGCGTAAGTTTGAGTCAATGTCCAAACCCTTTAAAGGGCTCGAAAAGACACGGGTTCAAAGGAGATCTACCAAACAAAATCCATGCATGGGGATAAACCAGGGACATACTAATAGAAAAAATCCCAGGCACAGTGTAGTGGTAATCTTCTTATATTTGTATCCACGGCCCCTTCCTTCTAATCTCACACTTGTCATCAATATGCTTAAATCAGCTAATTATTATAAGGCCTGAAGAGCTACTGTGGCGGGCGTTCCCAGAGCCCTTACGTGCTGGTAAAACAGGCTGTTACATCCCCCTTCTTACCCTGTTACTCACAGCACTTCCCAATCCCTCCTGGTGATGTTGTGTAATCTCACGCAGCAGGGAAATATTCAGCACACAGTGGGATGGGGAAGGAACCTCCTAAAGTGTAACAGCCTGTGGCTCTAGGCCCCCAGCTCCTTAAGGCTCATTAGCATAATTTTTTTAAGCTTGAGTTTAGAAGGAAGGAGGCACATGGATAACAAATATAAGATTATCAGGTCTGGCTGCTGAATCCTACGAGTACGTGTCCCTAGTTAATTTGCTTATTTGATGGTTAGAACCAAAATGTCTACCACAAAAGGATTCAAATCCATTCTGGAAGAGACTATGGATGGATTTGAGTGGAGTTTTCACGGCTTTTTAGGGTGGACATTGCCTCTAGATGTTCTTTTTTTCATCCCCCCCGGTTACAATTCCTCTAAGTATATTTCTAAGTGTATATACTTAGTATAATCTAACTAGACTCTGCTCAACACGAAGAAACAGAAAACCCCAAAAAAAAATAAAGAATCATTGTATACAGTAGAAGAAACCAAGGAGCTGTTTTTAATGACCACATGGTTTAACATTTCCCTTGAGTGGGCCAATATATGGCGCTCTCAAAGTAAATGGCTTTCCATGGACTTGATCAGACATGCCCTCTAGGGCGAGTGCTACAGGAGGATAAGCCTGTATTTAGAGGTAACCAATTTAACCTGCAATCAAAATTAAACAAAATCAACCGAAAAAGTTTTTGAAAAATTGAATTATGCAAAAATTATCAGATGAAAAAAGGAACAATCTATAAGGAGGTTTTCAGAATTCACAATTGATTGGGATTTATATTAGTACCTAAACATGCCACAAGTTGAACTTTTATATGGGTCAGGTTAAATTTCGGCATTAAAAGCAGAAAAAATGGATAAAGTTAGGAATGAAAAGTTAATAGGGACATTCCGGAGACAAAAATCTAATACATCCTATCTTGCTAGTAAAGTCCTGATAATATGGTAATGCCGATCCTACTGATTAATATTCCATTTCCTACGGTTATCCTGCTGGGGCATTTCAAAGAGTACTATGAGGGGCTCTATGTAATCCGAGGTTAACAGTATTACAATTTCATATTCAAAACATTGTCAGCTGAACATACATTTTAATGACAGAAAGCGCAAAAAGGGGACAACTTGCCATCGTAAATAAGGCTTTTGCCCATCTTAAAATGTCTTGATAAAGACGCCTATACATGGCGGAAATTGTTCTGTCTGAAGAAAATTGCATTGAAAAGAAATAAGTGAACTGCTATATTCTAACATAAAAAAAGTTAAAGGGTAGAGATGAGCGAGTATACTCGTCGAGCTTGATGCTCGTGGGTTCTTTTGTTCGAGTAGTAAGGATACTCGAAAAGGGCTCGTTGCTCGGACGAGTATTCCCCTGCTCGAGATCGAGCATTAATTAACAAAAACACAGTGAAGAACAATGACGACTAGAATAAAAACATGTGAACACAGTGAACACAGGAATCATTTAAGTGAAGAACACAGTGAAGCGACATCGGGCAGCACGGGTGAGGAAAGCGGCCAGGCACGGGGGAGACATCGGGCAGCAAACGGGGGAGACATCGGGCAGCACGGGGGAGACATCGGGCAAGCACGGGGGAGACATCGGGGCAGCAGGGGGAACATAGGGCAGCACGGGGGAGAATGGCCAGCACAGGGGGAGACATCGGCCAGCACGGGGGGACATTCGGCCAGCACGGGGGCAGACATCGACAGCACGGGGGAGACATCGGGGCCAAGCACGGGGGAGACATCGGGCAGCAACGGGGGAGACCTCGGGCAGCACGGGGAGATTAAGTGGACGAAAGAGGGAGCGGATCCCGGGACAGCGTATCACCCCGACAGTAAGACAGATGGCCGATCATCTGTAATCTATTCTTCACTGAGTTTTCCTGCTTTTTCACTTAACTGATCCTGTGTTTTTATTCTATTTCACTGTTCTTTTCCATCTGGATAAACTTGTTGGGAGATAATATATACTCGCGGAACAGTGAGAATAGAGCGCAGATGTTGCTACTCTGCTAATTATCAGAAGACATCTTTTCAATTAAATAACACATTTATTCCTGAACATGGGTCCTTTGAAAAAAATGCTCGGGTCTCCCATTGACTTAAATGGGGGCGTTATTCGAGACGAGCACTCGAGCATTGGAAAAAGTTCGTTCTCGATACCGAGCACCAGAGCATTTTAGTGTCGCTCAATCCTATTAAAGGGTCATTAAATAAAAAAAACACCCATTTTTGAACTGGAAAAAATCCTTTGTATCCAATGTATTCTAGATCATAAAATGAGAAAGACAAATTCATTTAAGTTGATTCCCTCTTTTTTAACAACCTTGCTGCTCAAATTAGCGTTTAGGGGGTATCCAAAGGGGGGTACAAAAAATTTGCGATGTCATGTGATAGCGGTGATTAAACCCCATAGATCTTGAGAATGGGGGTCAGTTTGTACACCATAAAGAATGGGTGCTGCCAGTACATCTGCTCACTGCTCTCCGTTCACTCTATATCGAACGGACGGATATGCATAGCACAACATTTCCATCTCCTTAAGGGCCGTAGAGGACCAATAGAAGGTATATGTACAATGACTGCTCTATGGGGTACAATGAGTCAACTGGCTAAATTTTGGTCACCGGGTCCACCCACCATTATTAATTAATACATTCAAAGGTCCAGATATATTTTTCAGTTAAACATTAATAAACATTCATTATGGAAATAAGGGGACACAGTTATTAAACTTCCCAAAATTTGGGGAAATTTAACTTCCACCTTAGAAAATGAGAAAAATGCTATTCCGGTCACTTAGGATTTAAGAACTTCCCAACTTTTGACTGATTGAATGGCCATCAAAAATCCTAACGAAAATTCGCCCAATTAGCGCGATTACTTTTGGGAAGTCTATGAACCATTAAAGGGGAAACACACGTTGTCACTTCGGTTGTGTCTCAACATTCCATAATACAGATGGGGCCAAGATTTGCCCAAAAAACTTCAATCCACTCCCTTCATGTTGTATCATCTATTATAGAACAGTGCTATGGGACAGTGAAAGTCTCATATCGCCAGATTACATTGAAGTGTCAACTAAGATCACCCAAAATATGGTCAACGGCCATTCTTCTACTGTCACGAACAAGATCCACACACAATTGATTTTCCACAGACCTTGCTTTATTTACCGGCGTGTTTCTTTCATATGAATACTTTTGTTGGGAATCACACTTTGTTTTACAGCCATCTTGCTTACGTTTCTTATCAGTCTCAGCTTGCCGGAAATGACAATCAATCTTCTTAATGTCGACGTTATTTAATATACATAATTCTGCGACTTTATGATTTAGTCACTTGTATCTGTTGTTTTGACGTACTTGTAAAAATATTCACGAGAGCTCCTTAAAACATCTATTTGCCCATCTAACACTTTCTGATGGAGCAACCACCATGCCAACGCTATATTTCAGTGGGGACATAGCTCTGGCAACACAGGCAACATTCCTCACACACGGAATGATTTAACAAGATATGAGAAACTTTAATCCACAAATCATCGAGCCACAATGTCAGAGGGAAAATTAGAAAACTTAGGCTAAAAGATATTTGTTGATGGATCGCTCCCTTTTAAACCTACAGAGAATCCATGGAGATCTTATAAATTATTTCAATATGTGGGGGTCTCTCAATTCACACAAAAGTTTTATTTTAACCAAACATCTAAAGCTGTCCCATGACGGGAACCTCCAGAAACCATTGTATCCATGAGGGAATCGAGCAAAAAAAAAAAAAGACCATTGTTCACAAGAGTTTTCCAAAAAGATCCATTGTTCTTTGAAGTCCACTCACTTCAAATTACTGATGAGTTCCTGAAAGAGGAACTCATGTCCCTCAAATAAGCTAAACCCATAAAAGGTTTACCATTCCTAATTGTTACTCTAACCACAGAAAGGATCAATATTATGAACAGTGGATGTCTAAACCACTAAAATTACACCCCATTATGAAAATGAGGTCCTTTCCCCCTTTAGTGGGGAACGCAAGGTCAAGCATCATCCTACCACACCCATTTGTGTCTAGGAAGTGTATGCGTAGCCAGAAGATTGTGCCAACAGTGTTAAGCAAACCCCAAAGACCCATGAACGATGCTGGACTGAGGATACAAAGCCTTTAGATGCTAGGAGAGCATCTAAAATTGAGTTTTACCAAAATTGACAACACTAAGTAAAATACCATTAAACAAAGGCAAAGCAGTTTCTAGCCACCACCACCACCCAATAATTTACGGTTAATAATAAAGCCCTCGAATAGCTCCATTCTAAAAGGTAACACGGGGTCACGAAAACCAATATAACTCTATACTTCCGGGAATTCTCAATTTGTTTTTCAGTGGTTCATCTGCTTTTTTTTCTCCTCAACCCAATTAGAATCACAAGATTGCAACATACAGAGTAGGGTCTAGAAAAAAATGGGGGGCTGAGGGTTCTAATTGCTTTAGAAAATAGCAGCAATTATGACTTCCACTTCACATCAAAATATTGCATTTGGCGGGCTAGAGTCTGAGGAACAAGCCCTAAGAGCCGTCAATAGGGCTGTGAATGGTCTAACCTGTCCATGTTCTGCAGCTATCTATTAATGTCATAATTGGGACTCAGGGATGGACCCCCATTGTTAATGTCTATGACCGTGTATACTAGCCCTCGCAGTGCCTTCTAACCACAGTTCAATAAAGGCTGGTCATTATAGTGCAAATCAATTGCCTGTCCTTATTATACCTGGACGGAGAGATCGATGTCACTATGAACTTGCACAAGATCCTAACAAGTGAAGGATTTATGTTCATTATTGAAAACATATCTTCTGTAACTTTGCCGTCATACAATACCCGAGGAAATATTCTCTGCTCCGTTTTGTACCATCAGAAGGATTTAGGCTATTTTCTGTACCAATAAATCCCACCTCACCGCCTGGTGGATAACGTATTAACACAAGACGAACCGCTATTGAAAGTCCATCATAAATACAATAGGGTGGCAATCGGTGTGAATCGCAGATAGATCATGAATGCTACATTTTATAGGGTTGCGCCTCTTGCCGCAGACAAAAATATGTAATGACACAAACATCCACTCTATGGATTATTTGTAGGAGGCACAAGGGAAGGATATGAATGGAATAATCACCTAATGAAAACGAATAAATACGAGACACAATGCTCAAATCGGAAGGACGTGTCCCCTGTAGCACAAAGCTGTGAAGTGAGATGTACAGCAAGACATGCAGGAGGCCTTCTCTATGACCTTGATTTCTCTAATAGGTAAGAAGGAACAAGGTTGTGTGTTTTATGTGATGAACCTTCGATTGGTCCGGTTGACCACGTCAACCATTTAGTTTTTCCATTTGTGAACAAAGGCTTAAAGGGTGTATTCCAGAATTACTTCCAAATAGGTAATTAACATAAAACCAAATATGTATTAGTTATTTAAAATGTTGCTCCCCCTAAAACAGAAAAATGTTGTGTTCATACACTATAATAGGAATTAAAAGCTAGGGATGGCCCTTTAAATAGTTATGTGGAGGAGGAAGAAGGACAAGGAGATGGCTGCTGGTCGATCCACATGACTTTGCACCCATGCCATTGATCATAAATTTTAGGCTGTTATACTGGGTTGGTTGCACTACATCTGTATGGACCAGTGTTGTGGTGAGATTGTTATCTCAGTGGGGGATGTAAAGAGATGGCAGTTACACACTCATTACTATGGTAAACAGAGCCGGACAGTCTGTAGATCATCACTGGGAGCAAAGAATAAGAGGGAGGAGGAGTACTGAGAACTGTGGGATCGTTGGGGAGTTGTAGTTGTAGATGGGGGTCATCTTGGAAATAACGCGCCTACTTTAGAAAGCCCATAACAATTGTGAATCATAAAAGCAAACTCTTAAGCTTCATTTGGCGAGTCATGATGCGATTCGAGGGTATTGTTTGTATTTCATTTATATATAGCATTATTGATTTTATGGATGTTATGTTTCCCAGAATACCCCTTTAAGAGGAGATGCTACACAAAAAGAAGGAGGGGGTCAGCTTAACTGCACAGGAAACAAACACACACGTTCATTAGAAGTGGTCATACCGGGATCTGCAGATGAGTGCTTATTCATCTGCATTGGAAACGCCGTAGAAACATGGTTCTGAACCATTACACAGAGAGTGGAGCTTCTTCTTCGTGGTTAATTCTGATTAACAACTGCTGAAGAAAAGATATCTCTGGGGGATGGCTGGTGGTAGGTGTACCCTAGATATTGAGGACATAGAGATGACCTTTAGGACAAGTCATTTAAAATCCTTTAAGTGCTAACTTACGCATTCTCAAAGTCTAATCACAATTCGATTACCAAGCTAAAAAGATCATTGCCAATAAGTGCAAATGGTGTTGGTACGGATATCACCAAGGGAAAATACTGGTGGAAAATATTGAGCTACAAACAGTTCCTAGAAAGGCCATCTCTTCATCTCCAAATAAACTAACACCCCTTCTGCAATAGCAGATATGAGCTTTTGATTCAACAGTGTTTGTTATGGTGGTAGAGCCTATGCATAAAGAGGGAGATATCTGGTGACGGCTTAACGTTTGTCGAGCCGGGCGAGGAACAGATGTTGGTCCGCTGTTGGTAATTACAACTATTGAAGGTCTATGGACACCTTAAAGGGAAACCCGCACCACTATTTTCAAAAATACAGGTAGTGGACAAGTTCCTATAGCGCTCAGTAACTATCTGAAACCCGGCTTGTGGCTAAAAAATCTTCCCCTGAGATTCCCATATATTCAACTTTATAGTTTTCTGGTTAAACTAAAGCACGGCTACAGGAGTCCGGTGGGGCGGGCGTTGGCCTCCTCGGCTGATCCAGCAGCAGCTCTCTCCATCCCTATCTCTGATGATGCTATAATGTAATGTGACCAGGGTGACATCATCACAGGTCCTAAGCTTTTGTAGCATTAGGAACTGTACAAATGAAATACAGCATGTTATTTTATCACATGAAATCACAAAGCCCTGCATGGAGAGGGTAGAAGTCCCTGGAGGCTGCTGTGATTGTTTTATGTGTCTGATAGTACATGGGTTACAGTGTTCATTTAAGATAGCTCAAGGACCTTGATGATGTCCCCTGGTCACATGACATTAGGCCATGCCCCCCCGTTGGACTCGGCTCCAAAGTGAATAGATACCATGCAAGATTTAACTCTGATTTTGGGGATAGGAGGAAAACTACTGTTAGATACAAGCAGCAGGAGGTAGTAGTTACTAGAGCTCTATAGGAATCCTTGCCACTACTGTATTTGTGAAAATATGTGACGGGTTCCCTAGGCGAGCATGATGTTACATGGCTTCCATGTACAAGGCCCAAACTTGTTATCTACCAAGAACCCTCACACTTAGAATGGTTCATAGAGAAATGCTCCTCCAACAATCCCTGATGCCAACTGCCCAAAGTTAGGCTCTCTCATCCTACAGAAGATGTAGCGTCATTAATTTTACCAAAATCTGATTCGGATTAAATATTTGGCGATAGACAAAAATGGCCGCCTTGAAATTTGCCCAGGATCGTAAAATACATCTGAAATGAGTACTCGTTTTCCATATTTGCATATTTTTTATGCACAATTAAAAAACAATGCCTTAAATTCCAGCCACTGAGGTCTGAGTTACAGCTGAGTACAGAGCTAAGGCACCACTGCTCAGATCATTTAGCATGCACACATAGTAAGACGGGTGGATGCTAAGCTCAGCGAATGGAGATGATTACTATTCTCTCACCCGAGCATTTAAATTGTGTCATAGAAAGCTTTATATCCGCACTGGAACTGTGCCTGGATTAAAAGCTTTACTGATGTCTCCGTCTGATGAATAACTATCTTTGGGTTACTCTATAGGAGACAGACCACACAGGACTGTAGAACAAGTGATCCCTATCCTCATAAAGTATAAATGATAAAAGAGGACTTTCATACCAGATTGCTTCCATATTCTTTCCATGAATTGGCGCGTCTTTCACTAAGGACATATTCCAAACAGCTGCAAAAATTCGGGAGAAATGCCTCCAATATTTCAGGGGCACATAGGCAGCACTCTTCCACAGTGGGGAGTGTCCACACGTGAAATAACAATAATTATATTATATAGCACCTAATTATTAATAGCGCTTGCCAAATCAGTCCTTGGCCATGAGGTCACAATCTAATACCTACCAGTATTTTTGGAGTGGGACAGAGGACCGGAGAAACCCACACAAACATGGAGAGATCATACAAACTCTTTGCAGATGTGACTTGGATGGGACTTGAGCCCAAGACAACAGCGCGCTAGGAGTAGTGTGATATAGTAGGTAACCACTGAGCCACCGTGCCGCCCCAAAAAATGCTTAAAAATCGATGGAATTAATTGAGCTAAATTCAATAGGAGGTTGTGGGGGTTTTTTTGGGTCAATTTTCATACACCTCATAATCCTATGGCATGTGAACTCTGGCCTCAGGTTGATATAACAAAAACGAACCATTGCTTCCTCATGGCTTGAATCTTTGAGCCCCATGTCATATTTGCCATATTTTCATATACTTCCCAATCTAGAACCCTTTCTAGGACAATAAAAATGACTGAGAAGTTAAAAACAAGTCCAAAAAATTACCATTTTAAGTATTCCTTATCATTTCAAACATCCACCAAAATTGTTATACTTTGGGGTATCTTTGTAACTTAACATTGCCAGTGACTTTTTTTCCCATTAATTTAGATTGCCGAAACTTTTATATTACCATCTTCTGCCATGTCCTTATTTGCTTAATCATGTGACATGACACACATTGACTCTCGATCTGACAGGAAGTCAGTTTCACGGATAGACAAACCAAAACAACACGTGATGTCATTTCCTGCTAATTCCGTTTCCGGTCTAGAGCCACACCTCCAGCACTTACCTGCAATAGTAGAATTCTGGGATTGTAGTAACTTGAGTTTGCTTCTAAGATCAAGAGACTGTCTTCTTTGTAGTGTGAAGAGGCAGTGGTTGTTGAGTAACCTGACAGATTTTAAATAAATATAAAATAAATAAAGTGGTTGATCTTTAAAATTTACGAAAGAAACGTTAAAATAACGTAACTTTATATGGTTGTGACTTAAGCCTCCTATAAAATATGTACAATACAAGATATATAGTACAACGGTCCGCCCGCATTTTAGAGCAAACATAAAGTAGAGCGGCGTCAGTTTTCCTTCTCTTTAATACGTTTTTTAACAGTTCCTGACGACACATGGTTCCCCCAGGACAAAATAATGAAATAACTACTCTAACGTGTAATGGAAAGACCCTAGTATATGACATTTTGTTCTGTCTCGGATCGTCGACCACAGAGGGTATCGGCTTCCAGGGGCTATTTGAAATTCCGATCAGCGCGAAATGGGGATCCAGTCTATCTGTGAAGTAGTTCAATGTATCATTCACATCTCCGAGATTAATCGCTTCCTTCAGAAAGTAAGTGCAAGTGCAGCCAAAAAAACTCCTCTGCATTTTATTAATACAGAGGAACTGCAAAGTGAGAGTGTGTTATGGATCAGCGCTTCCTCAACGCGGCTAAAATAATACAAATATATAACCCGGGGGGGGGGGGGACGACGCAACATATGTATACCGCGCAGCCTTCGTGACAGCAGAGATAATACAAGTGATGTAGTTACAACATAAAAGAAGATGACACAAAAAAAAAAAAAAAAACTAAATACAATTCAAGTGAATGGGGGAAAAAAAAAAAAAAAATTACAAAACTCTAAAGGTTCTGAGTTTTGTACCCAGATCCAGCGACTACAATAACGTTTGTAACTATGAGGAAAATGTACTAATCTATTTCTAATTTGCAAAAGTGTAATTTGCACTAAAAAAGAGATGGGTGTTTTTCAGATATAAGCGAGGGCAACTTATAGGAGGGCAAGTTAGATCCAACAATGTACAACGACCGTCTTCTCTTTCATCCAACATCAATAAATCTGGTGTTATTTACGATGGCCGGGGTCTCCTATAGTGACATTAGTACATTCAGTCTTCGTTCAGCCATCTGAGTGGAATTCCCGGTGGGGGTGCAATGGGGCGTGGTTTTAAAAAAGGACCCCCTGGGGCTAATTTTGTGATCTTGGACCACAGTAGATCATTTCCCTTGACAGGTGACGTCTCATCAGTCCAAGGAGCAACCGATGCAAAGATCCCATGACACCCCACTAATTTCAGTCTAAGCCATGACCGGAAGAGCTGTGGGGCAAAGTGGGAATAATATTCAAAACAGGTAAACAGGTTCTTTTTGCCACCCACTGCAAGGCCCAAGGTGTTTTCCATGATCTATTTTTCCAATAGAACATCCCAAAATCTCTTTGATAAAGCAGGAACATTACTCACTAGATCCAGGCACAGTGACTGTGGTATCTTCTTATATTTGTTATCCATGGCCTCCTTCCTTCTAAAATCAACTTTAAAAGTATGCTTATGAGCCAGAAGGCATTGGTGGTGTTACAGTGCTGTAGTTTCACAGGCAGTACACTGTGCAGAAGCCCTTTCCCCTCCCACTGTGCTGAGTGTAAAAGCTATTAAGACAGAGCACATAGGGTTTTCTGGTAACACCCCCAGAGTGCCTCGGCTCATACGCATAATTGAAAAAGTTGATTTGGATAACAAATATAAGATTAACCACAGACCTGGCACTTTCTCAATGTGGGAGGAGGACACCGGCCCGGTCTCTTCTGATTCGTCTGATGTTCTCATCATCTCACATCTAGGCAAGTACAATGTTTATTTTAATAAAGCGTAAATAACGGGTCAATTTGGGACCTAAAACCAGGTTCATACGACCTGTGTGTGATTAAGGGCCCCAAAAATCGACCTACAGGTCCTGTGTGTAAAACGAATCTCCTTGTTTTGGCCCCCCAAAAAAACTGCAGGGGTTTCAGTAAAGTTTTCAAACTTTTCAAACCTTTTCCCACAACAAAAGGGAATGTTGGTTATGGAAATTGACAAATTTGCAAATTTGCAAAAATCCCACTTTTTCTTTTACATAAACTAAATCATGAACGCAGCAGCAAAAGTAAGCAAGAAAGTCTGTATTTTCCCAGATTTATCATCCAAAATGTGAAAATCTGCCATAAAAATGCTCGTAGTGTAACTTTTCCCTGTAAATCTGCTGCATTGTCCTGGCTCTAAAATCCATTTATGTCCAGAACAGGAAGAAGAAGCATAAGCCATTTGTGTATCGGAGAGGACCCCCCAGCTTTCCATCCATTATTTGATTTAATCCCTTGATGGGGAGTGTTTTTTTGTGCAATCACGGACACACCCAATTCCATGCAGCAATTGTAATAAGGGCTTTTAAGGAGATTAGTTTCCCAGAGTTCGTCTAATAAAAGCTTCCATTAATGTAAAATTAGGCGCGCAATTTGGCCAGATTCATTCTAATTTGCACAGGTGCGAGAGGGACAGCGGATTTTATGTTCCTAAATTTCTCCTGCAGAGGTGTACATTTTTGAAGTAATGGACTTTTAGAAGAAAAGCCTCAAAAACGTCACTTAAAGTGTAAAAATAGTCGCCATTGTGCGCTTTCTAGGCTAATAACACGCACAGACTATCAGGTAGGATTCCTGGGGAACGTCACTTTTTCCCCCAAATTAATGGATATCTTCATCACTTTAGCAAAGCTTTTGTATTGTACAGAAGACTCACCCTGGGGAACACATCAAACCTTTTAAACGGGCATATGAATGTTAAGCATTGCATAATCTGCCACGTATATAGGAATCTAACGAGGCGGCTGGGTTAGATCCTTCTTATACTCAGTGTCATTACCTTTATCTGTAATGACCTACAATAGTTGAACCGAGAGTCCATGGGCTTCTAAATTCATGATGGAAAGTGTTTATATCACATTCAACAATTGAATGCAAACTAGTAGCATTTTTTGGGGCCAAGATTTTGGTAAACGTTCGAGATGGAGGTAGAAGTTTGCGTCAGAGCAAGAGTGTCCGAAAGGGTCCACAGGCGTATCTGACACCAGTTATTGTAGACAACATATGTGGACCCAATACAATCAGCAAGAACTTGAAGACATCTACCACCAGGATGAAAGAATGTTATGCAAATAACACCTATAGAGCCTGGAGCCTCTTAAGCTCATTGTCGTACAATCCTTCATCTGGTGGTAGTATGCCCTTTAAAGAGGACTTTTACTCCTCCACCATACTCTTTAATCGTTATTGATTATCGTTTACCCGATTGTGGCAGAGTTGGTTTAGGCTGAATAAGCTCCCCATGGTCTGGTGGATGTCTTCCAAGGACGTCCATGTCTGATGATAGAGCAGCTTCTGAAATTAGGTCCTGGGTTGCCTGGTTAACGACATGGGCTACAGTAAAAAAAAACCCTCTTAATTACAGAGGTTCCCATACATAAGAACACCCGACTTATAGACGACCCCTAGTTACAAACGGACCTCTGGTAATTGGTAACCTACTGTACATTACCTTAGCCTACAATAACAGCTATAAAGTTATCAAGGTGTCTGCAAAAGTTTTATGGTTAATCTTTGGTTCTTATGACAATCCAACATTTAAAATGCATTTGTCACAAAGACCGGAAAAAATGTCGGATTAACAATTATAAAATATACGTTCTGACTTACATACAAATTCAAATTAATTTTTTTCCCTGGGCCATAGGACATGAGCAATATTGGGAGTCGATTGTAGCTTGGACAAAAACACAACAGAACGGTCAATAGAAAGAACTTTATGGTCAAGTTACATCTCTATTGGCAATCCAAGTTGGTAAATAATTCTTGTACCACTAATTTTGGGGTAGACTTTGAAACCTAATATTTGCTTAGACTGTATGTTGGCTGCAATTGTTTAAAGCATGAAGATTTGTAGGGTGGGTGGATATTTCCATAATACTTTTCAGAATCCAACAGCAGCGTAGAAATTGAACTCATCATTTCCCCTCTCAAGCATTGGAACACACAGAGAAATACCAATCATTTAATTTCTACCCACTAAATGATTTTAGGATTGTGGCGATAAGGGATCATGCTGTAAGTCCATCAGAGATTATTCTGACTAGTGCTGGTAATTGGATGATGAGAGTATAAAGATACTGTATGGTGGAGATTAACTTCTGATAGGTTCCTTCTGAACATATTGTGGTCTACCTTGAGGAAAAAAATTAGAACCTTATGAAGACAGCGATTTCTGTATCAGAAATACTGATGAGATGCTATTGTCTGCTGGTTTTATTTCAAGACCCGGGGACATACCGTATATGATATATTAGAAAAGACTGGGGTATCGGCGAAGACTGGGGTCATACGTGTATTTAAACACATAGCCAAGTTTAAAAAAATGAGTACCAAACTTAATTGCCCCCAAAGATTACATTTATATTTTTTTAAACCCGATTGTTGAGGATTGATTCATTGGTTCAATTGTTAAGCACACTAATATGTATATTGATGTTTTTTGCATTACAGCTCGCTCTCCCCCTCACAGCATTAGAACTCACAGAGAACGCCCACCATCATTTCTTCCTACTCATTCAATTTCCTTTCCAAGTTTATTTTTATCTGCAAAAAAAAATCAGACTTTTTAGTTACCGAGGGATATCTCAGAACATAACAAAGAGCTTACATGTATGTTTAGGAAGAGGAGATATTTGAGATATAGGCTCTCACTTAAAGGATATCTACCACCAGATCAAGGATTGTAAACCAAACACACGTAATATCGGTGGTGCCTCCTTGGCAGGATCTTCTCTAATTTTAGCTTCTCATGCTGGTTTCTACAAAATAATGGTTTTAAAATTATGCAAATGACCTGAGTGGCACGGTCTTCCATAGGTGTTAGTGGAGCTGGAGCCACTCAGGGATAGTTTTGCATAATTTTCAAATAATTTTTTCCCTTAAAAACAAAGGATAAGAAGCTAAAAGAAGAGCAGGGCCTTCCAGAGGGGCGCACGCCAGTATGTCAGTTTGCTAGGTTTACAATCCTTGATCTGGTGGTAGATGTGCTTAAGCCGCTAAGTAGTTGGCCCATTGGAGGAACAGACTGTGTGGAACACAGATGTCATTTTAATGGAATGGAAGTCCTATCTATAAAAGGTCTAAAGAACTTCTTAATGGAGACGAACTGATAAAAAAAAAATCCAACAATGAAAAACCCAGGTGCACTTTTGCTCCACTCTTCATATTCTATTAAGCTGCTGAGGCTATAAAATAACATAAAAAAAACCAGGGATAGCAATGAGTGATGAGGACCCCCAGACGGAGCGGAGAGGAGGACACATCAGATACAAAGGAGAGACGAAACGGACATGGACATAACAGACTCCAGATCGAAGTCACCCGCGTCAGCACCAACTTCATTTACAGAAACCTTGCCCTGAAAATCCATGGAAGATCTCTATTTGTACTGGAGATACATCTCACAATAATGATTTAGTCCACATTCCCATTTTAGCTTTTAAGACTCTTTTAATGAAGAGTAGAAACCAAAGCAAGAAGGACAAGAGGTTAATGAGACTTAGCCGGGGTTCTACGGGTTGTTTTAAACATAGAACGGCGGAGCGGAAGGGGAGAGAAAGAAGTCGGGTTCCAGTTTAATATGTAAAACTGAGATAAACGCCAATAATTCCGGCCTTTCAACATCCAGCCGTGATAATCTGCACCGAACAATTAGCTTCTGGCTGATTTTCATGAGAGGGATTTTCATCAGTAGAAGTCACGGTTATAATAAGATGTGCCTCTGATTGTAGCCAAAAAATATACAAGGCTCAGATTGGATACATTATAAAGTGGCGTCCCCCAATGTTTGAATAAATCGAGAAGAGTACAGGACCATTATACCCTTGCAGCAGTTTTTCTCTCAGCAAATTTATCTGTAATTGTAGTCATCTCGAGCTTCTGGTGAAGACTTGAATGGTTGACTCCCCTCTTATGAAATTTCATGTAAATTTATTAAAAAAAAAAAAAAAAAAAAGTTACAAATCGGGAGGAGAGGTAGCAAGAAGGAGCCAAGTTATGCAGGGAAGAAGAAATCCTCTGAAAAGAAAGATACATTACAAGGTTCCTGAATTAAGTGGTCAATTTTTTTAATGCAAAATTTGTTGAAAAAGAGACAAATTAGGGTAAGCCTAATGGGGTTTAGTAGTGTGATGGGGAGGGCTTTAAAAAAAAAAAAACCTTTATTCACCTGCTCCGGTGCTTCGCTGTCTCCCGACGAGCATCCGTTGTTTACAGGGGCACGGAAAGCTCTGCTTTGAAGCCTTGCATGCTCACGTATCGGAAGTTTGCCCAAGCCCGTGCCCCAGTGAACACAAATAGGGGAACAGTTTTGACAGACAGTGTGTGGGACACCAGGAGCGCTGCGTGGAGGGAGAGTAGTTTGTTTGTTTTAAAGCCCTTCCCAGCTCGCCTGCTAAATTTTTCTAATTGTCGGACAACCCCTTTAAGTCTTCTCAAACGTGCACTGAACCCCAAACTTCTGCTCTGCAATTTTAAGTCATTCAAGACCGTTATATTGCCCTATATGGTGGATACTTAACACTGCCACTAGGTGACCATTTTCTTTCTTGTGCGGACGAAATATCTGCATAGATTATAAAACCCATATTAAAAAGTTAAAGGGGTATTAGAGATAATACAAGAATTTAATTAAACCAGCATACAAAAAACAAATACCATTGAATTACGAATGTGTTAACAGTGTTTGTTATAGCCTCAGATGTAGCAGAGCTGGAGAGTGTTTGTGTGGAATTGCCTCTCATGGATCTCCCATCTCTTATCTCTGATCTGTCTGCATCTGTCTCTTTCTATGTGTCCGATATGAGTACAATGTTCAGAGCTAAATGAAGTGTAGAAAACCCTATACCTGATAGTCTAAGCACATGTCAGCACACAGCATCTCAAAGCACAGAGGGACCATGAAGTATATGGTAGACAGCGCCACACTCTGGGTTTACAGACCATCACGGAGAAAACTTGTAAAATAAGGGGGTTAAAAATTGTGTTTATTGTGTAAACACACTAGGGGTATAACATTTTAGGGCTTTCTTTCATGGGCAAACCTCTTTAAAGTTACCTAACCTTTAAAAAAAACTTTGCAGAGAACATACTACAGTGACAGAATGTACTATCATTTTCTGCAGTTTTTTCCTCTAAAGCTTTTTTTGTAGTTTAGTTTGTAGTTGTCTCTGAGATAGCTGACCGGATCCCTCCGGAGCTTCTAGTAATCTGACACCTCAGTGACTTCATGTCCCCTTGCTGTAGAAAGACTGAATTCAGCAGATATTTCAGGAGGAGGAACACGTTATTAGGAAAGAAGAAAATGTATAATATATTTTTTTTAAAACTTGTAATTATAATTAATGTAATGTGTGTTTAAAGGAAACTGCCATTGATTTGATGCATTATAAAGCAAACATACCCTGAGAATGCTGTTAGCTACACTGATGCAGGATCAAATCTAGTTAATCCCGGAGCTGAGTGGTTTTGCTGATTTTAAACAGATATAACATTATGATAATGAAGCTCTGTCACTTCTATGGCTGGTTCAGCGCTTCTCTAGCACATGAGTTATTCATGCAGGAGAGGATGATGTAATCCCTGGGTTGTTACTGAAGGCAGAATAATCAATTGCTGCACACATCCCCCAGCTGCTGTGTATGAGTGATCCGGCTCAGGTTGATTAGTCATGTCTAGACCTCAGTCTAATGCCAAGTCTCCGCGTTTGTAATGTGTTTATGTAGAGCCCTGCCTGACCCAGCTTTCCAAGGTCCTGAATGTATAATGTTTTTTCAGCAAAACAACACTATAACCAAGATATGTTCCGCATCAGGTAGACTACAGCATTTCTCAAGGTATGTTTGTTTCATAATGCATCAAATCAAATGGTTAGGTTTACTTAAAAGTTCGGACCAATTTAAACTCCATCAGCAAACCCCAAGACCAAAATAACTTAGGTCTTTTAAAGTTTTTGATGGACCCACAGACTTAATGATCATGTTTGGAGAAAAAAAAAAAAGGGTGAAAGCAGGAATACTTTATTTCTTTCTATTGAACGAAGGTTGTGAATGACAAAGATGTCTGAATGGAAATGTAGAGATCGAAGGGTTTGTGCGCTGCCCATGGAAACAAAGACTGCACATGGACAGAAATCAATGAGTGTGTGAATAAGCCCGTATGATTGTATTGTTGCCGGTAGCACTTCTGTGAGTAGCTGATTACCATGGTCTGATTATTATTGACCTCGGGCACAGTATAGGGAGGAGAGGGAGGACTTTGCCACTGGAGCTTTTAAGAGTTGGCACATCCAAATCTATATCTGCTATATGGAGGCTGGGGTTGCAGACATTAATATACGGTATCCAAAAAAATCCTCCATCCACTAGTTGTGTGCTTGCTTATAGTTCTAGTAGTCTGGTGCAGCAGTCCTACTGCCTAAATCTTGCAAAAGTCATAATAGGGTGGCACGGTGGCTGAGTGAGAGATCTGCCTTGCAGCGCTAGGGTACTGGGTTCGATTCCCACCCAGGACACATCTGTAAAGAGTTTGTATGTTTCTCTGTGTTCGGGGGTTTCCTCGGGTACTCCGGTTTCCTCCCACACTCAAAACATACTGTTAGGTTGTTTAGATTGTGAGCCCCATGGGGACATGGACTGATTTGACCGCTTTGTGCAGCGCTGGGTAATCTGTGCCTAGATAATAAAGAATTATTATTATAATACTATAGTAGTTGTCTGCAATGGTAGAAGACGCGAGCAAAGAGGAGGCTTCATCAGGCCACGGGTGAAAAACTTCGTTCCAACTATTAGATGCATTATAAATCCGTAATATTCCATGTCTAAGGTGAAAAAAATTATATGATGGCCGATGAGTGGGAGAAAACAAGACACATTGACGTCAATGAACTTGGCCATGAGATTGTGAAGACAAGTGTTTTGCTCAATTTAAGGAAATCTAACATCACAATCCACCATGATAAACAAAGACACATAGATCCAGCACCGCGACTTGTAAAATTTCTTATTTTATTACCCATGAACCCTTCTTTCTATATCAACTTTTAAAATTAAGCAAAATGAGCATACCAGTGCACCCTGTTTGCCGTAGCCCTCACGCCCGCCCTGCTCCATCAGCACTTGGGATGTGCTCCAACACAGATAACAGCTTATAAAGACACAGCAAAGGTAAACCACCATAGCCCTTTGGGCTCATTAGCATAATTATAAAACGTTGATTTTTAGAAGGAAGGAGGCCATGGATAACAAATATAAGAAGATGACCACAGTCCCGGTGCCTGGATCTAGAGTAATGTCCCTCGTTTATATGGATGGATTTTGATGGTAGAATTTCTTAAGTCAAAATTAAGGAACCAATAAATATGTATTCTCTGAAATGACTTTTTTTTTCTTCTATTCCCATATATCCATGGCCTTGATAAACCTAAAATTTTGGATCAGGCCCCCACTCCTCAGGCTGTCCATCACACTCTATAGAAAGCAGTGGAGTCCCTTGCCTGGATCCTCCTGGATACAGGAATTTACTAGGAATTTTGTATTTTGGGGTTTAAGAAAGTCAAGAACCAAAGAATATCCCATCATCAATATATTAAGCCCTGACTTTTATGGAATCAGATGCCAATTATCTATACATTTCTGTAGAATCAGAATACTTTGATACTGAGGTAATTTTAGGGGGTGGAAAAGTTTGAGAAAAGCAGGAATTCACCTCGGAAAACCAAAACTTGAGTTCAGTCCTCGTCTCCATCCAGTGTTTGTTTGATGAAAGTGACATGACCCATCACACAGTGGCAGAAGGACAAAGCAGCCGGCGGTGCTGCGCTCCATTGTGTAAGACAATAGTACAACATAGAATCAGGAATATTTCTAGAAGCCATATAATTATCTTATGTTACCATAATCTGGACCACCCTATCAGCGGAGTAAAGCTATTTTGTAGCAAACACACACGTCGTGGTGAGAACCTCGAACAATAGGAAATGTTTCAATAATTGTGACTGTTCTGTATGGTATTGTAGCCCCTCATGGTGAAAGGAAGCGCTGCACGACCGGCACCAGGGTGCTGAAAGGGTCCTACATCAAAGGGAGGCATTTCAGTAAATATAAAAAATCCACAAAATTGTAGGTACATTGCATTTTTTGGAGTTTGCCATCTGTATTAAAAAGCTGCCTGTGTAGATAGGAAACATGTCAATGCTCAACTCTCATGTCTATAACATGTTGTTGGTAGATCGGATACTATGTACAACTCGCTAAGCCCCTCTGCTTAGAACATCCTGCTGCCGATTGGACACTGATATACAATCTGCTCAGCTCCTCCTGCTCTATAACATGCTGCCTTGCCAGATAGGACACTAGTTACCATCTGCTCAGTCCTCCTGCTCTATAACATGTGCCGCTGTATAGAGACACTATGCACAATTGCTCAGCCTCCTGCTCTATAAACTGCTGCTGCAATAGGACACTAATACAATCTGCTCAGCTCCTTTGCTCTAAAAATGCTGCTGCAGATAGGACTTGTGTACAATCTGCCCAGTCTTTGCTCATATCAAAAAGCGGTGCGAATATGGCACGGGTGCCAAGAGGTGGCACTCAGAGCCTTTTGGGCACTCAGGCAGTGACCCAGGACAGAGGTTCACCAAACATGACCAAATTCACCAAATCTTTCTGCAGTCCCAGGAATAATATAAGAAAGCTGCAATCAGACGATATTATAAAATGACACTTCATTGGTGTTTGGAACTGCAGGAAAAGGGATGAAGGTGCTGATAGAACTGCATTATCTTTGTAGGTCATCCTACTGGACCCTTCATTCTACTGTACGAGAGACCCTGGTGCGAAGCTACAATGATAGTCGTATTGCCGTCCTTTTCAACTGTATGGTGGCCTCAGGCGGCAGCCGATACGATGAAAGATGTGGAAAAAACATATAGCAATAAGTTACTGCTTAAAATGTAATGTTGGCACTTCGCGGTAAATAAGTGGATTTTGGTTATAGTTTGGGCACTCAGTCTCTAAAAGGTTCGCACATCACTGCTCTATAACATGCTGCATGCAGAGAGGATACTATATATATAATCTGCTCAGATATCCTGCCAGCAGATAGGACACTATGTACAATATGCTCAGCTCCTCCTGCTCTTAACATGTGCCTGCAGATAGGACATTGTGTACAATCTGCTCAGATTCCTCTTGCGCTTATAACATGCTGCCTGCAGATATGACACTATGAACAATCTGCTCAGCTATCCTGCTATTATACATGCTGCCTGTAGATAGGACACTATGTAATCTGCTCAGCTCCTCGCTCTATAACATGCTGCCGCAGATAGGACACTATATACATCTACTCAGCTCCTCCTGCTCTAGAACATGCTGGCCTGCAGAATGACACTATGAACAATCCTGCTCAGGTACCTGCTATATAAATGTTGCCTGCAGATAGGACACTATGTATATCTCCTCAGCCCTACTGCCCTCTATAAACATGCCGCCTGAGATGTAAACACCTTTGGTACAATTTCACCATATATGATGATTTAGGGTGAGAGAGTATAAACCCCTTCCTCCTGGAAGCAGATGTAGAGAATATGTGCTTCATATGAAACAGTCTACGGTGTGAACATTTACGACGGCTCGAATCCATAGGGCTTATTCAATGCTTGTAATAAGTGGCAATTGCCTCCGTTTAAATCTTAATTTACTTTTCACAGCAATTTGGAAGTGTCAATCTCCTCTCATCAGTTAACCCTGTAAGAAAATGATTGACAAAAAGGTTGACTGCAGCTTCTTAAAGGGGGTTTTTATGTAAACAAACTCATTCATTGCGCCAATCATGTTTGATCACTGAGGATCCGACCTACAAAGCCCTCACTGATCCGCAACTTAAATGTCCAGCAGTCATGTCTAGTAACGTTCTAAGTCATAAGGCTAATATACGGAGCACAGTACCAGCATGGACACCAACACATGTATGGCGCTATTTTTCTAAACGTTATAGGATGGAGGGTCATTTCTCCTCCATTTTATCGAATGGTGATTTGGGGCACGAGCAAGAGGGGATGCTGGAGTTAGACAGATTAGGGAATATTGTACCATAATTATTTCTATTATAAATTATTATAGAGCGCACAAGATACGCAGCGTACTGCCACAAGAGCTCTTGTCAAATCGATGTCCCTGTCCCCATGGGGCTAACACTAACAGTATGTTTTGAAGTGTGGGAGGGGAGGACCGGAGGAACCCGGAGGAACCCACGCAAACACGGAGAGAACATACAAACCCTTTGCAGATGTTGACTGGGTGGGATTCAGACCCAGGGACCCCAGCGGCAAGGCAAGAAGTGCTACCCACTCCAGCCACCATGCCGCCCATATTTTCTCTATATATACTGGTGCCAATTGCCAAGTATTAAACCACTGTGCAATATGAAAATTTGGCCCTCCGGAGGAATAGGGAACATTGTGTAACAATGCGCCGTGCCAGCTCCTGAAACAAATGGCGGAGGGGTGACATACAAAGAACGGACTCAAAATGGGGTACATAAACACTACATTTGGTGAAAGACACCAGTTTTTGTTCATATAAAGGAATTTTGAATAGAAAAATCACTGTGGATGTGACGTTGTAGTGAAGCAGCAGCAAATAGTAAAGTGTTAAGAACCAGCGTTGGCGTTCCGGAATTGAATGGCGGCTTTGTTATATGAAAATTTCTTCTCCATCGGAGAAATATGCATTGCGATCCGGTCATCAAGACATAGTTTACATTCTCTGACGATGGCGGGGTAAACCGAGGGCATGGAAAGTGCTTGCGCATATGTACCTGCCAGAAAACAATCAATGCCCTCCCACCCCCACAAATACAAACACAGGATCTGATTAGGAAATATTTAGCACACTAGATTTGTTATGGGGAAACTAAAAAACTTTCATTATTATGGGCCAAATCTCCTATTTGTCAAACAAACATAATCACCCACCTACTTGGCTTTCTGAATGGAGACTTTCATGATATAGAAGAACCAACCAAACAACATGCAGATAGAACAAAAATGCAATTCGGCATCCACTATCCAACCTATTCGCTTTTGGGTACAAAAAGTTTGGACAACTTTTGATTCAAAAAACCTAACGCCAGATATCTAAAAGAATAAGGGAAGAGCCGCCAGGAATGGAGAAAAAAATATCAATTGAAATTTTCTAATAGAAAGTGCAGGGGACAGAGCTGTAGCGGATGGCCTTTGGAAACACCCTGCCTGAACTTTAGCTGAAATTGTAATCTGATAATACAAATCTAAATGTGGTAAACTAGTAACAGTTACATTACAAAGCAGGTGATTGAGTAGTAAAACCCCTGTCGGTGTTGGTTTTAACCATTCAAAAAAAAACATCGGCTATTAAATAGCACAAAGTCAAGGAGGGCGGACGTGATTGTGCTAAATGGAAAATCCACTATAATCAATAAGGATAAACAGGCACTCTCTCTAGTCAGGTGCCATGACTGTGGTAGTTTCTTATATGTCTTCTTTCTAAATCAACCTAAAGTTATGACATTGGCCGAAAGGTTATGGGGTGGTTACCAGGAGCACCTCATGCTGTAGTTACACAGGCTGTACAGTGAGCTTTCTGTTGCAGGAGATTTACATCAGCAGAGTAAAGGGGAAGTGCTGAGGGGAAAGGGGGGGGTAGGGGAGACGCTTGTGTGCAACAGTCTGAGCTGATCTGCAGCTGGAGGGGGCTCTTGGAACTGCCCACCAATTAGCCCTTAAGGCCTTCCTAGGCATAATTTGAAAGTGATTTAGAAAGAAGGAGGGCATGAATGAAATATAGAAGATCACCATAGTCACAGTGGCCTGGGTCTCTAAAGTGCAGGGGTGGATAAGACTGCAATGGGAATGTATGAATATTATAGCCCCTACAAGTCCAAAATTCCACTTTACATACGGTCTTGAGTCAAGTTTGAGGGAAGGGAGAATTAGAGAATACGTTCCTCTTCAAGCTGCACTCTGCACTTAGGACCATTTGGAGGACTTGAAGGCGTCCCGTAATGGATGTGATCTGGTTGGAGCCATGACCAGGGGTACAAGATTCTGGGTGAAGGTAATTTTAGGTATTTTATTGGTGAGGGGCCCCCAAAACCGCCCTTAAATTATAGTCCACTACTGGTAAAGTGTCCCGGTTTATATTGATGGTTTTTGAGTGGTAGCTTAATTGTCTAAATTCAAGCTTATTTAAACTGTGTTTTTCCACTTGCTTTGGTTGATGCCATGTGCATTAGCGGTCATGTCTTTGCTTCTAAGGTTTGAAGACCATGTCGAAACTAGAATTAGGGACATGGTGCAGGTGCATATTTATAATGGGGACCTGTGCTGTTGATCATGACATCAGAATTAATTAAAGAGGGAGGGGGTGCACCAGCCTGAAGCCAGTTGAAGCCTCTTGATCAGGGCAGCACCACGGCAGCAAGAAGGGGGGCGGAGCATAAGGAGGTACCACTCATTGATAAGAGTATAGACTGTCTACAATAGTGTCGCTCTACCTGTCAGCATTGGGACCATGATAGAAAAATTCCACATACCAAAAAATAAAGCTGATTATGTTACTACTTGGAGGGGCAGGAGGGGCGTCGTTATATAGCTCGCATAAGGCCGCAGAGAGTTTAGGTTCCCCCCTGAGAAGGGGGGCACTATATTCGGGGAATCTGTTCATTAAATGGCCGCTCAAGTTATTACAGTTATCAGGAGGTGTAAAATTAGTAACTCTCATACACCTCCTGCAACTTTCAGCCAAATATAATACCATCGAAAGATTTGTAGGCAGGAGAGCAGATTTCTCAGAGTAAGGAGGAAAAGGGGGGGAAGTACTCTAAAACTTATAAAGGTATTGGCGCGTAATCAATGACAATCACTTCAGAAGGATCTGCGCCCCATCAGCAGAGGGGCAATCACGTTAGACGGGACAGAAGGCAGGATTTATTAGGGACCGGTTCCTCTTTCCAGTGTTTTAGAAGCTTGAGATTTTACATGAGTAAGTTCATGCGTGGGAAAAAGGCTTGCAAAGATCATTAAATCTCTCAGTGAGCTATCAATAACCAGATCGGGAATGGAATAATCCTGAACCGGAGATTTTCAATTAGCGTCCGAAGGGAAGTGAAATTTGCCAAAATGTTTAATTATACAGAGACTGGCATTAAACAAATTGTACACGTTACAAAACACCTTACGACTACTCCCCATGAGAGGGGCCCGGTGCTCGAGAACCATGTTCTCTTTTTAGTGAGGGACAACACTTCCACTTATAACATGATCTCACGCAACAGTCTCCAGTGAAGTGAACAAGAAATGAACTAAACTGCAAACCAGATACATCCGCTATATTTATATGGCGCTGTGCTCGAATCTAATGAAAAGTGACGTTACCGTTTTCGAGACAAGCTTACTTGTGTCACAGCGATCTTTCCAGATGCTTTTATGTAATTAGGTTTTTGGTTGTCCTGGGGGCAGGATTGTTGTTCTAATGGCCACCCTTAAATAAACTGATTTCTATGGGAAGTACAATCTTGTCTAACAGGAAAGTGTATTATTATTATTAATTATTACCAAGGGCTGGATTACGGGTGGTGGGGACCACTGGCTGCAAACTGGGGGGGGCCCTTCCAACAATATTTTTGGAGAGGTATACAGCCTGCCAGCTCCCTAGATGTAAGCTTTCTATCCCCCTGTAGATACAGCCACCAGGCCCCCTGTAAGAATTAGCCGCCATCCCCTCGTAGAAAATGGCGATCTCCCCAAGGAACGCAGCTGTGCCTCACTGACACAGCTGACCTTTTAGACCCCTATTTGTGCGTTGCGGGGTGGCCAGGGCCGCTGCGCATTGTGCACAGAGAAGTCAGTGACTCAGCTGAGCTGAGTCGCTATCTGCACTGTCGAAAAAGGTGGGGGCGGGGGCTCCTTAAAAAGTGAAGTGGGGGGCCAGGGGCTCGAGCCCCCAGAGCCCCTCCTTTCATCCAGCCCTGATTATTACTCTATTAAAGAGTTCGGCACCAAGAGGCAAGAACAGAAAGACAAAAACAGGTGGCACACCCCACTGTGCATCAAGAAGGCGGATTTGCATAAAGAGAAAAACCCCCTCCCCCCCCATGGAAACTTCTAGGAGATCAATGGGAACAGGAAGGTCTGTCTGGGAAAGCTTTGATGTGCCCCTCCACTATGCTGCCTTTACTGTGGGTTAAGCACCAAAGTTCTTTAGGGAAAAAGAATGCCACCGGATACCAATCTTATCTTCTAGAAAACCACTCAACTAAGTAAACTATCCAGAGAATGTAGGATTGAAGATGGAGTTAATTCCAAAACACGGGGCAGGAATTGCCAAATATCAGCAAACACATGGAATAATACAGTAGTGAAGGGCAATCACCACGTTATTAACCAGGACCCAGGAGTCATTGATCGTCGTAGGTTTGGGAAACTGACGGGATGTGGGAAAATGGTATTAGAAAAGCAAGGTAATAGATAAAAGTTTGGGTAGGTAATATTACATTTTTTGCTACTTGGGGTATGTAAAAAAACTCACATTTTACATCTCTCCTTTAAAAATAAAATTATTACCACTCCAACTCTATTTAATAGGTTTTTCTCCACCGATTCTGGCGCAGTTGCGATTTTTTTTCTCTGGCCCTCAGCATTCCAGAGCAATGAGGGTTCGTTCAAGCACATATGCTAATTAGAAGTGGGCGGTTGACAGACTTTCTCCTACAAACAAGGACCGCCCAACTGAAAGTAAAATTTATAGACTGATACTCGGGGGAAACGGTGGCGGGTAGAGGAAAAAATAAATGCACCGGAATCATGGGAGCGGCCACCTAGTAACAATACAAAGATTAAATGTGGTTGAAGAGTGTTACCTTTAATTAGTGTTGAAACATGGGAAACTTTAAGAGGCTTCAGAGGCTTTGAAACTAGCAAGAAGTTTTCACAAGAGATCTGCTATAGGACACAGGCTGGAAGGCGAGGCAGTTTTTTTCTTAGTTAGTAGACGCTATGTTTATAGCGTTGACCCGTTCTCTCTTTCCAAGAGGACACGAGTTATACAATCCTTTACACAAAAGGAGCAGCGCAGGGAGTTTTATTATTTGGTGGCCTGAAACTCCTGATGAGCAGATTGTCGAGTTATGGAACGGAAAAAGGACTGCAAGTTTGCTGGCAGAGAACAGAGAGACCACGAAAAGCCTTTGCGGGAAGCAAACTACAGGATAGGTGCTAAACACATCATCGCACAGACAAACAATTGATATATCCATTTCCAAAACCGACGGTTAACCACCCGGGGTGAAATGACAGCGGGCATAGGCGACAGCTGCCGAATACAGGGGCATGGTTCATTTATAGGAGGTGAGCGCCACGTGGCACACAGGAACCGTATAAAAGGGGAAAAACACACAGAAAATGTAAACAGTAAAAATAAACTAGTAAAGTAATATAAAAACTCAACTTGATAAAAAAGGAAATATAATAAAAAAAAAAGAAAAAAAAAAAAAAAAAAAAGTGAGTAAGGAAAGCAAAGAAAAAAAGATTTATAAACATAATAGTTTTAAATAAAAAAAAAAGTAAAACAAGAAGTGCTTGTTACTTAAAGGGTGGTGGATGGCCTCCCAGAACAAAAACAGAAAATGTCTATATATTTTTTTTAAAACTTGTAATTAATTAATTGTAATGTGTTGTTTAAGGAAACTGCAATTGATTTGATGCATTATAAGCAAACATACCCTGAGAATGCTGTTAGCTACACTGAGTCAGGATCAAATCTATTATCCTGAGTGAATTCAGCAGATATTTCAGGGAGGAACACGTTATTAGGAACAGAAGAAAATGTATATATATATTTTTTTTAAAACTTGTAATTATAATTAATGTAATGTTGTTTAAAGGAAACCTGCCATTTGATTTGATGCATTATAAAGCAAACATACCCTGAGAATGCTGTAGCTACACTGATGCAGGATCAAATCTTAGTTAATCCCGGAGCTGAGTGGTTTTGCTGATTAAACAGATATAACATTATGATAATGAAGCTCTGTCACTTCTATGGCTGGTTCAGCGCTTCTCCTAGCACATGAGTTATTCACTGCAGGAGAGGATGATGTAATCCCTGGGTTGTTACTGAAGGCAGAATAATCAATTGCTGCACCATCCCCCAGCTGCTGTGTATGAGTGATCCGGCTCAGGTTGATTAGTCATGTCTAGACCTCAGTCTAATGCCAAGCTCCGCGTGTAATGTGTTTATGTAGGCAGCCTGCCTGACCCAGCTTTCCCAAGGTCCTGAATGTTATAATTGTTTTTTCAGCAAAACCACTATAACCAAGATATGTTCCTGCATCAGTGTAGCTACAGCATTCTCAAGGTATGTTTGTTTCATAATGCATCAAATCAAATGGTAGGTTTCCTTTAAAAGTTCATGACCAATTAAACTCCATCAGCAAACCCCAAGACCAAAATAACGTAGGTCTTTTAAAGTTTTTGATGGACCCACAGACTTTAATGATCATGTTTGGAGAAAAAAAAAAGGTGAAAAGCAGGAATACTTTATTTTCTTTCTATTGAACGAAGGTCTGTGAATGACAAAGATGTCTGAATGGAAATGTAGAGATCGAAGGGTTTGTGCGCTGCCCATGGAAACACAGACTGCACATGGACAGAAATCAATGATGTGTGAATAAGCCCGTATGCTGTATTGTTGCCGGTAGCACTTCTGTGAGTAGCTGATACCGTGGTCTTGATTTATTATTGACCTCGGGCACAGTATAGGGAGGAGGAGGGAGGACTTCTGCCACTGGAGCTTTATTAAGAGTGTCACATCCAAATCTATATCTGCTATATGTGAGGCTGGGGTATGCAGACATTAATATACGGTATCCCAAAAATCCTCCATCCACTAGTTTGTGTCCTGCTTATAGTTCTAGAGTCAGGGTGCAGCAGTCCTACTGCCTAAATCTTGCAAAAAGTCCATAATAGGGTGGCACGGTGGCTGAGTGAGTAGCACTTCTGCCTTGCAGCGCTAGGGTCCTGGGTTCGATTCCCACCCAGGACAACATCTGTAAAGAGTTTGTATGTTCTCTCTGTGTTTGCGTGGGTTTCCTCCGGGTACTCCGGTTTCCTCCCACACTCCAAAACATACTGTTAGGTTGTTTAGATTGTGAGCCCCATGGGGACAGGGACTGATTTGACCTGCTTTGTGCAGCGCTGGGTAATCTGTGTGCTATATAATAAAGAATTATTATTATAATACTATAGTAGTTGTCTGCAATGGTAGAAGACGCGAGCAAAGAGGAGGCTTCATCAGGCCACGGGTGAAAAACTTGGTTCCAACTATTAGAATGCATTATAAATCCAGTAATATTCCATTGTCTAAGGTGAAAAAAATTATATGATGGCCGATGAGTGGGAGAAAACAAGACACATTGACGTCAATTGAACTTGGCCATGGACGATTGTGAAGACAAGTGTTTTGCTCAATTTTAAAGGAAATCTAACATCACAATCCACCATGATAAACCAAAGACACATAGATCCAGGCACCGCGACTGTAAAATCTTCTTATATTTATTACCCATGACCTCCTTCTTTCTAATATCAACTTTTAAAATTAAGCAAATGAGCATACCAGTGCACCTGTTTGCCGTAGCCTCACGCTCCGCCCTGCTCCATCAGCACTTGGGATGTGCTCCAACACAGAGTAACAGCTTATAAAGACACAGCAAAGGTAACACCCCCATAGCCCTTTGGGCTCATTAGCATAATTATAAACGTTGATTTTAGAAGGAAGGAGGCCATGGATAACAAATATAAGAAGATGACCACAGTCCCGGTGCCTGGATCTATGAGTAATGTCCCTGGTTTATATGGATGGATTTTGATGGTAGATTTTCTTTAAGTACAAATTAAGGAACCATAAAATATGTATTCTCTGAAATGCTTTTTTTTCTTTCTATTCCCATAATATCCATGTGTGCCTATGATAAACCTTAAAATTTTGGATCAGGCCCCCACTCCTCAGGCTGTCCATCACACTCTATAGAAAGCAGTGGAGTCCTTGCCTGGATCCTCCTGGATAACAGGAATTTACTAGGAATTTTGTATTTTGGGGTTTAAGAAGTCAAGAACCAAAGAATATCCCATCATCAATGATATTAAGCCCTGACTTTTTATGGAATCAGATGCCCATTATCTATACATTTCTGTAGAATCAGAATCACTTTGATACTTGAGTAATTTTAGGGGGTGGAAAGTTTGAGAAAAGCAGTGGAATTCACCTCGAAAACCAAAACTTGACGTTCAGTCCTCGTCCTCCCATCCCAGTGTTTGTTTGATGAAGATGACATGACCCATCACACAGTGGCAGAAGGACAAGCAGCCGGCGGTGCTGCGCTCCATTGTGTAAGACAATAGTACAACATATAATCAGGAATATTCTAGAAGCCATTATACATATTCTATGTTACCATAATCTGTCACCACCTCATCAGCGGAGTAAAGCTATTTTGTAGCAAACACACACGTCGTGGATGAGAACCTCGAACAATAGGAAATGTTTCAATAATTGTGACTGTTCTGTATGTTATTGTAGCCCCTCAGGTGAAAGGAAGCGCTGCACGACCGGCACCAGGGTGCTGAAAGGGTCCTACATCAATAGGGAGGCATTTCAGTTAAATATAAAAATCCACAAATATTGTAGGTACATTGCATTTTTTGGAGTTTGCATCTTGTATTAAAAATGCTGCCTGTAGATAGGACACTATGTGCAATCTGCTCAACTTCTCATGCTCTATAACATGTTGTTGGTAGATCGGATACTATGTACAATCTGCTAAGCCCCTCCTGCTCTAGAACATCCTGCCTGCAGATAGGACACTATATACAATCTGCTCAGCTCCTCCTGCTCTATAACATGCTGCCTGCAGATAGGACACTATGTACAATCTGCTCAGCTCCTCCTGCTCTATAACATGCTGCCTGCATATAGGACACTATGCACAATCTGCTCAGCTCCTCCTGCTCTATAACATGCTGCCTGCAGATAGGACACTATATACAATCTGCTCAGCTCCTTCTGCTCTATAACATGCTGCCTGCAGATAGGACATTGTGTACAATCTGCCCAGCTCCTCTTGCTCTATAACAGCGGTGGCGAACCTATGGCACGGGTGCCAGAGGTGGCACTCAGAGCCCTTTCTGTGGGCACTCAGGCCAGTGACCCCAGGACAGAGTTCACCAAACATGACCAAATTCACCAAATCTTTCTGCAGTCCCAGGCAATATAAGAGATGCTGCAATCAGCGCTATTATAAAATGACACTTCATTGGCTGTTTGGAACTGCAGGAAAAGGGAGAAGGTGCTGATAGAACTGCATTATCTTTGTAGGTCATCCTACTGGACCCTTCATTCTTACTGTACAGAGAGACCCTGGTGCGAAGCTACAATGATAGTCTGTATTTGCCGTCCTTCTTTCAACTGTATTGGTGGCCTCAGGCAGCCGATACGATTGAAAGATGTGGAAAAACATATAGCAATAAGTTACTGCTTAAAATGTAATGTTGGCACTTCGCGGTAAATAAGTGGATTTTGGTTATAGTTTGGGCACTCAGTCTCTAAAAGGTTCGCCATCACTGCTCTATAACATGCTGCATGCAGAGAGGATACTATATATATAATCTGCTCAGATTATCCTGCCAGCAGATAGGACACTATGTACAATATGCTCAGCTCCTCCTGCTCTATAACATGCTGCCTGCAGATAGGACATTGTGTACAATCTGCTCAGCTCCTCTTGCGCTATAACATGCTGCCTGCAGATATGACACTATGAACAATCTGCTCAGCTTATCCTGCTCTATAACATGCTGCCTGTAGATAGGACACTATGTACAATCTGCTCAGCTCCTCCTGCTCTATAACATGCTGCCTGCAGATAGGACACTATATACAATCTACTCAGCTCCTCCTGCTCTATAACATGCTGCCTGCAGATATGACACTATGAACAATCTGCTCAGCTTATCCTGCTCTATAACATGTTGCCTGCAGATAGGACACTATGTATAATCTCCTCAGCTCCTCCTGCTCTATAACATGCCGCCTGCAGATAGAACACTTTGTACAATTTCACCATATATGATGATTTAGGTGAGAGATGTATAAACCCTCTCCTCCTGGAAGCAGATGTAGAGAATATGCTGCTCATATATAACAGTCTCACGGTGATGAACATTTAGACGCTCGGATCCATTAGGGCTTTAATTCAATGCTTGGTAATAAGTGGCAATTGCCTCCGTTTAAATCTAATTTACTTTTCACAGCAATTTGGAAGTGTCAATCTCCTCTCATCAGTTCACCTTGTAAGAAAATATGACAAAAAGGTGACTGCAGCTTCTTAAAGGGGTTTTTATGTAAAACAAATCCATTCATTGCCCAATCATGTTTGATCACTGAGGATCCGACCTACAAAGCCCTCACTGATCCGCAACTTAAAATGTCCAGGCAGTCATGTCTAGTAACGTCATAAGTCATAATGGCTAATATTACTGAGCAGCAGTACCAGGCATGGACACCAACACATGTATGGCGCTATTTCTCTCTAAACGTATAGGACTGGAGGGTCATTTCTCCTCCATTTTATCGAATGGTGATTTGGGGCACGAGCAGAGGGGCTGCTGGAGTTATGACAGATTAGGAAATATTGCTACCATAATATTATTATTATTAATTCTTTATATAGCGCACACAGATTACGCAGCGCTGCACAGAGCTTGTCAAATCGGTCCCTGTCCCCATGGGGCTCAACCTAACAGTATGTTTTGAAGTGTGGGAGGAAACCGGAGGACCCGGAGGAAACCCACGCAAACACGGAGAGAACATACAAACCCTTTGCAGATGTTGACCTGGGTGGGATTCGAACCCAGGACCCCAGCGCTGCAAGGCAGAAGTGCTACCCACTCAGCCACCATGCCGCCCATATTTCTTCTATATCTACTGGTGCAATTTGCCAAGTATTAAACCACTTGAAATATGAAAATTTGGGCCCTCCGGAGAATAAGAACATGTGTAACAATGCGCGTGCCAGCTCCTGAAACAAAGGCGGAGGACATACAAGAACGGACTCAAAATGGGGTCATAAACCTACATTTTGGTGAAAGAGACACCTTTTTTGTTCATATAAAGTGAATTTTGTAATAGAAAAATCACTGTGGAGTGAACGTTGAACAGCAGCAAATAGCTAAATTGTAAGAGAACCAGCGTGCGTTCCGGAATGAATGGCGGCTTTTGTTACTCTGAAAATTTCTTCTCATTAGGAGAAATATGCATTGGCGATCCGGTCATCAGCATAGTTTACATTCCTGGTACGAGGCGGTAACCGAGGAGCTGGAAAGTGCTCTGCGCTATGTACCTGCCAGAACAATCCAATGCCCATCCCCCACCCCCACAAAATACAAACACAGATCTAGATAGTGAAATATGCACATTAGATTTTTATGGGGAAACTAAAAACTTTCCTTATTTATGGGCCAAATCTCCTATTTGTCAAACAAACATAATCACCACCTACTTGGCTTCTGCAATGGAGACTTTCATATATCAGAAAAACCAACAAAAACATGCAGATAGACAAAAATGCTAATTGGTCACTACCACCTTTCAGCTTTTTGGGTACAAAAAGTTTGGACAACTTTGATTCAAAAAACCTACCGCCAGATATCTTAAAATGAATAAGGGAAGAGCCGCCAGGAATGGGGAAAAAAAATATCCATTGAATTTTCTAATAGAAAGTGCAGGGGACAGAGCTGTAGCGGACTGGCCTTTGGAACACCCTCCTGCAACTTTAGCTGAATTTAATCTGATAATCAAACTAAATGTGGTAAACTAGTAACAGTACATTACAAAGCAGTGATTAAAACCTTCCTGTCGGTGTGGTTTTAACATTCAAAAAAAAAAATGTGCTAATTAATAGCACAAAGTCAAGGAGGCGGAGTGCTAAATGGAAATCCACTATTGAAATCAATCATGATAAACCAGGGACACTTACTCTTAGATCCAGGTGCCATGACTGTGGTAGTCTTCTTATATTTGTCTTCTTTCTAAAATCAACTTCTAAAGTTATGCCATTGTGCCTGAAAGGTTACTGGGGTGGTTACCAGAGCACCTCCATGCTGTAGATTCACAGGCTGTTACAGTGAGCTTCTGTTCTGCAGTGAGATTACATCAGGCAGAGTAAAGGGGAAGTGCTGAGGGGAAAGGGGGGTAGGGGGAGACCGTGCAACAGTCTGAGCTGAATCTGCAGCATGGAGGGGCTCTTGGAACTGCCCCAATAGCCCTTAAGGCTCATTAGCATAATTTTAAAAGTTGATTTTAGAAAGAAGGAGGCCATGAATGACAAATATAAGAAGATCACCATAGTCACAGTGCCTGGGTCTATAAGTGCAGGGGTGGATTAAGACTGCAATGGGCATGTATGAATATTATAGCCCCTACAAGTCCAAAATTCACTTCTTACATACGGTTCTTGAGTCAAGTTTGGGGGAATAGAGAATACGTTCCTTCTTCAAGCTTTCAATCTGCACTTTCAGGACCTTTGGAGGACCTTGAAAGGTCCCGTAATGGCTTGTGTGCATCTGTATTGTGAGCATGACCAGGTGTACAAAGATTTCATGGGTGAAGGTATTTCAGGGTATTTAATTTGGTGAGGGGCCCCCAAACCGCCTAAATTATAGTCCACTACTGAGTAAGTGTCCCTGGTTTATCATGATGGATTTGGATGGTAGAGTCTTTCATTGCTAAATTCCAGCTCTTTACACTGTAGTTTTTCCACTTTGCTTTGGTTGATGTCCATGTGCATTAGGAGGTCACTGTCTTTGCCTCTAATGTTTTTAATGAACCATGTATGAACTAGAATTAGGACATGGTGCATGCATTATTTTATGCTTGGGGCACCTGCTGTTGATCATGCATCAGAATTAATAAAGAGGAGGCAGGGGTGCACCAGCCATGAAGCCAGTTGAGCCTCTTGCCTCAGGCAGCACCACCTGCAGCAAGAAGGGGGGCAGCATCAGGAGTACACTCATCTGCTACAGAGTAAGACCTGCTACTTAAAATAGTGTCGCTTCATACCATGTCAGCATTGGTGACCATGCATAGAAAATCCACCTACCAAAAAATAATCTGATATGTTACTACTGGACGGGGCAGAGGGGCGTCGTTCTATAGCTCGCCTCAGGCAGCAGAGAGTTTAGGTTCCCCCCTGAGAAGGGGCACCTATATTCGGGGAAATCTGTTCATTAAATGGCGCTCAAGCTTCTTACAGTTATCAGGAGGTGTAAATTAGTAACTTTCATACACCCTCCTGCAACTTCAGCCAAATATAATCCCATCTAAAGATTTTGCTAGGCAGGAGAGCAGATTTCTCAGTAAGGAGAAGTCACATCCTAAACTTCTAAAAGGTATTGTCGGTAATCAATGACATCACTTCAGAAGGATCTGCGCCCCATCAGCGAGGGAAATCACGTAGACGGGACAGAAGCGCAGGATTTATTAGGGACCGGCTTCCTCTTTCCATTTTCGCAGCTTGAGATTTATTACATAGTAAGTTCATGCGTGAAAACCGGCTTGTCAAAGCTCATTATAATCTCTCATTGAGCTGATCAATACACCAGATCGGGAATAATCCTGCCCGAGATTTTCAATTAGCTTCAGAAGGAAGTGAAATTTGCCAAAATGTTTAATTATACAGATGACTGCATTAACAATTACACGTACAAACACCTTACTACTACTCCTCATGAGAGGGGCCCCGGTGCTCGAGACAATGTTCTCTTTTTAGTGAGAGGGACAACACTTCCACTTATAACATGGCTCTTCTCCGCAACAGTCTCAGTGAAGTGAACAAGAAATAAACTGCAATACCAGATACATCCGCTATATAATTTATGGCGCTGTTGCTTAGAATCTAATGAAAAGTGTTACTTTACACGTTTTCGAGACATACCTATCCTGTTTCACAGCGATCTTTCTCATATGCTTTTATGTTAATTAGGTTTTTGGTGTCCTGGGGGCAGGATTGTGTCTAATGGCCCACCCTTTAAATAAACCTGATTTCTATGGGAAGTATCAATCATTGTCTAAAAGGAAAGTGTATTATTATTATTATTACCAGGGCTGGATTAAGGGTGGTGGGGCCCCTGGCTGCAAACTGGTGGGGGCCCTTCCAACAATATTTTTGGAGGTATACAGCCTGCCAGCTCCCTATAGTATGTAGCTTTCTAGCCCCCTGTAGTATACAGCCACCAGCCCCCTGTAGAATTAGCCGCCAGTCCCCTGTAGAAAATGGCGATCTCCCCCAGCGAAAGCAGCTGTGTCTCACTGACACAGCTGACATTCTAGACCCCTATGTGCGTTGCGGGTGGCCATGGGCCGCTGCGCATTGTGCACAGAGACAGTCAGTGACTCAGCTGAGCTGAGTCGCTGACTGTCGAAAACTGGTGGGGGCTCCTTAAAAAGTGAAAGTGGTGGGGGCCCAGGGGCTCGAGCCCCAGGAGCCCCTCCTTTAATCCAGCCCTGATTATTACTACTATTAAAGCGTTCGGCACCAAGAGGCAGCACAGAAAGACAAAAACAGGTATGGCCACACCCACTGTGCATCAAGAAGCGGATTTGCATAAAGAGAAAAATGGAAACTTCTCAGGAGATCACTTGGGAACAGGAAAGGTCTGTCTGGAAAGCTTTTGAAGTGCCCTCCACAATGCTTCCTTTACTTGTAGGGTTAAGCACCAAGTTCTTTAGAAAAACGAATGCCACCGGATACCAATCTTATCTTCTAGAAACCACTCAACTAAGTAAACTATCCCGAGAATGTAGGATGAAGATGGATTTATTTCCAATAACACTGGGCAGGAATGCCAAATATCAGCAACACATGGAATAATACAGTATTGAAGGGCATCACCAAGTTTGTTGAACCAGACCAGTGATCATCTGATCGTCGTAGGTTTGGGAAGCTGAGGGATGTTGGGAAAATTGTATTAGAAGCCATGTAATACATAAAAAATTTGGGTAAATTACCAATTTTTGCTACTTTGGGGTAAAAAAATTCACCTTTTACGTCATCCCCTTAAAAAAAAAAGACTAACTCTTTTAATAGGTTTTTCTCCACCAATTCTGGCGCAGTTGGATTTTTTTCTCCGGCCCTCAGCATTCCCGAGCAATGAGTTGTCAGTTCAAGCACATTATGCTAATTAGAGTGGGCGGTGACAGACTTTCTCCTACAAACAAGGACCGCCCAACTGAAAGTAAAATTTATAGACCTGATTACTCGGGAACGGTGGGGGCTAGAGGAAAAATATAAACTGCACCGGAATCAGTGGAGCGCCACCTATTAAAAATACAAAGATTTAAAGGTGGTGAAGAGTTACCTTTAATTAGTGTTGAACATGGGGCAACTTTAAGAGGCTTCAGAGCTTTGAAAATAGCAAGAAGTCTTTTCAGAGGAATCTGCTATATTTAGGCTGGAGCCGAGGCAGTTTTTCTTAGTTAGTAGACGCTATGTTTATCTGCGTGACACGTTCTCTCTTTCCAAGCGACACCGAGTTATACATTTACCTTCTCACAAAAAGTGAAGGCCCTTGAGTTTTATTATTTGGTGGCATGAAACTTCCTATGAGCAGATTGTCGGTATGGCACGGAAACAGCTGCAATGTTTGCTGGCAGAAGAGAGACACGAAAGCCTTTGGAAGCAACTACAGGATGTAGGTGTAACACGATCATCGCACAGACTAACACTTGATATATCATTTCCAAAACAAGACGGTTAACCCACCGGGTGAACTGCAGCGGGCATAGGCAGACAGCTGACTAATACAGGGGCATGGGTTCATTTATAGGAGCTGAGCGCCACGTGGAACACAAGGAACCGTATAAAATGGAGGAAAAACACAACAGAAAATGTAAACAGTAAAAATAACTAGTAAAGTAATATAGTGATGTAATGAAAGCAACAGAAAAAAAGATATAAAAATAATAGTAAAATAAAAAAAAAGTAAAACAATGAAAGTGCTGTTACTTAAAGGGGTTGATGGCCTCACGCGAAAAAACCCTGGGAGGCCGGGACTGGAGTAAACAAACAAAATAATTAATAATAATATATATATATTTCAGAAACTAAAGGAAAAATTACATGTGTGGTACTCTAGCAAGTAACAGATGGAGACTATGGGGCTCATTTACTAAGGGTCCGAATCCCGCAATTCCGTCGGGTATCCCGACGATTTCCGACTTGCACCAAATTCCGCCGGGATTTTGGCGCAATCGCGCCGGGTTGCATGCAACAGAAATGGTGGGGGAAGGGGGGGGGTGTGGCCGTCGGAAAACCCGGCGGTATTTACAAAAAAAGAAAAAAAAAGTGTCGCTTGACCCACACTTATCTGCACCAAGGTGAACTCCGGTAAACTCCAGCGGACCTCAGCGCAGCAGCGACAGCAGTGGATATCGGCGCACGGACCTTAGTGAATCCCGGCCGGACCCGAATCAGCGTCGGAGAACCCGCCGCTGGATCGCGACTGGACCGGGTAAGTAAATGTGCCCCTATATATCTTTTGAGCTAGGTCTAGAACATGCCCAGCATCTTAAAAAAAACACCATAATGGATCAGAAACAAGTTTTTCCAATGAGAAGGTGGTCATGTAGCATCAAAGACGACCAGAATTCAATTATTGCAATCAGATGTGTAATATCTCTTGTGGCTCAGAAGTTATCAACACAAAAAGTTGCAACAGTCCACCAGGAACGTTCCCTATGATGCACAGCTATGTGATGTGTTGTCACTGGTTCTGGACACGGAAGTGAAGGAGCTTGATCCAATCACTATGAACCTTCTTTGATGGGTTGCATGACCATCTTCCCATTGGAAGAACTTGACCTAGATACAATAAGGAAGTCCTGGGATAATTTAGTTACCATGAGAACATTCACAGAAACTAACAGGTCATCGGTTATTTGCAAAACCATGAAATCACATAAGAGCGAGAAGTTTGACAGAAATTTGCTGATGTGTGAAAATAATCATGATGGAGGTGACAGCCACACGCGGCGACAATGTAGACACCGTACTGTAGTGTAGACAAGCGGTGCAGAGCCTTTACATTGTCCAGCTGCCAGTACGTAACCAACTTGCCAAAACCCCCCAAACCTGCAATATACTTGTCATCTGAGGGAAGAAATATGGAGGCAGCAGCGAGTCAAGAATTGTGGACTCTAGAGAGCAGGAACTAAGGAATGTTCTCAATGAACATGGTGACCTCTGAGGACACATTCACTTTGTTCGTGGAGATTATATTTAGCATAAACCAACATCCTGAGCAACGTAACATTAACTCGCTAACTCCCTGTTAGAATGAACGGCTGACAGAGACATGTGCAGACTATCCAGAGAGCAGACAGAGCACAGGAACAGTCACAAAATACTGGCCCAATGAGGATCCAACACGTAACCCGACAAGTCTGTGTTAGAAAGTTATTGTATTTCCAATAATAAAACTATTCTGGAGCATTTGTCTTATCATCGCTTCCCTCTTCCTCTTAATTGTATTAATAAACTGACAACTGGGTGTTAGGAGGAAGGGGAGTGTCCCTACACTACAGTCCGCCATTGTCCAATCACCTGCCAGGGTCATATAGTGTAGGAAACCCTCTTTGACACTTAGAATGTATCAACTTTTACAGAAGAAGGATAAGAATGTGATCAGTTTGGGGTTCAACTGCTGAGATCCATAAAAATTACAAGAATGGGGAACCCATTCCGACAACGAATGGATTACCTGAGAGTTCTCAACGTTCTCATCTTTCTCTTGAACTCATAAAGGTTGTGAATAGGAGTCCGGAGACACATGAGTGCTGCACTCAGCGATTTCCATCACTCCAATAATATCGATACAGCAACAAGGCCAATGGTCAACCTGCTGCTCCATCTATTAGAGGAAATGGAACCCCCATTCTTGTGATTGATGTTGATCTAAGCCAGTGGTGGCGAACCTATGGCACTGGTGCCAGAGATGGCACTCAGAGGCATCTCTGTGGGCACACAGGCTGTCTCCCAGGCACAGAGTTTGCCAGACATGACATCTTCCTGCAGTCTCAGGTAGTCCAAGTAGTGCCCTGCTATTGTAAAGTGACCCATCCTGTGCTGCTTGGTCCTGTCTTGGTCCTCGGATTGGAGCTCAAAGATTCTGGTAGCAATAAGTTTGTTACTTGCTAAATTGCTGTGTTGGCACTTTGGGAAAAGCTAGTGGTTTTTGAGTCTCACTTTGGGCACTCGATCTCTAAAAGGTTCACCATCACTGATCCAAGCAGTGGGTGGGTTGGACCCCCACCTATCAGATTGTTGAGCACTATTTTGTTGATTGGGATAAGAATAAAAGTTGGCACAACCCTTTTCACACGAGGTTGTGAATTTACTGCTAAATTCTTAGGTGAAATCACCAGTAGACTAGACGCCACCATTCTCGCTTGGGCAAGCAATGACCTCACTCCGAATATGACACAGGATTATTCATAAAAAGTATCCGATTGCAGAAATGTATCACTAATTTATGACACCTAAGGATGTAGGGTTATATGCAAAATGCAGGGAAATACATGTATTTACAATAGAGGAAGAAAGGAAGTCAAGCCGTGACCTCGACACTTCTTAATAAGTCCTTGTGCAACACTGCCGATCATGCCGGAAATACACAGAATGGAAAATCTTTTTTTGTTATCACAGGACAATGAACAATGTATAAGTTCTTCTTTCTCGGAAGATGGAATATTAAATTGTAAAACATCCCAATAAGAGCAAACAGGACGTACATACTTTATGGTGGCCACAATGATTGGGAGTTGGGCACTGGCCCATAAAGTGTGGAAAATATCACTTTATGGGCCAGTACCTCCAATTATTAGCCAGTTAACCAGAGAATCTGAGTAATATGGCACCACACACTACTGTCTGCCAAGTCAGGATCACATGCTGCCACCCCCTGGAGGTATTCACACTACAATGGTCTATAAGACGTGGTATCAGGTGGCAGTTATTGTCATTTAGCTGCCAAGTCAATGCTAAAGCTTCAGGTTCAGTATATGATACACTCGGTTTTGTGTGGATTAACATGCCAGAGAGTCCTCACTTCATTATCCCCTGAAAGAAGATATCAAATTAAAGGTCTCATAGTCCTCTGCATTGTGTAATGCAGGTGTGGCAATCAAGAACGTACATGGCAGTAGCCAAATATCTTGGGATTCACAAGAATGCATTGCCTCTTATGGGTAATGGACGACCCAGTACTTGTGGGGTTTCCAAACTTTTATAATACTGCCTCTAGAATAAACCTTCAGAATAGTTGGAAGAACAGCTCCATTTGCTGTTTAGTGGCCAGGATGTGTTACTGCAGATCAGCCTTCGGTATCCATCCCACATGCAGAGAATAAAGCCCTCTGCATATTCACATTTTTGAACCCGAGTAGATAAGGTGTGTACAGAGTTTATTTTATACTTGTCTTTATAGTAGAAGACATGGGCTGCTGGCTATATATTGGGGGCATCTGTTGGCTGGCTATATACTGGTTGAGGCTGTGACCAATGCATTTTCTACCCTAGGCTTTTACTTGAGTCAACAGGTTTTCCCATTTTTTTGTGTTAAAATTAGGTACCACGGCTAATACTCAAGTATATACGGTATCTTTAAATGGTCCAAAATGTCAAACTCCTGTAGGCCTGGCATTAATTCTGGAAATCCCTTTAAATGCTGCACAACAAGAAATTGGCAAGTATGAAAGAAACTGCTTGGAGAAACCCTTAGATACCTTTTTAATAAGTATTTCTACCATAATGTGGGACGCTTCCACAAATTTTAACCCAAGAACAGCTCCGCGCTAATGGTTGGCGGTGTAGCTGGTAATGTAAGAGAACCAGTCTACAAAGCTGCAGTACCGGCACAGAGCCACAGCCCCCGTATTTATGGAGCGGTGTCAGCTTAAAACACAAGGTCATGGTTTGCTATCAACGTCTAAAACTCAGGACCTTGGGCTTCAAGGTGTTTCTGGCATTAAAGCTACATCCCCTGACCCTTAGTCAGGACCCTTTTTTCACAGGAAGGAAGTCCCTCTCCATTATTAAATACAACATTCCCCCGTGACGGTTACGGCTTGTACTCACTCAATACCCATCAATGGTGACTGCTGATGAAGTAAAAGCCTTTAGACTGCCTTATAGAAAAAACCTAAGGGGTGGGAGGATTATCATTGTATTTCCTTCAAATCCTCCACATTCTCCTGAGATAGTGGACAGAACTGAAAACATCAATGTCAATCCTATTTCCTTAAAGTCACGTTTTGCTGATTTCCCATGAGCATGTGGTGTGACAGGAGATCGATAGAGCGTTGGAGCAGGAGCTTCATGTATTGGGATGGAGGAATGACTGAAGATGCAAAATAAAAAGGACAATCTTCAATGATTTAGACTGTATTTTGGCACCTCCTTACAGAATGGAAACCCACTTTTCAAAGTGCAAAACATTGGGGAATAGTTCCAGTACAAGCTAAGCTTTAATAAAAAAGGACCTGTAGGGTGTGCTGCTGTAATTGGGAGCAGAACATGAAGGATGCAATAAATCCTGTCAGGACTCTTGGAAGACACAGTGAGAGTCGCGAGTCCCCCCACCACACACAGTGATTGACAGTGAGAGTCCTGATTACCCCACCCACACACAGTGATTGACAGGGAGAGTCCTGATTACCCCACACACAGTGATTGACAGTGAGAGTCCTGATTACCCCTCACACACACAGTGATTGACAGGGAGAGTCCTGATTATCCCACCCATATACAGTGATTGACCATGGGAGCCCTAATTATCCCCCAGTGATTGACAGCGAGAATCCTGATTACTCCTCCCACACACAGTGATTGACAGCAAGAATCCTGATTACTCCACCCTCACACAGTGATTGACAGTGAGAATCCTGATTACTCCACCCACACACAGTGATTGACAGTGAGAATCCTGATTACTCCACCCACACATAGCGATTGGCAGTGAGAGTCCTGATTAACCCACCCACACACAGTGATTGACAGGGAGAGTCCTGATTACCCCACGCACAGTGATTGACAGTGAGAGTCCTGATTACCCCTCACACACACAGTGATTGACAGGGAAGTCCTGATTATCCCACCCATATACAGTGATTGACCATGGGAGCCCTAATTATCCCCAGTGATGACAGCGTAGAATCCTGATTACTCCTCCCACACACAGTGATTGACAGCAAGAATCCTGATTACTCCACCCACACACCAGTGATGACAGTGAGAATCCTGATTACTACTCCACCCCACCGTGATTGACAGTGAAATCCTGATTACTACCTCCACCCACACACAGTGATTGACAGTGAGAATCCTGATTACTCCACCCACACACAGTGATTGACAGTGAGAATCCCGATTACTCCACCCACACAGTGATTGACAGTGAGAATCCTGATTACTCCACCCACACACAGTGATTGACAGTGAGAATCCTGATTACTCCACCCACACATAGCGATTGGCATTGAGAGCCCCAATTACCCTGCCCACGCACAGTGATTGTATGTGGAAGGGTAATCAGGACTCTCATGTTAGTGATAGCAGTGTACCCTCCCTTTAAAATACATGATGCTTTTTACAGAGCATATGTAGTAAATAGGACTTGTCATTTCTAAAAAAAAAAAAAAAAAAATTTCTAATGCGTTTCAGTTTTCCTCTAGAAATAGTAATGATCTCGGCAGGCAGAATTCCATAATGATGACACAGCAGCCATTAATGCGGCTGGTGACAAATCGCTGCGTGCGGTGGCCAGCATTGAGCACATTAACATATAATGGGGTCTGACTGAAAATACAATTGAAAATCAAATGCCCAAGAACAAACAAAACGCTTCATTGTTCTAATGGAAAGTTCCTTATTCCTGAGCCGGGATTTCTTATTACTGGCATCAATGGCAGAGAGAAGGAGGCAGGAAAACAAGATTTTAGGGAAAATTTGTATTTCTTTTTTAAAGCATTCCTTTTTGGAACTCTATAGTGTTTTTCTCCATTTCTAGCAAAAGTAAAGGAGGTTTTTTTGGGATACAAGATATTAACGATCTTTCTTTAAGACTCCGTTCACACACAGATCAGCTATGCATCAATAATGCAGAGGATTTCAGGACCAGGCTCCGGCCCTGCTCATGACCTAGGAATAACGGAGGACAGTGCTAGAAAGCTCTAGAAGTCCTGATTACCCCAACCACACACAGTGATTGACAGTGAGAGTTCTGAAGCTCTAGAAGTCGGCTTGCAGTTACCTGCCATAACAGGTTACAATATGGGGTCAACGCAAATGACCGACTGATCCCCTTAAAACAAGGACAAGGTTTTCCTTTAGTAGAACATTTCCCCGTTACACAAGTTCTGCTCATGAAGTTTTAGCTGAATAAATTCCACATAGTCCTCAGGAAATGTCTTCTAAGCTCAGGAAAAAAAGAGAGGGAAAGGAAAGGGTAAAAGTTAAAAGGAAAGGGGGGAAAAATAGGGAGAACGAGCGAAAGGAGGCAAAGGAAAGGGAAAGCAAAAAGGAGGCAAAGGAAAGGGAAAGCAAAAAGGAGGCAAAAGGGGGAAATGCACAAATGAGAAGCAAAATGAAAAGGGGAAATCAACAAGGAGCAAAAGAAAAAGGGAAGCAAAAAGATCACAGGAAAAGGGAAATCAAAAAGGGAGGCACAAAGGAACAGGAAGCAAAAGGTAGGCAAAAGAAAGGGTAAAGCAAAAAGGAGGCAAAATGAAAAGGGAAAGCAAAAAGGAGGCAAAAGGAAAACGGTAAATCAAAAGGACAACAGGAAAAGTGAAAAGCCAATGAGGCAAAGGAAAATTTGAAAGCAAAAAAGGATGCCAAAAAGGACAAGGGATAGCAAAAGTATGCAAATGAAAAGGGGAAAAAAGCAAAAGAGGAGGCACGGAAAGGGGAACGCAAAAAAGGAGTCAAAGGAAATTTACATCAAAAGGAGGCAAAGGAACATGGACAGCAAAAATGAGGGAAAGTACTGGGAAGCAAAAGGAGGCAAAGAACAAGGGAAGGCAAAAAGGAGGCAAAGGAAGGGAGCAAAGGTAGGCAAAAAGGAAGGAAAGCAAAAAGGAGGCAAAAGGAACAGAAAGCAAAATGAGGCAGCAAAAGGAAAGCAAAGGAGCAAAAAGGAAAGGAAGCAAGAAAAGTGAAAGGCAAAAGGAGGCAAAAGGAAAGGGAAAGCAAAAACGGAGGCAAAGGGAAAAGGGCCAAAGAGAAGGAAGGAAGCAAAGGAGGCAAAAGGAAAAGGGAAAGCAAAAAGGAAAGGCAAAAGTGAAAAAAGATGCAAAGAAAAGGAAGCAAATGAGCAAAGGAAAGGGAAAGCAAAAAGGAGGCAAAGGAAAGGTAAAGCAAAAGGAGGGAAAGGAAAGGGAAAGAACGCAAAAAGAGGGAAAGTAGGAAAGAAAAATGAGGCAAAGGAAAGGAAAGCAAAAAGGAGGCAAAAGGAAAAGTAAGCAAAAAAGGAGGGAAGGAAAGGAAAGCAAAAAGGATGAAAGTAAAGGGAAAGCGAAAAGGAGGCAGGAAAAGGAAAGCAAAAGGAGTCAAAGGAAGGGAAGCGAAAAGAAGGCAAAGGAAAGGAAAGCGAAAAGGAGCCAAAGGACAGGGAAAAGCAAAAAAGGAGGGTAAAGGAAAGGAACGCGAAAAGGGAGGGGAAAAGGAAGGCGAAACGTAGGGAAAGGACAGGGAAGCAAAAAAGAGGGAAAGGAAAAAGTAACGCAAAAAATGAGGGAAAGTAAAGGAAAGCACAAAGGAGGAAAGGAAAAGGAAAGCACAAAGTAGTAGGGAAAGGAAAAGAATGTGACAGCCAAAAGGAGGGAAAGGAAAGGGAAAGAGAAAAGGAGGGAAAGGAAAGGGAAAGAGAAAAGGAGGGAAAGGAAAGAAAAAGCGAAAAGGCTGGCAAGGTAAAAGAGAAAATGATGAGGGACGAGGAAAAGGAATATAAAACGGAGTCCATTAAAGGGACCATATAGCATATAACACAGTTATGGATGTTGAAGAAGAGGGAACTGTCCAGAGGGAAAGGACATGGGCTGACGAGGGGGGACCAGGACAAAAACACACATGGTGACACAAAATGTTAGCAAGCATTCCCTCAACACTATGCGTCCTCCACTGTCCCCATAAGAAACTGACCTCACGCCATGTGCGCCTCTGGCCCGCCCAGCCAGGCCCGGTCTGGGTCGGAGGGGACCGCCCCGTCGCGGCGTACCGTGTCCCGTCCCTCGCGGCGCGCGTGCCCCGCCCCCCTCCTGTTACTGATGCCCGGGTGTACGCCCCCCCCCTCGACCCTTCACCAGTCCGCTCGCCCTCCCCCTGTCTCTGTGTTTTAAAAGGCACAAGAATGAAACAGCACCATTTCTGTCTCTTGGGTCAACTGGGGTATGCAGCTTCACCCTCTCCACCAATACTTGATGCTTATTTTATGGAAGGGCCATTAACTATAAATAATAAATGGAATAAATCTCTGTTAAAGGGCTGGTGGTATGAATGTGCAGTACTCAATAATCAGGATGATGGAGCACCACAAGCCCCAAATTTCCCCCTGGTCTCAGCTCTAGCCAGCGAAATTACCGGCAGCCAGTGTCTCAAATAATACCATACCACCCACCCCGCCCCCCCCCCCCCTCAAAGAACAATTATCGTTTCTCGCACAGCAACAAGAAAACATGTTTTTCATTAACCGACCGATTCCTACGTCCATTTGCAGTAATTCTTGCCCAATGCGGACCGGAAGGCTGGGAAGCCGTAAACTCAATAATTGAATGTACATGCTCTCCCGCTCACAAGGAGCATCATAGATTTGAGCTACATATTAAAAATTTGTCAAGGTGACCTTATATTCATAGCAGCTGCAGGCGTCCCCCTTGCATTTTTAGAGAAATCAGGTTACTGCCGCCAAGGAAATTTCTGACGCACAAAATTCAAGAGCGAGTCCCCGAAACTCTAGTGGGCCATCATTTAAACACTCGCGAGCTATGCATGAAGGCACACGGATTTAGATCTTTCCCCACAATTGCATGCTACATCTCATATTCCCCTGCATAATTAAAGGGATACTTTATACAGCGCAGTGACCCCGGTGCAGCCCCTGTGCCACGAGGATATGGCAGAGCTCCCTCTTTCCACATATGGGATTTTCATTGGATTTTGATGCCAAAAATTGATATAATTTTTTTCGTATTCACATGAAGTTTCACCCACAAAGAGCAAAGCTTGTGCCTCGGAGCTGCTCTTTTTTTAACTTCTCCTTTTGCAACAAACACATGTAGTTTAGGCTCTAGAGGATAGTAGTCCCAGACACATCCGCATTCTCATAGTGATGAACACCGGCTTCAGTCACACAAGGCAAATTTACATTTGACACTTTCCAATGACATAAAAGCTGTAGTCAACTTCTCGGACGCACCCAAGAATTCCTATGGTAAACCGCAGTCCGTGACAGCTCCAGCCTTCTGCCAGGCACATGAGGTCATCCAACGTATCCTAGCCTTTGCAGTAATAGGACCAGAAGGGTACTGTCTGAGCATAGCTGCAGGATCTAAGCCCATGCCGATAGTGAGAGAAACTAGCTTAAATGTGGAAACAACCTACACGAATCAAGTGCCGGTCATTGGTTTGCACTATATTCAAGGACATCTCCCCGAGAATGAAGGATTGTAAACCAAGACAACACGGACATACTTGGTTGTGGTGCTCCCGCGGCTAAGAAGCTCTTCTTGTAGCTTTGAATACTTTGATTTTTAAGAAACAAGGGTTTAAAAATTATGCAGATGAAGCTAAGGCTCCAAGCTCCTTGACATCTATGGAGCCCGTGGAGCCCTGAGGCTTCATTTTGCATAATTTTGAACCTTTTTAATTGTATAAAGACCAATGTCCTAAGAAGCTAAAAGAAAAGCAGAAACCTGCCAGAGGGGGCCACCCACCAGTATGTCCGTGTGCTTGTGTTTACAATCCTTCATCTGGTGGTAAATGTCCTTTAAGCAATAATTCTCCCCCCCCACCCCCAAATCCCTAAACACTTTTTGGAAGAAGATCTGCCATCTTAAGAAATCACAGGGTCTTCTGCTTCCGTATCTAGATGAAGAAATAAAAAATGTTTCTTCCACCTTCCCAAACCTTCTAATCTGCCATCATATTGTAGAGAAATGCAGTGCAAATCTATCATACCTTAGCCTTTTCCAAGATATTCCCAGTTTTAATCCATATGCTAATAGGCATTCCTCACCACCCAGACACTGTTATCCTGCCCAATCACTTCCTTTCTTCTAGTGTTCCACATGCCAAAATCAAGTTTCCTGCTTAACTGATGGTTAGTGGTCTAGAAAGGAATAATAGTGCACGTGGTGCTAAAGACACATACTGTGTACCAACTTGCTCATTAGCAATGATTGTTGAGGGATTTTCTCAGAAATAGCATAAAATGACAGAATAAAATATTTTTGAAATCCCAATTGCTTTTCTCTCTACAATATGCTGCAAGCAATTTACAATTTGTGGGGGAAATGGAAACCCGCTTAAGAATTATTGGAGTCCATGTTGTAGGCGGGTTAAAGGGAACCCATCTGAGATTTTGCCTAACAAAACCACTACCAGTATGTTTTCAAGTAACTGAGCAGCTTCTAGATCAGTTTCTTTCATGGCCTGGTGTGGTGCATTATCAAGAAAATTAACTTTGAGAGGATGTAACTGGTTTTATGAAGTCAAGGAGCGGAGAGTTAACACTAGAGTCAGCTTTCTCTGACTTACGTCCCCTTCACTTTTATGATGGTTCTACATCCAGGGACATCATTTGATCAGATCTCCTGAAGTCCAGCGCATGATGTCAATCAAATGGAAGGAATCATCAAAAGGGCAGGGAGAGCTGGACTTCAGTTTAAAACTCTCCACTCCCGGACTTATAACATTAACCTTACATCTCACTCCAAAGTTGATTTTCTAGATGATGCCACCACACTGGGTCATGAAAGAAACGGGATCTGGAAGCTGTTTTCAGCGCTTGGCATCACATTGGTAGTGGTTTATTAGGTCACTTTCTGATGACAGGTTCCCTTTAAGGTTAAGATCTGCCTCTACTCTAGAAACAGACCCCTCTCCCATCTATTCACACAAAATAATTCACACAGATTTGTAAACCAAAGAACCCCTTTCCATGTTCTCCAGTACAGATAGATGTCCTCTTTAGCCTATAATATTTTAGGGGAGACCCCCATATTGAACAATAGAGCAAGAACAATAGAACGTAGAGCAAGATATGTAAAGTAAAACATAGGTAAAAATAAAAGAATATTTATCTACTAGACATCAAAAAAACCTAAACCCCTATTGTTTTTAAAGTCCTTCTCAATCTTCCCCACTACACAAGGTTTGTTGTAAACCCATCTCTAAATATTACGGCGGGACGGTTTTACGTGCAGCCATAAGTGAGGTGGTGAAGACACAAAGCAGCAGAGACCATATATTAGACAAGTGCAGGGGCTGTATATATGAATCCTGCCACCCTCAGATGAACCCAACTTGTGACGCTTTGCAACGTCTTCTACACAGAGGAGTCTACTTCTGTGTGGGAAATTGCATTACGGAGCGACGCGAGAACAACACAAAAACCTCCCAAGAAACAGGTTTATTTTGGTTTCGACATTCACACATAGGAACATGTTGTCAGAGGGTTTTTAACATGTTTGAAAAATTGTGTGCAGGCTGCAGGTTCGGTGAGAAATGGATAAAAAGGAGTTCATTCACACCTCTTCAAAATTTGCCAGTTCCAGCACACGCTCCGCCATGTCACCGACAAGGAATCATGCTCATTGTACCATGGGTCAGCTGAATCTATTGCTGTACTTAGTGGTCATCGGGGTTTAGAGGGTTAAACCAATGTGGACATCAAGGCCACGGCTGATTCAGCCGATTTGATGTCACTACAATTGTGACATAAATTACCTAAAGTTGAACTGGAACCCAGAAATGAATGATGGAACTGGGAGGCGAGTGATTTTTTTCCTCCCTACCTACTCTTGCGCCTTGTCACAATTTTTTGAAACTAGAAAAAAAAATCCCTTTAATAAAGGAAATGTGTAATCAGACCGGTCACACATCAGAATGAAAACAAGAGGCTGAATTCTTCTCGAAACACAAAATATAATATGATCCTTTCGAGTATTTTTGTTTCTTCCAAAACATATCTAGCAGTGCATAGAGATTGTGGACCTCTTCTATGTACACATGGAAAATATTATGTGGGTGCAGGGGATCTTTGGACAAAAGGAAAGAACAAAACACCAACAAAAGTGATGCAAATTGTTAGATATTCCACTAACATTTGTTCCGTTCCCTCATATCACAGATCTTTATGTGGTGAATGACTTCTATTAGGGTGGTTGCAGTCCTGTTTTGCCCTCGCGGACAGAACAGTAAGGGAGGAGCTTCCTGCTGTAGATATTACTCATTAATTATTTTGCATTATTTTAAGGTTTTTTTTGGGGGGGAGGGGTTTTGTCAAGTATCTAGCGTGTTTCCCTCCTTTGTCCCCCATACACAGGAATGTCTAGGTAAAACGTTCTAATTGCCAATGGAAACCAATCAAGTCAACTTTAATTTTAAAAACTTTCTCTCTAGGAAAAGAAGCCGAGCTCCGATTGGTTTTCCATGGGCAATTAGAACAGTTTTTACCACTGACACTTCTGATAAAGTCCCCCAATGAGGGCAATGAAGTAACACAGAAGAGCCTAGGATTCATCAGGACTGGAGCTACATGGAATAAAGGAGAGCAAGAGACATTTTGTTATTTACTTATTCCATTCTCTGGTGGCAATCAAATACAGAGAGCCAAGGGCACAGCAGTGTGAGGGACACACTCACAGTGCAGTTTGTAGAACCTACAATCCTGTAATATAATCTTGCTGCTACTTACAACCTAGGATTACACAACTCTCTAGGGTCAATACCTAATACTGACTTGCAGAAGCGAAGACAAAGCGTGGGGTGAGGACACATACCCTGACCGGGAAGCTACAACCCATAAAGAATTAGATTATTTTTACAACAGGGTCTAGGAACTTTTTGGCTGAGAGACCATGAACGACCACATTGGCGGCGCCCTTTCAGAGCTCACTCAACTCACCACTTTCGGGCTCCAATCCCGGTCGGTCCAGTGGGCGCGCGCCAGCGCTTGCATATTTACAGGGCCAGTGCCGCGCTGTTGGTCCTGCCACTGTCACATACTCCCAGTAATCTGATAGCTCACACAGCACTGTCCCATGCCCCAGTAGATAGGTAGCCACAGCACATGCCTCCCCAGTAGATAGGTAGCCACAGCACATGCCCCCCAGTAGATAGGTAGCCACAGCACATGCCTGCCAGTAGATAGGTAGCCACAGCAGCTCCATGTAGCACACCATGCCCAGTAGATAGGTAGCCACAGCACATGCCCCCCGTAGATAGGTAGCCACCACATGCCCCCCGTAGATAGGTAGCCACATCACATGCCTCCCAGTAGATAGGTAGCCACAGCACATGCCTCCCAGTAGATAGGTAGTCAGCCACAGCACATGCCCCCCACGATGAATAGGTAGCACACCAGCACATGCCCCCCAGTAGATAGTAGAGTCACGTAGCCTCACAGCACAGCAAATAAAACAAAACAAAAGAACAGTCACTACCAGCGCCTGCCCTGCAGCAGCTCCCATTGCTCCCAGCACATGCCTCTTGAACCCAGTCTTAGTGATGTCGGCGATGGGTCATACAAAGGACGTAGGCATGAACAATGCTGCCTGTGCCATTGATCCAGTCGAAGACACACACAGCGCATCACTAGTTATCGAAGATCTGCCTAGAGCCAGATTGCAGCCACAAAAGGCCACATTGGCTCCCGAGCCATAGTTCCCTACCCCTTTTTTTACAACATACACAAAGGTATAATTAAAATCCCTTTAAGTAGACTTAAAGGGTTTGTGCCCAGATTTACCCCACATAAGCACCTCCAATATGGTATGAAAAGTCTATTTCTAATTCCCTCTTTATGAAATCTCCCGTTTATTCCTACTAAAAAAATATCCCACGTCATGTGACAATGATCAGAAAGAAGCCTTTTAAACAAGACTAACCTTTTCCTAAATACAGTGCCACCCCTGCCGTACAGGTTGCGGACGGTTACTGCAGCTCCAATACATGAGTGATAAGTAACGAGCCAAAAACTTTTGAATGAAATTTTTTTTTTTTCCAGGAAAGCTAAACACTAATTCCCAAAACTACACAAGGATTATGGGAAAGTTAGGGGTTTTAAAAAGACTAAATGAAGAAATATAAACAGTAGAATAGAGTTTTATACAGAACGTCCTGATATTGTCAGACCCCACATACAGACACATAGTGAGTCCATGACTGCTCTGGGGTGTGGAGGCTGTAGTAACACGCCGGCCCGGGTCACCCTTCCATGCCAACTGCGTGTCGGGAATGCCAGTTAAAGTGAGGAGCAAACATCCCGGGCCACAAGGTTTAACCCTTCCCTGAACCAGTCATTCTATTCTTTCTTTTTATGAATTATTCTACAAGACGAGAATCTCTTGCGGCAGATGAAAGGTTAAAAGATTTTCACATTTTTTTTCCCTGCGGTGATTAATGGCGCTCTGAGTCATATCCTCCGCTATGTGCCACATGTTGTCATCTATCGCCCTCGCCAGTCACAAACCACTCACAATACAAACTGCCAGGAGGATGTACACGAGCGACCGCTCTGTTATTAGCAGCATCAAATGTTTTTGGGAATTTTTGTAAACATAATCCACTACAGAGTTACAGTCCATCTGTTTTATTGACATTTATATTCACATCATTGAAATAACCATTTCTAGACATATATGTTCATGTAGCGCTAACTACTTATTCCATCCTCTGTTATCTCCTTTCCATTAATTTACGCATAAGTGACGCACTGGGGCTGTTTACCATGGGCTCATTGTTACAAAATAGTGTGACCCTGCAAGTCTTAGACTGGTTGGAAATGATAGGTACAAACCCCGACTTCTTCCATACAGCTGTTAGTGTATTCACTATTTCCAGGAATAACATAGAAATTACAGTAAGTAAATCCTGAGTTGTTATTACACAAGAAATATCACTTTTATAGGAGACACCAGATGTATATAAAGTACCATCGGCCCATCAGAGCGGTGACCCCTAGCGATTCCAAACTATAGTAGAGACACATTTATGTTGGCAGAGCGTCCACCAATATTCAGTTTTATTTCCGTTTTTCTGCTTAAAATAAATTTTCCAGGCAGGTAATTAGTGGAGACATTATGGGGTATACAGATATAAACTTCTTCCCATCCCATACACATATAAGAACATGGCCACCACCAAGGTCTCATACTACCTCAGTATACCAGTGATCAAAAAGGCGGTCCACATTACCACCTGCATCTTTTGGCCACTTTTCAATAAACCCCTCCATGTCCATACATATGTATACGTACTTGTGTTTCTCTCTCTCACTGCTCCACTCATCCTTACAGCATCATCCGCCATTTCCTCTCTCTCTCAGTCCATCCACTGAAAGTCACAGGAAGGGGGGAGGGAGCAGATGAGTCATAACCTCTCCTGCTACAAGCCATCCTATTCATCACAGTGCTCCACAAACAGAATCACAGAGGGCGTGCACACAGCACTAAAGTAAATATGACCTGGATTAACCTTCGGGATGATCATCATGGCAGTAAAGGCCACTAAACTTATGTAAAGAGTGCCAACCCCTTTAAACGATGGAAAGTCCAGGTGTATAGAGGCGATTCAAAGATGGACCCACAAAGTAGGGGCACCTCTGAGTAGGATTTTTTTTGGAGCTTGCAGAGACCAGTCCAGGACCTGCTTCCTGCTCTCCGCCCTGCACATGTATTACTGAATACACTACGAGAAAGAGACTTGGATTGCCGAATCTGAGCTGGAAACCTTTTCTCTACAATTCCACATCTACTTGTTCCAGAAACATACAGAAGCTGGATTGCAAAAAAAAAAAAAAAAAAAAAAAAAAAATTTTTTTTATTCTATATAGAACATTAAAAACATCGAACATATGTAAAAAATGCCAAACCCATACTAAAATTAATTATTTTTTACAGGAGTTTTAAAAAGATAGTAAGCAATTACAAATAGTCTTTCCCATCCCACGGATTCATTTCATATGTTCTCAGTCAAAGTAAATGGAGCTGAGCTGCAAATACCCAGAACACAGCCACGCAATAACTGGCTCTGTTTCTGTACTTATAGAAATAATAGATCACATGACACAGTGCATATGCATTGGGGTGGATTCATAGCTTCAATGTGGTGATAATTTATACAAAAGTTATCTACATTCCTTTAAAATCAAAGCTGTCGTTTCACGTGACTGCTCCCGATAAGCCCCCTGTCGTACATGAGGATTACACCATACAATAATTACCCTTACATACTTATATTCTGCTATACCAATAAGTTGAGAGTAAAAGATTTCTATTCTCAGGTTTTAGCTTCAGATCCTGTAGATTGTGTTCATTCAGTAGAAGACTCTAAAAAAAAAAAGCTGCAGCATGAGGACATTATAGAGCATATTGGACAGTGTGAGCGTAAACTTAAATCGTGGGTAATACATTGAATTTCTTATCAGTAACTGCAGCCCGGCGTCATTCTACCCTCTCTTTCTCACTGCTCCTCGCCTCCACCTCCTCTGCCCCTTCCCCCTCATAGACTCAATCTCTCAGTGGAGCACAAAATTAATGTTTAAGCAGTGAGGTTGGAAGTAGTGATGAAGTGCAGGCAGAGGAAAAGTCTCGTAAAGGAATATTATAAAGATTCTTAAAACATTTCTTAAGGTCTCCGACTATTCAAAAGAATCTTGCAAATCCAGTGAAACCAGATTGAGTTTTGAGCAAATATGAAAAATCTACCACAAAATTCAATCATGAAACTAGGGCCACCAATCATAGATCCAGGCGCCGTGACAGATTAACCTTATATATTTGTTATCTATTGTCTCCATCCTTTCTAAAAGCAACTTTAAAATTATGCTAAGTGAGTCAGTAAGGCTATGGGGGCGGTTACCAGAGCCCTTCCATGAAGTTGCTTTCGAGGCTGTTGCATGGTGTGAAGTAGTTCCCCCTCCACTCTGTATATTACCTCTCCTCTGTTGAAGAGGTAAAAAAGAAGGGGGAGACAGTGTAACAGCTTGTGAAGCTACAGCAGGGAGAGGCCTCTGTAATAAGATACAATCATGGGATCAGTCTGCAAATGTTATGAGACTAAAGGACCTTAGATGATGTCACCCTGGTCACATACATTAAGTTGCTGATGTTGAGAAGACATGGGAGGAGCTGTGTGGATTCAGCCTGAGGAGACACGCCCCCTCAATCGCTGTAGATGTGCTATAATGCAAAGGCACAAGTGTTATAAAGTTGATTTAATGGGGATGTTAGGGGAGCCAGTTAGTAAATAGGGTCTCTATGGAACCTCCCACTACCTTATTTTTGTATTTGTGAGGATGTGGTTCCCTTTAAGTCCACCCCCATTCCAAGGGTATGGTTACTTTCCCAATGGAAATTATTGATACATTTCCAGGAGAATAAACTTAGTTAACGATTTTAGAATTGTTATTTATAAAATATCATGAGGCGGAAACAATTCAGGGGAGACGTGGCACATGTGGGGTTAGGAGACCTTAGGTAAGGGTTACAGGATCTGCACATGCCTGAGCTCTGAATAGAAGGTATTTGTTTAGATCAGTATGATAGGCTCTGTTATTTCTAAATGACAGTATTAATAAACCCTTCGGACGAGCCGGCGGCCACAAGAGAGTCGGGTTTTCATTCTGTTTCAAACGTGCAACGCAATAGCCACTCATTGTCTGCTTCTTCTCTTCCCACATCCCTGCAGTCCTGCCATACTGCTCACAGCCTGACGCTTCCCATAGACTCCAGATACCCCCTGCAGTGATGCCGGTGACGGGACCGATGCTCCTTTGCATGGTTGGCAATTGCTCAGAGCGAATTCCAAGAAAAAAAAAAACTGTCCACTAGGACTGAGATTATCTGCAAGCCATAACCTCGATCCCTTGCAGCACGCTCGGTGCCACGATGCCGACCGAGGGGTTTAAACAACATCTTACAATCCAGCTGGTCCTCAGGTTTATGCCAAAATTACTCATGATAGGACATTGGTTTGTGACACGGAACACGGCACCAGTGTTGATTTTATTTTCAGCAATTTAATTACCATTGATCCATATGAATACAGATATAACAATTATACACATGAATACTATACCTATATTACCCCTATAGTACCCTGTGTGTCCACGAAATGATCATAGGCTGAAAAGTGCCCGAGTGTCCTCTGCAAACACATGACCCTACAGGGTAATCCTAATATAATGGATTGATGTGCACATATATATTAATCATTATAATATTATGATCGGTTTGTATATATACACACAGAGCAAGGGCAGGATGCAACAAGACTCACACATTAAGGATGTCATATTGCAGCCTATCTCTATTGGAGAATGGACCTGAGCTGTGATTAACCACATTCAGCCTGTGGGCAGGTGTGGAAGCTGTTAAATGTAAAACATATAAAAAAATTGTATCTTTCCATTCCCACTTTATATCAGCATTCAGCCCTGTGGGCAGGCTATTGTCCGGTTAATAAATATATATATTGTTTTTCAATCTCCCTTTATAACCGCATTTTGCACACAAATTATCATTATACACAGATTCTATCAAGATCCATAATCACCATGCCTGCCCGCACAATAACGTGTAATGCCACGTGATCCCAACATCCATAGCAGAGAAGCGACCAGTATCAAAATAGTCTACATGTGGTGAGCTTGGAAGGGTAAAAAAGGCTGCGCGTTACCATTTAGGGCCACTTGCCTGTTGTGCCGAGCAACAGAAGCTACTTCTGGATCGGGTGTCAAGTATTCGGTACTCCCCCTGAGCTGATATTGAGGATCTATCCGTAAGGATTAAATATCCAATTGAAGTTTTTAGAAGGGGTGAAAAACATGGCTGTTCTTATGCAAAAACAGCCGCATTCCTGATAACTGGTGAGGTGCGCGGTATTTTTGCAGCTTGAGCTTTGCAAATTGAATGGAGTTAGTTAAAACGACAATGTTAAAGTGGCCTCTTAGCAGTTGTTTTATAGAGAAACAAAATAAAAAAAGCAGAGCACAGTCCAATTTAAATTGGACACGGTGTTACGATGCTGAGGGACAGATCTTCTTTCGGGTTCGGCTGCATTTATCCAAATAGTAGGCCGAATAAGCAAATGGAAAATTTGATGCCCTTTGCCACTAGCCTTGCTTGATGGCAGTTGAGACTCACCCAAATGGTGGGTTCCCACTATCTTCTATGCTATCCCTTACTCCAAGAGTCATGAACTAGTGATCAGATCCACCAGAGTTTTCTTCCATATTTTGGAATTTATAATCATATAAGAACCAACCCACCAAGATGGAAGGCACAAAAAAATCCAAACAACAAACTACTAATAACAGACAGTCGTCACCACAAGGGGGATGCAGATTATTTTGCACAGTTTCATCCATGCCAGCATCGCCAGGTCAAATCTCCATGCCCTACTCCCCCCAAAAACACAACAAAATACATATCTTCTAGTCTTTCAGATTCCAGATTAGAGGAATTTTTACATCATCGCTATAGAGAACCCGAGCAAATAAGCTCTGAAGCTGACCATCATACCGAGTTCAAAAAGAGTGAGAGACGAATTATCTATAATGCATGAAACCAGTGCATAAACAAACAAGAAAACGTTACATTGTATTTGAAAACGGGAAACATTGTATCCATAAAACATCCTAGAAGTAGGTAGACACTGCTCATAGATGGACCATCATGTCTGGGGGTCCATTCCTGGCAGGATGGCTCCTCATTGGCCGGGTTGACGTTCTTTGTAATAAAGTGGACAGGTAAGGAAGGGACATGTACTGGGTGGATTGTCCAGCACGAGGTTGGGTGGGGGTACTGGAGGTCTGAGGAACCGCAATAGATCAGAACAAGGTCTGGATGTGAAGGGCACACAGAGCGATGATAAAGTCAAGACTCGTTGTGGGAGGATGTTCTCAGCCGCTTTCTTCATGCAGCAAGCAGAGACGACATTTCCTGATCTTAATCTTCCTTCAGTCAATCCTTTTCTTGTGCCTCTTTTAATAGCAACGTAGGGAAAGAGCCCACGAGAACCCCCCCCCTCCAGGCGACTAAATTATATATCCAGCTTCTTATAACCCAACATCCCAAAATAAGTGCCCCACTACAGAACGTATGCTAATAGCACCCAGTCTACTGAGCTTAAAACAGAGCATTGAGCGAGGCCCGGGGGAGAGGAGGTATACAAAGAAAGAAGCCCGTGTTCTACGGTGCCAGCATCTTCAACATAAGGACTTTCACTGGATGCCGGCCCCACCAGCGGGCACAATCACTTCACAGCTTGATGTCTCAGACAACCCAGACAGAGAATTTCTACAGATCTAATTCTTATGTATCATAGCAACCCTTACCTCACAGGGGTACACAATATATAACAAAACTTGTGACTGACTGCATAGACATGTGGCACAGCTGACAGGAGGAGGGGGGGCAAACGTACCAGCCTATAAGAGCAGAAACTTCCACCTAATAAGCATGTAGATAGCAAAATATAGGAGAGAAGGGACCATGCTATAATTGTCAATGGACTTAAAGGAGTGAATCACTGGAGATATGTGAAAGGGGAAAGAGGACAAGTGTCATTTAAAGAGTGAAAAAATGCAGGGAGTGGGGGCGTGGGGAAGGGTACCAGCGTTCGCAGACAGAACCCCTGAAGGGAAATGCAAGACATTTTAAAGAGGGGGGGGGGGGAAAAGAAGAAAAAAAATAGACAGTGCCATGTAGAGCCCTAATAATGCACATTGTATATCTTAGTGAAGCAGCAGGAAATAGGGGTTATGAGAACACGACAAAGTCATTCATTAAGGGGACCTGCATCTGAGCACACAGAGGATCACCAGGAGGGTTAACCAGATCGGCAAGCAGCTGTGAGCCACGTAGTGACTGTAAACCTGACCAACATGCAGGAATACCCCTGGATGATGAATCATACAAACAAGTGAGAAAGGGGAGGGGGCATCAAATAGGGTTAATGGTAAGGGCGAAGGCTTGTGGCATAGGAAGATGATTGTGAAGGGAACGAGTCTGAAAGGGTCACTGGGGGGGTAGGATAAGGCACAGGAGGGGATACAGGGGGCGTGGAGTCCTAATCAGACGTGGTCCCCTTCTTTAAGTGGCTATTTGCCAGCAAGGATTGGTGGGGCCAGGGAAGACAAAGCGTTCTACCTATGAAGGCGGAAGGGAGGAGGCAAAGAGGCCAGTATCAGCAGGTGGGAAGCCCCCTCAAAGCGGCTGCAAGTGTATTCAGACAATCATAACTGCGGGGGCATGAAGGGTCAATGGGAAGGAGCAAGTGGGTGTCCTGGGGGGCTCGCAACATCTCAATGATCCTATCCAGCGCAGAGCTCCACAGCTTTCGGAAGCATCGGATCCCGAGGGACGCACACAACAAAGGAAGCCAGCAAGGTGTGATCCTGGCATGATACATCACGTCGTTGCTCTCTGCATGGAGGCTCTGCCCTCCCCTCCCCTTTACCTCTATAGCCAGCGCTCCGGCGCCGGAACACAGCACAGCAGCGTTATATGGGGCAGATGCCAGCCTTAGATCCGGTAGTCGGGCCTCCTGTATCGGGTGTGATTTGCTCCGGGCTGGTGCTGGACTGATCGGCAGAACCTCGTACAGGGAGGCACACACACTCACATGCTACGGGCTTGCGTCAGCTGATCCTGCCCACCCGCGCCCGCGAGAGAACCCCTGCCGGCCCAGAGACTACGGCAACTGCAGGTGCAAATCCACTACATGCTCTATTTATTAATGGGCGTTGGGGGGGGGGGAGGAGCTGTGACTGCAACTTCTTGCTGCAATCTATGCTACAGGCAGGATTAGGTCCCCTTTTCTGTGACATTACCCTCTGTGTGCTCAGGGGAAGCTGCACACATTGAAAGGGAATAACTGTTATGACATAGGTTAAAAAGCAGCATGTGAACACTGACATACAATGGCAAATATAAAATATATCGACTGCAACAGGTGAATTTTAAAGGTTAATATTACTGATTTAAGGGTCATGAACAAATTCCAGGGTCAAAGTTTAGTATCTTACTAGAATTATTGGCCGTTTACTAGTAGTAGTATATGTGTTTCTCCCATATAACTGCAACTTAACATTTTCTCTTAATGGGTTTTCTGATACATAGGATTATTGAATAAAAACAACATATAATATGTTTGGTCCGGCAAACCAGAATCCCTACCAGGTACCATGAAGAATAATGTTTTCGGACAAGATCTCTACCCAACCCATGGATAGTACAGTTGCTGTGATTGGTATTGCATCTGAACAGACCTGAAATGCAACCATTGTACATAACCATGAATGCAATTCACAAAGCCTTTTAATCTGATTCTGCCTTACGATCACACATTAATGAGTGGGTGGTAAGTTCTCTTCCCCCAACAGAAACTTTGGCAGTATGAGAAGAAATTTTACATATCAAACACTTCTACTGCAGGTGACAACCACTTGCCATGGAAGCCATCTCAACATGTCCGACACGAACACATTAAGGCTGTGCACATCTCAAAAATGTGCCCATATTGGCAGTGGCCGCTTAGGCTAATGGCATTAACAGCCACAATGAACAAATAGGACATTAAGATGACACCTGGGGTAAATGGGAAACTTGATTCCCAAGTTTTAAAGTGACAGGATAGTGGATAGGACCACAAGGAAATCTCACCATAAAGTTGCAACACAATGGAATGTCGCACTGTGGTTCTTCAAGGGGTTTTCAACAACATCTATCCATCCACATCCATCTACCATAAAGCATCGACAAAATCCCACCTATACCTCCACATACATCAAACCATTGACCCACTCCATCCTATCTGTACATATCCACAAGACCATCAAAATCATTGACAACATCCTAATCCATCCATCCATGGCGAGAAACATTATAACCCAGCTACACATCCCTATCCATGCATGCACATGACATCAAAACATCTACAACATCCAATCCCTCCACAAGGCCATCAAAACCATCTACAACATCCTAATCCATCACAAGCCATCAAACCATCTACAACATCCTATCCATGCTGCACATTACCATCAAAACCATCTACAACAAACATCCAATCCCTCCACAAGCCATCAAACCATCTACAACATCCAATCCACCATCCACATGACCATCAAACCAGCTACAACATCCATCCCTACAGACGTCAGTGCTGTACATGTGATCCCCAATAGTAACCCTATCTGGACCTAAAATTATTTGTGCTTTTGCACATGGTATGTGCTTCAGGTAAATACAGCTGATAGGTGAAGAATTCCTATCTCATCATCCAGTACTGATGAATCACTGATAGGCAGCCAACAATCTTCGGGAATTCACTTGTTTGTCCCTGTGTAAGATGGCCCTGAGGCAATATTTTAAAGTCTTTCTCGTTAACATTCTTGAAGTGACAGAAACACCAGTTGACCTGTATGGCATCAGACTGAAATCCTTCGGTTTCTGAGACGAAGTTTTGCAATTTGCATATTTTCTTCTCCCTTTTTCAGCTTTGTTTTTTTTTTTAGTGATATCCTTCTGCCTATTGAGATTTGAAGGAGACCTTAATCACCACACCAGCTTCATCAACTCCAACTGTTTGGATCCTCTAAAAGCTGATTTCCGTGCAGAATTTTGGTGCGAAACTCTACGCGTCAATGCAGTAGCCTTAACGTCAATGGGGCACATTTACTTCAGGAGTTCAGAAAGTGCATGTCCAATTCTAATGCACAGCTGCCGCCGCGATTCACAAAGATCTGCGCCCGATAATCCTGCATGTTTCACTTTCCGCCCACTGAGTCCGCCGGAGGGCCTTCTTCTTCCCGGTGCATGTAGTGCATTGTCTTGTGACACAATTTGAAAGTTATCCTGGGCTCATTCCTAATCAGTCTGATCGTCCTACGGCACTGCCCTGATTTCTCTTTCTTTCTGCCGCATGAAACCATTGCAATTGCTCAAAATCCGTCGCCGTGCGACAACAATCCCACTGCAGACAACCCTGATAAATACCTGTCCAAGCTGCGCAAATACTTGCTAGTGTGGAAAATAAAAGCTGATTGTTGTTATTTATCTTGCGCGTGTTTTGCATTTTTTTACATTGAAGTTTCTGGGAGAGTGAAAATCTGCAACAAATCTAAATCGTGGGCGGATTTGATCTATTTTTGCTTGAAATGAATGTCAGAGCAGAGGATCCACCTGAACAGGTTAAGAAAACTGCATGAAAGACGAACAACATTCTGCATGAAATCGCTAAAACCCATGCGTTTGGTGCAAGATTTTTATGCAAATTTCACAGACCCATCCGCAATGTGTGCAGATAGTTTCCTTCGCTTTCTTTCTCTGAGAATAAAGTAACATTAAAATGATTTTGGTTTAAAATGAATGTAGCGGGTGTTTTCCTTTTGTGCCCCGCACAGATTTTTTTAATTAATTTTCTTTACATTGGAGTCTATGGGAGAGCGGAAATCTTCCTCAATCTGCATCAGACGTGCCGTTTTTCATGTCATGCAGAATTCCCTCACAGCCCTAATGGGATAGAAGAAAACGCACGGAAAAATTGCATACCATACACACAGCCGAAACACTAAAATACAGAACCGTGTGACATCCGTTATTGGATGCATCATTTTTTTCCGCATCACAATCCACAACCGTGTGCAGATAGCCAAAATGCACTTGCATGATAACTGATGGGAAGTGTAGGTGGAATTTCGCTCTCTATCCCCACTGTTTCCAATAACTAAATGTTCATTGTTCCTCGTATCTCTACTGTAATATTGGGTGGAGCCATTTACTGCACCAAACCAGAGCCGACCACATAAAGTATGGGGGGGCCTCATTAGGCTATTGGCTTCTGGAGTATGTTGAAACAATGTCATGAAGTTGGAATGGAAGAGTGGTGGAGAGTGGTGGAAGGTCCCGCTTTATACATGTTAGATCGCTGTCTGAAAAATTATTCATCTATCATAACCGAAAGCCAAGTGTGAGAGTGGAAGATGACCATTTTCAAGCTTCTCTTGTGGCGCACCTATACATTATATGGTGACTAGTCCCTCCAGGAATAGGGTCCTACGTCCAATATAGGGGCACATTGACTTACCCGGACTCCCTCGAGTGCCCAAAAAGTGCATTGTCTGACGCTCAATGGCACTGTGCCGCCTTCACAAGATCCTGCGCCCCGATATCCTGCATGTGTCCTTCCTCCCCGCTCAGGTCCGCCGTGTTTCCCCTTCTTCTTCCCTGGGCATGTAAGTGCAATTGTTGCGACACTTTGGATGTTAAATCCCAAATCAGTCGGATCGTCCAAACAGCCCGCCCCTCCCCATTCTGTCTGCACGGAAAGCCACAATCTAATCGCACTCGACACAGATCCCCTGCTAAATACCTGTCACAGCGGCGAAAAGCCGATGTCGGGGAGTCAGACGGAATGCGATCCGAGGACCCTTAGTAAAATACCGCCCCATAATGTATCTAAGTACAGTCAGAACTTCTATTTGGGCCTCATGGAATTTCCAAATTCCTGTAAAAACCCTTTAACATAAATTCAGCCCTTCATAGCAACCTACAAAATGACGACTTGTTTTACCGTTCAATATATAAGATATATAGGTACACACGTCCTCAATGATAATGATCTCGAATAACAATCCCTACTGTCCTGTCACCACAGAAAAAAGACAAAAATCCATTAAAGAGGCAAAATAAATTACACGAATAACTACATTACGTAACACAATAATCAAAAAAATTATTCTGGCACATACCACCATATTAGAGGATTACAAGTAAGGAGGTCTGGTACTTCTTCCCCTGAGAGACATGTACCTAACCCCCCCCCTCTGGGTTCATCTTTATTTTTATATGTATCGTCTCGGTATACCCAATAAGGAGTCTACGAAAGGCCATCCACATTTTGGTTTACGACTTGGTGGGGGCTGTGCAGGTGTGCCTCCCTGGAGAGTACAAGCGGGAAAATGTCATCTGCTGAACAACAACAATCCAAAATCCACAAATCCTGAGCACCTGACCAAACATTGTCCTGTACTTGTGTGCCACCCGCATGCGCGGATCCTGGTCCCAGTGCCCACTTGTAGGTAACATTCCTGACGTCATTGGTACACAAACTGCTCATGAAAGGGGACATTGTCCCGCACACTGAGGTTTAACGTGGAGCTACCCGAGCCTTAGCTACTATGTGTAACTGTGTCTTATTGTGTAGCAGAGTGACATTAGTGCCACCTCAAGGTGCCATAACTATACCCCACTTTGTCCCACAGACAGTTACCTCTTTCATTGCTGTCATTGCAACTGTATCCCCCCGCTGCATGGAGGAAAAAAAAAGATAATAGCAATTTTCCATGCAGCTGGTCTGACGACACCAACCTTACGTAGGCAAATGACATCCGAGCGTACGAGCCCATTTGTACGCTGGCATTGAATCTCTTTGATCCATCCCCGTAATGCACTCACTCTGGTTTTTTTTGGTTTTTTATCTGTTTTGAATTACCCACAGATTTCCCATAATGCAAACACTTCAATTGCTTGGTTTCCTAAGATCAGGGAGCTCAAAAACTAATTTACACCATCAAATGTCAACACAGGTTAAATCAATTGCAAAGCACATCCACAGCAGAGATATGTATAAAGGGCCCCCATGAAAGAAAATTCTCACATTGCAATCACAGTATGTTTTACAACCAGACAGATAATTTTCCCCCCTTCCTTTACAATACGTACTTACTTTTGTAATAAGTTTTATTGGGCTTTTTTTATTAGCTCCAAATTACCAGACCAGGCAGGTCAGTGGGCAGACACAATGGGGCACATTTACTAGGGGTTCGCACACCGCATTTCCATCAGGTTTTCCTGACTATTTTTCCGTTTGCGGCCGCTTTAACAGGGGGTTTTTGGCGCACGCATCGGATTTTGGCAGAATGCGCGCCGACTTTCAATGTGACACAAAATCGGTGGCAATGGCCGTCGGACAACCGACTGATTTGGCTAGAAGCGCGGATTTAAAAAAAATCAAATTGTTCGCAGAGGCATGCACTCTCTACCCGGGAAGAGAAGGTGCAACCGATCCCCAGCCTCATCGGTGATCGACCATGCATGATATCGGGCGCATGTCTTAGTGGAAGCACCGGATTCAAATCCTCGTCGACAAAGCCCCTCGGGATCTGACAGGACCGGGTAAGTAAATGTGCCCCACTAATGTCTCTAGTGCTGTGGGATCGTGTGCTGACAATATGCTAAGATTATCATTTTATATACAACTTCTGAACATTCTTCCTGCTAGCATCGGATGCATAAAAGAGAAATGAGACAACAGATCAGAGATGTAGATGTGAGATCCCTGAATACACATTCCACATTTAATCTTTGAGGAATCAAAGTCTTGTTGAAACCATTCAGTAACACAAATAATCTCTTGATTATTTCACATCTACTTGCGGTCTGAATTCCTGAATAGTCTGTGCCAGATTTGTTAGGCTTTTAGACATTTTTTTACTCTCTTTTTTCCACAATACAATAAAGTGGGGCGTGGCCTGCGGCAATAAGTCTGTGCAACCAAAAGTTTTGGCCCGTGGCAAAATCTGGCACAGACTGAACTGATATCAAGTTAACTTGCCAATCTGTACCACATCCACACGTATGAGAAATCTGCAACAGAAGTGTAACTCTGCACCAGTCTGTGAGACGCATTGGGGCCATGTAACTAGGGTCCGAACGCTGCACTTTCCGTTTGTGGTTCCCAAATATTTTCTGTTGTGCGGCGAATTGCCCCGGGAATTTTGATGACGCACGCGATCGATTTTGGCGCATCGGCGCCGCTTGCTGGCAAACAGAAATTCCCGGACGGATTCGGACAAATCACGGAATTTAAAAATGGTTTTCTACTCTACGCGAGATCAATAAACTGTGAAGAATCAGGCAGTGAAACTCGGCGGACCTCGGCGCAGCCGCGACACCTGCAGGAACTAACTCGGATGCACGATCTTAGTGAATCGCCTCCGGACCCAAATCCACATCGGACAACGCAACCGTCGGGATTGCGACCGTACCAGTTAAGAAATCTGCCTCATTTTTTAAAAAAAAAAAAAGGGTTTGAAGAGTTGTGGGACCGTTCTAAAGGCAGGAATTTGACTGAACATATAAGTCAAAGGGGGATGTTCGACAGTTTGGACGGAAACCCCTAAAATTGGGGACCTAGAGATGAGAGCTGGAGTAGAACTGACAAACGAAGTAATAAAGCTACCAAGAGAACATTTCATTGAAATATTTGCCTTTCACCTGTAACATGTCTTAAGACATTAAACTGAACACTTCCTAATGTTGTGTTCCAACCCTTTTAACCCTTTGTGCCCCATATGGACCATTGCAATAACTCCACCTGACACTCTTGATCTACTGGTATGCCTGGTCTTGACATCTTGTACTCACTTATACACTGCCATAACTGTTGTGGTTGTTAAGCTCCCTCTTCCTCTCCACCCATCACCAAATATCCCCATCCCATAGGAGCATAGACAACTGATGATAAACCATGAGGATAAGCTGTGGTAGCTCCTATAACGTACAACCACTCCCACTCCATCCCCTTGGACTTCCTAATTGAGCCATGAGACATCATACATCGCATGCCGGTGTTGTAACCCGTGGAACATCTACATACTCCCGGTAGAGTTACCAGTTTTTTGGTAAGTCAAAAAAAATCCTGCGACCATAGGTATTTTATACTGGGGGGGGGGGGGGGGGGGGGGTGTTACTGGTATATATTGTATTATGGGCATAATATTTTAGACTGGGGGGGGGGGGGGTTTTTTTACTGTATAATTTGTATTATGGTGCCCGAATTGGGTTTTTACTGGGGGATGCAGTATAAATTATGGGGCCCAGATTCATTTAAATGGGGCGGGGGGGGGGGGGGTATGTGTATATTATATGTGGCCAGGATACTTTAAACTGGGGCGGGGGGGTGGGTGCTCTATATATTATATTCGCTGGGGTGGGCTGTATATGGGGGATACAGTTATTACTAAAGCTGGGGGGCTTGCATATGATTATATAGTATATTACTAAGCTGGGGGGCTTATCATGGGATACAGTATATTACGAGCTGGGGGGCTGTATATGGGATACAGTATATTACTAAGCGGGGGGGCTGCATAATGGGATACAGTAATAATTACTAAGCTGGGGTGCTGTATATGGGATACGTCATATTACTAAGCGGGGCTGTATTTGGGATCGGGAATATTACTAAGCTGGGGGGCTGTAATATATATAGTATATTAACTAAAGAAGCTGGGGGGCTGTATATGGGATACAGTATATTACTAACTGGGGGGATGTAATATGGGAACAGTAAATATTACTAAGCTGGGATGGGCTGTATATGCATAAATATATTACTAAGCTTGGGGGCTGTAATGGGATACAGTAATTCTAAAGCTGGGGGGCTGTTAATGGGATCATTATTTATAAGCTGGGGGCTGTATATGGGATACCGTATTTTAACTAAGCTGGGGGATGTATATGAGATAAGTATATACTAAGGCTGGGGGATGTATATGGGATACCAAGTATAAGTCTAACTGGTGGCTGTATATGGGACCGTATAATTACTAACTGGAGGGCTGTATATGGGATACATATATTACTAATCTGGGGGCTGATATGGGATCATATATTACTGAAGCGGGGGGAGTATATGGAATACAGTATATTACTAAGAGCTGGGGGGGCTTTCTGGGATACAGTATAGTAACTACTAACTGGGTGGCCTGTATATGGATACAGTATATTACTAAGCTGTGGGCTGTAATATGGGCTAACATTATAAATTACTAAGCTGGGGATGTATAATGGGATAAGTATATACTAAGACTGGGGGGATGTATATGGTATACAGTATAGTACTACAGACTGGGGAACTGTAATATGGGGTACAGTATATTAACGAAGCTGGGGGGCGTATATGGGATACAGTAATATTACTAAGCTGGGAGCTGTATATTGTGTACAGTATAATTACAAGCTGTGGGGGATGTATATGGATTACATAATATTACTAATCGCTGGAAGGCTGTTGATGGGGTACCGTATATTACTAAGCTGGGGGCTGTATATGGGGTACGTATTTACTAAGCTGGGGGAGTGTATATTGGGATACAGGATATTACTACTATACGCTGGGGGGCTGATATGGATACAGTATATTACTAAGCTGGGGGGGCTGTATATTGGCTACCGTATATTACTAAGCGGGGCGCTGTATATGGGATACAGTTATTACTAAGCTGGGGGGCTGTATATGGAATACAGTAATATTACTACGCGGGGGGATTTATCATGGGATACGTATATTCTAAGCTCTGGGGGGCTGATATGGGATCCAGTATATTACTAGTCTGGGGGGTGTATATGGGATACAGTATATTACGAAGCTGGGGGGCTGTATATGGGATACAGTATGTATTACTAATCTGGGAGCTGTATCTGGGGTACAGTAATATTACTATCTGTGGGGGATGTAGATGGGATACAGTATATTAACTAAGCTGGGAGGGCTTGTTATATGGGTACAGTATATTACAATGCTGGGGGGGCTGTATATGGGATACAGTATATTACTAAGCTGGGGGGCTGTATAGGGGTATCAGTAAATCTTACTACTCTGGGGGGCTGTAATATGGGGATACAGTATATTACTAAGCTGGGAGGGCTGTATATTGGGTACAGTATATTACTAAGCTGGGGGATGTAAAATATGGGTACATTATATTTACTAAGCTGGGGGGCTGTATAATGGGTTAACAGTATATTACTAAGCGGGGCTGTATAGAGTATCTTATATTACTAAGCTGGAGAGTTGTATATGGGATACAGTAATATTACAAGCTGGGGGCTGTTAATGGGTACAGTATATTACTAAGCTTGGGGCTGTATTGGAATATACAGTTATTACTACGCTGGGGGGAATGTATATGGGATACAGTATATTTACTAAGCTTGGGGGGGGGCTGTAATATGGGCGACAGTTATTACTAGCTGTGGAGGATGTATATGGTATACAGTATTTACTACGCTGGGAGGGGCTGTTATGGGGTACAGTATCTTACTACGCTGGGGGGCTGTATAGGGATACAGTATATTATAAGCTGGAGGGCTGTATATGGGGTACCGTAATCTTAACTAAGCTAGGGGGCGTGGATCTGTGATACAGTATATTCTAAGCTGGAGACTGTATATGGGATACAGTATATTACTAAGCTGGGGGGCCTGTATAGGATACAGAATAATACCAAACTGGGGGCTGTATTGGGATCAGTATATTACTAAGCGGGGGGCTTATAGGAAATACAGTATATTACTAACGCTGGGGGGATGTATATGGGATACAGTAATTACTTACTAAGCTGGGGGGCTGTATAGGTACATTAGATTACTAGCTGGGAGGGGCTGTATATGGAATACCGTATTTACTAAGCTGGGATGGTATATGGGATAGCAGTTATATCACATCACTAAGCTGGGGATTTATAAATGGGGTACAGTATATGACAACTGGGGGGGTGGTTATGGATACAGTATTTATAAGTCGGGGGGGATGTATATGGGATACAGTATATTACAATCTGGTGGCTGGGGGGGGCTGTATAGGGATACAGTATATTACTAAGCTGTGGGGGATGTATATGGATACATTATATTACTAAGGCTGGGGGTATGTATATGGGTACAGTTATTACTAAGCTTTGGGGGATGTATATGGGAGACATATCTTACAAGCTGGGAGGGCTGTATATGGGGTCAGCAATATAATAAGCGGGGGGCCTGTATATAAAAGAAATTATTCCCTTATCTTACTCCTAATCTTGTGGGCTTTATATGGAATACAGTATATTACTAAGCTGGGCGCTGTATATGGATACCAGTTATTACCTAAGGCGGGGGGCTGTATATGGAATAACAGTATTTACTAAGCTGGGGGTAGTATATGGATACAGTATATTACTAAGTCGGGGGGCTGTATATGGGGTACATTAATATTACTAAGCGGAGGGGGCGTGTATATGGATACCGTATGATTCTAAGCTGGGGTGCTGTTATGGGATACAGTATATTACTAAGACTGGTGGCCTGCATATGGGATACAGTTATATTACTAGGCTGGGGGGCTGTATAAAGTGGGGGTTACCGTAATTACTAAGCGGGGGGGCTGTAATGGGAATACAGTATATTACTAAGGACGGTGGGGGGCTGTATATGGATACAGTTATATTATAACTGGTAGGATGTATATGGGATACGTATCTACTAAGCTGGGGGGATGTCTATGGGATACAAAAAAAAGTATATTACTAAGCCTGGGGGTCTGTATATGGGATACAGGACTTACTACTGGGGGCTGTATATTGGGATACAGTATATTACTAGCTGGGGGCTGTATATGGATCAAGTTTTACTAAGCTGGAGATGATATGGGATACCATTATTCCTAAGCTGGGGGATGTATATGAGATACATTATGATTACTAAAGCCTGGGGGGCTGTATATTGGGATACGTATATTACTAGCTGGGAGGCTTTATATATCTGGGATACAGATAATTTACTAGCTGGGGGATGTATATGGGTTACATTATATTATAATCTGGGAGGGGGCTGTATAGGGCTACAGTAATTACTAATATGGGTAACTTTATATTGGGTACAGTCTAATTACTCAGCTAGTAGGGGGCTGTATATGGGATACAGTATATTACTAAGCTGGGGGCTGTATTTGGGATCCATATATTAGAAAGCCTGGGAGGGGCTGGTCCGGGGGTAACAGTATAATTAACTAAGCTGGGTGGCTGTATATGGGATACAGTATACTTAATAAGCTGGGGGGTCTGTATATTGGGATACAGGATATTACTAAGCTGGGGGGTGTAATATGAGATACAGTAATATGACTAGGCCAGGTCTGGGGGCGGTATATGGGATACAAGTAATTACTAAGTGGAGGGGCTGTATATGGGATACAGTCTATTACTAGCTGGGGGATTTATATGGATACAGTATAATTACTAAGCTAGTGGGACCTGTATATGGGTACAGTATTTACTAAGCTGGGGGGATTTATCTGGGGAATCAGTATATTACTAAGCTGGGAGGCGTATATGGGATACAGTATATGACTAAGCTGGGGGAGTATATGGATACAGTATATTACTAGGCTGGGGGGGATGTATATGGGGATACAGTATATACTTAGTGCAGGCTGTATATGATGGGAATACAGTATATTACTAAGCTGGGGGGCCTGTAATAGGGGTTACAGTAATATTACTAAAGCCTGGGGGCTGTTATATTGGGATACAGTATATAACTAAGCTGGGGGGCTGTATATAGGGGATACAGTAATTACTAAGCTTGGAGGATGAATGGGATAACATATATACTAAGCTGGGGGGATGTATATTGGATACGTAATCTTACTAAGCTGGGGGGGGATGTATATGGGATACAGTTATATTACTAAGCTTGTGGGGGGCCTGTATATGTGATACAGTATATAGTACTAAGCTGGGGGGGCGGTATATTGGACTTACAGTATATTACTAATCTGGGGGGCGATATTGGAATACATTCTATTACTAAGCTGGGGGGATGTATATGGGATCCAGTATATTACTCATGCTGGGGGGCTGTTATGGGGTACAGTAATATTACCTAAGCTGGGAGGGGGCTGTATATGGGATACAGTTTATTACTAAGCTGGGGGGCTGTTAATATGGGATACAGTATATTACTAAGCTGGGGGTTGTATATGGTATACAGTATATTACTACGCTGGGGGCTGTTATATGGGGTCCGTATATTACTAAGAGCGGGGGGCTGTATATGGGATACAGTATATTACTAAGGCTGGGAGCTGTATATGGGTTACAGTATATATATAAGCTGTGGGGGATTATATGGGATACAGTAATTACTAAGCTGGAAGGGCTGTATATGGGGTACAGTATATACTAAGAAGCTGGGGGGCTGTATATGGGATACAGTATATGAACTAATGCTGGGATGGCTTATGGGCGTACAGTATACTTCCTAAGCTGGGGGGCTGTATATGTGATACAGTATATTACTAAGCTGGGAGGCTGTAATTATGGGGTTACAGTATATTACAAGGAAAGAAAAAGCGAAAAGGAGGGAAAGGAAAAGAGAAAAGGAGGAGGGAAAGGAAAAGAGAAAAGGAGGGAAAGGAAAGGGAAATAGAAAGAGAGAAAGGTATGGGATGGGGAAGAAGAAGGAAATGTAAGAGGGAAAGGAAAGGGGAGGAAGAGGGGAAGAAAAGGAAAGGGGAGCAAGGAGGAAAGCAAAAGAGGAGGAAGAAAAGGTAAAAATAGAAAATGAATAAGGAAAGGGGAGCAAGATGGAAAGAGAAGGAAAGGTATGGGGAGGAAGAGGGAAAGAAAAGTAGAGGAAGAAGAGTGAAAGGAAAGTAGAGGAAGAGGGAAAAGAAAAACTACTGGGAGGATGAAAGGGTGGAGAAAAAAATAGAAAATTAAAAAGTAAGATGAGAATAAAAACTGTCTCTGTGTTTTAAAGCAAAGAATAAAACAGCACCATTTTCTGTATATTGGTCAACTTGGGTAATGCAGCTCAACATCTCCAACAATACTTGATGACGTATTGTATGGAAAGGCCATTAATATAAATATAAAATGGAATAATCTCTGTTAAAGGGCTGGTGGTATGAATGTGCAGTACTCAATATCAAGGATGATGGGAGCACCACAAGCCAAAATTTCCCCCTGGCTCAGCTCTAGCCAGCGAATTACCGGCCAGCAGTGTCTCAAAATAATACCCCGCCCCCTCAAAGAACAATTATCGTTTCTCCAGCAACAGAAAACAGGTTTTTCATTAACCGGACCGATTCCTACGTCCATTTGCAGTAATTCTGCCCAATGCGGACTGGGAAGGCTGGGAAGCGTAAACCAATAATTGAATGTAACAGGCTCTCCCGCTCACAAGGAGCAGCATAGATTTGAGCTACAATGAAAAATTTGTCAAGGTGACCTTATATTCATAGCAGCTGCAGGCGTCTGCAATTTTAGAGAAATACAGGTTACTGCAGCCAAGGAAATGCTGACCACAAAATTCAAGAGCGCAGTCCCCGATAACTCTAGGGGGCCATCATTTAAAACAAGCGCGAGCTATTGCATGAAGACACACGGATTTAGATACTTTCCCACAATTGCATGAGACATCTCCATATCCAATGCAGAATTAAAGGGATACTTATACAGCGCAGTGACCCCGGTGCGCGAGGATATGGCCAGAGCTCCCTCTTCCACATATGGGATTTCATTGGATTTTTGATTGCCAAAAATTGATAGTATTTTTTCGTATTCACAGTAGTTCACCCACAAAGAGCAGAAGCTTGTGCGTCGGAGCTGCTCTTCCTTTTGCAACAAACACATGTAGTTGAGGCTCTAGAGGATAGTCCCGACACATCCACATTCTCATAGTGAACACCGGCTTCAGTCACACAAGGCAAATTACATTTGACACTTTCCAATGACATAAAAGCTGTAGTCAACTTCTGGACGCAACCCAAAGAATTCCTATGGAAACCGGCAGTCCAGTGACAGCTCCTGAGCCTCTGCCAGGCACATGAGGTCATCCAAACGTATCCATGCCTTTGCAGTATAGGACCAGAGGGTGACTGTCTGATGCATAGCTGCAGGGATCTAAGCCCATTGCCGATATTGAAGAAATAGCTACAAAAATGTTTTTGCTTAAATATGGAAACAACCTACAGAATTCAAGTCAGTTTCATGGTTTGCACCAATATTAAGCAATAATCCCCCCCGGAAATCCCTACAACACTTTTTGGAAGAAGATCTGCCATCTATAAGAGAATCACAGGGTCTTCTGCTCCGTAGTCTAGATGAAGAAATAAAATGTTTCTTCCACCTTCCCCAAACCTTCTAATCTGCTAGCATCATATTGTAGAGAAATGCAGTGCAAATTCCATCATACCTTTATGCCTTTTCCAAGATATTCCCAGTTTAATCCATATGCTAATGAGGCAGTTCCTCACCACCCAGAGCACTGTTATTCCTGCCCAACTCACTTCCCTTTTCTTCTAGTGTTACCACATGCCAAAAATCAAGTTTCCTGCTTAACTGATGGTTAGTGGTCTAGAAAGGAATAATAGTGCACGTGGTGCTAAAGACACATACTGGTGTACCAACTTGCTCATTAGCATATGGATTGTTGAGGGAATTTCTCAGAAATAGCATGAAAGGACAGAAATAAAATATTTTTGAAATCCCAATGCATTTCTCTACAATATGCTGCAAGCAAATTACAATTTGTGGGGGAGATGGAAGACCCGCTTAAGAATTATTGGGAAGTCCATGTTGTAGGCAGGGTTAAAGGGAACCCATCAGGAGATGTTTGCCTAATAAACCACTACCAGTATGTTTTCAAGTAACTGAGCAGCTTCTAGATCATGTTTCTTTCATGGCCTGGTGTGGTGGCATTATCAAGAAAATTAACTTTGAAGTGAGATGTAACTTGGTTTTATGAAGTCAAGGAGGCGGAGAGTTTAACACTAGAGTCAAGCTTTCTCTGACTTAGAACGTCCCCTTCACTTTTAATTGATGGTTCTACATCCAGGGACATCATTGATCAGATCTCCTGAAGTCCAGCGCATGATGTCAATCAAATGGAAGGAGATCATCAAAAGGCAGGGAGAGCTGGACTTCAGTGTTAAACTCTCCAGCTCCCTGACTTTATACATTAAACTTACATCTCACTCCAAAGTTGATTTTCTAGATGATGCCACCACACTGGGTCATGAAAGAAACGGGATCTGGAAGCTGTTCAGCTGCTTGGCATCACATTGGTAGTGGTTTATTAGGTCAATTTCTGATGACAGGTTCCCTTTAAGGTTAAGATCTGCCTCTACTCTAGAAACAAGACCCCTCTCCCATCTATTCACACAAAAATAATTCACACAAGGATTTGTAAACCAAAGAACCCCTTTCCATGTTCTCCAAGTACAGAAGTAGATTCCTCTTTAGCCTATAATATTTTAGGGGGAGAACCCCATATTGAACAATAGAGCAAGAACAATAGAACGTAGAGCAAGATATGTAAAGTAAAACATAGGTAAAATAAAAAGAATATTTATATACTAGACATCAAAAAAAACCTAAACCCCCGATTGTTTTTAAAGTCCTTCTCAATCTTCCCGACTACACAAGGGTTTGTTGTAAACCCATCTCTAAATATTACGGCGGGACGGTTTTACTGCAGCCATAAAGTGAGGTGTGAAGACACAAAGCAGCAGAGACCATATATTAGACAAGTGCAGGGGCTGTATATATGAAGTCCTGCCACCCTCAGATGAACCCAACTTGTGAGCAGCTGCAACGTCTTCTACACAGAGGAGTCTACTTCTTGCGTGGGAAATGCATTACGGAGCGACGCGAGAACAACACAAACCTCCCCAAGAAACAGGTTTATTTTGGTTCGACATTCACACATAGGAAATCATGTTGTCAGAGGGTTTTACAGGTTTTAAAAATTGTGTCCAGGCTGCAGGTTCAGGGTGAAAATGGAATAAAAGGAGTCTATTCACCTCTTCAGAAATTTGCCAGTTCCAGCACAGCTGCTCCAGTGTCACCGACAAGGAAGTCATGCTCATTGTACATGGGTCAGCTGAATCTATTGCTGTACTTAGTGGTCATCGGGGTTAGAGGGTTAACACAATGTGGACATCAAGGCCACGGCTGATTCAGCCGATTGATGCACTACAATTGTGACATAAATTACCTAAAGTTGAACTGGACCAGAACATGAATGATGGAACTGGGAGGCGAGTAATTTTTTTCCTCCCTACCCTACTCTTGCAGCCTTGTCACAATTTTTGAAACTAGAAAAAAAAATCCCTTTAATACAAGGAAATGTGTAATCAGCCGGTCACACATCTAGGAATAGAAAAACCAAGGCTGAATTCTTCGGAAAACAGCAAAAATATTAATATGATCCTTTCGAGTATTTTTGTTTCTCCAAACATATCTAGCAGTGCATAGAGATTGTGACCTCTTCTATGTACACATTGGAAAATATTATGTGGGTGCAGGGGATCTTTGGACAGAAGGAAGAACAAAAACACCAACAAAAAGTGATGCCAAATTGTTAGATATTCCACTAACATTATGTTCCGTTCCCTCATAATCACAGATCTTTAGTGGGTGAATGACTTCTATTAGGGTGGTTGCAGTCCTGTTTGCCCTCGCGGACAGAACAGTAAGGGAGGAGCTTCCTGCTGTAGATATTACTCATTAAATTATTTTGCATTATTTTAAGGTTTTTTTGGGGGGAGGGGTTTTGTCAAAGTATCTGAGCGTGTTTCCCTTCCTGTGTCTCCCAATACACAGGAAATGTCTGAGGTAAAACTGTTCTAATTGCCAATGGAAACCAATCAGAGATCAACTTTAAATTTTAAAAACTTTTCTAGGAAAAAGAAAGCCGAGCTCCGATTGGTTTCCATGGGCAATTAGAACAGTTTTACCACTGACACTTCTGATAAATCTCCCCCAATGAGGGCAATGAAGTAAACACAGAAGAGGCCTAGGATTCATCAGGACTGGAGCTACATGGAATAAAGGAGAGCAAGAGACTATTTTGTTATGTTACTTATTCCATTAGCTCTGGTGCAATCAAATACAGAGAGCCAAGGGCACAGCAGTGTGAGGACACACTCACAGTGCAGTTGTAGAACCTACAATCCTGTAATATAATCTTGCTGCTACTTACAACCTAGGATTACACAACTCTCTAGGGTCAATACCTAATACTGACTGCAGAGAGCGAAGAACAAAGCAGTGTGAGGACACATCCCTGGGAAAGCTACAACCCTATAAGATTAGATTATTTTACAACAGGGGTCAGGAACCTTTTTGGCTGAGAGAGCCATGAACGCCACACATTGGCGGCGCCCCTTTCAGAGCTCACTCAACTCACCACTTTCGGGCTCCAATCCCGGCCGGCCAGTGGGCGCGCGCCAGCGCTTGCATATTTACAGGGCCAGTGCGCCGCTGATTGGTGCTGCCCACTTCACATACTCCCAGTAGATAAGTCACCACAGCACATGCCCCCCAGTAGATAGGTAGCCACAGCACATGCCCCCCAGTAGATAGGTAGCCACAGCACATGCCCCCCAGTAGATAGGTAGCCACAGCACATGCCCCCCAGTAGATAGGTAGCCACAGCACATGCCTCCCAGTAGATAGGTAGCCACAGCACATGCCTCCCAGTAGATAGGTAGTCACAGCACATGCCTCCCAGTAGATAGGTAGTCACAGCACATGCCCCCCAGTAGATAGGTAGCCACAGCACATGCCTCCCAGTAGATAGGTAGCCACAGCACATGCCCCATTAGATAGTAGCCACAGCAATGCCCCCAGTAGATAGGTAGCCACAGCACATCCTCCCATAGATAGGTAGCACAGCACATGCCCAGTAGATAGGTAGTCACAGCACATGCCCCCCAGAGATGTAGTCACAGCACATGCCTCCCAGTAGATAGGTAGTCACAGCACAGGCCTCCCAGTAGATAGGTACCACAGCACATGCCTCCCCGTAGATAGGTAGCACAGCACATGCCCCCCCAAGATAGGTAGCCACAGCACTGCCTCCCATTAGATAGTAAAAAATAGGTAGTCACAGCAAAAAAAAAAAAGAACATTCACATACCAGCGCTCCCTGCAGCCAGCTCCTCATTGCTCCCACACTCTTCTCTTTGACCCAGTCTTAGATGATGGCGGCGATGGGTCATACAAAGGACGTAGGCAGTAGAAACATCGCTGCCTGTGTCCAGTGATCAGTCTAAGACACACACAGCAGCCATCACTAGTTATTGAAGATCTGCCTGAGAGCCAGATGCAGCCAACAAAAGAGCCATATATGGCTCCCGAGCCATAGGTTCCCTACCCCTGTGTTACAACATACACAAAGGTATAATTAAAATGCCATTTATGTAGACTTAAAGGGTTTGTCACCAGATTATACCCCACTAGCCACCTCCAATATGGTATGAAAAGGTCTATTTCTAGAATTCCCTCTTTTATGAAATCTCCCGTTTACCTACCTAAAAAAATCTCCAACGTCATGTGACAATGAGCAGAAAGAAGCCTTTAAACAAGACTACCTTTTCCTAAATACAGTGCCACCCCTGCCTACAGGTTGCGGACGGTACTGCAGCTCCAATACATGAGTGATAATAGTACGAGCCAAAACATTTTGATGAAATTTTTTTTTTCCAGGAAAGCTAAACTAATTCCCAAAAACTACACAGAGGATTATGGGAAAGTTTAGGGGTTTAAAAAGACTAAATGAAGAAATATAAAACAGTAGAATAGAGTTTTACAGAAGGTCCTGATATTGTCAGACCCCACATACAGGACACATAGTGAGTCCATGACTGCTCTGGGGTATGTGGAGGGCTGTAGTAACACGGCCGCCCGGGTCACCTTCCATGCCAACTGCTTGATCCGGGAATGCCAGTGTAAAGTGAGGAGCAAACATCCCGGGCCACAAGGTTTAACCCTTCCCTGACCCAGTCATTCTATTCTTCTTCTTATGAATTATTCATACAAGACGAGAATCTCTTGCGGCAGATGAAAGGTTAAAAGATTTTCACATTTTTTTCCCTGCGGTGATTAATGGCGGCTCTGAGTCATATCCTCCGCTATGTGCCACAATGTTGTCATCTATCGCCCCAGTCACACCACTCACAATACAAGACTGACAGGAGGAGTAACATGAGCGACCGCTCTGTTATTAGCAGCCATTTCTCACACACATTTTTGGAATTTTTTGTAAAAATAAATCCACTACGAGTAAAGTAGCTTACCGTATTTTTCGGACTATAAGGCGCACAAAAAAATCCTTTGATTTTCTCAGAAATCAAAGGTGCGCCTTATAGTACAGTGCGCCTTATATATGAACCTTACTTACAGACAACAGCTGCCTTGCACTGTGCACAGGTCTGCCACCTGCTGGTCACTCATCCTTATAATCAGGTGCGCCTTATAATCCGGTGCGCCTTATGTATGAATCTAGCCGTTTTAGCAGGCATTTATTGATGGTGCACCTTATATTCTGAAAAATACTGTAGTTTTATTCTTAGCGCTCTACACTGTACTGTTCCTCTGTTACTCCTCCCATAAATTTAGGGAGGAAGTGACAACTGGGCGTTACCATGGCCTCATTGTTACAAAATAGTGTGACCCTGCCTAGTCTTAGACTGGTTGGAAATGTAGGTACAAACCCCGACTGCTTCCATACAGCTGTTAGTGTATTCACATATTTCCAGGAAGAATAACAGAGAAATTACAGTAAGTAAAGATCCTGAGTTGTTATTACACAAGAAATATCACTTTTATAGGAGACACCAGATGTAATAAAAGTACCATCGGCCCATCAGAGCGGTGACCCCTAGCGATTCCAAACTATAGTAGAGAACATTTATGTTGGCAGCGTCCACCAATATTCAGTTTTATTTCCGGTTTTCTGCTTAAAATAGAATTTTCCAGGGCAGGTAAATTAGTGGAGACATTATGGGGTATACAGATATTAAAGCTTCTCCATCCCATACACATATATAGGAACATGGCACCACCAAGGTCTCAACTACCTCCAGTATACCAGTGATCAAAAGGCAGGTCCACATTACCGACCTGCATCTGTTGGCCACTTTTCAATAAACCCCTTCCATGTCTCATACATATGTATACGTACTTGTGTTTCCTCTCTCTCACTGCTCCAACTCATCCTTACAGCATCATCCGCCATTTCTCCCTCTCTCAGTCCATCTCACTGAAAGTCACAGGAAGAGGGGGAGGGAGCAGAATGAGTCATAACTCTCCTGCTACAGCCACTCCTATTCATCAGTGCTCACAACAAAGAATCACAGAGGGTCTGCACACAGCACTAAAGTAAATATGACTGGATTAACCTTCAGGGATTATCATCAAGGCAGTAAAGGCACATAAGAAACTTATGTAAAAGAGTGCCCAACCCCTTTAAACGATGGAAAGTCCAGGTGTTAGAGGCGATTCAAAGATGGACCCACAGAATGTAGGGGCACCTCTGGAGTAGGATTTTTTTCGTGAGCCTGCAGAGACCAGTCCAGGACCTGCTTCTGCTCTCCGCCCTGCACCATGTATTACTGAATACACTACGAGAAGAGACTTGGATGCCGAATCTGAGCTGGAAACCTTTTCTCTACAAATTCCACATCTACTTGTTCCAGAAACATACAGAAGCTGGATTGCAAAAAAAAAAAAAAAAAAAAAAAAATGTAAAAAAATTTTATTAGACTTATTTATAGAACCTTAAAAACATCAGAACAAAATGCATATGTAAAAAATGCCAAAACCATACTAAAATTAATTAATTTTTTTACAGGAGTTTAAAAAGATAGTAAAGCAATTACAATAGTCTTTCCCATCCCACGGATTCATTTCATATGTTCTCAGTCAAAGTAAATGGATCTGAGCTGCAATACCAGACACAGCCACTGCAATAACTGGCGCTGTTTCTGTTACTTATAGAAATAAATAGGATCACATGACACAGTGCATATGCATTGGGAGTGGATTCATAGCTTCAATGTGGTGATAAATTTATTATACAAGTTATCTACATTCCTTTAAAATCAAAGCTGTCGTTTCAGTGACTGCTCCAGATAAGCCTCCCTGTGCGTACATGAGGATTAACAACATACAATAAATTACCCTTACATGACTTATATTCTGCATTTACCAATAAGTGAGAGAAAAAGATTTCTGATTCTCAGGTTTTAGCTTCAGATCCTGTAGATTGTGTTCATTCAGTAGAAGACTCTAAAAAAAAAAAGTTGCAGCATGGAGGACATTATAGAGCAATATTGGACAGTGTAGCTGTAAACTTAAATCTGGGGTAATACACTGAATTTCTTATCAGTAACTGCATTGCCGGCGTCATTCTACCTCTCTTTCTCATTGCTCCTGCCTCCACCTCCTCTGCCCCTTCCCCCTCCATAGACTCAATCTCTCAGTGGAGCACAAAATTAATTTTAGCAGTGAGGTTGGAATGAGTGATGAGTGCAGGCAGAGGAAAAGTCTCGTAAAAGGAATATTATAAAGATTCTTAAAACATTTCTTTAAGGTCTCCGACTATTCAAAAGAATCTTGCAAATCCAGTGAAACCAGATTTGAGTTTTGAGCAAATATAGAAAAATCTACCATCAAAATCCATCATGATAAACTAGGGCCACCAATCATAGATCCAGGCGCCGTGACTATGTTAATCTTATATATTTGTTATCTATTGTCTCCTCCTTTCTAAAAGCAACATTTAAAATTATGCTAATGAGTCAGTAAGGCTATGGGGCGGTTACCAGAGCCCTTCCATGAAGTTGCTTTCGAGGCTGTTGCATGGTGTAGAAAGTAGTTCCCCCTCCACCTCTGTTAGATTACATCTCCTCTGTTGAAGAGGTAAAAAAGAAGGGGGAGACAGTGTAACAGCTTGTGAAGCTACAGCATGGAGAGGCTCTGTAATAAGATACATACATGGGATACAGTCTGCAAATGTTATGAGACTAAAGGACCTTAGATGATGTCACCCTGGTCACATGGCATTAATTGCTGATGTTGAGAAGACATGGGGAGGAGCTGTTGGATTCAGCCTGAGGAGACCACGCCCCCTCAACTCGCTGTAGATGTGGCTATATGCAAGGCAAGGTTATAAAGTTGATTTAATGGAGATGTTAGGGAGCCAGTTAGTAAATAGGGCTCTATGGGAACCTACCACTACCTGTATTTGTGAAGGATGTGGTTCCCTTTAAGTACACCCCCATTCACAAGGGTAATGGTTACTTCCCAATGGGAAATTATTGATACATTTCCAGGAGAATAAACTATAGTTAAAGATTTTATAGAATTGTTATTTCATAAAATATACTGAGGAGAGACAAGTCAGGGGAGACGTGGCACATGTGGGGTTAGGAGGACCTTAGGTAAGGGTTACAGGATCTGCACATGCCCTGAGCTCTGAATAGAAGGTATTTGTTTAGATCAGTATGAATAGGCTCTGTTATTTCTAAATGACAGTATTAATAAACCCTTCGGCGAGCCGGCGGCCACAAAGAGAGTCGGTTTTCAGTCTGTTTCAAACGTTGCACAGAATAAGCCACTCATTGTCTGCTTCTCCACATCCCTGCAAGTCCTGCCATACTGCTCACAGCCTGACGGCTTCCCATAGACTCCAGATACCCCTGCAGTGATGCCGGTGACGGGACCGATGCTCCTTTGCAGGGTGGCAAGTGCTCCAGCGAATTCCAAGAAAAAAAAAAAAACTGTCGCACTAGGACTGGAGATTATCTGCAAGCCATAACCTCGGATCAGCCTTGCAGCAGCGCTCGGTGCCACGATGGCCGACCGAGGGGTTAAACAACATCTTACAATCCAGCTGGTCCTCAGGTTATGCCAAAATTACTCCATGATAGGACAATTGGTCTTGTGAACGGACACGGAACCAGTGTTGATTTTATTTTCAGCAATTAATTACCATTGATCCATATGAATACAGTATATACAATTATACACATGAATATATACATATATAACCCCTATAGACCTTGGTGGTCCACGAAATGATCAGATGCTGAATGAGTGCACCGAGTGCTCCTCTGCAAACACATGACCTACAAGGGTAATCCTAATATAATGGATGTGTGCGCATATATATTACATCATTTATATATATTATACAGTTTGTATATATACACACAGAGCAAGGCAGGATCATACAAGACTCACACATTAAAGGATTTGTCTATATTGCAGCTCATCTCTATTGGAGGGAATGGGACCGAGCTGTGATACCACATTCAGCCTGTGGGCAGGTGTGGAGCTGTATAAATGTAAAACATATAAAACAATGTATCTTTCCATTCCACTTTATATCACATTCAGCCTGTGGGCAGTTATGGTGTCGTTTAAATATAAAATATATATTGTTTTATTTCACTCCACTTTATACCGCATTTTTGCACACAAATTAAACAGTATTTACATTCAAATTCCATAAATCAAGAACCCAGGACCTGCCTCCTGCACAAATATTACAGTGTAATGCACACTGATCCCCAAGCAGAAAAAGCGACAGTAGCAATAATAGTATCTACATTGTGGTAGCTTGGAAGGATAAAAAGCTGCAGTACCATTTTAGGCCACTTGGCTGTTGGTGGAGCAAAGATACTTCTGGCATGTCAAGTTTCGGACTCCCCCTGAGCTGATATTGAGGACCTATGCTAAGGATAAATCATCAATTTGAAAGTTTTTTTTAAAGGGGTTGAAAAACATGTCTGTTTCTTATGCAAAACAGCGCCACTCCCGATCATGGTGTGTGGCGGTATTGCAGCTGAGCTGCAAAGAATTGAATAGAGCTTAGTTAGAAGAAAGCAGCCGTGTTTTAATAGAGAAACAAAATATAAAAAGCAGCAGCACAGTCCAATTAAATTGAACAAGGGTGTCATCTACAGATGAGTGGACCAGATGTTTACTTTCGGGTTCGGCTGCATTTTGCCAAATTAGTAGCCGAATAGCCAAACTGGAAAAGTGATGCCCTTTGCCACTAGCCTTGGCTATGATTGGCCAAGGAGACACCCCCAAACCCAAATGTGGGGTCCACTCATCTCTAGTGCTATCCCTTCACTGAAGACTAGGTGATCTAGATCCACCAGATTTCTTCCAATATTTTGGATTTATAATCATATAAGAACCAACCCACCAAGATGAAGGCACAAAATAAAACCAAAACTACTAATAACAGACGCCGTCCGCACAAGGATGCAGATTATTTTGCACATTTTTCATCCATGCAGCATCGCCAGCAAATCTCCATCCCTACTCCCCCCAAAACACAAAAAATACATATCTTCTAGTTTATCAGATTCCAGATTAGAGGAATTTTTACATCATCCATATAGAGAACCCAGCAAATAAGCTCCATGAAATCATCCAAGATCACAAAGATGGAGAGATATTATCTATAATGCATAAACCAGATGCATAAACAAACAAGAAACGTTACATTGTATTTGTAAACGTGAAACATTGTATCCATAAACATCCTAGAATGTATATAGACACTGCTCATAGATGGACCATCATGTCTGGGGTCCTTCCTGGCAGAGATGTCTCCTCCATGGCCGGGTGACGTCTTTGTAATTAAAGTGTGACAGTAAGGGAAGTGGACATGTCTGGGATGGATGTCTCAGCGCAGGAGGTTGGGGGGCTGGAGGTCTGAGGAACCTCAATAGATGCAGAACAAGGTCTGGATGTGAATGGCACAGAGCGGATGAATAAAGCAGACTCGTGGTGGGAGGATTTCTCAGCCAGCTTTTCATTGCAGCAATGCAGAGACGCCATCTTCCCTGGATCTTAATCTTCCTTCAGTCAAATCCTTTTATCTGGTGCCTCTTTTATAACCAACCTTAAGGGAAGAGCCCACAGAGACACCCCCCCTCCAGGCGACTAATTATATATCCAGCTTCTTATAACCCAAAATCCCAAAATAAGTGCCCCCACCCTACAACGTATGCTAATAGCACCCAGTCTACTGAGCTAAAACAAGAGCATTGAGCGAGGCCGGGGGAGAGGGTATTACAAAGAAGAAGCCGTGTACTAAGTGCCAGCTCTTCAGACCATGGATAGGACTTGTCCTCTGTGAGCCGGCCACCAGCGGGCACAATACATTCACAGCTTTGATGTCTCAGACACCCAGACAGGGAATTTCTACAGAATCTAATTCTTCGTATCATAGCACCCTTACCTCACCAGGGGTACACAATATATAACAAAACTTGTGACTGACTGGCATAGACATGTGGCACAGCTGGCAGGAGAGGGGGGGCAACGTACCAGCCTATAAGATGCAGAACTTCCACAACTAATAAGCATGTAATAGCAGTAATAGGCAGAGAAGGACATGCTATAATTGCAATGGATTAAAGGAGTGAATCACTAGAGGATGATGTGAAAGGGAAAGAGACAAGTGTCATTTAAAGGGAAAAAAAATGCAGGGAGTGGGCGCTGGGGAAGTGGTACCAGCTTCGCAGAAGACCCCTGAAGGGAATGCAAGACATTTAAAGAGGGGGGGAGAAGAAGAAATAGACAGCGCCATGTAGAGCCCTAATAATGCACATTGTATATACTTAGTGAAGCATGCAGGAATTAAGGGGTTAATGAGAACACGACAAAGGTCATTCATTAAGGGGACCTGCTCTGATCACACAGGAGCACAGAGGGTTAACAGATCGGCAGCAGCTGGATCCCCGATGATGTAAACATGAGCCAACATGCAGAATCCCTGGATGATGATCATACAAAAGGAAAGGGAGGGGGCATCATAGGGTTAATGGTAAGGGGCGAAGGCTGGCATAGGAAGATGATGTAAACGAGGGACAACAGAAGGTCTGGAAGGGTCAATAGGGGGGTAGGAAAGACACAGGAGGGGATACAGGGGGCGCTGGAGTCCTAATCAGACAGGGTCCCCTTCTTTAAGTGGCTATTTGCCAGCAAGATTGGTGGGGCCAGGGTAAGACAAGCGTCATCTATGAAGGCAGGAAGGGAGGCAAAGAGGCGCAGATTAGCAGGTGGAAGCCCCCTCAAAGGGCTGCAAGGTATTCAGACAGATCATAAATGCAGGGGGCATGAAAGGGTCCATGGGAAGGAGCCAAGTGGTGGTCCTGGGGGGCTGCAACATCTCAAGGATCCCTATCCAGCAGAGCTCCACAGCTTCGGCAAGCAGCGGATCCCCAGGGTGACCACACAACAAAGGGAAGCAGCAAGGTGTGATCCGGCATTACATCACGATCGTGTCTCTCTAGCAATGAGGCTCTGCCCTCCCCCATCCCTTTACCTCTATGGCCAGCGCTCCGGCAGCGGCCAGCACGAGCAGCGTTATATGGGGCAGCATGGCTGCAGCCTTAGATCCGGTAGTCGGGCCTCCGGTATCGGGGTGTGATTTGCTCCGGGCTGGTGCTGTGGACTGATCGGCAGAACCTCGTACACGGGAGGCACACACACTCACATCTACGGGCTGCGTCAGCTGATCCTGCCCACCCGCGCCCGCGAGAGACCCCTGCCGGCCCGACTACGGAACTGCAGGTGCATCCACTACAATGCTCTATTAATGGGCAGTGGAGGGGGGAGCTGTGACTGCAACTTCTTGCTGCAATCTAATGCTACAGGCAGGATTAGGTGACACTTTTCTGTGACATTACCCTCTGTGTGCTCAGGGGAAAGCTGCACACATTGATGGAATACTGTTATAGACATGAGGTTAAAAAGCAGCAGTCTGAACACTGACATACAATGGCTAGAATATAGAATATATCGACTGCACAGGCTAATGGTGGAATTTTAAATGTTAACTGCAACTTAACATTTTCTCTTAAAGGGGTTTTCTGATACATAGATATATTGATAAAACATACATATAATATATGTTGGGTCCGGCAACCAGCATCCCTACCAGGTACATGAAGAGATTAATGTTTTCAGACAAGATCTCTGAGCCCAACACCATGGATAGTACAGTGGCTGTGATTGGTATTGCATCTGAACAGACCTGAAATGCAACCAGTGTACATAACCAATGAATGCAATGTCACAGCCTTTAATCTGGAATTCTGCCTTAGAGATCACACATTAGATGAGTGGGTGGTAAGTTCTCTTCCCCCAACAGAAACTTGGCAGTAGAGAAGAATTTACATATCACACGTCTACTGCAGGTGACAACCACGTGCCATGGAAGCCATCTCACCCTATGCAAGACTATGCGACACACATTATAGGCTGTGCACATCTCTAAAATGTGCCCATATTGGCAGTGGGCACTTAGTCTATGGCATTAAACAGCACAATAGGAACATTGAGAATGACACCTGGGGTAAATGGGAGAACTTGAGTCCCAGAGTTTAAAGTGACAGTATAGTGGATAGGACCCAACTCCAAACCACAAGGAAATCTCACTAGAAAGTTGCAACACAATGGAATGTCAGCAACATGTGGTCTTCAAGGGTTTCAACAACATACTATCCATCCACATGACCATCAAAAGCATCGACAAAATCCCACCTATACATCCACATGACCATCAAAACCATTGACAACATCCTATCTGTACATCCACAAGACCATCAAAATCATTGACAACATGCCATCCACAAGGCCATCAAAACTATTGACAACATCCTATCCATCCATCCACGAGAACATTATAACCATCTACAACATCCTATCCATGCATGCACATGACCATCAAAACCATCTACAACATCCAATCCATCCACAAGCCCATCAAAACCATCTACAACATCCAATCCATCCACAAGGCCATCAAAACCATCTACAACATCCTATCCATGCATCCACATGACCATCAAAACCATCTACAACATCCAATCCATCCACAAGGCCATCAAAACCATCTACAACATCCAATCCATACAGAAGTCATGTGCTGTACATGTGATCCCCAATAAGTAAACCTATGCTGGACCTAAAATTATTTGGGCTTTTGCACATGGTGATGTGCTTCAGGTAAATACCAGCTGAATAGGGTGAAGAATTCCTATCTCCTCATCCAGTACTGATGATCACTGAATAGCAGCCAACAATCTTCGGGAACTCACTTGTTGTCCTTTGTAAGATGGCCCTGAGGCCAAGATTTTAAAGTCTTCTCGTTAACATTCTTGAAGTGACAGAAACACCAGTTGACCTGTGATGGCATCAGACTGAAATCTTCGGTTTCTGAGACGAAGTTTTGCATTTGCATATTTTCTCCTTTTTCAGCTTTGTTTTTTTAGTGATTTCCTTCTGCTTATTGAGATTTGAAGGAGACCTTTCACCAGCTTCATCAACTCCAACTGTTTGGATCCTATAAAAGGCTGTATTCCGCGCAGATTTTGGTGCAGAAAATCTACAGCGCAATGCAGTAGCATTAAAGTCAATGGGGCACATTTACTTCAGGAGTTCAGGAAAGTGCATTGTCCAATGCTAATGCACAGCTGCCGCGATTCACAAAGATCGTGCGCCCGATATCCGGCATGTGTCACTTCCCCACTGAGGTCCGCCGGAGGTCACCTTCTTCTTCCCGGTGCATGTAAGTGCATTGTCTTGTGACACAATTTGAAAGTTAAATCCTGGGCTCAGTCCTAATCAGTCGGATCGTCCGACGGCACGGCCCCTGATTTCTGCCGCATGAAAGCCAGTGCAATTGCGGCACAATCCGATCGCGTGCGACACAATCCCACTGCAGACACCTGATAAATACCTGTCAAAGCTGCGCAAATACTTGCTAAGTGTGGAAAATAAAATAATGATTGTGTTATTTATCTTGCGCGTGTTTTGCATTTTTTTTACATTGAAGTTTATGGGAGAGTGAAAATCTGCAACAAATCTAAATCGTTGGGCGGATTTGATGCATATTTTTGCTTGAAATGATGTCAGAGCAGATGAACCTGAACAGGTAAAAAAAAAACTGCATTAAAGAACGAAACAACAATTCTGCATGAAATCTGCATAAAACCCATGCGTATTGGTGCAGATTTTTATGCAAATTTTCCACATGACAATCCGCAATGTGTGCAGATAGTCTTCGCTTTCTCTGAGAATAAAGTAACATTAAAATGAATTTGGTTTCAAAAAAAGTTTTGTGCCCCGCACAGATTTTTGAATTAATTTTCTTTACATTGGAGTCTATGGGAGAGCGGAAATCTTCCTCAAATCTGCATCAACGTGCCGTTTTCATGCAGAATTCCCTCAGCCTAATGGGATAGGAAGAAAACGCACAGGAAAAATCTGCATAAAATACACACAAAGCACGAAACACTAAAAAGACAGAACCGTGTGACATCCGTGTATTGGATGCACATTTTCCGCATCACAATCCACAACGTGTGCAGATAGCCAAAGGCATTGCTGATACTGATGGAAGTGTAGGTGGAATTTGCTCTCTAGCCCCACTGTTTCCAATAACTAAATGTCATTGTTCTCGGATCTCTACTGTAAGATGGGTGGAGCCATTTATCTGCACCAAACCAGAGCCGACCACATAACAGTAGGGCCTCATTAGCATATTGGATTCTGGAAGTATGTTGAAACAATGTCATGAAGTTGGGATGGAAGAAGGTGGTGGAGAAGGTGGTGGAAGGTCCTCTTTATACATGTTAGATCGCTGTCTAAAAAACTCATTCATCTATCATACCGAAAGCCAAGTGTGAGAGTGAAGATGACCATTTTCAAGCTTCTCTTGTGGCAGCACCTATACATTATATGGTGACTAGTCCCTCCAGGAATATGGTCTACGTCCACATATAGGGGCACATTTACTTACCCGGTCCCTCGAAGTGCCCAAAAGTGCATTGTCTGACGATCATGCACTGTGCCGCGCTTCACAAAGATCCTGCGCCCGATATCCTGCATGTGTCGCTTCCCCGCTCAGGTCCGCCGGAGTTCACCTTCTTCTTCCTGGTGCATGTAAGTGCATTGGTTGCGACACAATTTGAATGTTAAATCCCAAATCAGTCGGATCGTCCAACAGCCGCCCCCCCCATTTCTGTCGCACGGAAGCCACAATCTAATCGCACTCGACACAATCCCCTGCTAAATACCTGTCAAAGCGGCGAAAATCCCGATGTCGGGAAGTCAGACGGAAATGCGATCCGAGGACCCTTAGTAAAATAAGCCCCATAATGTATCTAAAGTACAGTCAGAACTTCTTATTTGTGGCCTCATGGAATTTTCCAAAATTCCTGTAAAACGCCTTTAACAGTAAATTCAGCCCCTTTCATACAACCTAAAATGATAATTGTTTTACCAGTTCAATATATACATATATAGGGTACACACACGTCTCAATGATAATGATCTCGAATAACAATCCCTACTGTCCTGTCACACACAGAAAAAAGACAAAAATCCATTAAAGGCAAAAATAAATTAACACGAATAACTACATTACAGTACAACAATAATCAAAAAAATTATTCTGGCACATACACCATATTAGAGGATTACAAGTAAGGAGGTCTGTTACTCCCCTGAGAGACATGTACCCCGCTGTCATCTGTATGGGTATAGTATAGTCTCGGTATAACACAATAAGGAGTCTACAGAAGAGCCATCCACATTTGGTTTACGACTTGTGGGGGCTGTGCAGGTGGTGGCCTCCCTGGAGAGGACAATGCTGGAAATGTCATCTGCTGACTACAACAAAATCCACAAATCTGAGCACCTGAACAAACATTGTCCTGTACTTGTGTGCCACCCGCATGCGCGGAGCCTGGTCCCAGTGCCCAGCTGTAGGGAACATCCTGACGTCATGTGTACACAAACTGCTCATGAAAGGGGACATTGTCCTCACACTGAGGTGTAACGTGGAGCTCCTGAGGCCTTAGCTACTATGTGTAACTGGTGTCTTATTGTGTAGCAGAGGGACATTAGTTCCCCCTCAAGGTGCCATAACTATACCCCACTTGTCACAGACAGTCAACTCTTTCATTGCTGTCATTGCACTGTAATCCCCGCTGATGGAGGAAAAAAAAGAGTCAAAAATAGCAATTTCCATGCAGCTGGTCTGACGCCCAACCTATACGTAGCAGAATGACATCCAGCAGTACGAGCCATTTATACGCTGGCAGTGAGATCTCTTTGATCCCATCCACTCGTAATGCACATCACCTCTGGTTATCTGTTTTGATTACCCACAGATTTACCCATAATGCAACACATTCAATTGCTTGGTTTCCTAGAGATCAGGGAAGCTCAAAACTAATTTACTCAAAATGTCAACACAGGTTAAATCAATGGCAAAGCAGAGAGCGATAGACTCCGTACTAATCCATCCACAGCAGAGCTATGTATAAAGGGCCCCCAGACAGAACATTGGGCCCCATAACTAATAACACCTTGGCTCCTTGACTTTTTATCCCTTAAGGGACAACTTATGCAATGACTTTGTTGTCAGGGGCCATATGTTTGTCAGAGGGAGCCCCTCCCTTTAAATGACCTCTTAGATACCATGGTTGCAATAGAACTCAGCATCACAGAGCTGGAATGTCCATGACTGGGGTTATCTATGATCACCAACCTTGTAGGTAGATGTCTGCCTCCATGAAAGAAAATTCTCACATTTCAATCACCTAGTGATGTTTACACCATACAGATAATTTTCCACCCCTTCCTTTACAATAAGTACTTACTTTTGTAATAAGTTTTATTGACTTTTTTTATTAGCTCCAATTACTAGGCAGGTCAGTGGGCAGACACATTGGGGCACATTTACTATGGGTTCGCACACCGCATTTCCATCAGGTTTCCTGACTATTTCCGATTTGCGGCGCATTTAACAGGGGTTTTTGGCGCACGCGATCGGATTTTGGCATAATCGCGCCGACTTTCATGTGACACAAATCGGGGGCATGGCCGTCAGACAACCCGACTGATTTGGACTAAGCGCGGGATTTAAAATTCAAATTGTGTCGCAAGGCATGCACTCTCATACACTGGGAAGAAGAAGGTGAACTCCGGCGGACCTCATCGGGGAAGCGACACATGCAGGATCTCGGGCGCACGATCTTAGTGAATAGCACCGGACTTCATCCTCGTCGGACAAAGCACCTCGGGGATCGTGACAGGACTGGGTAAGTAAATGTGCCCCACTATGATCCTTCTAGTGCTGTGGGATGCTGTGTGCTGACAATATGCTAAGATTATCATTTTATATACACTTCTGAACATTCTACTAGTATCTGATGCATAGAAAGAGAAATGAGACAGATCAGAGATGAGAGATGTTGAGATCCATGAGATACACATTACACATTTAAATCTTTGAGAAACGAAAGTCTTGTTGAAACCATTCAGTGAACACAATCTACAATCTACTTGCGTCTGAATTCTGAATAGTCTTGTGCCAGAGTCTTGTTAAGGCTTTTAGACCATTTTTTTACTCTCTTTTTTCCAACAAATACAATAAAGTGGTCGTGGCCTGTGGCAAAAAGTCTGTGCACCAAAAAGTTTTGCCCATGGCAAAATCTGGCACAGACTGACTGATAGCAAAGTATAACTTGACAATCTGTACCAACATCACACGGTGATAAATCTGCAACAGAAGTGTAACTCTGCACCAGTCTGTGAGACACATTGGGGCTCATTTACTAAGGGTCCGAACGCTGCACTTTCGTTGTGCCCCGGGATTTTGGCGCACGCGATCGGATTTTGGCGCATCGGCGCCGGCTTGCATGCAACAGAAATTTGGAGGCGTGGCCGTTGGACAACCCGACGGATTCGGACAAATCACGGAATTTAAAAATGGTTTTCTATCGCGAGATCAATAACTGGGAAGAAGCAGGTGAACTCCGGCGGACCTCGGCGCAGCAGCGACACATGCAGGAACTCGGATGCACGATCTTAGTGAATCGCCGGACCCAAATCCACGTCGGACAATGCACCGCGGGATTGCGACGGGACCAGGTAAGTAAATCTGCCCCATTAGGTTGAAGAGTTGTGGGACCTTCTAAAGGCAGGAATTTGACTGAACAGTATAGTCAGAGGGCTGTGAGACAGTTGTGGACAGGAAACCTTCTAAAAATTGGGAAACAAGCAAGCGTGCTGTACTGGGGACCTAGAGAATGAGAGCTGGAGTAGACTGACAACGGAAGTAATAAAGCCATCCAAGAGAAACAGGTCATTGAAATAATTTGTCTCTCACCTGTACATGTCTTAAGACATTAAACTGAACACTTCCTAATGTTGTGTCAACCTTTTGTGCCCAGATGATGGACCATTGCAATATCTCCACCCTTACACTCTTGATCTACTGGTATGGCCTGGTCTTGACATCTTGTACTCACTTGTACACTGCCATAACTGGTGTGGTTGTAATCATTCCCTCTTCTCCACCCATCACCAAATCTCCCCCAATCCCATAGGGAGCAATAGACAACTGATGAGAAACCATGAGGAGAAGCTGTGGAGCTCCTATAACGTAACACCACTCCATCCCCTGGCCTTCTAATTGAATCCATGAGAAGCATCATACAGTCTCATGATGGTGTTGTATCCTGGGGAACATCTACATATCTCCGAGTATAGTTACCAGTTTGGTAAGTCAAAAAAATCCTGCCACCATAGGTATTGTCCAAAATAGTGGGACTCCTTAATGAGTCCAACGTCGTTGTTGCAAATTCATAAGATCTGGGAGTTGCAGTCAAAATCCATTCCCGAAAAACTAGATAGTGGATTTTGTCCTGGTACTTGTCCTAAATTTTGCAACAAATGTTTCAGTCATGTGAACAGTCCCCATAATCATGAAAAAGGGGATACCTACCAAAGCAAAACTCCAGCTCCTGCACCCACCAGACTCATAGTCATTGCATATGTGATGTTGGAATGTCATGTCCTGTTCATGTATTTTCAGGTAGTTAGTTATATAGGAGCACATATTCATCTTTATTGCTGTGCTCAACTATTTTTTGCCACTCCTAAAGTATTTGAGAAGAGCGCCAGGACCCACACTTGACCGGCCGCTCCATTCATTAGTGGGAACAGGACCCGTTGTCATCTTCATTGAAGGTCCTATCAGTTGGATTCTCTTTAATTGGATTGTTATTCCCTCCTGTGGATAGGGAACAACCATAAAACTCGGGACACCCCTTTAACTCATTACTATGTACCAAAACCATTACAAATCAATATATTTGATTACTTGACCTGGTGGTGACCTGCAGTGACTTGTTAGTTAGGGTCACAGACTCCTCCCCATGTAATATCTTCTATGACATTGAAATTAGGAGAATGGAGCATGGTTACGGCTCATAGAAAAGGGTCATTAGTTTTTTGCGTTGTATACGTCAGACACCTTTTAAACTTCCCTATCTCCCAAAAAGACACAGGTCTGTGACACTACTAATGAAGAGACAGGTGTTCCGAAATTACAGGGGAAGCATTTTATACAGTTACAAATGAAATCATCTATCATCTAATTAACTCTTATTATCCTGCAGAGCGATGAAATGCGAAAAAGCAGAACCCAGATGGAGCAAAATACCGAGAAGCCGAACTAACAGTCCATGATACCACAATATGATGGAAAGGAAAGTAAGGAGATGTGTACCTGTCCCAGGTACTAAGCCTAAATCCACCACATGAACCGCTTAACGCAAATGTATTTACAGGTGCATCGATCTGATGTGATCCCTGTATAGAGAGAGCTCATGGACTCAGTCCTCTCCATGCCTCCATGTCTGATGTACTATAATACAGCCGCGATAGGTGGTGGCACCGAACCAACCATGGAATTTAGAAGACACAGTATCTTGACTCAGATACTGGCCCTTCGTGATGCCTTTGGGTGCCTCTGATTGGTTGCTATGAAAGATGGGAGCCTCTCAGAGGGAGGGGAGGGCAGCGACTGGGTTAGGGGTGGCCACGGCCACAAGGTTGTGTTGGGTCCACCCGGCACCGTCGAGTTATCACCATGTGTTGATGCTCTCCAAAAAGGATGGTAAGGCGAGGTGCACCCCAATGGGAAATAAGTCCAGACAGTCAGGGTCCACAGTGAACAGTTTCCTTCTTTACTGAAGAATTTCAAGTGGAGAGCAACACAAGCAAAGCATAGGGCTGACTTCATATATCTCCTCCCTTGCAGAAAAAGTAGTCTATGAAAGGTCTGGGCTAGCTGTCTCTTTCTTTCTCAAAAGCAAGGTACCCTGGATACAAGCTAGGAGGCCAGGGTCTATGGCAGAGTTTCCCTGTGTCAGCTATTTCCTCTGGTTGTTCAGGTAGACTGCCAGTCTTCTCCTCCAAGCTCTGTTCTCTAACTGCAAAACACTAAGGACTGAGATCGTTCCCCTCATATACCTTCTACAAGGGGAGGAATGCTTACATTTTAGCACAAAAACAATGACAAGGATTTCTCCCAAATACTTACATTGAGTCCCCATAATATTCTATGGCAGCAAGTTTCTAAATTGTAAACAACTTTCCAGACAGCACCTGTCACTCTAAAGGTCAGTCTGTCTCCTTTTTGGTAAGCAAGTCTGTTTTTCTTCTGCAAAACTATCGCTACTCTAGCTGTAATATAACTAGTTAGTCTTAGAGTTGGAGATACACAGTCAGAAATGTCTCTCACTAAAGATTAATGCAAGTTAACCGTTGATGCAAAATAAAGTAAGAGTTCATATAGGGGACATATGTCCACAAATGGCGAAATTTCAATGCTCTTACAGGGCGCTACAGGAGAAGTGCTGAGGAAGCAGGGGAGAGGGAGACAGTTTAACAGCCTGTGAAGCCACAGCACATAAGGGTTCTGGTAACGACCCACTGATCCCTCATTAGGATTAGCATTTAGAAGTTGATTTTAGAAGGAAGGAGGCCATGGATAACAAATATAAGAAGATTACCCTAGTCACTGTGCCTGGATCTATGAGTAATGTCCCTGGTTTATCAGGATGGATATTGATGGTAGATTTCCTTTAACTTTAGCTCAAGCAAAATGACTACCCCAAAGTTGGGGTTTTTTTTGCATATTTTTCAGTATCTTTTCAATGTGTGAATAATGAATGAATAAAAATAAGTTTTTTATGTTATTCATATTTTTTAAGAGTTCTGTTTTTATGCATTTTATGTCATTTGATGTCACTATTTAAAATTGAAAATAATTTACATTGAAATTAAAGTTCCTCGACTACTAAGAACAAATCTCTTTGTCATCACAGTCAGGTTTATAATCTATTATCAAATCTTTCCTACACAGTAGATCATATCACATGTTATCTCTTCCCCCTCCCTGCAGAGTGACCTATGAGCAAAGAGGTCACAGAGCATGCCCACAACACTTCCATCGAAGTCAGTTGGTTATCTCTACACTGTTGCTACCCATGTGACTGCTGTAAAGCAAATCTCTAAATGCTGTCCACAGCAGCTCCAGCGACATCCTGCCCCTCCTTAATCGTGTATATAATATAAAATAGAATAGAAATAAATCTACAGACAGAGAAAAGGATTAGAAAATGAGGCGATACATTTCCTTTTAATTAGTAAATCTTTGTAACGTTCATGTTATCGTGCGGCCTGAACACTGAGCCGCGGCGTAAATCCCTCTATAGCGCAATGTAATAATCATCACATAAAATCAAATAATAAAATCAGATATTTCGGTGGATTACGCTTCTTTTATTCTTTTCTACTGTATTTTAAAAGGAGGCAAACAATCATCTCTAAAAGCTTCTGTCATTATTCCTCATTTCTATAAACCCCCCGGTTTATTTTTATCTCCGTACAATTTCTGGGCAGCGAGGTCGTCGCTTTCATTTTCCAGCCGGTTTTAGAATAATGAGAGCTAATTATTTTGTGTCACTATGGGCAACGCTATTTTTATTTGTCCTGTGTTTTATAAGATCAGCGTGCACAGCTCCGCATCACAGGCCCCTGTCAGTCAGCGCCAGTCAATATCCATGTCCTGAGACATTGGGGCAGATTTACTTACCCGGCCCATTCGCGATCTCTGCGGTGGATTCGGGTCTTCCGGCGATTCACTAAGGTAGTTCCTCCGGCGTCCACCAGATGTCGCTGCTGCGCTGAAGTTCCCCAAGGTCCGCCGGAATGCAAGAGCCTATACCTGGTGAAGGTAAGCGCGAGTCCGCCAAACACATTTGAAAAAAAAAATCCGGTGGTTTTTCCAAATCCGTTGGGTTTTTGTTCGGCCAGGCCCCCCCCCCTTCGATTTCCGTCGCGTGCATGCCTGCGCCGATGCGCCAAAATCCGATCACGCGCCAAAATCCCGGGGCAATACAGGGAAAATTGGAAATATTCGGGTAACACGTCGGGAAAACGTGAATCGGGCCCTTGGTAAATGACCCCTTCTGCATTGTAAGGGGAGTTTTGCTTCCATTAATAGTGTCAGGAATTTTTTACAATTTTTTTAACAACAAATTTAATGGAAATCTACCATTTGCTTTAATGTATTGTGAACCAAAAATATCTTGAAAATGCTGTAGCTGCACTGATGCAGAAACATATCTTGTTTAATCTATGAATTGAGTGGTTTGGGTGAAAAACCAATTGTAAAATTGTAAAATTATGATAATGAAGCTCTGTCGCTCCTGTGCTGGCTCAGCACTTCTCCTCTTACATTAGTTATGCACTGCTCCAGAGAATGATGTAATCACTGTGTTGTGCCTGACAGGCAGAAGTAATCAATTGTTGCACCATCACCCAGCTGCTGTGTATGAGTCATCCAGCTCAGGTTGATTAGTCCTGTCTGGACAGTTTAGGAAGCTTCATGTGTAATGTGTTTAGGTAGGCACTAATCTTTCCCAATATCATGAATTTTTTATAATTGTTTTTTGGCAAATGCACTCAGCACAGGGATTAAACAAGATATGCTTCTGCATCAGTGTCAGTACAGCATTCTCAAGGTTTGTTTGGCTCACAATGCATGAAAACAAATGGTAGTTTGCTTTAAAGGATTTTCTATCAGATTTACTGATGGTAGATTGTCCATTGTTACGTGCTGTTTTTTTTAGGAAAGTGCTTTCCCCATTTTCCTGATGAAATGCAATGTTCGGAAACTGCTTAAAAACACTTCATAAGAATATGGAAATGAGTCAGAGGCACTCTGGCTATGTCACCACAGCGCCTGTTGCCTTGTGGTTAGATATGCACGCCCCCGATATCTTCATGATAGCCTGGTCCTGCACTGCATTTCATCAGGAAAACAGGGGGCAGTGACTTTCCTAAAACACCAGCACATAACTTTGGACAATCTACCATCAGTAAATCTGATGGTAGATGTCCCTTAAAGGGGTTTTCCCATCAAACTAGTAAGGATAGGGCCTAACTTTCTGATTGGTGGGGGTTTCAGTGAAGATACCTGGCGTAGAATAACTGCTGCGCACCCGTCTGCCACGATACATCAAGAAGTGGAAGTCGCTGCGAAGCTGGGACAATCCCTTGTGCGCCGGCGTATGATAAAAATGGGTGTCTGATCGCTCTTACACTACTACTGGTGTTTGCTGCATAATACCTTAGGAAGTCCCATAGAAGTCAGCAGAGCTCTGTCCTGTACTCCATTAACTTCTATGGGACTTCTGGTCAAGTAACACAATGAAGTCCCAATGGGGAACTTATGATCCACCATTCTGCCCATTGCGGGTGGTCCAGGAAGTACAGGAAGTACTTGGAATACAGGAAGTTAGAAACAGAAGCAGGCTACATACACACAACTTTTAGGGGACGTATATACGACCGCCATATATACATCTCCCATAGGCCAGCAATGGGCACGCGGAGCGGTATGGAGCGGTACGGTGCAGGACACACGTGGCACCATACCGTTCCGTACCCGGGGAAAAGATATGACATGTCCTATGCGCCATGCACCATGTATCTCAATGGAGAGGGACAGGGGAGAGCAGTAGTCACCCCCTCCTCCTCTCCCGTGTGCTGACGTGTGCCCGCCGTGCTACGGTACGGCGGTCACACATTCGTGTGAATTTAACTTGACAAAAATTGAAAAGGGCTTGGTCCTAAAACGGTTAAGAGTAGAGATGTTGAATCTATTTATTGGCTCGTAAAAGCAGTACAAATCTGACTGTTTTCAGGTAGCAAATCGCAAATGAATCTTTAGTTGAAGGGCGATAAATGGCGGAAGGGAAAATGAAAAAATTTGTAAACAATATTAACAAAATGAGAAATGAGATGATTCGAGCAGCACTATTTTGTTCGCACCGTTCCGCGCGTATCTTCCGACAAGTAAGCAGATGTGCCGAACATCTGTAATCTATTCTTCACTGTGTTCTTCACTGTCTTTTTCACTTAAATGATCCTGTGTTCACTGTGTTCACTGTTTTTATTCTATTCTTCATTGTTCTTCACTGTGTTTTTTTAATTAAATGCTCGATCTCGAGCAGGGGAAATACTCGTCCGAGCAACGAGCCGTCTCGAGTACCTTAATGCTCGAACGAGCATCAAGCTCGGACGAGCATGTTCGCTCATCTCTAATTATATGTTTATTTTTTTACTTATATCAATCAGATTTTTTTCAAAAATACCAAAAATTTTTAGTCATTTAGTTTATGATTTGATATCATATTTCAATGACTTGTTCCCCTTAAGATCAATAATTGATTTGGTCCTTTTTAAGGTTAAATGTACTTTTATTGTGTTCCGCACGGCACAAATGTACAAACTCCATAATTTCCTCCCTGTAATTTTTAGATCGATACAGACTAATTCCTAGTACACAATGTGCAGCAGTCTAATACCAGACCAATAAGTGACATTCAGAGCACAATGGAGAAGCTCTCGTCTGTGTGTGGCTTCTGCAGTCATGGCAATGGTTGGCAGATTGCTCTTTTCTGCTGGAGGGAAGCGGGCTCACAGCAATGTACAATAACTCAAGGTTAAATGGTTTTCACTTTTTTCAAACCTTTTTTTGCTGTTGTCATATTTTCTTTAACATCTGGTACAAAGAGGCTGATGCCAAGGTACAAAATACAAAGAAACACTACCACGCGTTGCCAGGAGGTTACATATTCGGCAAACACTAGAAGACTAAACTAGAAGATGTCGCTGTATCAGCACTGACCGGCCAAGGAAGATAACGGGTAACAAGACTTCCCCCCCCATTTATAATGATGGTGTCTTTCCTGTAATTCTTTTCACATTTGATCTGTGTCTTTAAAGGGTTTTGCAGGAATTTGGATAATTCTAGGGGTCATACAACTCATTTTGGCCAATCTGTGGTCTTCTTAGACCATGGGATGTCACCTCCTCCAAGTGATGTCCTATTTTCAAAGGAGACCATAGATTTGCCTAAGGGGGTCACGTGGCCTCTGGCAGAGCAGCCAAAGACAGGAAGTAACATTCCAATACAGGAAGCGGGAGCCTAACCTGGGTAAGTACATTGCCCCAAACTCCCGACAGGTTTTCCAGAATTCCTGGAAAACCTTTTTAAGCCATTACCCTCTGCTGGACATATGTCACAAGTTTGATGCACATAGTTATATTTATTCCAATGAAGGATGATGAAATCTGTGACAGAGCCTCCATCCCCCAGAGGTGGATTGGCCATTGATGCTACAGGGATAAATCAATGTCATGTCAGGCATGTCATTGGTCAATGGGGGTAGTCAATAGACAATTGGTGATAAAATGTGCCACAATCAGTGTTGGACTGGTCCACCATAATACAAAATGAACCTCTAGTGGACTCAAGCTCTAACCTATTACTACACTCCAAAGGTCAAGCAGAAGACAACTCATGGTGGATGTTACTAGGGCTAATGGACTGTGTGCCCCAAAATAACTTTATCAGGTAGAGCATAAAAAAGACACCAGAAAGTAGCAACACCAGGCTCCTCACACAACCCAGACTACATCATATTTCCAGGACCATGGTAGACTTGGCTAAGACCAAATAAAACTTGTTGATCCATTGGATCTCAATCCAAGTTTTACATGATGTGAGACCTCTGTCTATCGTGAATATGCTTCCTACTCCTCGGCCCGTAATAAATATGTACCAGCGACATTGAGCACTGTTCATGAGTATATCTGTACAGTCAATGAGCTTAGTTGCACCAGCTTCCAATTGTACCCTACCCACTTGTGTTCACCCTGACTGCCATTTTGAATCCAACTCCACAATAAGTCCACTTTAAATTCCTAATCCGTCATCATTCCAAACCAATATATTTTGCATGCAATGAAGTTGCTTCTACTGGATACACGGAGCTTGGATGTCCTCTTTTTGAAAATTACACCTTCTGGTGATTATTTTAACAATGTATTTATAAACGTAAGGTTTAGATACTGTTAGAATTATACATTATATCAATAGTATCTTCTTGTAGTAGACATCTAAAGAGCTTTTTGCTTGTCATTTCCTCTAAGATTTTTAGCAGGCTTGAAAGCTTCTCTTGGAGACTTACGGTATATGTAATGTTCTAGGACATTAAAGCTGGAGACTGATCTGTTACACATCTGTTATATCAGCAGAGTAAAGCGTCCTCACATTATTGCCTTCTCTTCCACAAACTAAACATTGAGCCATGGGTAAAAGTACCAAGGAAGCAGAGCTAAACCTTTATCTCCACTAGTGGCTGGATGTCATGTGAATGAATATACAGTATGATCTATAATGTGGATGTGAAAACCTTACCTTACAGGCAACGGGTTGCAACTACTGTTTCCTGTTACCTTTTTGACTTAAGGGTCTTCCCAAGGACAATCTATGTGACCATTTTGTTTTTCACCCTTAAACATGGATCCAGTCATTGCTAAGATGACTTTGCCAACTTCTGTAAAAGTCCTAGTATAGGTGACAGGTGTCCCTGGTGGGTTAGAAGATATTGATGTTTCAAGGTCAAGTGAAGCTGCAGTTGTCAGACTGAAACACATAGAAATAAAAGTAAAAAGAAGGCAATAGTGGATCAGACTATGAACTTATGACGCTCAGTAAAATTCTTGTTTGGGAAGGCACCTTGTAAAACCAAGGATCAACTGGGATTGATTGGGGGCACTATTACTGGGGATGCACTGGACCTGGGGGAGATGGACCTGTTGACATGTTACCTTCTTTGTTGGACAAGGACCACAAGTTTTATACTTCATCTGCCACTGAAAGCCAGGAGAAGTGTTATAAATTGTCACGGTTGCTCCTGTGACCCAGGTCTCGGGTTGCAGGTATACACGTGCCCCTCTTCGTTGCTGTATCCCAGCCCGGGCTCACTTACTTTTCCACGCTCCCGATCCCGTCCCAGCTTCCCAGTGTGTGAGTCCCCATTCCCTAGGGCGCACGCTCCAGCACTCACAAATTTAAAGGACCAGCATGCCGCTGATTGACGCTGGCCACTTCCCGGGATTCCTTAAAAGCCGGCTTCTCCCAGCATTCCCTGATGCCTCAGAGAAAGCTTCCTGTAAGTTATTACCTTGTATTGACCTCCCGTTGTGACCCCAGACCTCTTCCTGATTCTGCTCCTTCGCTGCCAGCCCTGACCTACTGCCTGTCCCTGACCACAAGATTGCCTGCCGACTTTATACCTCAACCTTGGCTGCCACCGTAGACAAGTTGTACCTGGGGAACAACCTGGTGGCACTGCTTTGTGGCGGGCTCTGGTGAAAACTGAGTGCCACTTAGACTCCGATCCCAGGTGGCGGCTTTTGTCATCGTCCACGGTGGTCCAGAGGTTTCACTATCCCAGAAGCCTGACATAAATGTGGGACTGAAAGTCCAAATTTTGGTTGCTAGTAGTCAACAAATTGCTTGCAGTTTTTTAGACTGTCAATAACTGAATGGTATAATGAGAATTAGTGGTCCCTGTACTTGGACATGTCATTGCATTGTCTTGGAGTGGCCTGGATAGGTTTTTTCCTGAATTCCAATAAAACCCTTTAAATTACTAGACTCAGACTGGACTTGTCATTTAATGGTATGTATTACATTCTACCAATTAAATCTAAATCGAGAGTAATTTTGGTGGCCGCTCATGTTAGACCACAATTGTACAATCAATGAAGTGACCATATTAATTAATAATGAGATTTAACTAATTGACCATAGATATAATTGATTGTAGTGAGTAATAATGAACCTATATTTCACTATTTATTAACCTTCATCTCCACCAAATGTCCCCATACATTTAACGTTATACCACAAAGAAAATTTAAGAAGAATCAGCCAGTTTACAATGAAATTTCTTAGCAATTTCTAAACTCCCTAACAAGTTTTTTTTGAGGACATCAAGATCTTCAAAAGTATTGGAGGCATCTATGCTTCAACTAATTTTAAAATTTCAACTTCTGAATATGGAAAATGCAAAGAATGAATGTAGGACTAGACGTTTATTTTCCTTTTCCCATCCTAGAGACCATGTTTGCATTTTACTTTCCCAGAGTTCTCTGTGGAGCATAAGTGGCCTTTAAAGCTTTATATACTTGCAAAGATTCATTCTCCCTTCCAAGTTGTCCATGTGCATTTACTGCCATAATAATAATTCCTGAATGTTTATCAAGTGATTCAGCATTCCTGCTATTTACTTCTGTACTGTGTGCAGACTCTCTGTGATTCTCTCTTTAGATGTTTAAGCACTGATGAATAGGAGGAGCTGAAGTAGGAGAGTTATGACGAGGGTCGTAACTACAAGGGTAGCATCCAAAGCAGCTGCTATGGGGCCCCCCAGTCTTAGGAGGCCCCGGCATCCAACCTGATACCCTAAAGAATGGGAATATGCAGCATTATATACATTATACTGCTATGTATATAACAGTGAAATCTTCTACACTACACAGCTGAGTTGAGGAACTCAGATAAGAAACGCTGGCGGAGGAGACAGTAGGACTAGGAATCTCTCATCTTTAACTTCCTGCTGTCTACTCCCCCCATGTGTTTTGCAGTTACTGTGACAGATATGTTTCTTCAGCCCCCAATGGATAAGAAGATTGCCTGAAGAAGGGAGGCCCCATTCAGAACTCTGCTAGTTACGCCCCTGGTTATGACTCATCTTGCTTACCCTCTATCTGTGTGTCTGTAAGTGAGACAGAAGGTATGAGAGAGACACAGTGGGTGACGCCATGAGGACAGGCTAGAGCAGAGAGAAAGGAAGTTGTGTCTATATGCAGAGGGCAGTGTGGGAAGAACAGGGAAAGGCGGAAGCTCTCAAAGGAGGCAAAGACACAGGTACATATACATGGAGAGACATGTCTAATAGAAGAGATTTATTGAAAAGAGGCCAATACGTATAAGAGTAGGCAGGTGCCATAAACCGATGTGGGTAACAGTGGCTTGTATGCCACAATGGAATATCGCCACTTTAAGGATCACTTAAGGAGTAGTAACCTACTAAGACACATAATATACCTATTGAGTGATGTGTATTCTCAAGATTGTAAGAGATTCATTCTCCTTCTTGACCAACTCATGAGTGAGAAAGAAGCTAATGCTATATTAACCTATCTGAGCCTTCAACATAGACACACAGACAAGAGAAATCTGCCTACATGCCATAAAGTGTCAACCCCCTGATAGAAGTTCAATGGACTGGATTATGGTCAATGGGGTTGTTTGAGAACCATTGGTGTAGCTAATTTTTCTTTAATTTTTTTTTTTTACAGTTTTGCTCCTATAATGGAGCAGGACAATGGAAGCCCCAGTTCTTGTGTGTTCCGGGTCTAAGCCAAATAATACCCAAATAATACACATTGAACCATAGACTTTCAAGGGTTCGGCACCAAACTGATCAGATGTTTGCAGCTTCCACTGTACAGACTTATGATGTCCCCTCCATCAGTCACATAGGTCATGGTTTACTCCTAACCTGGAATCATGTAATTTTATGCTCAAGAAACATAGACAGATGTGTTTATTCTATATTTTTTGTATTGTATTATGTGGCGATAGTGACATGATGATCTCCCGTATGGGGACTATAAAGTTCTATCTATCTAACCATTGTTACCATACAGATAGGCCACATTAAAAATTCCTACTAGAATTGTGCTTGAAAGTAGTGGAGGAGAAACAAAAGTGATGCTCATCCTTTCTGAATAGTGGTTTTGCGAAATAACCTAAAATTAGCAGGAAATGTGTGAAAAACAACCATTGGCTGAATAAAAGCGGAAAAAAGTGAGACTCCTTAACAGCAGCAATGTGCAAGACTATATTACATCCCAGCAGGTGCCGAGCAAACAAAGGCTATCATTTTATATCACTACAACCGGTATCAGGTTTTATAACCCCTCATATAAGGACATATAAGGGTTTCCTAGGTTTCCTTTAAAAAAATGGTTGGAGCTTGGGTGTCCGGGCACAATGGAAATGGATAGGAACCTAATACTAAATCCCCAAGATGCCCCTTCCGACTTGACAAAAGTAGGCCCCCGACTGGGAGACTAGGTAAAGTGGAGGTGGGATGTAGTACTACAAGAGTCAGCAAGCCAAGGTCAGCACCAGGAGTGAACGTCACAAAAACAAAATCACTTGCCAGAAGATAATCCAAGTGTATTCCAGAAATAACAACAAGAGGTATACACAAGACCCAGGGGTGGATTAAGACTGCCCTGGGCTGTATGGATATTATAGCCCCTACATCTGGTACTAGAATCAGCTACTTGGTGAATGGAGGTTGTGCCCCTTCTGCTGCTTTCAGTCTACAGTTTCAGGACCTTTGGGGGACCATCAAAGGCCCTGAAATGGCTTTACATGGAAGGTCCCTCTGAATATAATATGTGTTGGGTCGTTTGGGTGGCCATGGGCCCCCTAGAAGGCTTGGGCCCCAGGCTACCGCCCACACCCCCTGCATTATAACCCACTACTGGCAAGTCTGAATCAGAAGTCCAAAGAATAGTCAGAAAAAGCCTCAAGGTCTAAACAAAGATGACCCTAGGAGGATACAAACTCACAACTAGGGAGATTAACTGGCACCTGGGTCAGATCTGGAAGAGAATATATCTGGACAGCAACCAGGTGATTACCCTCTTTATGCCAACTCCACGCCAAGTGGGTATGGAGGATAGTAAGGGGAGGAAGACCCGGTGGCGGAGTGGGCCAGTGTGGGGCCTGCACACTTGTTATAGACCTGCATCTGTTCAAACCTTAGAGATCTACAACTCTCAGTAAACTAGTTACAGCCGAGCTGTCATTAAAACCTGCGGGATCTGGTACAGGACATAGGAATAAAGGATCTCAGTAATAATGTGTACTGCTGGTCTCTAAGGGGTTAAATATTTAATACAGAAATATATACCTTATATACTGGAGTATAAGCCTAGTTTTTCAGCACAAAAAATGTGCTGAAAAACCCAAACTCGGCTTATACTCGAGTCAATAAAATAAATAAATGACAACTCAACTCTGTCTTCCTTTTTGGCTTCCAGTGGTGCACCCCCGTAGATATTCTGTACGATCCATCGGCGGTATTGTTGTGCTTGCACAACAGGGAGGGGGGGGGGGCTATATACACTGGGGCAGGGGCTGGCAGGCTATATACACTGGGGCAGGGGCTGGCAGGCTATATACACTGGGGCAGGGGCTGGCAGGCTATATACACTGGGGCAGGGTCTGGCAGGCTATATACACTGGGGCAGGGGCTGGCAAGCTATATACACTGGGGCAGGGGCTGGCAAGCTATATACACTGGGGCAGGGCCTGGCTGGCTACATACTGGAGAGGCTGTGACCAATGCATTTCCCACCCTCGGCTTATACTCGAGTCAAAAGGTTTTCACAGTTTTTTGTGGTAAAATTAGGGGCCTCGGCTTATACTCGGGTCGGCTTATACTCGAGTATATACGGTAATAATAAAAAAGGTGCTTTCTTTTGTATCATTTTGCTTCTATTCCATTACGATACCTCTTTACAGCCCCGTGATTCTATAGTTTTGCCTTTTTAACCCTTTGTAATGCTTCCATATGTGCAGTAATATCACATAATGAGGTGTAATGAAAATCATGTATCAGAGAGCAGGCAATGACCTTCCTATTACTTCCTTCTACATTAAAACAATAGCGGCAAATATTCAGCAGGCAGCTAAACTCTTCACTTGTATATATGCCCTGCGGATTTTATGGAGAGCAATAGAACCGCAAGGATGTGGTGTGTGCAGGTAACGAGAAATGTCAGCAATACTGTACATGTCCTGATACATGGATACCCAGGCTGCCTGTAAGAGGGGAGAGGATCATGGGAACAGTAGTACTTTTATTTATTATTCATGGTCTCCTTCCTTTAAAAAAAAAACTTTTAAAATTATGCTAATGAGCCTGGAGGGCTTTGGGGGGGGGCGTTACCAGAGCCATTCCATGTTGCTTTACAGGCTGTCACACTGTGCATGACAGGGAAGTGCTGAGGGAGCAGGTAGGAGGAGGAGACAGTGTAACAACGTGAGCAGCTACAGAATTCAGGGGCTCTGGTAATGCTGGTAATGCCCCCCCCCCCCCAAGAGGCTTCTAGCTCATTAGCATCATTTTAAAAGTTGATTTTAGAAAGAAGGAGGCCATGGATAACAAATATAAGAATATTACCACAGTCACGGTGCCTGGATCTATGAGTAATGTCCCTGGTTTATCAGGATGGATTTTGATGATAGATTTCCTTGAAATGAAGCAACCAGTCAGGAGAATGTGTTGAGATAATTAATTTGTTACTAGCTGCTTATCTCTGTACTATAAACTATTGTCATGTACTTTATTAAAGGACTCAACCCAAAATTTAAAGGACTCTGCCCAGCCAAATTAGTAAAGTTGATTTGGGACAGACCACCAGGACCAAAAGGAAAAGCCGTCTCCAGGCACTGCTTTATATGAGGACAATATTTCACACTCACTATAATAATATGAAGGTTGTAAGACCAGGGGCTGATGCACCCTAATAAATCTATCACCCGGGTGCTGTTCCTGTATTTTCCACGGATGATGTCATGTAAAGCTGTATATATAAGTGTATAGCTATATAAGTGTATATAGTAATCCAGCCATTGACAAGCTCCGGCATAGAATATCCTCATCCCTTTATATATGGATACATCGCACGGTCAGAGACGTGTAACTGGCTGACAGATGGAGGACGACATTTTTGGCTGATACCACTAAAACATTTACAACCAAACATACTGACACATCTTCAGAGGCAGCAGCGAGCAGAAGGGGGAAGAAATAACTTATCACAGTTGTCTGATCTTACTATAATCTATAGTTTAGAACAAGCGGCTGGGTAAAATCATTGGATGTTACAGCTCAGAACTCATCATATTATCAGTGAGGCATCAGGGTGATCATTTGTATCTATATCCCTGGTGATGTCTCATCTCCTGCCAGTTTCAGCATCTTCTATGGACGTAGATAGGGTAACTGTATAATGTCCCTTTGCTCTCTTATATATTTCTGTAAACTAAGGGGAAAGGCCTGTGACTGGAAGATACAGACTACAGAACCAAACTGCTGTTACAGGAGGAAGTCGAGATTACACAACCAGACTACTGTTATAAGGGAAGGGTCAAAGTATTTAGCCAGACTGCTGTTACAGAGGGAGGTCCAGACTACACAGCCAGACTGCTGTTACAGAGGGAGGTCCAGACTACACAGCCAGACTGCTCTTACAGAGGGCAGTCCAGACTACACAGCCAGACTGCTGTTACAGAGGGCGGTCCAGACTACACAGCCAGACTGCTGTTACAGAGGGCGGTCCAGACTACACAGCCAGACTGCTGCTTATAAGAGGGCGGTCCAAACACAGCCAGAGCTGCTGGGGTTTAAGAGGAGGTCAATACTTTAGAGACCAGCTGCTCTTATACAGAGGGCGGTCCAGACTACACACTCGACTTCTGTTATAGGAGTTCTTAGTCCAGCCCTCCACAAACAGCCAGAGTGTTCCGCGGGCGTTACATATGTGCCTTTCCCAGCCTACAAAACCCATTACCTTCTTGTTATCAAAATCTTTTCTTTCCATACTACCCATCCCAGACTTTTTACCGATTTATTATGCAAGTTAGTCCCAGACTACACAGCCAGACTGCTGTTACAGAGGGTGGTCCAGACTACACAGCCAGACTGCTGTTACAGGGGGAGGTCCAGACTACACAGCCAGACTGCTGTTATAGAGGGCGGTCCAGACTACACAACCAGACTGCTGCTATAGAGGGCAGTCCAGACTACACAGCCAGACTGCTGTTACAGAGGGAGGTCCAGACTACACAACCAGACTGCTGCTATAGAGGGAGGATCAGACTACACAGCAAGACTGCTGTTACAGGGGGAGGTCCATACTGCACAGCTAGACTGGAGGATACAGACTACAGAACCAAACTGCTGTTACAGGAGGAAGTCGAGATTACACAACCAGACTACTGTTATAAGGGAAGGTTCAAAGTATTTAGCCAGACTGCTGTTACAGAGGGCAGTCCAGACTACATAGCCAGACTGCTGTTTCAGAGGGTGGTCCAGACTACACAGCCAGACTGCTGTTACAGGGGGAGGTCCAGACTACACAGCCAGACTGCTGTTAAGACTGCTGTTACAGGGGGAGGTCCAGACTACACAGCCAGACTGCTGTTACAGAGGGTGGTCCAGACTACACAGCAAGACTGCTGTTACAGGGGGACGTCCAGACTACACAGCCAGACTGCTGTTATAGAGGGCGGTCCAGACTACACAACCAGACTGCTGCTATAGAGGGCAGTCCAGACTACACAGCCAGACTGCTGTTACAGAGGGAGGTCCAGACTACACAACCAGACTGCTGCTATAGAGGGAGGATCAGACTACACAGCAAGACTGCTGTTACAGGGGGAGGTCCAGACTACACAGCCAGACTGGAAGATACAGACTACAGAACCAAACTGCTGTTACAGGAGGAAGTCGAGATTACACAACCAGACTACTGTTATAAGGGAAGGTTCAAAGTATTTAGCCAGACTGCTGTTACAGAGGGCAGTCCAGACTACATAGCCAGACTGCTGTTACAGAGGGTGGTCCAGACTACACAGCCAGACTGCTGTTACAGGGGGAGGTCCAGACTACACAGCCAGACTGCTGTTAGTAGTCTGGACCTCCTCCTATAACAGCAGTCATGTAGTCATGTAGTCTGGACCTCCCCTTATAACAACAGTCATGTAGTCTGGACCTCCCCCTATAACAGCAGTCATGTGTTCTGGAACAGTGGCGTAACTAGGAGAGACAGGGCACCATAGCCAACTTCTGAATGGGGCCCCACTTACCCCTTAAAAATATACATACAGTTTATACATACTACATATACATACATACAGCATATACACACATACATACAGTACCATATAAACCCATGCAACATGTACACATTCCATATACACACATACAGCATATATACAACACATATGTATCCATATTTAGAGCATAAACACATCACAAATAGACACATACAGTATATAGGCTACTGTGGGAGGAACTTTGAATATAGTCTAATATTGGGGGCACTGTGGCTATAGGCTACAATATGGCACTGTGACTAAGCCCTTCTTTGGGGCACCTGTAGCTATATTGGCTACTGTGTGAGTTACTGTAAATATAGGCTCCTGTGAGGGGCTCTGTAACTCTGGGCTACTGTGTGTGTGTGTGTGTGTGGGGGGGGGGGGGGTAGTAGTCCAGCTGTGTAGTCTGGACCTCCCCCTGTAACAGCAGTCCGGCTGTGTAGTCTGGACCTCCCCCTGTAACAGCAGTCTGGTTGTGTAGTCTGGACCTCCCTCTGTAACACCAGTCCGGCTGTGTAGTCTGGACCTCCTCCTGTAACAGTAGTCCAGCTGTATAGTCTGGACCTCCCCCTATAACAGTAGTCTGGCTGTGTAGTCTGGACCTCCCTCTGTAACAGTAATCCAGCTGTGTAGTCTGGACCTCCCCCTGTAACAGCAGTCTGGCTGTGTAGAGGAGGAAGTCGAGATTACACAACCAGACTACTGTTATAAGGGAAGGTTCAAAGTATTTAGCCAGACTGCTGTTACAGAGGGCAGTCCAGACTACATAGCCAGACTGCTGTTACAGAGGGTGGTCCAGACTACACAGCCAGACTGCTGTTACAGGGGGAGGTCCAGACTACACAGCCAGACTGCTGTTATAGAGGGCGGTCCAGACTACACAACCAGACTGCTGCTATAGAGGGAGGGTCAGACTACACAGAATAATCGTATACATGATGCTCCTCTCTATACAGCTGAAGCAGTGGTAGAAGGGAGGTGTAAAGACACTGGCCCATGACCCAGTATTTACCTGGAAGCCCTTGGTGAAGGTCCATACTGCATAGCAAGGTCCAGGTAGGCCGCTCAGAATTGTCAGGCTGTGCAGTCGGCCACCAAATTTATCATGAGGCCAAATCCTTGTGATGGATCCAGCGCGGCAGTATGGTGGTGAGGTTTAATCTAGATAAGAACTCTATTGCCAACTATTGCATGGGGAAACATACTAGCGTGTTACACCCCTGGTCCACCTTGATGCTTCTGCCTTACTCTAGTTTAACACAAGTCCTTCCACAGGAGGAAATATTGGACCATCCTACATGTGGGTGTCAGCAAGGGTTGGGGTGTAACGTGATCCATATAAAGTTTCTCCATCATTGAATTCACTCTGGTAAAACCCATGATCATTTGAATGAAAGAAATCGAAAATGGGATATCAGAGTCCGAATTTACAGGCTTCAATGAATCTCCTTTACCACCCAGAATATTAAACCACAGAGCTATTGGAAGGAGACCAGGGTTATAAATTTTCTACACTTAGCCTCTGCCAACCGATATCCTGCAATTCCTGTGTTCATTAAGCCGCCTTGAGGTTATTACTGCGAGAGAAACATTTAAAATATGAAACGGCCGCCACGGCAAAGATCTGAAGTATTAAAAGTGCCATCTGACCAAACAAACATATTGAAGACAATAAAGAACTGTTACTGCTGTGTCCGAGTTTTTGCTTGATATGTTTTAACAAGAAAATGGAACATAAAGGTTCAAAATGTTGGATCACATTAAACATGAGAATGATAAATAGCCAGAAAACCCGAAAAGAAGCCAATTTATCACAGACTTTCAAGAGCTTTCAGCTTTGATTATCTCCTCCAATGTCCTCTCTGACTCAGATCAGAGCAATACTAAAAAAAGAATAAAAAAATCACAGCGGCTCATGGAATAGTGCGCCGCTACACGTGTGATATCGGAAGCTTTACGGGTGGGAAACTGGTTACCCTATGCAGCTGTGTGATGAATACAACAATCTTGCTGTATGTGGTGTAGTGAATCAGGCCTTTAACAGCAACTGATCTCCCTATAATAGTAGTCAGGCTATATAGTCTGGACCGCCCCCTCTAATATATGTCGGAATCCCTTATAATAGTAGTCTGTCTGTATAATCTGGATCACTGCTTATTATAGTTGTCGGGCTGTGTAGTACTTCCTTCTGTAACAGAAATCTGTCTGAGTTGTCTGGACCTTCCCCTGTAACAGCGATTTTGCGGTCTTAACTGCTTATAAAAGTAGCCTGGCTTTGTAGTCTAGACTTCCTCCTATCAGTCAGATTTTGTAGTCTTGACGTCTCTCAAGTCTAGCAGTCATGTAGTCTGGACCTCGCCCTATAACAGCAGTCATGTAGTCTGGACCTCCCCCTATAACAGCAGTTATGTAGTCTGGACCTCCCCCTATAACAGCAGTCATGTATTCTGAACCTCCCCCTATAACAGCAGTCATGTAGTCTGGACCTCCCTCTATAACAGCAGTCATGTAGTCTGGACCTCCTCCTATAACAGCAGTCATGTAGTCATGTAGTCATGTAGTCTGGACCTCCCCTTATAACAACAGTCATGTAGTCTGGACCTCCCCCTATAACAGCAGTCATGTAGTCTGGAACAGTGGCGTAACTAGGAGAGGCAGGGCACCATAGCCAACTTCTGAATGGGCCCCCACTTACCCCTTAAAAATATACATACAGTTTATAAATACTACATACATACAGCATATACACATACATACAGTACCATATAAACCCATGCAACATGTACACATTCCATATACACACATACAGCATATATACAACACATATGTATCCATAATTAAGAGTATAGAGTATATATTAAGACACATAGAGTATATAGGCTACTGTGGGAGGAACTTTGAATATAGTCTAATATTGGGGGCACTGTGGGCTAAAATATGGCACTGTGACTAAGCCCTTCTTTGGGGCATCTGGTGCTATATTGGCTACTGTGTGAGTTACTGTAAATATAGGCTCCTGTGAGGGGCTCTGTAACTCTGGGCTACTGTGGGGGGGGGGGGGGGGGGGGGGGCACTGTGACTATCGGCTACTGGGGACACTGTAACTATTGACTCTTGTTGATGTAAAATAGATCAGTGGTCTACTCATTTAAAACCTTTAAAAGTGATGCAGTCCTGATAGATTACTCTCACCTTTTCACAGTGGCTGAAAAAAGAAGGCAATTTGGGATTATGATGCTAAATCCTGGTTCCACGACAGATGACATTTGTCATTGTGCGCGTCCCGGAAATTGGTAGTGACAGCCTTGCCTTTACTTATAACAGTAATTTTGACCTTTGTAACAGCGGTCCGGCTGTGTAGTCTGGACCTCCCTTTGTAACAGCAGTCCAGCTGTGTAGTCTGGACCTCCCCCTGTAACAGCAGTCTGACTGTGTAGTCTGGACCTCCCTCTGTAACAGCAGTCCAGCTGTGTAGTCTGGACCTCCCTCTGTAACAGCAGTCTGGCTGTGTAGTCTGGACCTCCCCCTGTAACAGCAGTCTGGTTGTGTAGTCTGGACCTCCCTCTGTAACAGCAGTCCGGCTGTGTAGTCTGGACCTCCTTCTGTAACAGTAGTTCAGCTATGTAGTCTGGACCTCCCCCTGTAACAGAAGTCCGGCTGTGTAGTCTGGACCTCCCTCTGTCCTCTGTAACAGTAATCCAGCTGTGTAGTCTGGACCTCCCCCTGTAACAGCAGTCTGGCTGTGTAGTCTGGACCTCCCTCTGTAACAGCAGTCCGGCTGTGTAGTCTGGACCTCCCTCTGTAACAGCAGTCCGGCTATGTAGTCTGGACCTCCCCCTGTAACAGCAGTCTGACTGTGTAGTCTGGACCTCCCTCTGTAACAGCAGTCCAGCTGTGTAGTCTGGACCTCCCCCTGTAACAGCAGTCTGGCTGTGTAGTCTGGACCTCCCCCTGTAACAGCAGTCTGGCTGTGTAGTCTGGACCACCTTCTGTAACAGCAGTTTGGTTCTGTAGTGTGTACTTCCCTAATAACACCATTCTGGTTGCATAGTCTATCAGTAACTACTTCTTTTTTTTACTAAATATATAATTACATTCTAATTTACAGCATGGATACCTATAGAAGAGCTTTTATATTATGAAGAGGGAAAAGAATAGCATCATAGAAGAGGAAGATATGGAGCTAAGATGTTTATTTCCATTTATTTTTACTATGAGTCATCTGCTTTGGACAACCTCCATTTCTTCTTGCCAACCTTATCTCTTGGAGATCATTTCTGGGGAGCCCAGATCTCAGCCATAGTCTGTGATCTATTCCCCTCCAATTCCACCAATGAAGAAATTAAGGCTTGGTTCAAATCTGTGCTGTGATTTCATAACAAACGCAGGACAGCGAAGTTTGTTGGACTACTTGGCCTGGTGACATGCCAGTCTCCCTGAGGGTCTTTTATGGGGCTGATTAATGACATTTGTGTTATACTGTGAGAAAAAAATAGAAATTCTAAGAGACTTTTAAATGAGGCTCAGTTTGCACCTACGTTTGGCTCGTTCTGTTCCACCTTCTGGTAAAATGGTGGAAAATATAGCGGGACAGTCAATGGGGCTCATTTACTAAGGGTCGCGTTGCTCACTTTAGTCGGACTGTTCGCCTTTTTCAGGGATTGCACGGCTTGCACAGCTATTTCCCGCTGTGTCTACAGTCGGATTCTGTCGCACGCCATTGGTTTTTGGCACAGCTGGCTTCCATGCGACACAAATGGGGGGGGTGGGGGTGTCTGACTGATTCGGACTGAGCGCGGGATTTAACTTTCAAATTGTGTCGCAGTCTCAAGCACTTAGATGCACCACTAAAAAGAGGGTGAACTCTGTCGGACCTGAGCGGGGAAGCGACACATGCAGGATATCGGGCACACGATCTTAGTGAATCGCCGCACAGTGTATTATCGTTGGACAATGCAATTTTATTTAACTACTGCTGGAATGTAAGTAAATCTGGCCCGTTATCTTTTTCCCACTATTATAGGTGGAGAGGAACCTTCCGTACACTCATGTCAATGGGAAACTGAGAACTGAGAACTTTCAATTCGCCTTTTATTCTTAGTTTCTGTTACACCTCATTTAAAAAAGTAAAGTTTAGCGGAACCCTCAACGCAGGTGTGAAGTGACCCCAAGTAGTTTGAAAACAGCTATTTCTTAGAATTCATCAAATGGGCCGAATTGCGCAGGTGTCTTTGTTATAAGAGGTCCACTCACGTGTAGATGCCCGAGCCGGGACCACGGCAGGAATCGGACAGTCGGCTCATACACGGGGCTGTGGAGACCATGACACTGTGTATGATCTCATAGAAATACATGAGGGTGTGAGATAGTGCTGGAATTGTACAAGCCGTGATGTAGTCACAATTGCCAGCGCTGCAGCTCAGCAGGAAGAGAGGGAGTCCTTGCATCATAGTTCTGGATAATGCAAAGGCTCCCGTCCTTAGAAATTTGTGCAGTCCATGATTTGCCTCTTTACATGACACGTCCCTTTTACACACTCCTCTTGGCATTGAGTTCTCTATTGGATCCCTTGTGGTTCATCTCATGATATTGTAAGAGTTATTCTGGGAGTCGTCATAGTCTGACTTTTTAAGGAGGTAAATGGAAGTCTCCCATCATCTCGGGAAGACGATCCCTGTATTGTAAGCAGCGGATTGGCTCCTGTCTGACTATTCCTATTCTGTGGGGTGTATATATGGGAGACGTGTGACATGGATCTGGATCTCGTCTCCCGACCTCCTCTGCCGCTGCTCCTCTGTGATTGTGAGGTGGGAGGGGAAGATTTCGCTGCATCAAATGTGTCACACAAAAGCCAATTGAAGGGAGGACCAGACTCATCTCTGTATCAGGAATAAAATGGAGTGTGGAGAAGCATGGAAGTGCGTCACGAGTTAACCCCGTGCTGCCCGGGATACATGGCCCTGCTTGTACAGTGATACCTTCCCACAGAGGTCTCTCATACACTGTATATAAAGATATATGACATATATATCTGTCTATATGTCACTTTTTGGTGTAAATAAGTGGCAGAAAGGTTGCATTGAGGTTTTTTGTGATTATTTAGTTGCAAAAAATTACTTTGGTCTTTTCCCACCACTCAGAAATAGTGGGGCACATTTACTTACCTGTCTGGAGGAGTTCACCGAAAGTGCATTGTCCGTGTATAATGCACTGTGCCGCGATAAGATTGTGCGCCCACTATGTGTCGCTTCCCCGCTCAGGTCCGACAGAGTTCACCTTCTTCTTCCCAGTGCATGTAAGTGCATTAGCGTGCGACACAATTTGAATATTAAATCCTGCGCTCAGTCCGAATCAGTCGGATCAAATGGCGGCGCGTCCCCGGATTTGTGCCGCATGAAAGTCATAATACATTTGTGTGCGACACAATCCCAGCGCAGACACCTGTTAAATATCTGTCCAAGCCGCGCCCATCCCCATAAAAGACTAACAGATGGACAAAAGTGAGTAGCACGACCCTTAGTAGATGAGCCCCGGTGTCTCACTCCGGTCCGCTCCTGGTGTGTGCTGCAGGGATTATTTCATTCTTCTTTATTATTTAGTAAATATTTTGAACAAATTGCAGACACACTGAGAGATTTATTAATAGGCCAATGCCACTGCATTAAATCTGAAGGGCAGGGGATCTCCATGGGAGGACACAGAACTATCACAAAGAGCCGCCCAATGATGAATGTGATCCAGTCCCAATATTGGTGCATTATTCAACAGACCTGACCCAAAGGTGACTGTGAAAGAATCAACAAAAGCCGCCTCCAGCCTTATCTTTCTATTTTGCCATAGAAAAAGCTACAACATTTCAGTTTCTCATCACAGCCAGTTGTAATGAAGACCTAAAATGTTCTATCTGTTGTGCAGAACTCTTTGCAGCAGTCAAGCTTTATCTGCTGATATTGCTGCAATAGACATCATCTCCACAAAGTATGGATTGTACAGGAACAATCACAATGGACAATTTATTCAAATTGACCAGGAGGAGGCACTGAGCAAATTAATAATCTATTCCTATTGCTAACAAAATTCTCACTGTTTCCTCTATGTAGTACAATGGTCCGGGTACTGTATCTGTGAAGTAAGCTTGGTTCTGGTACCGTATCCATGTAGAAATTATGGTTTTGGTGCTGTATATATGTATTCAGCTTGGTTCTAGCACTGTATCTATGTAGTAAGCTTGGTTCTGGCACTGTATCTATGTAGTACGCTTGGTTCTGGTACCACATATATGTATTAAACTTATTTCTTGTTCCTGTCACAAAGAGCCGCTTAATGAAACATAACACCCAGTATTTTCATAGTAAGCTTGGTTCTAGTACCATATCTATGTAGTTAGCCTTGTTTTGATTCTGTATCTTGGTCCTGTTTCTGTTATTATGTTTTAGTGCTGTTATTATTTAGTAAGCTTGGTTTTAGTGCTGTTATTATTTAGTAAGCTTGGTTTTAGTGCTGTTATTATGTAGTAACTTGGTATTAGTGCTGTTATTATGTAGTAAGCTTAGTTTTGGTGCTGTATCTAAGCAGTAAGATTGGCTCTGGTACTTTATCTATGTCCAGGAAGTTTCTGTAACAATAAAACTTAATTTCAGACACCTTTGATAACAGTTGATACAGATAATCATTCCAGAAGGGCCTAAAGTTTATTAAATTACCAGGACCCAGAGAGCATCACCAGAGTTGAGAGTGGGCAGAGAAGTCTGTAAGGGGTCATCTCTAAGTTGCATGTTCTTAAAGGAAATCAACCATTGCAGAAACAAGAAAACCTAGAACTACTCCACTCCTCTTTTAGTTTTGACATGCTGGGATCACCTACAAAAGAGACTTGTAATAAACAGCACAGAGCACAGGGACAAGATGTCCGGAGCTCCGGGTTACTAATTATGCACCACTCTGGCACCTCCCATGCTGGGAGAGGGAGGTGATGTCACGCAAAAGGCAAGAATTTACATGATGTCAGCCTCCCGCATGACGTCACCTCCCTCTTCCAGCATGGGAGGTGCAGGGTGCATGCATAATTAGTAGCCCAGAGCAACGGATATCTTGTCCCTGTGCACCGCGTTGCTAATTATAAATTTCTTTTGTAGGTGATCCCGGTGTGTCAAGCTTAACGACAGACAGTGCCGGATCAAGATGAAGAGGAGCGGAGGTGAGTATTTCTAGCTTTTTTTTTTTTTTTGAGATGGTTGATTTCCTTTACGTAGTTAAAAGCAGCTCTTTAATAAACTGGAGATAATTTACCCCCAAACTGCTGGGGGCCTATTATGTTCATACAGCCTAGAGTTCATGATAATCGTTATCTGACCTTGTGCATTATGGATGTAGGAGGGCTGATCCCTGCGGCACCACACTATATATCTATAGGCACTTTGTATTAATATGACATAATAGCTGCAATATTGGGGGGGTATAATAATGTGACATGGAATCGGTTTTATTTTCCAAAATCCTCTATATGCTTATATTGCAGATATGTTGCTGTATAGTTTGTCCCTATGGATGTCCTGAAGTTGTCCCATATAAAAACTTCTCCTAAACTCATATCACAAGTCCGGCCATGTTCAGACTCTTCATACCAGCGCCATTCCTCCTCGCTGTCACCATCTCTCCGTCACGCTGGGGTTTTATTAGCGGCCCCTGTTAAACAGCTTTCCTAGGCACAAATAAAGCGCTTTATTCACTTTCAGCTCCATCACCTGAATTACCCGGCAGTAGTAAAACTGAAGTACTGCGCCTGCCATAGCGTTCTCCGGAAAACTGCCTTTGTAATGGAACAGGAATTGAAAACAATGCAATTCATTGGGTTTTGGGGTGGGGGGGGGGGAGCGGCGCTCATCTGCAGAGGGAGATTTATTGATTCCTCACTAGAAGATAAGAAGTGCGGATAGAGATTGGGTCGCGTTATTCTGACAGGACACAGACGATGGAACGGATCTGTGAGTTATTGCTCTATTTCATATCTGTTATTACAGACAGAATAAACATGGGATTAGTGGAATATCCTTAGTTCACAAGGTCCTGTGTATAAAAACATGGAAGAAAAGTCGGGCAGTTACCATAGAAGAGTTGTCTGCATTGCTCAAGGCACCGGGCCATCCTGTAAGTAGACGGTCTGACCATCCTACCAGTAGGTATAGAGGTTGCCAATATAGCAGTGCCACCTGGGTGTAACGGGTGCCCCCGCGATCCATGTCTCGAATCGCGGGCACCCCCTTGCTCCTCTCCGGGGCGCTGCCGCCCGGCTCTCAGCAACAAACTCACCTCTCCACGCTCCTGCTCCCTGTGGGCACAGTCCATGCGCACATCCCCGCTCCCTAGGGCACGTGCACGCCGACACTCCGGGATTTAAAGGGCCAGCGCATCTCTGATTGGCAATGGTTCTCCCGGGTTCCCTTAAAGGCCGGCTGTTCCCAGGATTCACTGCTGGATCTTTGAGCTCTATTGCCTAAGAGAAAGCTTGTGGTCCTGTACCCGTTCTCCTGCCTTCCTTGCATATTTCCCTGTTGTGACCTCGGACCTGACCTCTGCATCTCTGCCACCTGCCCTGACTTTGTGCCTGTTCCTGACCTTGAGCCTGGATTTCGATTCTGTACCGCAACCTCGCCTGCCACCGCGGGCTAGTCGCGCCTGTTGAACGACCTGGTGGCACCACGCCGCAGCAAGACCATCCCACTTCATGGCGGGCTCTGGTGAAGCCTGTGTGCCGGTCCCAGGTGTCGGCTAGTACCATCTCCCACGGTGTTTCAGGGGGCCTCTGACCCAGAACCGTGACACCGCGCCCAGGCCCAAAAGCCCCTGTGGCCTGGAAGATGGGCCTTTTGAATTAATGTTTTGTTGAATTTATCCTTCATTAGAGATGAATGGACCCCACGGCCGTGTTCCACGTTTGGTCAAGTGAACCGGACATATTGCCAGATTGGCTGCCGTCATGTTGGAAAAATTGATATCCCCTTTAAATGGAAATTGTCCAGTTTATACTTCATCCTTATAGCAGCTAGAGAAAGGAATGAAAGTCATGTAAGTAATATTTTAGAACCCCCTCGCTACCAAATGTAAAGGATCCACGGGAGTCCCAGAGTTTGGACCCCCATTTACCATAAAGAGATAGCACAAAAAATGTGTTGACTTTATAGAGTGGGAATGACATATCCATTTAAAATAGTTCTCCTGGAAAAGTTCCTATTGGTTTCATTCCACTGTGTGTATAAGGATCTAGGTTTCTCCATGGCAACAGACAACAAAGTTTGTGTAGTCTGATTCAGCAGTGATACTTCCTTCTATTTGTCTTGTACATCTAAACACGGCAGTAAGTTTTGTTCTTGATGCGATGAGTAAAAACAAAATAGTAGACAAAGGGTATAGTCTTATTCTGTCCCAAAGGGGGCGCTTTACTGATATCCCGACTATGTAAACGTGATATGGCAGTGAAGGGTGCAAGCGATGCTTACAATGACATTAGAGTGGACCTATGCATTAGGGGGACCCAGACCTGTGCCCCAGTCCCCACATAGCACCATGGCAGTGGTAATCTTTTATTTGTTATCTATGACTTCCTTCTAAAATCAACCTTGGGGGGTTGTTACCAAAGCGCTTCCATGCTGTAGCTTCACAGGCTGTTACACTCTGCAGTAGCACTTCCTCTCTTCCACTGTCCACTGAGATTATAGCATGTGGGAAGTTCTGAGGAAGCAAGGAGCGGGTGTACATACTCCTGTACAGTGTAACAGCCTGTTAAGCTACAGCGCAGAGAGGCTCTGGTAACACCGCAGGAGCCCTTATGTTTCATTAGGATAATTTTAAAAGTTGATTTTAGAATTAAGGAGGACATAGATAACAAATATAAGAAGATTAGCACAGTCACGGAGTAAGTGTCCCCGCTTTATCACAACGGAATTTTGGTAGATTCCCGTGAATGGCGCCCTAGACAACTGCCTGCTCTCCCTACCCGTGCGCCTCCCAAGAGAACTACTCAACACCAAAGCAAGTACCGTATCTGAGGCTCCAAGTAGCATTTGAAATACAGACGACCCCTAGTTACAAACAGACCCCTGGTAATTGGTAATTTACTGTAATTTAGCCTTAGGCTACAATAAACAGTTATCACAGTTAATAGAGGTGTCTGCAATTAAGATTTATAGTTAATCCTGGTTCTTATGACAATCCAACATTTTTAAAATCCAATTGTTACAGAGTCCAAAAAAAATTTGTCTGGGGGTTACAATTATAAAATATACAGTTCCGACTTACATACAAATTCAACTTAAGAACAAGCCTACAGAACCTATCCTGTATGTAACCAGAGGACTGTCTGTACAATGAAATACTTTCCCATGGTTTATTATTATGATCATCATGCAGTTATTTGCAGGATTTACAATGGCCGCCTCTTTATTATCACTTCCCCGCAGACGTTGTATAATGAGCGACACAATGGATGTATTTTTGGAGCGCACATTTAATTTGTGCCACTATTTATATGACCGGGAGAAGATATCAACTTCTGCGGATTCAGTCAGAAGACTTTCGTGAAGCTTCTGTTAGTTATGTGGCGCGAGGATGGTGCAGCCTCCTCTGTGCCCGGAGCTGATAAAGAGCTCGAACAGCACTAATAACTCCCCGGGGGTAGATTCATCTCTGGGAACCTCCTCGCTGGAGCCGCTCGGCCAGATATCCCGATAAACGGAATTGGGTTCAATTATTTATTTATGTGTTAAGCAAAACAGAGGAAGCAAAGCCAGTGATGTGCAGAGAAGAGAGGGGGCGCTATACCTGCTACACCAGCTGCCCCTGTGGTGCATTCTACCACCGGGGATATCATGGGCATCATTAACACCAACAATGATCAGTACATTCCCATTTTTGTATCTTTTTAATAAAGTTAAATTCACTTTTTAAGTTTTTTTGTGCACTAAATATCTAAATTATGACCTGGAAACCATTGGGACCCCCATCAATCATAAAAATGGACACATCACATAAGTAGTGGGGTCTGGTGGAGCAACAGGTCGAGCATGCGTCTTCCCGCTCCATTCAATACTATGGAACATTCTGGTTCCTGTATCTCCCGCACACTCATGGTAAGTGAATGGGAGATATCTGAGCGCTGTGCTCAACAATTTCCAGTGCTCCCACAGTGTTGAATGCAGCGGCAGAATACATGGTCAACCTGCCCCTTCATTCATTTAGGGAGAACAGGACCTTGGTTCAGTGGAGCTCCATTATTGTGATCAGTGTGGGGTTGGGGTCCATTCTTGTGACCTTGGATGGTCCATTCTCGTGATTGGTTGGGTCCATTCTCCTGATCAGTGGAGGTCCATTCAGGTGATCGATGAGGGTCCATTCCTTTGCTTGGTGAGGTTTCATTCTCATGATCAGTCAGGGTCCAATCTAATGATCTTTGAGGGTCTATTCTCGTGATTGGTCGGGGTTTATTCTCCTAATCTGTGAGGGTCCATTCCTGTGATCGGTGGAGGTCCATTCTTGTGATTTGGGGAAGTCCAATCTCATTAGCAGGAGAGATCGATTCTCATGATCAGTGAGGGTCCAATCTAATGATCTTTGAGGGTCTATTTTTGTGAATGGGAGGGGCATTCTCTTAATTGGTGGAGCTTCATTCTTGTGATTGGTTGGGTTGCATTCTTAGTCCATTCTTATGAGGGTGATTCTCGTGATCGGTTGGGGTCTATTCTTGTGATCGGTAGGGGTCCATTCTTGTGATCCGTGGAGGTCCATTCTCATGATTTGCGGGGGGGGGGGGGGGGGGGGTCATATTTCCGTGTATCCAGGGGAGGGTCTTTTTGTGATTGTGTGGAGATCTATTCTACATTACAGTGTAGGTGGTCCATTACCATGATCAGTAGGGGTCTATTCTCTTCATTGTTGGGCGTCCAGTCTTTGCGATGGTTGGCCGGTTCCAAAGTCGCCCACCACATCTAGACATTGATTCCCCCATCGTATGGTTTTTAACATGTGGAAACTAAAGGCGACTACTATGACCATGTGGAACTATCAAAGAAATTTGGCAACAGTTTTTTTTGGCTCTTAAATGGGCTTCTACCCAACACTGCTCTTAATGGCCATTAAAGTTTTTGGTTAAATTTAGTTTAAATTAAGGCATCCCCGAAAAAGTTTTGTGTGCAAAAAGGTCTTCACCATATTAGAGGTCTGCCCCATGAGTAACACTGGAAGCCCCTACCCCCTCTAATGTAACTGTGTTAACCAGCGCCCCCTGGTGAACAAGGTGACAAATGTATCACAATCCATAAAACATGTTTAACACAAAGACAGCAATTCTGGGGCATTTATCTCTTGGTAAATGGCCCCATTGGGAGCATCGCCTCCTTTTGTAGTGGAGATGTATTTGGTGCCACATGTGCCCTACCTACATCTCACTCCCAAAATACACCGAATGACATCACAAAACCACAATGTTCTGATATGTGGCTCCAAATTGTACATTTAATTATTATCAACTTTATACTTCCTATGATGACATGCACGTTATTCCCCGTTCTCACTTTCCCCAACCCCTCCTTTTTATTATGGTTTTATGGCTTTCAATTTCCAATAGACCGGACTCCCCTGACCACGGGAAGGGACATTTCCGTGGTCCTTTGTAATATTTTCCGAGAATTCACAGCTCCCCTGGCTCATATCACATTTATAGAAAAGGATGCTGTATATCGGGATGCTGTTAATAGATGGATACAATGTAATGGGCTGTGTGCCGAGCTGTGCCGACTGTGCCGAGCTGTGCCGACTGTGGGGTGAGGCAGCTTACCTATACGATACATAGCAGACCACGGGCCACACGCCCCTGAAAATACAAACCCCTCCTGCTGAATTGTCTGGAATCCCATGTCTAAGCTTTCAAGGGTCCTTCTTATAGATCCCCACAAGCCCCCGGAGAGGCTGATAACTTTGATTTGTTTGATTTCTTACAAGCCACAAAGTTTTAAAATGAAAAAAAATGAATACCCACCTTACCAATGCCCCAATAGTCCTGTTCTGGTACTGCCCGGCAGAGGAGTAACTGGTAACCATGAGGTCCCATAGCAAAACCTGAAATGATACGAACACTCAAATATTACACAGTTACAGATGTCCAAGTACAAGGATATACAATCTCACCGTTACACAAGTAACTTTGTCACAGTACAGGGTCACCAGTGACTCACTACATCTATACAAGTGATGTCACAGTACGTGGACAATACACACAGTGAATGTCACAGTACAAGGGATCATACACGGTACGTGACTGTCGCACAGTACAGACGATAATCACAACCAGTATGTTCACGTACGACAAGTACCGGGATGTACACAGGTACTGAATCATACTGTGCATACGGATTCACAGTGATGCGATAGGTAATATACACATGGTGCTGTCACAGACAAGGGATAATACACATGTCCACGTAGATAATACAACAAGGTGTCACAGTACATGGAAATACACCACGTATGTCACAGTACAGGGATAATACACACAGTGATGTCACAGTACAGAAGAGATACACACAGTTATGTACACGCTAGCCCACAGTAGCAAAGCAGGATAATAACAACAGTTAGTCACATACTGATAAACCACAGTGATGTCACAGTACAGGGATATACACACCGTGATTGCCACAGTACAGGGATAATACACACAGTGATGTCACAGTACAGGTACTACACACAGTGATGTCACAGTCCAGGGATAATACATACAGTGATGTCAAGTACAGAGGATAATACAATCCACAGTGAGTCACAGCAGTACATGCAATACATAATACACACGTGATGTCCAGTACAGGGACTATACACAGGAGTCACAGTAACAGGATAATACACACAGTGATTCACAGTCACAGTGGGAATAATACACACCTGTGATGTCACAGTACAGGGATAATACACACAGTGATGTCACAGTACAGGATAATACACCACACAGGAATGTCCATTCCAGGATAATACACACAGTGATGTCACAGTACAAAGGATAATACCACAGTGAATGTCACAGTACAGACAGATACATACACACAGTTATGTCACAGTACAGGGAATAAACACAGTGATGTCACAGTACAGGGAATAAACACCAGTGATGTCACAGTAACAGGAATAATACCACAGGTGATTCCACAGTACAGGGGTATACACATGTGATGTCACAACAGAGATAAACACACAGTGATGTCACGTACAGGGATATACACCACAGTGATGTCACCAAGTACAAGAATAAACACAGTGATGACACAGTACACAGATAATAACCACAGTGATGTCAATACAAGATAATACACACAGTGGATGTCACAGTACAGGGATAATACACACAGTATCCACAGTACAGGGATAATATACACTGATGTCAGTACAGGGATAATACACAGTGATGTCAACGTACAGAGATCACACAGTGATGTCCAAGTACATGATATCACACGTGATGCAGTACGGTAATACACACAGTTGTCAACAGTACAGGAGAATACACACAGTGATGTCACAGTACAATAGGGATAATACACATCAGTGATGTGTGCACAGTACACGAGTACTAACTACACACAGTGATGACACAGTACAGGGATAATACCACACAGTGATGCTCACAGTACAGTGAGATACTACCCAGTGATGTCACAGTACAAGGGATAATCCACACAGGGATGTCACAGTACACATATATATCATACGTGAAATGTACACAGTACACGATCTTACACACATGATGTCACATTACATGGGATAATACAAACAGTGATGTCACAGTACAGGATAATACAACAGTCGACACGTACAGGATAATACACCAGTGATGTCACAGTAGGGATAATACACACCGTTGATGTCACAGTACAGAGTAATACACATCAGACTGTCACAGGCGGATAATCACCAGTGAGTCACAGTACAGGGGTAGAATACACACATGATGTCACAGTATAGGGATAATACACACAGTGATGTCCAAGTACAGGGATAATACACACAGTGATGTCACAGTACAAGGGTAATACACACAGTTATGTCACCAGTTACAGGGGTAATACACACAGTGATGGTCACAGTATAGGGATAAACACACAGAATGTCCCAGTACAGGATAAATACACCACAGTGATGTCACAGTACAGGGGTAATAAGCACTAGTATGGTCACAGATAGGGATAATACACACAGTGATGTCACATTAAAGGACAGTAGAGTCACCAACAGTGGATGTCACAGTACCAGCGGGTAATACACACAGTGAGTCACAGTACAGAATAATACACACAGTGATTCGACGAGTACAGGGGTAATAACACACGTGATGTCAAAGTACAGGGAAATCACCAGTGATGTCACAGTACAGGGATAATACACACATGATGTCCACAGTAGCAACAGGATAATACCACATTGATGTCACAGTACAGGGATAATACCACAGTGATGTCACACAGGATGACAGGGGATATACACACGTGATTCACAGTACACGGGATAATACACACAGTGATGTCCAAGTACAGGGTAATACATACAGTGATGTCACAGTACAGGATAATACACAACGTGATGTCACAGCACAGGGATAATACACCAGTGATTCACAGTACAGGGATAATACACCAGTGATGTCAAAGACAGGGATAATACACACAGTGATGTCACGTACGCGGATATACACAACATTGATGTCACAGACAGGGATAATACAACAGTGAGGTCACCAGCACAGGATATACACACACAGTTTATGCACGTACATAACAGGGATAATACACACAGTGATGTCACAGTCACAGGGATAATACACACAGTGATGTCCAGCACAGGGATAATACACACGTGATGGTCACAGTACAGGGTAATACACACATTGATGTCAAGTAGGGATATACACACAGTGATTCACAGTACGGATACTATACCACACAGTGATGTCACGCACAGGGAAATCACACAGTGATGTCACACAGGATAATACACACAGTGATGTCCAGAAGTGGATAATACACACATTGATTCACAGTACAGGGATAATACCACAGTGATGCACAGCACAGGATTATCACACAGTGATGTCAAGCACAGGGATCTACACACATGTATGTACAGTAAAGGATAATATATATGGTTAAAATCAAATGTTGTTATCAGTTACCCAGAGGCTTCATGCTGCTAATTATGCACGCGCCCTCACCTCCCTCTCCTATGCTGGGTAGCTCGGAGAGGGTGGGTGCGGGGGTGTCGCAAATAATATAGCCCTCCCGGAGCACAGACATGTCATCCTCTGTGCCCATGCTGCTTATTATAATCTCTTTCTCGGCGGGCGATCCGGTGTGGTCAATATTAAAGAAGTTTAGTGCCGGATCAGAATGAGAGGTTTTTGGTATACTAACTGGTAGTTTTCCTTAAGCCATTTTATTCATCCCTATACAACCCAAATCGATTTCTTGGGTCCCAGAGATAAACAGGGCCGCTGCACAGTGGAGGGTGCAGCCCTTCTCTCCCAGACCAGCTTTTTAATTACCGTAAGCTTTGGACAAAATAACCTTTTACAAAAATTGTTCAGTATCACAGACAGTCATGAAAACGTAAAATCCTATCCTTAAAGGACATTATCCTTAAAGGGGCGTTCTAGTTACTTTAAACCAACACAATTGGCAGGAATGGAAGTGCTTCATTTTCCCGGGGACGGTCGGCCAGTCTTGAGGCTCGCCATACATACGGTAAGTTCCCGGTTGCCGTTTTTTCTTAATGATGTGCAACTTCACAAATAAACAAAATTTCATTTCCCATTAAGCTGCTGTGAGGAGCTGCCGGGACGTTCTGACTCTATTTAACAGTGTCAAGTGTGATATTTTGCTATGAACATGCTAACTTATTTCTTTATAACGTGTGAGGGAACATGGCGCGGTGCTGGGAACAATCCGCATGGAGAATGCAATAAAGGTAGAAGCAACGGATGGCAGCGCTGCCGATAGGAGGAAAAGTCTCCATTCTCATCAGACAGTACAACTTTAATGTTATGGCGTAACGGAAAAACTCTCTCCGAGGTCCCACAAAAAAGCCTGCAAAAAATTGGCTCAATCTCCAGCATCTATAAAAAGTTCCCGAATCCACTGAAGCAACACACTGGGCTTCATTACTAAGGGTTCCGAATGCCGCACTTTCGTTGGTTTTCCCGACAATTTCCGATTTGCGCTGATTGCCCCAGCATTTTGGTGCTTCGGCGCGGGCTTCATCACGCGACAGAAATCAGGGCGTCGCCGTCGGTCAACCCGACGGATTCGAAAAACCGCAGAATTTGAAAAAGAATTTGTGTCGCAAAGATCAGCACGTACATGCACCAGGACGAAGAAGTGAACTCCGGCGGACCTCGGCGCAGCAGCGACACTTGGTGGATATCTGGCGCACAACCTTAGTGAATCCGCGCAACCGAATCCTTGTAGGAGAACGCACCAGGGATCGCGACTGGACCGGTAAGTAAATGTGCCTTACTTGGGGGCTTACTTAATAAGGGTCTGTGGCTGCAATTTCGCAGATTTTTCAACGTTTTCATTATTTGTGTGCACTGTGACGCTATTTAACTGGGGATTGTGTCGCACACGATCGGATTGTGGGCGCGCTTGATAGCTTCATGCGGGGCGGCGGGATTTAGCATTCAAATGTTGTTTGCAATTACAGGCCACCAGAAGAACATGGTGACTTCTGTCGACCTGAGCAGGGAACCAACACTGCAGGATCGGTTGGACAATGGACATCGGTTGGACAATGCACTTTCGGGGAAAGTGTTTGCGCCAGTTTTCTTCTGACTTTGACTAAAAGTTGCAATGTCACCTCACTCTTCTATGCTCCCAGCGGAGTGGGAGGCGCCGGGCTTGCATAATTACATTCTGAAACTACGACTTCTTGTCCCTGCGCTCCGTGCTGCTAATTATAAACATTCTTTTTTAGTGGTCAAGACTAGCAAATGGACAGAGCCAGAATCAAGATGAAGAGGACAGGTGAGTATTTATAGGTTTTTATGTTTTTTTTTCAGTGGTTGATTTCCTTAAGAGTGCAGACCCAAGTATGCTCCAACAGCTAGTTGTACATCATAACGGCGTTAGGGGGCAGCAAACTGGGATTTTGCCAGGCCCCTGTCCAAAGGGCCCCCTGCATGTGGATACATTGCTCTTTTAATACCCCTAGTTAAATGCTGGTGAAGATCCTTTTATATCTCCTTACCGTATTCTCACTAGATTTATAACTGTTTTTGTGTCCTCCCTAGAAAAAGGTCATACATAAATGTTTAGGTGGGTAAAAAAGTAGGTGGTAAAGACCACAAAAAAGGTGTGCTAAACCAAAATGGCTGGTTTGTCACAAAAAAATTCACAAAGTGCAGAGTTTATGGATTATACATATTTGGCAAAGGTAGGTATGCTGGTTAAAGGCCCTCCAAAGCTCCCCCTTTGTCCAGTGTCCACCACGGTACAAGTATATTAAGAACTAGTAATATAGGGGTTGTTTTTTTCAGTCTTTCTTCCTCCCCCTAAATTGATCTTTGACTCTGAATTGCATCTGATAGAGCAACACTGACTGACCTTACAGAAGTATTAGGTTACTAATAATAATAATAATAATAAAACAATTAATATCTTTATTATATAGTGCACACAGATTACGCAGCGCTGCCACAAGCAGACAAATTGGTCTACTAGAAGTCGAGGGGAGGAAGACATGACACCGAACACATAGGCACAAACGTGAAAAGAGTGTCAGATTGAGGGTATACCACTCATTCTGTACCACCAGCGGACCAAAGTCTAAGTTGTACCCGGTTCTTCACCAGAGCCTGCCGCAAGTGGGTTGGACTTGCTGTGGCATGGTACCACCATGTTGTTCCACACCAGACTCGACTTTGGTCCGCGGTGGTGGCCAAGCAGAGTACAGAATTGTAAGGGCATAGCGTGGTCGGGGCAATGCAGGAGGTCGAGACGGCAGCACAGGATCATTAGTCGGGACTTAGCTGAAGGTCGAACGGGCCAGCAAGCAGGAGCGAAGTCAGGAAGGAATCGAGTCACAACCGAAATCAGAATACACCACAGGGCATCAGGAACATCTTTCTCTAAGGATATTAGGACACAAAAATCCGGCACCGACACAGGACGGGCTGGAATTTATCTGGAAGGCAGCTGGCCATGCCAATTATCAGTTGCGCTGGCCCTTTAAATTTAACAAGTCCGGAGCGCGCTAAGCAGCTGCAGGAGACCCGCTGGAACCCCGGCGAGATGAGTAGCGCAAAGGCCCACAAGAGGTACATGGGTGCGTCTTTTACGCCGAGACAGGGATCACAGGGGGCACCTGTGACAAAATAGTAGCTATAAGGAAGTTTCTATCTCACCCACAGTGCTTTTTGACATGAATACAGGTCAGTTCATCTTTACAATGTCCTATATTATCCGCTGCTACAAAAAAAGAAAAAGTTATGGAGCAGATTTCCTCTCTACTTCTGTGTGCAGTTGTACGGGAGACAACAATGCAGCTAGTCACCAGCCACCATCATAGCTGCTAGTCTCCACAACACCGCTCTGAGACAACAAGTCTGCAGAGGGGAAAACTGCTAAAATCCAGAAGATGAGCATATAATGATCGAGAATAGCGGGTGTTTAACCCTCATGTTTCAACTCTCCCTTCTCCTATCCATCTTTCTGAAAGTTGTGTGTTCTTCAAATTGCGATGTTTGTAGTAATCCTCACATTTCCGGAATACAGATGATCTCAGTGTAACGTAGAGAGGGAAGGAGAGGAGTAAAGTTCCATGGTTTATCCTGTATAGAGCCACTTGACAAAATAACCCTTTTCCTCTGTGCACGTAGAAAGCTCTATTATTATGGCTACTGGTGTGGGCGAAGTCTCATCAGCGGAGCTGATGCCTGCCATGCCTCAGATCACTCTGTGTCTTTGATAATGAAAAATTGAAATGGCACCTGTACAACATGAAGATGTGAAGAATAGATATATTTTTATCCTGGAAACCTAGTCAACGGCTCGCCCAGTGGGAGTGAATGGAGATGATCTCAGCCTTGAACATCTCTGGACCTACACTTCCCCCTTCTTCGTGATGCTTTAAGGGAAAGTGAGCGCCAATAGGACGTTTCATGATGTTTTTATGTGTTTTTTTTTCTATCCTTTTGGCTGCTACTAAGGTTTCACAGTTTCAAATAATATATATATATAATCCTGACACTTTCTGCTCCTCTTATTTAAACTCTAAGTCCGGGTCCATATGTCCGTGCGGGTACATTCAGACGTCCTGGTGCTTACCCGATCGGATCCTGGGCGAGCACAGGTCCAGAGGATATGCGGGGGTGCGAGTGCTCTTCACATCACCTCCGCCTCTATATAGGCACTGGGGCAGATTTACTTTACCTGGTCTCAGTCACGTTCCTCACAGCGGCGCATTCTCGACGGGATTTCGGATCTGCCGGGATTCACTAATTTTGCGCCCGATATCCAGCGTGTTCGCTGCTGCGTCGAGGTCCGTCGGAGCTCACCTGCGTGTAAGTGCTGATTTTGCGACACAAATTATATTTTTGAATTCCGCGGTTTTTCCGATTCGTCGGGTTATCCACGGCCACCCCCCCAATTTTCTGTTGCGTGAAGGCCAGGGCCGATGTGGCTAAATCCGATCTTGGGCCATCGGCGCAAATCGGAAATCGTCGGAACTCCCATTGAAAGTGCGCGATTCGATCCTTAGTAAATGAGCCCACTGTTGTGCTCACTGCAGGAACATCAGAAGCCATAGAAGTCTGCGGCTGAGTGAGCCCTATAAGCAACATCCAACTGCAAGTCCCATCCTAAATGTAGGATAAATGACTATAACTCCCACAATCAATAAATACAGGGGAGTCAAAGGTTCCAAGACAACTTTTATTTTCAAAATGGAAGGGAAAATGACATATCTGATACTTAGCCATAATGGGTGAGAGGTCTTTTCTTTTAGGCTATATCCGGAACTGGCCACCATCTTGAAACGCCGCCATATTAGATCAAGGGCAAGTTTTTGCAATAGGAAGGTGGTCACTAGAATCAAAGACAAGTACAGTGTCCCCCCTACTTTAAACAAACACCCAACTTACAGATGACCCCAGTTACAACGGACCTCTGGATGTTGGTAACTTACTGTACTTTAATCCTTAGGCTACAATGATCAGCTATACAGTTTCACACAGGCGTCTGTAATGAAGCTTTATTGTTAATCCCCATTCTTATGACAACCCACATTTTTGGAGTTCATTTATAAAATACACAGTTCTGTCTTACTACAAATTCAACTTAAGAACAACATAAAAACCTAACCTGTTTGTAACCCCGTGGGGACTGTCTGTATTGTATTAGATATCAGATTTGCAATTTTCTCCTTTGAAAGTTGCAAACAACTGGGGTGGTTTTTCCTGCCAGCTATGTGTCCTGTGTGCTAAGAGCGGAAATCAACCTTTCCAAGATAATACTGTAATACACTCAAGTATAAAGCCGCGACCAAGTATAACCCGAGCCCCTAATTTTTACCACAAAACACCTGGTAAAACATATAGTTTTTTTTTACTCGAGTATAGCCAATTTGGGTTTTCAGCACATTTTTTGTGTTGTAAAACTATGCTTATACTTGATATATATGGTATATGTATTTTGTTTATTCATTTGTATATTATGGTGTAAATTGCATTTTAATTAAATGATTTTATTTAGTTTATCAGCAATCCCACTCCAGATTTTTGCACCTGCCCATCGTCCCAGGTGAGTAATCAGTAGTGGCATTGGTGATGTTTATCTTCTGGATTGTGGTATTCAACAAACGCCTTGATTAAAAGCGCGGTCCGTGTTCGAAACATGTCCGCAAGGCTGATGCAACATACGTCCCGTGCTCTGTTTGGAGACTTTTAAAATATTTCTCAATAAGGTTGGATGTAAGTTTGGTGCTGGATTGAATAGTTTTTTTCTAGCTTGTTGTCCTTGATCCAAGGGAGGATCTTCATCAGCCACGTCGTGACTAGACACTTCAGTCGGTGACTGGAGTAATTTATTGTAATCTGTATTATTATATCTATATTTGTTTTCACAACACTTTTTTAGTTGTTTTCAAGAATAATACATACACAAGCAGTAGGGCCCCAATCAGGAGCCTGTCCTGAAGCTACAATTTGAGGGAGATGGGGGGGGGGGGCAGGGTTATGGGGAGGTTATACAACAGATAAAAATAGTATCACAAAAAGAGTCATCAATGATAAGCAGTAACTTGGATAAGATGCGACATCAAGTTTTGCCTCGCTGGGCCGTCCGTACGGAGATATCACAGACCTGCCTGCAGCCGGCATGGAGAAAGAAGAGGACCTGCCCCCGAGCATTCCCTGACCTCACATGAAGATAGAAGGGGGCTTGCCCTGGCCATCGAATGGTGGAGTAGTCAGTTTATTATTTTATTTTTTTTATATAACCCGAGTATAAGCCGATGGGAATTTCAGCACAATTTTTGAGTATAGACATAAGAATGCTCTATACATGCTTACATTGAACTTCCTTAATAATCGCAACTTCTGCTGGAACCTCAGAGGTTTCCATAATCTAGATAGACTGATTCTAGCTGTTGTGAGGATTTGGAATACTAATTCTCTTTTCATGTTTGTCTAGAACTTCCTAGTCCCCCAATGAAGCGTAGGGCACTTGTCTACCCCAGGTTGAGGGTTATTATAAAACCCTCGAGATCAGGGAAAACATCTCCCCCCCAGTAGGGGCTAGTACTTTCCATGACCACCATGTATGCAGCATGGTACCAAATGCACCTGACATCTCTTCAGCAATGAGCTGGGAAAATGTTTGATACCTTATACGGGGTATAATACCATTTATAGAGTATTCTCCTTGATACCTGTAAGTGATTAATGCCAATGGAGGTTTGTGACGATGCTATTCACCAGCGGGTTTTAGTTCTGCATAGGGATTAATGCAGATACTTCTAAAAATCACTCCGGGTAAGTTAACTCCTTTACTAGATGACTAAATGACTTTAGGATGTGATTGTTATAATAATTGCTCCACCTAGTGACTCCCATTGCTATCAGGCTTGAATTAGTTGGTATTAGGATTATTGCAGCAGTCGCCTCTTAGGGCATTTCCCTCCTCCCCCGAGCCTCAGGGGGACCATAGGGTTTCTGGATGGACAAGGTGTTTCCCACTGATAGCGCTGCTAACATAGATCCTACACGTGTACTGGTTGTTTATAGGTTGAATCAGACACCCACAGTATGAGCGCAATGATGGCGACCTGAAATATGTTTGTTCATATATCCACCCAATGCCACCATGCTTAGCCCCTCAGAGTATTCTCCAGACTTGGACTCTAGCCCTTTGTCCTTTCCACATAATTGATCTTAGAAAAGTTTGTAGCCTGCAGAGATCGTGTCCAGCAGTTGCATCAGGCATTCATGAATAGTAATAGGATCTTGGTAGATCACATCATTTTTAGTGCCGAAACCCTCTGTCCTAGCCAATGAGTAAGAAAAAGACGAAGTTCCTTTGTCAACAGGGGAATCAGTGGTGTTATAAGCTGAAATAATTTGCTTCGTAGGATATATCACATTTGACTCCAAGGTACAGCACCTCGCCCCTCAGCCCATGGAAGGCATATAACTAGAGATTGAGCGAACATACTCTGTCCGATCTTGATCTCGTTCGAGCATTAGCGTACTCGAAAAATGCTCATTGCTCGTACGAATACTTCGCCCCTCTCGAGAAAAGCACTTCCCCCGTTTGCTTTTTGGCGGCCAGAACAGGCCAATCACAAGCCAGGAACTCTGCACTCCACCCGCATGACGGGTAACCTACACGTCGAAGCAGTGGTTGGCTGGCCAGATCTGGTGACCCTGGATAGTAGACATCCGCTGCCGCCCGCTGCTGCTCGGATCATTCTGTGTCTGGATGCCGCTATAAGATCTGCTGCTGGTCAGGGAAAGCGTTAGGGGTTCCTATTATAATAGTGTTAGGCAGGAGTGATTCAACAAGAACCCACAGTCCTTCTTAGGGCTACAATAACGTTTTATTTCCTTTTTTTTTGTTTGCTTGTGGCTGGGCTGCTGCTATTATTAGTTGCACGCTAGTACCATATTGTGAGGAATTTGCAGGGGACTTGCTACCGTTGTGTTTAGGCTCTTATGACACACATATCCACCTCAAACACCGAAGTGGGACAATTTATTAGGGGTTTGATTTGATTACGCCCGATCTGCTGATTTATTATTTTTTACGTTTATTTCTTTTTAAAACTCACAGTAATCTGCCAAAGCAGTGTGCTTTCAGTGGTGGGCTAGAAATAGCCATAGGAGACCCCACCGGCTTTACTTAGGTCCTACAATCGCGTATTTTCCTTTTTTTTTGTTTGCATTGGTGCTGGGCTTGCTGGCACTAGTAGGCATATTAATCCGTATTGTGATGGATTTGCTGGAGACTTGCGCCGTTGTGTTTAGCGCTTGAGTGACACCATATCCACCTCAACACCGAAGTGGGACATTTATTAGGGGTTTGATTTGAATACGCTGAGTCTCTGATTTATATTTTTTTTTTATGTTTATTCTCTTATAACCTCAAAGTCCTCTGGCACATGCACAAAATCCAGTTGTGTGCTTGTCATGTGTAGGTTAGAAACAGCCCAGATCAATAGGATAGCTTGTTTGTGTTTAAAAAAAAACCCAACAAAAACACACAAAAAAAAAAAATTGAAGTTTACCACTTTACATATATTGAAAGTTTAACTCACCAGGGCTAGGGGTAGAGGACGAGGCGTGGATCTTCACTACTGCAGGGGTCAGAGGCCGGTGGTCCGGGCGGTGTGAGTACAACCCCTGCTGATGAGGGAGCAGGGAAGAACGCTGCAGAGCTACATTCCCTAGGTTTCATCATCGTCAATGTTACTGGGACTCTGGTAGAGCACTGTTGAGGCCAAACTTGCGAAGATGATTCGTGGTTGTGGACAATGCTTCTAGCCATTTTCCACCAGTCAGTCTCTCACGCATTCCACCCTTGCTCCGCTAACAGCACTACCTCCAGCTCCTCCACCTCACCTCCTCCCCTCCAGTCTGCCCCCTCCCACAAAATTTGGCATTTGAACCACATCTCTGAGGAACGGTTTCTTGGACCCTTCCCCAGTCACAACCCTTGTTCCGGTTGCTGGCTGGTCAATTCCGATGCCCAGGTTTTCCACCGGGCGCAGTCTGTGGTTGATGATGACATATTGACGTAGTGGGAAGAAGGCGAGTCCTCTATAGCAGAACATGTTAGAGAGAGCCAGTGGTGGGCGGGCATACGAGATAGGCAGGGCCAGACTGTTCATCACAGCGCAAATGTTTGCCCGTAGTCCAAGCTCCCGTGCGAGGGCTAGATCCCGACGGACTGTTGGTGTTCACCTTTGCCACACCAGTGTTCAGCAGGGTTCCACCCACTTAGCTTAACTCACCACCATATGTGCTGCTATTAGAATCTGAACCCCCCTCTCAATGGCACAAGCCCGTTCAGCCTGTTGGCCGGCCACCACTGCCTCCTTCCCCCTGTTCTGCTGCTAGTGCAGCCCCCTGCCCAGACATAGCGCCCAAACACCCTCCGTTTCGAAAACTCATCTTCGCCTCCACGATCCTCCACATCATCCACGCAGCGTTCAGATCTCCATCACCGACCCTGGAGCGCAAAAGGAAGTATAGTGTCACCCACCCACTTCCGCCCAAGCCCCTCATCACGCCATCTCCACAGTTGCTTAGCCTGGGGATGCTTCCCTATAGGCTGGTAGAGACCGGGCCTTTCGAAACCTCATGGTGGCGCCGCCCCTCTGGTTTCGTCCCCGCCGCCACTGTACTTTTCCCGAATTGCCGTCCCAGCCCTGCACATAGCACGGTTCAAGAACATTCATCTGTCCCTGACCAACCAGTTTTTCTGACAGGTCGCACCTGACACGGACACGGGCCACGATGCTGCCGGGCAGGCCACTATAATACGCTTACTGCACATTGGGTTAACTTGGTGAGGCTGGAGCGAGTCGTGACCCTGGGTGCTGCTCATATACCTTGCCGGACGCGATGATTGCGGGGCCGTACCCTCGGTCCCAGGTCTCAAAGGCCTAATATGCCTCCTCTCCTCCTCCCCCCCTCCCCTCCTCCTCCTCCTCTCCCACCCCCCTCCTCCTCCCCCGAATTACATCCTGGGCATGGCGCCATCAGTCGTAGCTCTAGGCACAACACAGTGCCGTCGCTAAGCGACGCAGCGGTGCTCAAACTGTCTAGAGCTTTTCCCTCTGCAAATCAACGTCTTTCAGGTATCAATGTTGTGGGACCAGTACCATTAGTCTGGTAGGGATTTACTACCGTAAGACATCAGTTCTCCATGTGTCCACTGTGCTCATGCGATGTTCACGTGGATCCCATGTTCACTTGCGGTAAGCAGCGGGCGTGCTGGTTGAGTTACTATTTCCTCCCAGATGGAAACTCGATCGTCACGCTTTGTTTCGCTTTTCTTCCGTTAGTGTCCTATAGGAAGAGCAAGGGATATCGGAAAAATTGTGCACAGAGCTTCTATTTAGTGAAGAAATGTTTAATATTATACTCACTAGTAAGTTTGAAAAAACAGGCTTAAAAATAGATGATGCGGTGCACGTTCGGCGTCAATACCCGCTCGAGTTTTCGACGCCAGTTGACGGCTTTCTTCCGCTGGGTGGCCGCTCGCGCACAAGTTAGGATTTTTTATAAGTTACCTTACACACTACCACACCAACCTTCCTTAAAGGGAAAGACATATTACTATACTATGTCGGTGTAGTTACCCTATACCACACCCCACTCCCTTAAACGGGAATTAGACATATATTGGCAATACTCTGTGTAAAACCATTTTCCTGGAATTTCTATACCATATGGTGTAAAGTGTCAAATGCAAATATTATTAATAAGTTCGTGCAGATATTTATAAATTGCAACAGTGCTCAAACTACTGCCTAGGCGATAAAGGTCACCTGCCCAAGAGCTATTAGAGGCATCACGGGCAGACGATTCTGTGGCTGTTGCCCGCTGAACCTGACCAGCAGGTTTTGTGTGACAACGACGCCGAACCTGGTGGCGGCTCTGCAACTCGGCAGACTGACACATGTGCCATGCCTTGCCCATGTTTTCAGATCTCGTTTACAAATCGAACGTTTCCCCCTCAAGACATACCCGCCATCTGCTGATTTGCTCACGAAGGTGCCCGCTCTGTGCGCATTTCGGAATTCCATGCACAGATGCGCCACTCTCAGGCAGCGCAGCTCGCCTCCAACTGCCCGCTCATCCGACTTTGTGCGATGTGTCCCACGAGGTTGGAATTCAACATTAACCTTTTATCCAGAGTTTACCACAGCGCCGAGCGATGTGTAGACTGCCATATTCAACTTCCCAGAAGAACTGGTAGTCAGTCAGTCAGCTTCCTCAAGTCTATACAAATGGGAGTGGACTTGGATGTCTATATCTGTCAGGCTGATAACTTTGAGGATCAACACACTGGTCAGTGGCGATGCCCCCCCATCATCAGCCTCCCACCATCCCGCGCTTGGCCTGTTAAAAAACTCTCTTGTCAGCAATGAGAGTCGAAGGCTTGCGCTCGTCACAGAGACGGTGGAAGAAGATTCCCTTGTTTGATAGCCCAAGCAAACCTTAGGTCTGTTTCTCAGCGCCATCCTGAGGAGGTGGAGGACTGATTGGAGAAGGAGATAATGTTTGGCGAGACACAGATGGGTACCATTTTGCACGTCCCTTCAATCTGTTCAGCGTGTATGAGACATAAGGGAGTGGAGGAGTTGGAGAAGAGGGAAATGGACATTCAGGCACTGAGGGGAGGAATTCTTACGCGTTGGTAACCTTCTGCGCATAGGCCAATTTCATGCTATGGCTGCCTATCCCGTGCCTCCTCGCGTTCAAAGAATTTATTATTCCCCACCGGTACTGGGTATTCACCTCTCCCTGGACCCCACGGTACAAAGCAAAATCTTTCCACTTCATCCCTGCACGAGGAATAGGAAGTGTGAAAGCACTGAATACCAGTCAGACCCTGGTGCACAAGCTGAGAACAGTATTTCCCTTCTGACGCGCTAGCGGCAGGGCGTACTTCTGCGGGACAATTAGCCAGGGAGTAGTGGCGAGCATAGCTTGTCCAGCACTGGCACGGGACTCTAACAAAGGGCCTTTGCCAGCTTTAGTCACCCCAGCAGACCTGTCACCTGTCCCCATTCTCGTCGTCAGAGTGGGCTGAACTTTACAGAAGGTATGGTGAGGGAGTACGTGCTGACCATACCATCCGTCCTAAATGATCACACAGCTCCTACAGAACTACTGGTTTCAAACTGGACATTTGCACGACTGGCCTGTACGCCTTGAGAGTCTTGCCTGGCCCTGCCGCTAGCGTTTTGTTCCGAGGGGTTTGCAGTGCAGCTGTGTGCAATCATCAACGATAGCGTACACCCCTGTCGACTGACACGGCGCTGACAGTGCTGTCGCTTCACAATGAATAAAGCCTGATTTCTCAGGATCTCCATTCTCCCCATGGTGGGGATAGAAGCTCAACCTAATAATATCATGCACACCCCTCCTCATTGTCCTCCTGTCTCCTCCTCTTTGTACACTAAGCGATGGAAATGGCTATTTTTTTCCATGTGGCCAACTGGCTCTAGCTATAGTACCTCTATGTATTAATTTTCTGTAGGGCCACCTACCCGTCCTACTTTTTAAGCATTTTTGGGAGAGCCACATACAAGGCACTCATCGATTTAATTTTTTCTGTAGGGCCACCTAACCTCTCCTCTGGTTTGAACACTTTTTTTGACTGCTCACATACAGCACTCACATTTTTTAATTTTTTCTGGAGACCACCTACCTCCGCTCCTGGTTTGAAAATTCCTGCCACATCACATGCACCATCTCCAATTAATTGTTCCAGAGCAGCTCCACATTCGTCGTTTTAGCTGGTCTCCACACGTTGTCCCCTCCATTGCTACCCACTCCACACGTCATCTGCCATATCTGGCCTCCAAAAGGTCATCCATATAGCTGCTCCTCCATATGATCGTCCCTTATCAACACGTACCTGTGGTCAGCCGCAGATTTTGGTTGTGTTTCATGTTCCACATCAACTTTGTTTAAGCTGTTGTCGCCAACCCTGCGTGTAATCCACAAAATCATTACTGGCAAACTTTTAATTTACCGTATTATTTCAGCGCTTCTGCGCATATACTGTTTACATTCCGCCTCACACCGCCATATCCAACTTATAAGACGCTACTACACTTGATCTTATTACAAAAGTTCGTATAAGTGCTGTTTGGGAGTAGCCTAGAGACAGGGGCTGGATTGGCGAAAGCTCGCCTGGCTGCGGAGCGCCATCCATCCTCAAGATCCACTAACATGAATTTTAACTGGCAGCACCTTTAATCTACTACTAGTTCACTGCCTCCATACATGGTCCCCTTATCAACCAGCTGTGTGACTGGCGGCAGAATTTTTCAGGGTGTTCACCCAATACATAGTGGGAACTCGGCCCATCTGTCCGCTCCGCCATGCTGAGACCTGAAGTTGGCAATCATCGCAGCGCAATATGGATGTGCCCCATACTGTTTTCTCTAATCAGGAACCATGTTCCGTAAACAATTTAAAAAATAGAGACCCTATGCTATTCCATTATCTAGGTTGAAATATTCAAACGACCCAGCCTGCTTTGAAATATAAATTTTTCAAAGTTACAACTCTTCTGGCGCCCAGGCCCATTTTGGGTGGGGAGGAGCCGTAGAGACAGGGGTCTAGACAGGCGAAAGCTCTCCTGGCAGTGGACGCCAGCTCCATCCCAATATTAGGCACCCCTCAAGGCCATCCATGCATGCCTGCCCCTGGCTGTTTCCTTCCATTTTGCTCCCACTATCCTCCACACCCCACCAATTGTACATTTCAACTCTCTATACCCCAGACGCGTGGAGCATGCACGAGATATGCACACCTCATCCCTTATCAAACGGGCTGTGTCATGCATGAATTTTCAGGTGTTCACCAATCATAGTTGAACTCGGTCCCGATCTGGCACCCCCGCGCATGCGAGACCGAGTTGCCAAACGTTAGCACGCTACTAAAATGCCCCATACTGTGCGCTCTAATCATGGAATGTCGTCTCCCATGGCTGCCTCCACAATGTCGTCCCCTTAGTCAAAACGAGTCGTGTGTCAGGCTCATTTTTTTCGGGTGTTTTCACACAGATACTGTTACTAGACTTGGTCCCTATTCGCCACATCTGTGTTTTCGACTAAATATAAACTGTCAACCCTTTGTGCACATAAGGTAAATCATTTCACCTCCTTTGGTGACAGCCTGCAGTCATTTAGGTATGTGCCATTGGCCACTCTCTAGCCTGCCACTCTGCTCTGCCGCTGCCCTCTCATCCTTCTCTATAGTTTCAGGGTCCAATTATTGGATGTTTTTACTGCTATCTAGCTTCATTCTGTCACTCTGTCATGGCCGATGCTGTTGCCCATATTTTGGCATAATGGTGCGATTCTAGCCTGCCGCAAGCACCATGCATGCTGCCCCCTTGCTGTTCCTGTCCGATTTCCGTTGTGTTTACATCCTTTTTCTGAGGTTCCCAGGTGTTGGCCAACTTCCCGTGCGAGCGTGGTCCCCTTGGAAAAATGCTCGAGTCTCCCATTGCACTACTTCATGGTGCTCGTATTCGATGACGAGCACTCGAGCATCGGAAAGTTTTGGTCCTCAATACGAGTCCCCTCGAGCAATTTATGCTCGCTCATCTCTACTATTAACCAACCGTTTGACCTTAGTTTTGCGAAACGACGGGGAAGCCCAACAATTCCAGTATTAGTGGATTTAGAGTTAATTGGATCTTATAGTACTAATTGCTAAATTGCTCTATGATACGATGGAACACCCTCTTAGCGACCTTTCCGGGTCAGTTATATCCCTATCTATAAGCCTGTTGGAGTTGTCCCTGGTGCTAAAACGATAGAAATGCATCGGATCCAATACATGGAAAATCTCCTTACAGGCAGTACCCGCTTACATAAAAGATAGGCCGTGAGGATTGTTTCTTAGTTGAATTTGTATGTAGTGCTCAACTGTATCATTTTATAATTGTGATCCCAGACAAAATTTTTTGGCCCCAGTGACAATTGGTTTTAAGAAATACTTTTTGCTGTAATGGGGAAACAAGGATTCATAATCTTTCATTACAGACAACCTTACAGCTGATTATTGCCAATCTGGACTAGAGGAAAGCGATTCATAGAAAGCTTCACCCATAGGTACAGGGTTTCCTGTAACTATGGATTGTTCTGTAAGTTCGGCTTCCCCTGACTGCTGTACTGATTAAAACCACAACTCTACTCTGTCCAGTATGTACGCGGTTAGGAGAGATAAATATTTCTTGCCTACCCAGGGAAACTTTCAAGAATGTACTTTCTGCTGTTTACAAGGGCACTAGTAGGGATGAGTGGACCCCTCATTTTGTCAAACGACACCTAAAAAAGTGCGGTCCAGGTTTAAAGTACCCAACATGAACCGATACTCATCCTCATCGTGTAATGGCATCTTAAAACTGTGGGTCCTGGCACCATGCGGGTTTGTTATCTTTAATGCAGCCCAAGCCATCTCCCCGGGTCCTTCATGTCCGGTAGTACATTTCCTTTAGCATTCCGTTTAAGTATCTCTGTGGATAGACCATCAACATGTTGGGAATAGAGAAATCTGGAAGCGAACACAGGCAAAATGTTACTACTTTTCTAGAATCATCTAATTTTTACTGAAATCCAAAGTCTCTCTTCTCGCCCGCGCGTGATAGTGCACTAGTGAGACTATCTGCATGATAATAATTTTTAGAAATTCATATTTCCAAATACCAGAATTAGCTTGTTCCGTTTCCACTTCATCACATTCATCATTCATCATTAAATCCAAAAATCATAACATGTCTAAGCGCTTTTTTTAATAAAACCACGCCGGTACGAAAAGAAAAATGGCACAGAAAAGAAACAAAATCTTATGTTATATATGGCACTATCGCTACATTCAGGTCATGATTCAGCTAGCCATAATAGCTTTCGTTGTTGCTCCAGCTCTTTCTCAGTCTGGAGTCGGGCCATGATTATGCAAAGCTTTTTAGCTATCTACTTATATCCTGAATATAATGAATAAAGAATAAAACAGCTTACGTCGCTTTCCTCATTTATGCTGAACCCGCATTGCGATGATGCATCATTTTGCGGAACACACACGGAGCACACGGACGGCTCGCAAGTTCTCCATTAGAACTTATGTTTGTAGCTTGGGTTTGTTTCAACAGCTTCTTATAAGAGGAAGTTGCGCTTAAAAAAGGCCCACAACGCGAAGAATCGGACAAAACAGTTCTGTGAATGCCCTTAGATGTCCGGGAGCGCGGAACGCTCAGCTAACCTGAACGGATCACGTGATGTCTACCACACCCTGCGCCGGAGGCGCTTGTACAAGGGGGGGGGGCCGCTGAGGGGCCGCGTGTCGGGTGGGTGATGAGGGGTGGGGTAGTCGTGGGGGGGGGGCGGTGGGGGGTGGCGTAATTGGGTTGTGCGCCCAGGGTTGGCAAGCATTGAATTCCGCAGGTTAAGGTCTGGGGGTTCATTTGGGGGGGGGGGGTATCGGTGCTGGCGGTTTGAGGTGGGTGGAAGTTCGCGGGGCTGGCCGCGTTGGGCCCCTTGGTGGGACAGAGTGGGGGGCCGCGCGGGGCGGGAGTCGCGCGGTGGCTGGTGGGGGGGGGAGGGGGGACCGGAGTTGGGATGGGTGGTATTGGGTGGTATTGTCCGTGCGGATCGGGGGCCCGCGGCTTGTGGCTGCGGAGCTCGGGAGGGGTCCTCTGCGGTTTGGTTGGCCGGCGAGAATACGAGCCGGGCTGGGGTGACTATCGTAGAGAAGTAAAGGGTCGTAGGAGGGGAACAAGTTTGCGGCGTAGGGTGTAACCTGTCGTTAAGGAAGTCATTACCGGGGTGGCTAATGCGATGCGGGACAAAACCAGCGGCTCGCGCGCGGCGGGGCGCGCGTGGCACGAAAGGTATGCGTGTGGCTGTCGGCGTGGGGGGCGTTCGGTTGTCGGTCGGACGGGAGGAGGGCGGAGACGGGGTCTACGCGTCATCGGACAGCGGTGGTCGCTAGGCAGGACGTCGCTGCGGTGGCATAGGAGTGGGTGTTGGTCGGAGCCGGTGGGGGGGGGGGGGGGGGGGGGGGGGGGGAGGGGGGGGGGGGAGGTGCGGGGGGGGGGTGGGGGGGGGGGGGGGGGGGGGGGGGGGGGGGGGGGTCAATTCTCGTTATCAGGGGAGGTCTTTTCTTGTGATTGGTGGAGATCTATTCTCATTATCAGTGTAGTGTCCATTACCATGATCAGTAGGGGTCTATTCTTCTATTTGTTGGGCGTCCAGTCTTGCGATGGTTGGTGGTCTCAGAAGTCGCCACCACCAATCACATTGATATCCCCTATCGTATGGTTTTTATACATTTGGAAACTAAGTGACTACTATGACCATGAACTATCAAAGAAATTTGGCAACAGTTTTTTTTGGCTAAATGGGCTTCTACCAAAACTGCTCTTAATGGCCATTAAAGTTTTTGGTAAATTTAGTTAAATTAAGGCACTCCCGAAAAAGTTTTTGTGTGCAAAAAGGTCTTCACCATATTAGATGGTCTGCCCCATAGTAACATGAGAAGCCCCTACCCCCTATAATGTAACTGTGTTACCAGCGCCCCCCTGGTGGACAAGGTGACAAAATGTATCACAAATCCATAAAACATGTATTACACAAAGAAAAGCAGAATTCTGGGGCATTTATCTTGGTAAATTGCCCCCATTGGGAGCATCGCCTCCTTTTGTAGTGGCGATGTAGTTGGTGCCACATGTGCCCTACACTACATCAACTCCCAAAATACACCGGATGACATCACAATATCCACAATGTTCTGATATGTGGCTCCAAATTGTACATTTAAATTATTTATCAACTTTATTACTTTCCTATGATGGACAATGCACGTTATTCCCCGTTCTCACTTTCCCCACCGCCTTTTTATGGTTTATGGCTTTCAATTTCCAATAGCCGGACCCTCCTGACCACGGGAAGGGACATTTCCGTGGTCCCTTTGTATATCTTTTCCGAGAATTCACAGCTCCCCTGGCTCATATCACATTTATAGAAAGAGATGCTGTATATCGGAGATGCTGTTAGATAGATGGATACAATGTAATGAGGCTGTGTGCCGAGCTGTGCCGAGCTGTGCCGAGCTGTGCCGAGCTGTGGGGTGAGAGCAGCTACCTACTACTGAGACACACCGTGCCACTGCTACAGCCCCTGAAAATACAAACCCCTCCTGCTGAAATTGTCTGGAATCCATGTCTAAGCTTTCAAGGGTCCTTCTTATAGATCACCAGAAGTTTGATCAATACCCCAATAGTCCTGTTCTGGTACTGCCCGGCAGAGGAGTAATGAAATGATACAAATACTCAGATAATACACACAGTGATGTCACAGTACATGGATAATACACACAGTGATGTCACAGTACATGGATAATACACACAGTGATGTCACAGTGCAGGGATAATACACACAGTGATGTCACAGTACAGGGACAATACACACAGTGATGTCACAGTACAGGGATAAGACATACGTGATGTACAGACAGGATAAATGCACAGTGAGTCAAAGTACAGGGATAATATACCACAGTGAGTACACAGTACAGTGGATAATATCACACAGTGATGTCACAGTACAGGATAATAACACACAGTGATGTCACAGGAAGGGATAATACACACAGTGATGTCACAGTACGGGATAATACAACACAGTGATGTCACAGTACAGGAGCTAAATACACACAGTGAGTCACAGTACAGGATAAACCCACATGTGATGTCACAGTACAGGAATAATACACACAGTGATGTACAGTACAGGGATATACACACCGTGAGTGTCACAGTACAGGATATACACACAGTGATGTCACGTAAGGGACAATACACACAGTGATGCACAGTACAGGGATAACTACACACAGTGATGTCACTACGGGGGGAGATATCACACAGTGATGTCAACGTCAGAATAATACACACAGTGATGTCACAGTAACAGGGATGATACATACACAGTGATGTCACAGTACAGGGAATACACACAGTGATGTCACACAGTACAGGGCTAAATACACAGTGATGTCACAGTACAGGGAATAATACACACGTGATGGTCAAGACAGGGTAATCACACATGATGTCACAGTACAGGATAATACACACAGTGATGTTAACAGAATAGATACACCACAGTGAGTACAGTACAGAGAATCCACAGTGATGTCACAGTACAGGGATAATAACACAGTGATGTCACAGTACAGGGATATAAACACCAGTGATGTCACAGTACACGGAAATAATACACACAGTGATGTCACAGTACAGGGTAATACACACAGTGATTGTCACAGTACAGAGATAATACACACAGTGATGTCACGTACAGGGAATATAACACAGTGATGTACACGTACAAGGATAATACATACAGTGATGACACAGTACAAGATATAACACACAGTGATGTCAAGTACAGAATAATACCCACACAGTGATGATGTTCACAGTACAGGGATAATACACACAGTGAGACCACAGTACAGGGATATATACACAGTGATGTCAAGTACAGGGATAATACACAGTGATGTCACAGTACAGAGATAATACACACAGTGATGTCAGAGTACATGGATATACCCCACACCGTGGATGCACAGTACAGAGATAATACACACAGTGGTCACAAGTAGGGCTAATACACACAGTGATGTCACAGGTACAGGGAATAATACAACAGTGATGCACAGTACAAGAAATCACGTGATGTCACGTACGAGGATATACACACAGTGATGTCACGTACAGAGATTACACACCAGTGATGCACCTACAGGGATAAACACACAGTGATGCACAGTACAACATAATACATACAGTGAATGGACACAAGTAAAGATAATACACACATGATGCCAGTTACAGGAAATACAACAGTGATGTACAGTACAAGGATAATCATACAGTTGCCAGTACGGAAATACACACAGTGATGTCAAAGTACAGGGATAATACACACGTGATGTCACAGTACAGAGATAATCGCACAGCAGTCAGTAGTATGTCACAGTGACGGGTGATAATACCACACAGTGATGTCACAGTACAGGGGTAATACACACAGTGATGTACAGTTAGGATAATACACCACCAGTGAGCACAGTACAAGGGATATACACACAGTGATGTCACAGTACGGGGTAATACACACAGTGATGTCACAGTACAGGGGTATTAATACACACAGTGATGTCACAGTATAGGGATAATTACACACAGTTATAGGTCACATTACCGAAAGGGATAATATACACACAGTGATTGTACCAGTACAGGGGTAATACACCCAAGTGATGTCACAGTGTATAGGATAATACACACGTGATGTCACAGTACAGGGATACTACACACAGTGATGTCACAGGACAGGGATAATACACACATGGAGGCCCAGTACCGAACAGATAATACACACATGATGTGCACCAGTACAGGGTAATACACACAGTGATGTCACAGTAAGGGATAACATACACAGTGAGTCACAGTAGGGATAATACACAGTACAGACGATAAACACACAGTGATGTCACAGTACAGGATAATACACAGTGGACGTCCGACAGGGATATACACACAGTGATGTCACAGTACAGGGGGGGTAATACACAGTGATGCCAGTACGAGGTATACCGTACAGTGATGTCACAGTACAGGGATAATACACACAGTGATGTCACAGCGCACAGGGATAATACACCACGTGATGTCACCAAGTACACAGGGATAATACACACAGTGACATGGGAACAAATGAGACAGGGATAATACACACAGTGATGTCACAGTACAGGGTAATACATACAGTGATGTCACAGTACAGGGATATACACACAGTGATGTCCACACAGCACAGGGAAATACACACAGTGAGTCACAGAGTACAGGGATAATACACACAGTGATGTCACACAGGGATAATACACACAGTGATGTCACAGCACAGGGATAACACACAGTGATCACAGTACAGGGTAATACCCCGTGATGGCACAGTTCGGGATAATACACACAGTGATGTCACAGTACAGGGATAATACACACAGTGAGTCACCGCACAGGATATACACACAGTGATGTCACAGCACAGGGCATAATACACACAGTGATGTCAAAGTAAAGTACAGGTAATATAACACAGTGATGTCACAGCCAGGGATAATACCACAGTGATGTCACAGCACAGGGATAATACACACAGTGATGTCACAGTACAGGGATAATATATATGGTTATATCAAATGTTGGTTATCCAGTTACCCAGAGGCTTCAGGCTGCTAATTATGCACGCGCCCGCACCTCCCTCTCCTATGCTGGGAGCTCGGGAGAGGGTGGTGCGGGGGTGTGCATAATTAGCCGCCCGGAGCACCAGACATGTCATCCCTGTGCTCCATGCTGCTTATTATAAGTCTTCTTTCTCGGCGATCCTGGTGTGTCAATATTAAAGAAGTTTAGTGCCGGGATCAGAATGAAGAGGTTTTTTGGTATACTAACTGGTAGTTTTCCTTTAAGACATTTTATCCCTATGACAACCCAATCGATTTCTTGGGGTCCCAGAGATAACAGGGCGCTGCACAGTGGAGGGGTGCAGCCCCTTCTCCCAGACCAGCTTTTTAATTACCGTAAGCTTTGGACAAAAATAACCTTTACAGAAAATTGTTATCAGTATCACAGACAGTCATGGAAACCGTAAAAATCCTATCCTTAAAGGACATTATCCTTAAAGGGGCGTTCTAGTTACTTTAAACCAACACAATTGGCAGGAATGGAAGTGCTTCATTTTCCGGGGACGGTCGGCCAGTCTTGAGGCTCGCCATACATTACGGTAACGTTCCCGGTTGCCGTTTTTTCTTTAAGATGTGCAACTTCACAAATAAACAAAATGTCATTTCCCATTAGCTGATGTGAGGAGCTTCCGGGACGTCTGACTCTATTTATACAGTGTCAAGTGTGATATTTGCTAATGAAATGCTAACTTAATTTCTATGTATAACGTGTGAGGGAACATGGCGCGGCTGGGAGACATCCGCATGGAGAATGCAAATAAGGTAGAAGGCAACGGATGGCAGCGCTGCCGGGATGTGGGAAGTCTATCATTCCTCATCAGATCAGTACAAGCTTAATGTTATGGTGTAACTGAAAACTGTCTCCGGAGGTCCACAAAAAAAGCCTGCAAAAATTGGCTCAATCTCCAGCAGCTAATAAAAAAGTTCCCGAATCCACTGAACACACTGGGGCTCATTTACTAAGGGTCCGAATGCCGCACTTTCGTTTGGTTTCCCGACAATTTCCGATTTGCGCTGAATTGCCCCAGCATTTTGGTGCATCGTCGCCGGCTTTCACGCGGCAGAAATCAGGGGCGTCGCCGTCGGTCAACCCGACGGATTCGGAAAAACCGCAGAATTTGAAAAAGAATTTGTGTCGCAAGATCAGCACTTACATGCACCAGGACGAAGAAGGTGAACTCCGGCGGACCTCGGCGCAGCAGCGACACTTGGTGGATATCTGGCGCACAACCTTAGTGAATCCCGGCAGACCCGAATCCTTGTAGGAGAACGCACCACGGGATCGCGACTGGACCGGGTAAGTAAATGTGCCTTACTTGGGGGCTTACTTAATAAGGGTCTGTGGCTGCAATTTCGTCAGATTTTCCAACGTTTTCATTATTTGTGGCACTGTGACAGCTATTTAACTGGGGATTGTGTCGCACACGATCGGATTGTGGCGCAGCTGTGATGCTTTCATGCGGGGCGGGCGGGATTTAGCATTCAAATTGTGTTGCAAGATTACAGGCACCAGGAAGAACATGGTGAATTCTGTCGGACCTGAGCAGGGAACCAACACATGCAGGATCGGTTGGACAATGGACAATCGGTTGGACAATGCACTTTCGGGGAAAAGTGTTTGCGCCAGTTTTCTTTCTGACTTTGCACTAAAAAGTTGCAATGTCACCTCACTCTTCTATGCTCCCAGCATGGGAGTGGGAGGCGCCGGGGCTTGCATAATTAGCAGTCTGAAACTACGGACTTCTTGTCCCTGCGCTCCGTGCTGCTAATTATAACATTCTTTTTTAGGTGTCAAGACTAGCAATGGACAGAGCCAGAATCAAGATGAAGAGGAACGGAGGTGAGTATTTATAGGTTTTTAATGTTTTTTCAGTGGTTGATTTCCTTTAAGAGTGCCAGACCCAAGTATGGCTCCAACAGCTAGTTGGTACAATCAGTAACGGCGTTAGGGGGCAGCAAACTGGGTATTTGCCCAAGGCCCCCTGTCCCAAAGGGCCCCCTGCATGTGGATGTATTGCTCTTTTAATGCCCTTTGGTTAAATGCTGTGTGAAGATACTTATCATTTATTTCTGTCTATCTATCATCACTAGATTTGATAACTGTTTGTGCTGGGCATCCCTAGAAAAGGTCATAACTAGGATGTGTTAGGTGGTAAAAAATAAAGTAGGTGGCAAAGAGCCACAAAAGAAGGTGTGGCTAAACCAAAATGGGCGTGGTTTGTCACAAAAAAATTCACAAAGTGCAGAGTTTTATGGATTATAATATTTGGCAGAAGGTAGGTATGCTGGTTAAAGGAGCCCTCCAAAGCTCCCCCTTTGTCCAGTGTCCACCACGGTACAAGTGAATATAAGAACTATGTAATATAGGTTGTTTTTTTCAGTCTTCTTCTCCTCCCTAAATTGATCTTGACTCTGAAATGCATCTTGATAGAGCAACACTGACTGACCTTACAGAGGTATTAGGTTACATAATAATAATAATAATAATAACAATAATAATTCTTTATTTATATAGTGCACACAGATTACGCAGCGCTGCACAAAGCATGACAAATTGGTCTTACATAGAAGTCTGTGGAGAGGGGAGGAAGAATGACACCCAGAACATATAGACACAAACTGAAAAGTGTCAGATTGAGTGGTAGTACCACTCATTCTGTACCACCGCGGACCAAAGTCTAAGTTGTACCCGGTCTTCACCAGAGCCTGCCGCAAAGTGGGTTGGACTTGCTGTGGCATGGTACCACCAGGTTGTTCCACAGACGCGACTTTGTCCGCGGTGGTGGCCAAGGCAGAGTACAGAATTGTAAGGGCATAAGCGTGGTCGGGGACATGCAGGAGGTCGAGACAGGCAGCACAGGATCATAGTCGGGGACGTAGCTGAAGGTCAGGACGGGCAGCACAGGAGCGAAGTCAGGAACGGAATCGAGGTCACAACCGGAAATCAGGATAAACGCACAGGGCATCAGGAAAGCTTTCTCTAAGGATATTAGGCACAAAAATCCGGCACAGGACACAGGACGAGGCTGGGAATTTATCTGGAAAGGCAGCTGGCCAGTGCCAATTATCAGTGCGCTGGCCCTTTAAATTTAACAGAGCCGGAGCGCGCAAGCAGCTGCAGGAGACGCCGCTGGAACCCGGCGAGATGAGTAGCGCAAAGGCCCACACAGAGGTACATGGGTGCGTCTTTGACCCGAGACAGGGATCACAGGGGCACCTGTGACAAAAAGTAGCTAAATAGGAAGTTTCTATCTCACCCCAAGTGCTTTATTGACATGAATACAGGTCAGTTCATCTTTACAATGTCCTATATGATCCGCTGCTACAAAAGAAAGAAAGAAAGTTATGGAGCAGATTTCTCTCTACTTGCTGTGTGCAGTGTACGGGAGACAACATAGCAGCTAGTCACCAGCCACCATCATAGCGGCTAGTCTCCAACAACCGGCTCTGAGACAACAGAGTCTGCAGAGGGGAAAACTGCTAAAATCCAGAAGATGAGGCATGTAATGATCAGAAATAGCGTTAACCCTCATGTTCACACTCTCCACTTCTCATATCCATCTTTCTTGAAAGGTTGTGTGTTCTTCAAATTGCAGATGTTGTATAAATCCATCACATTCCGGAGATACAATGATTCTCAGGTGTAACGTAGAGAGGGAAGGAGAGGAGTAAAGATTCAATGGTTTATCCTTGTATAGAGCCACTTGACAAAAATAAACCCTTTTCCTCTGTGCACGTAGAAAGCATCTATTATTAATGGCTGACCTGGTGGTGGGCGAAGTCATTCAGCGGAGCTGAGCCTGCCAAGACCTCAAGTCAATCTGTGTCTTTGATAATGAAAAATTGAAATGCACCTTGTACATACGATGGAAGAGGTGGAAGAAGATGATATTTTATCCTGAATCCTAGCAACAGGGCTCCCAGTGGGAGTGAATGGAGATGATCTCAGCCTTGAACATCTCTGCCCTACACTTCTTCGTGATGTCTTTAAGGGAAAGTTGAAGCCAATAGGACTGTTCAGATGTTTTTATTGTTTTTTTTTTCTATCTTTTGGGGCTGCGACTAAGGTTTCCAACAGTTTCAAATATATATATATATATAATCCTGACACATTTCTGCCCTCGTATTTAAACTCTAAGTCCTGGTCCATATTGTCCTTTGGGTACATTCAGACGTCCGTGTGCTTACCCGGATCGGATCCTGGGCGAGCACAGGGCCAGGAGGAGTAGGGCGAGGGGCGAGTGCTCTTCACCCCTCCTCCCTCTATAGGCACTGGGGCAGATTTACTTACCTGGTCCAGTCACGTTCCAGCGGTGCGTTCTCCGACGAGGATTCGGGTCTGCCGGGATTCACAAAGGTCGTGCGCCCGATATCCAGCATATGTCGCTGCTGCGTCGAGGTCCGTCGGAGTTCACCTGCGTGTAAGTGCTGATTTTGCGACACAAATTATTTTTTGAATTCCGCGGTTTTTCCGAATTTGTCGGGTTATCCGACGGCCACGTCCCCCAATTTCTGTTGCATGAAGGCCGGGGCCGATGTGCTAAAATCCGATCGTGGGGGCATTCGGCGCAAATCGGAAATCGTCGGGAACGCCATTGAAAGTGCGCGATTCGGACCCTTAGTAAATGAGCCCCACTGTGTGCTCACTGCAGGAACATCAGAAGCCATAGAAGTCTATGCGGCTGAGTGAGCCCTAAGCAAAAACATCCAACTGCAAGTCCCATCCTAAACGTAGGATAAATGACTATAACTCCCACAATCATAGAAATACAGGGGGAGTCAAAGGTTCCAAGACAACTTTTATTTCAGAAATGGAAGGGAAAATGACATATCTGATACTTAGCCAGTAATGGGTGAGAGGTCTTTCTTTTAGGCTATATCCGGAACATGGCCACCATCTTGAAAGCCGCCATATTAGATCAAGGGCAAGTTTTTGCAATAGGAAGGTGGTCACATAGTAGATCAAAGTACAGGCAGTCCCCTACTTAAGAACACCCAACTTACAGACGACCCCTAGTTACAAACAGACCTCTGCATGTTGGTAATTTAATGTACTTTATCCTTAGGCTACAATGATCAGCTATAACAGTTATCACAGGTGTCTGTAATGAAGCTTTATTGTTAATCCCGATTCTTATGACAACCCAACATTTTTGGAGTTACATTTATAAAATACACAGTTCTGTCTTACATACAAATTCAACTTAAGAACAAACGTAAAAAACCTAACCTGTATGTAACCGGGGGACTGTCTGTATTGTATTAGATATCAGATTTGCAATTTCTCTTGAAAGTTGCAACAACTGGGGGTGTTTCCTGCACAGCTATGTGTCCTGTGTGCTAAAGAGCTGGAAATCAACCTTTCCAAGATATATACTGTATACACTCAAGTATAAGCCGACCCAAGTATAAGCCGAGGCCCCTAATTTTACCACAAAAACCTGGTAAAACATATAGTTTTTTTACTCGAGTATAAGCCAAGTTTGGGTTTTCAGCACATTTTTTGTGTTGTAAAACTAGGCTTATACTTGAGTATATATGGTATATGTATTTTGTTTATTCATTTGTATATATTATGGTGTAAATTGCATTTTATAATTAGTGATTTTATGTTAAGTTTATCAGCAATCCCACTCCAGATTTTGCACCCTGCCCAGCGTCCAGGTGAGTAATCAGTAGGTGGCATTGGTGAGGTTTATCTTCTGGATTGTGGTATTCAACAAACAGCCTTGAGTAAAAGCCCGGTCCGTGTTCGAAACATGTCGGCAAGGCTGATGCAACATACGTCCCGTGTCTGTTGGAGAACTTTTAAAAATATTTCTCAATAAGGTTGGATGATACGTTTGGTGCTGGATTTGAATAGTTTTTTTCTACGTTGTTGTCCTTGATCCAAGGGAAGGATCTTCAGCACACGTCGTGACGAGACACTTCAGACTGGTGAGCTGGAGTATTTATTGTATCTGTATTATTATATCTATATTTGTTTTTCAACACCTTTTTTATTGAATTTTATCAAGAATAATACATACAACAGAGCAGGGCTCCCAATCAGGAGCCATGTCCTGTAAGCATACAATTTGAGGGAGATGGGGGGGGGGGGCAGGGTTATGGGAGAGGTTATACAACAGATAAAAATAGTATCAGAAAAAGAGTCATCAATGATAGCAGTACTTGGAAAGATGCTGACATCACAGTTGTGCCTCGTCTGGGCCGTCCGTACGGAGATATCACAGACCTGCCTGCAGCCGGCATGGAGAAAGAAGAGGACCTGCCCACGGAGCAGTCACTGACCTCACATGAAGATAGAAGAGGGGCTGCCCTGGCCATCGGAATGGTGAGTAGTCAGTTTATTTTTTTTTTTATATACCCGAGTATAAGCCGAGTGGGAAATTTTCAGCACAATTTTTGAGTATATACGATAAGATGCTCTAGCATGCAATTACATTGAACTTCCTTAATAATCGCAACTTCTGCTGGAACCTCAGAGGTTTTCCATAATCTAGATAGACTGATTCTAGCTGTTGTGAGGATTTGGAATACTAATTCTCTTTCATGTTTGTCTAGAACTTCTAGTCCCAATGAGAGTAGGGCCACTTGTGTACCCCAGGATGAGGGTTATTATAAAACCCTCGAGATCAGGGAAAACATCTCCCGCCAGTAAGGGGCTAGTACTTTCCATGACCACCATGTATGCAGCATGGTACCAAATGCCACCTGACATCTTCAGCAATGAGCTGGGAAAATGTTTGATAACTTATACGGGGTATAATACCATTTATAGAGTATTCTCCTTGATACCTGTAAGTGATTAATGCAATGGGAGGATTTGTGACGATGCTATTCACCAGCGGGTTTATAGTTCTGCAAATAGGGATGTAACTGCAGATACTTATAAAAATCACTCCTGGGTAAGTTAAACTCCTTTACTAGATGACTAAATGACTTTAGATGTGACTTGTTATAAATATGCTCCACCCTAGTGACTCCCATTGCTATCAGGCTTGAATAGTTGGTATTAGGGATTATTGCAGCAGTCGCCGATTATGGCATTTCCCCCGAGCCTCAGGGGGACCATAGGGTTTCTGGATAGGACATGTTTCCACACTGATAGCGCTGCTAACATAGATACACGTGTAGCTGGTTTATAGGTAGATCGAGACGCCCACAGTAATGAGCACAATGATGGCAGACCTGAAATGTGTTGTTCGATATCCACCCAATGCCACCATGCTTGCCGCCTCATAGTATTTCTCCAGACTTGGACTCTAGCCCTTTGTCCTTTCCACATAAATGATGTTAGAAGTGTTTGTAGCCTGCAGAGATAGTGTCCAGGCAGTTGTATCAGGACATTCATGAAATAGTATAGGATCTTTGGTAGGATCATCATTTTAAGTGCCGAAACCCTTCCTAGCCAGGAGATTAGAAAAAGACTGAAGTTCCTTTGTCAGCAGGGGAATCAGTGGGGTGTAATAAGCTGAAAATAATTTGCTCGTAGGATATGTCAGTTTGACTCCAAGGTACGGCACCTGCCCCTCAGCCCAATGGAAGGCATATAACCCGTTTGACGTAGTCTGCACGATCAGGGGAAGCCCAAAATCCAGTATTAGGGATTTAGTTGAATTGATCTTATAGTAACTAATATTGCTAAATTACTCTATGATAGCTGGAACACCTCTTAGCGACCTTTCCGGGTCAGTTATATCCATTATATTAAGCCTGTGTGGAGTTGTCCCTGGTGCTGAAAACAGAGATGAAGGCACCGGATCCAATATATGGAAAATTTCTGTACAGGCAGTCCCCGGGTTACATAAAAGATAGGGTCCGTAGGTTTGTTCTTAAGTTGAATTTGTATGTAAGTCGAAACTGTATATTTTATAATTGTAGATCCAGACAAAAAAATTTTGGCCGCAGTGACAATTGGAGTTTAAACATTTTTTGCTGTAATTGGACCAAGGATTATCAATAAAGCTTCATTACAGACACCTTACAGCTGATTATTGCAGTCAGGGACTATAGTAACATCCAGAGAGCTTCACCAGAGGTCACAGGGGTCTGTAACTATGGATTGTCTGTAAGTCGGGTGTCCTTAAGTAGGGGACTGCCTGTACTGATTAAAACCTACAAAATGGAGTTGGGAGACCTAGTACTGCCTAGTATTGGACCGGTAGGAGAGAAATATTTCTTGGCCTAGCCAGGGACACTTCAGAGAATTACTTTCTGTTGTCTTACAAGGGTCACGAGTAGGGATGAGTGGACCCCATATTTGGTCAAACACAACCTAAAAGTGCGGTCCAGGTTTAAGTACCCAACATGAACCCGAAGACTCATCCTCATCTGTAATATCTTCAAACGGTCATGGCACCGATGCGGGTGTTATCCTTTAAATGCAGCCAGCAAAGCCATCATCCAATCCTTCATCCTGGTAGTACATTTCCTTTAAGTATCCTGTGGATAGACCATCAACATGTTGGGAATAGAAAATCTGGAACGACACAGCAAAATGTTACTACTTTTCTAGAATCATCTTAATTTTTTACTGAAATCCAAAGTCTCTTCTCCCGCTCGTGATAGTGCACATAGTGAGACATCTGCATGATAAATAATTTGATAGAAATTCATATTTCCAAAACAGATTTTGTTCCGTTTCATCATCAATTCGTAAGCGGCTTTTACGTAAGAAATGGCAGAAAAGAAAACAAAAAGCTTATGTTTAATGCAAATGCCCAGCCAAGGCATGAGTCAGGCAGCATATAGCGGTACGTTGGCTCCCATGCGATTCCTCAGCCTGGAGCCGGCTCATGATAATGCAGAGCTGTGTAGTAGCACTAGAATAAAGATAACACACTGCTTTCCTCTTTAATTGCTGGACCCCCGGATGAGCACAGTGTGCGGCAGAGCAGCGCTCGCAAAGGCTCTCATTATAATTATGTTTAGCTTGGGTTTTGTTTATATTGTTCTTAATTGAGAGAGTAGAAGATGAAAGTGCATCTTCAGCGTGGAGTCAGCTACAGGCACCAAGCTGAGCATTTATGTCTCTGTAATAACTTACCAAGAGGAATACTAAACCTCCAGAACCAGGAGAATCTTCATCATAAAGGTTCAAGTAACAAAGTGGATATTAAAATGACTGTCCAGTCCGGAGCTGAAAAATACTATGTCAGTAAGTGCCTACAGGGGAGAATAATTTGCCCATAACTTCATTCTTATCACTGTTAGCCTCCGCTCCATTAGAGCGGTATTCCCACAAAGACAAGATACATAAATATAACAAAAAAATTTTGGTTGTCCCGGGATCCAACCATAAATCAGAAGGTCTAGGGTCGGGCAGGACGGATTGTTCTCCTGTCTGGTGACAGAGAGCTCACAGAGAGACTTCCTGCAGCAGCGTTAGGAGAGTAAATCTACAGGCTACAGACAGATAAGGTCTTTATCCCAGGGAGAGGCAGGGAGGCACAGCAGAGCTGACAGTGTTTGTTGTAGCTCAGATGTAGCACGGCTGAGAAAGTCATTGTGTGTTATATCCATTTCATGGATTTTACCATCTCTGATCCGTTTCATCTCTCTTTTTCTATGTATCAGATACTTGTGAATGTTCAGAAGCTAAATAAAAGTGTAGATAAACCCTGGACCCTGATAATCTAAGCACCTTGTCAGCACACAGCATTTCATAGCACAGAGGGATCATGAAGTATCTGCTTAGAGAGTCTCCACTCACTGACCATCACTGCCCACTGAGTTATAGCTAAAACAGCAATAAAACTTAGTAAAATTTTAAAATAAGGGCTTAAAAATTATCTCTATTGTGTAAACATCACTAGGATATAGAAATTTGAATTCACAGAGAGTCTGCACACAGCACTAAAGTACATATCAGGAATGCTGACTCACTTGATGAACATTCGGGAAATATTATTAAGGCACATGAGCAACTTATGTAAAAGAGGGGCCAACCCTTTTATTTTGATATATTACAGCATTTTTTAAATTGACTTGTACTATGCATTTACGAAACATTTTTTTTACTCCCTTAGCAAACAAAGCTTGGGCCTTTCCTTGTACATCCGTATATAGTGAGGGACTGCACATCCATCCTGCTGTATTCAGACCCCAGGAAAAAAAACTTTTTCATTCCATGGCTGCTTTAGTACATGACCATATGGAGAAGGGAGGCTGAGCAGCAGCTCAATGCTGGTAGCTGAGAGCACAGCTGTGTGAGGATATGCCTCCAGTGCTCCAAGTCCAAGGGGCGGGAAACAAAAATGACGGACCCTGGGATGGAGAGAAATGATTTCAGTTGATTGATAGGGCAACACGTTTCAACGCTGAATTGGCGTCTTCATCAGGCCAAAAGTAACTGTACAAATGAACACAGAAATGTACAAAAAATATATATAAATAATATCTCATTGTAAGAACCATGCAAAATGAATATATAAATCTACATGAATAAATGAATATAATAGTGAGCCCTCTTCATTTTGCAATCAAATTTTATTTATATATATATTTTGTACAGTTCTGTGTTTATTTGTACATTTGCTTCAGGACTGATTAAGACGCCAATTCGGCGTTGAAACATGTTGCCCTAACTTAAGTAGCTTCTTTCCATCTCACTCTGTTTTGTATGTTTTTGGGTGTAGAGGGCGTCATTTCAAAAAGTCCCATTTTTGTTTTCCTGTCCCTTCCGATTACACACCGGAGCCCTTCCAGCACCTCACCCCCCTACACAACCCATGATACAACCAGCCGATTGCCACTATACAGACCTGGCGCAGGTGCTCCTGCGACTTACAGCCCACCTCCCGGGTCGCACCTGTGCCCGTCTCTGTGGCACCCGCTACCCCTGGTATCACTCACCTCTCCACGCTCCTGCTCCCGTCCCGGCTTCCCTGCGCGAGCGTACCCGCTGGTGCTGGCCATTTCCCGGATTTAGATAAAAGCCAGCCTCTCCCAGTATTCCCCACCGGATCTCCGTGCTAATGCACTTGAGAAAGCTTTTGTTCCTACCCTGTACTAGTGTTTGGATTTCCCATTGTGACCCTGGTTCTATATTTGACTCTGATCCTGTTCCGCCTGCCCTGACCTCCTGCTTTGTTCCTGACGTTGATCCTGTGCTGCCTGTCTTGACCTCCTGCCTGTCTAACGATCCTGTACCTCGCCTTGACCACCACCATGGACAGAGTCTGTGGAACGACCTGGTGGTACCCTGCCGCAGCAAGTCCAACCCACTTTGCGGCGGGCTCTGGTGAAAACCGGGTGCCACTTAGACTCAGGTCCAAGGTGTCGGCTTACGTCATTGTCTGTGGTGGTCCAGTGGGTCCAATACCGACGGAGCCTGACATGCAGTAGCTCATAAACCTCTCGATTTGGTATGTTTTTTGGCAACCCTTGCCTCCCTCGCCAATAGACAAGTTTCATGCAAAACTTCGATGATGACTGATGATGTTACATTGAATCAGAAAACACATCCATACATTTCTATTGCTCCATTTTGTATGGTCAGAGGGTCATGTTTCGGCGGATTCTGTAGCAGATCGCCGGCTATGCAATTTTTTGTTCTTTTATCCATATTTCATGCTTTATATGTTTTCTATGAAAGTCTTGCAGAAATTTTTTAACCCCTATCAACAAGCCGCCATTTATTAAAGGTCCTACCTCCCCCCCATGAGTCTCAGTGCATGTCTATGAAATGAGAATATTCTAGAATAACAGTGATTGACATTTGTAAGCTGTATTCCCACAGCCATAATCATTGTCCGTTCCTTATCTTCTCCGCTGCAGTCTATTCCTTTAATGTTAATGGCATTTACAATCCTGTTTGCCTCCCACTAAATAAGAGACGTGTAACATAAAAGCCCCCCCAAAAATAGAAAACATCAAAGCCTCCGCTGTGTCTTAAATCTTCCATCATAGAGCGTTATCTATATCATCGGAATCAATTTTTTTCTCTCTATCCGAGATCACCAAAACCTATGTAAAGAACAAATCTTTAGAAAAAAACTGAAAAAATCAACAAAGGCTATTTATTATTAGAATATGTCACTATAAACTCTGAAACACAGATAATCGGGCGGGTGGTGGTGGTTATGGGATATTGTCAAATACATTTGAGATGTGAACCCATGGGGGTCACTTATGGGTCACTTAAGTCTAAATCAGAGGTTAAGGGCTGAAGAATTGTATCAAAAATGTGTGGGTTTGACCGGAACTTTATGATGCCTGAGGTGAGCTATAGAACCCCCCATACAGAAGAGGTACAGGCGGTCCCCTACTTATGAACACTCGACTTACATACGACCCCTAGTTACAAACGGACCTCTGGATATTGGTAATTTATTGTACTTTAGTCCTAGGCTACAATGATCAGCTGTAACAGTTATCACAGGTGTCTGTAATGAAGCTTTAGTGTTAATATTGATTCTTATGACAACCCAACATTTTTTAAATCCAATTGTCACAGAGACCAAAAAAGTTCTGGCTGGGATTACAATGATAAAATATACAGTTCCGACTTACATACAAATTCAACTTAAGAACAAACCTACAGACCCTATCTTGTATGTAACCCGGGGACTGCCTGTATATTAGGTTAATTTTTCAGTAGTTGGGTTCTCCATGCAGAGTCTCACACTGATAACGTCTGAATAAAAGGAACATTGGCCCCCATTTATCAAAACCAGTGCAGTCTGTACTATGTACAGTTTGCATGCGGAGTATGTAGGGGGCGCCAGATTCATCAAAACCGGCCCCCAATTCTTATGAAACTGCCGCCCCCTGCACTGCTTGGGAAGTGTGCACCACTTTTTTTGGTGCACTTTGTTCATGCTGAAGAATGTCGCAAACAGAATTGTGGTGCACGCCATTAATAAATGTGACAAACTCCAACTAAGAAGTAACAGCCCCTTAAGGTGCACATTTTTTTCTGCTGCCGCAACACAAATCTGGGGCAGACAAGAAGTTTTCACATTCTTTTAAGTGCAAAGTCAGACAGAAAACTGGTGCAAACGCTTTAATAAATGTGGGCCAATGTGTACATAAAAACAGCATCAGAACAAAGATTAGAAAAAAAAGCACCAGCACTAAGAACAGTAAATAAATACAAATACCAATACAAGTATATAGGACTTAAGTTACCATAAACCATATACTATAACTCCAATATAGTAAGACAATTATTTCAATCTTTATTAATAGATAATATGGCAAAAAAAGACTAAAACATACAATAAAATCCACAAAAGGTGTGGTGGTGGTCTTATCAGTCAAATACATACGTATACTATACAATACCCTAGTAGACACAACCAGAATATACAATTTTAGGTATAAATAATTACATTACCCACCCGGGCATTGCATGGTGTTAGAAGGTTAGAGAACAGTAATTGACCACCACCACACCACCAGAACCCAGCTCAGTATATAAAAATAGAACCAAGCTCAGGGTAAAAATATTGAGCATTGAGTGCAGAGTTGTGAGCTAATGGTTAATACCAGCACTTACTATAAATCCAATGTCATCTTCTTCTTCTACCTGGCTGCCATTTCAGCTTCTTCCAGCCACGACTCCATTCACTAACGATCGGTGCTGTCAACAACTGCACCGATTGCAAATCCTACCAGCAAGGTTGAACACAGACACTGGAAATGAACTTCTGGCTTTAGCCCGGTTTGGGGACCTCAACCCAGGGGTGCACCAGTCATGAGGCGAGTTGAGCCTTTTGCTTCTGGCAGCAGAATCTGCAGCAAGATGGGGGACAGCTTCACAACAAAAAAAGAAGACATCAGGGGAGCAGTCACCTGCTACAAGGCAAAACTTGACACTAAAAAATAGTAGCTGCGGAAAAGCAAATCACAGAAACGTGGCTTGTCCTGACCTACAAAGGATAAGGCTTATAGTAAATGCCAGCTAAAATGTACGTTCCTGCACAAAGTGAAGTTAGTTTTTACAAGAGAAAAGGTATTTATCGGTATTTATGGTCACACATTATATACATAAAAATAAAACGAAAATTAATAACTACTTTCCCTTTAAAGGAATAAATCACGCAGAGTAACTGCTTATGACACATCTACACTAATCACATAAATTGTTGGGGTTAGGGGTCACCCGTAAATTATTAAACAAACAAATGTTATTAGAAAATCATAGATTTGCTGGTGTTGGTCCGGATTAGTTTCCAGGCACTGTCTCCATAGCATCATTACGTGTAACGCTTCATTACGCCACCAAATGAGCCATTTGTACATAAGTCAAGGCCTGTAATGACCCCCCTGGGTGGTGGTTCAGCTTAAAATGACATTGTTAACAGGTGGAAGCTTGAAAGTCATTAAAAAAATATAAGGTGATCCATCCCAATCCCTATGGACACCAGGAATAATCTATACATGGAATAATCTTGGATGCTTAGTATCTTTCCCGAACTTTCTGATCTTGGGTTAAGCCACAAACTACTTTTCCTTCATCCACCACTAGGGACTTGCTCATTACATTGCTCAAAAAATATATCCGAAAGCAGCTTGCTCCACCTAGTGGTGGCTATGCATAGACAGAATTTAGGTAAAAAAGAGCAGTTCTGATCGACCTTACAGAGATGAAAGATAACAGAGAATGAGGTCCTTTATGTGTTTCTATATTTCTATCTACAATCTATTTTTGTTGTTCTAGTTTAAAGAACATTTAGACTAGATGTGGTGTGATACGCTGCTGTAAGATATACCTTAGGTCTTTACACCCCTCAGATATGTTCAGTTCTACAACTTTAAACCGTAAGTTAGACATATGTTTTGGGCCAAATACTAAAAACTCCCCCTATATAATTATGATGCTGAGAGTCACTGGGGGTCATTTACTAAGGGCCCGATTCGAGTTTTCCCGACATGTTACCCGAATATTTCCGTTTTGCGCCGATTTCCCCTGAATTGTGCCCCGGGATTTTGGCGCATGCGATTGGATTTTGGCAGATCGGCGCCAGCATGTACGCAACGGAAATTGGGGGGAGTGGCCGAACGAAAACCCGACGGATTCCGAAAAGCCACCTCATTTAAAAAAAAACAATGTGTTGTGAAACTTGCACTTACCTTCACCAGGTTTAGACCGGTGAATTTCAGGGCATTCCAGCGGGCCTCGGGGAACTTCAGCGCAGCAGCGACATCTGCTGGATGGAGGAGGAACTACCTTAGTGAATCGCCGGAAGACCCGAATCCACCGCAGAGAACGCGCCACTGGATCGCGAATCGTCCGGGTAAGTAAATCTGCCCCATTGTCTCCCTATAAGAATAATCTACTCTAAGTAGGTAATTTGGGCATCATAGATGACAATTAAAGTTAAAAGACCTTTGGAGGACCTTCGGAGGTCCAGTGAGGGCTCTTGCGTACATATGTGTTGGGAGCCAGCACACATGCATGAAGAGTGAGTAGGTGAAGGCCCATCTCTTTATCATCTCTACAATGCAGTATACACTTTTTTGGGTAGTACCCAGGAGCCTTGGGCCCAAGGTGGCTGCCTAAACCGCCCCCTTGTTATAATCTGCTACTGCACATACCCATCTCAGAAAAGATGACAAGTCTTGGTTTACCTTTTGGTTGTGATGTAAATTTGGAGAAATTTTTATTGAAACAGTGTATTGGAGACTGTCAGACCCCCAAAGATGTGAAAGTGCTCACGTTTCCTCTGGACAGGTCATCAATATCGTTATAATGGAAAACCCCTTTAATGTGACATTTATGCATCTTTTATTAAAGCAATTCCCTGATATTTCTGTAGATTTTTCTTAGACATCAGGGATTTCTTTCTCTGCTGAAATGGAAGAATTTCGTAAATGATTCCACATCTAACACCGGATGAAGCGTCCTTTCGAGCCTCACTATAGAAGGGGACTGTCAGAAAGAATTAAGGACGATCTGGCCTACGGTCATCTGCCATAAGCTTTAAATGACTTTATCTCAGTCTTATTGCCTCACTAAACACGGTTTGGTCGGGAACAGTAGGGGAAATCTTCCCCCTCATTTAGTAATGTGTCAAGCAGGTCTGACGATTAGCTTACTATATAAAATTCTTCATGGCTGGGTTACTGCTCCATTGGTAGAAGTCAGAATCCCAAGTGTTTTTCTACAAAGATTCTGACCTTTCACAATGTTGTTGGATCAGATAAGCTTAGCTGCTTCAGTCTTCATTGGACACAGCGATGAATTGTGTTCATATTACAAGTTACATGTAGTGAATGCAAAATAATTAGAATTTTTTAAAAAGTTGTACCAGGAGAAAATTGGGAATTTGAGGTGGTCTTGGAAACTTTTTGTAGTAAAAGGGGCCCTATAAAGTATTTGGATACACATTAGCAGTCAGGGTCAACATAAGTGGCCAGGTTGTAATCGTAAACTGGTGGAGAACCCATTTAATTATCACTAAAATTTTCCAAAAATTGGTAGTGACTAATAGTCCAGGGCACATACTATATTTTGGCAAAGGTGTAGGCAGAGGTGTACCTAAACTCTCCGCTGCCTGAAGAAAGCTATAGAATGGTGATCTATCTGCCCCATCCAATAGTAATTTATCAGGTTAATCTTCTTAGTAAGTGGGTTCTCCATCCATTGTCTCATACAACAGCTGTGAAGAGACACTATTTTTAAGTGACAAGGCCTGTGTCAGGGCTGTGAGTCTGCGGACCCTCTGGACCACCGCGATAGATGGTACTAGCCGACACCTGGGACCGAAGTCTAAGTGGCGCAGGTCTTCACCAGAGTACGCCGCAAAGCAGGATGGTCTTGCTGAGGTGGGGTACCACCAGGTCGTTCCACAGGTGCGATTACCCTAGGGGGCTGCCAAGGTAGTAATGCTGTATCTGGGGTGATAGCCGGAGAACAGCACAAGAAGGCACACGTCAGGAATCGCAGGAGCTGGCACACGGATCAGGAACACAGCAACGGACTGGCACACGGATCAGGGACACAGCAACGGACTGGCACACGGATCAGGATTGGACTTGCACACGGATCAGGAACACAGGAACGGACTGGCACACAGGAACGCAGGATAGACAGGAACGCAGGATACACAGGGGAGCTTTCTCTTCAGGGGATGGCTTGAAGATCCGGCAAGGGTCACAAGAAGGGGCAGGAACTTATAGCAGGTCAGTGCCAATTATCGGAGTGATGGCCCTTTAAATCTGTTCAGGTCCGGATAACAAATCCAGACCTGAACCCCCACAACTAACAAGCAAAATTAGTGCTGACAGCAATTGCAGATGTTAATGTCTAGGAGGTTAAATCAAACCTGAACTTCTAATGAACTTGGGGCCACTCGACACTAGTCACTAGTAACACTCCACGATCTGAGGCCCAAAGTGGTTCTTGCGATCAACGTCATTTTCTACAGAGCCATCAATGCTCGAGATTGGAAGACCAGTGCAACACTGGAGCAGGATGTCCCCTTCCGCCCTGTACCCTAGGGGTTTTTCGAGATTTCTGGAAGAACTGCAGGGATCCAAGGTATACGCTGTTTCTAGCTCTGGTGGACCATGTACCACCAAGTATTATATACTCCCAGCCAAGTCTTGGTGGCTCAAGCAGAATCAGTACATGAAATACATGGGGGACATCACATTACATTATGAGTAGCCCACAAAATTTTCAATTGGTCATGAGATTACTTGCCCACCAGTTTTTATCCCTGTAGAGTCCAAATTTCATTCACCCCTGGGCTCTATCATATGTAGTCATGAAAATGTTCCTGTGTATGACGAGCCCATTCCTAACCCTCAACAATGGAGAAAATTGATGACCTTTTAATAAAAATTTATTTCTTCCAACCTTCTCACCTACTTCCCGACTTAATGATTTATTTAGAATCATCTTCTTCTATCTTGAGTTATAAAATTTTTGGAGATTTCCCATCTTCTTCTATTTTGAGTTATACAATTTTTGGAGATTTCCCATCTTCCTCTATTCTGAGTTATACAATTTTTGGAGATTTCCCATCTTCCTCTATTCTGAGTTATACAATTTTTGCCTTATACAAGATTTTGCCTCTTGTTCTGTTTGTTTTTTATGCCTCGTTATTTGGTGACAGAAATCCATGATATCTACAGATACTATAATAATGTTCTAGCGCGTTGCTTGTGACATAAACAGCAACACAACAGATTTCCCATATACTGTATCATAATATTTTTAGCAAGGTAGAAAGTAGGTCAGAAATATTGCATTGTGTGATGCCTGAGGTGCTCAGACATATGGCTCACCTGCCGGTAATTTATGTAGTGATCCAAAAATAGAAAATACTACTGTTTGGGGGAGCAGATTCTGCTTCGTCTTGTAATATCTTATTATTTACTTAAAGATTAGTCAGAAGAATTACTTCACGAGTGTCATCAGCATTTTATCAGTAGATTGGTAGAAGCTTCGTCAAAATTTTTGTGGTTGGGAGTCTACAGTGGTAATAGGATTTTCCAGGAAGGTTGGGACACCCTGTGGTGGCTGGTGGCTTTTAGCATCTACTTAGAAGTTCCAGGGGTCATGGGACCGAATGAGTTGCATCCTTGGACCATGGGACATTAGTTTGTCTACATGACAAGAAACATCTTGAGGGTTGAGAAGGCCACACATTGGCAAACGCTGGTCCCATGACCCCCCCTGGATTTTTAGGAAAGCACAACCCCGGTAGCCAGAGCAGGGCGGCAATTAAATAAAATGTTTTTGAAAGGTGGACATTGCCTTTAATTTAGAAAGGTCATAGAGCATAAGGTTTCTGTTTCTTTCTTTAAGGGATCTTTGGGGACTTCAGATGTTAGACTCTTCCTTTTATAATACTATTGTACTTTATAAGGAAACTCTTAGATATTCATAGGATATGCAGACAGTCTCGACTTAAGAACACTCGGCTTACAGACAATCCCTAGTTACAAATGGACCTCTGTGACCTATTTATTGAAAGTTAGTTGAAGGCTGCAATAATAAGATGTCTGCATTAAAGCTTTCTTGACAACCTTATAATTGAAATCCAAAATTTGAAATGTGAAAAATCCTGTTGTCACAGAGGTCAAAAAATACTTTGTCTTGAGTTACACTTAAAAAACATACCTGTTCCAACTTACATACAAATTCTTCTTCAACAAACCTACAGAACCTATCTTGTACATAATTCGGAGACTGCCTTTATAGGATAACAATCAGATCGCTGGGGGTCCCAGGAGTTGAACCTCTACCGAATTCATTTTTATCACCATCCTGTGCATAAGATTAACAATCAAACTCAACATGCTGGGTTTCCTGTCCTCACTAAATGATGCAGCAGCAGGTTGAACACCCCTACTGCCGCTCCATTCAATACTATGTGAGCATCAACATTTGTAGAGCACAGTGCTGGAGTGTCTCCATGAATCAGTGAATGTGAGTGCTAGAGATACTGGAGTGTCAGGCTTCTGGGGTAGTGAACCCCCTGGACCACCGCGGATGATGACACAAGCCGACACCTGGGACCGGAGTCTAAGTGGCACCCAGCGTGGTATGCCCAGGTCGTTCCACAGGTGTGACTTGTCTGCGGTGGCAGCCAAGGTCATGGTACATTCAGCAGGCAATCTCTTGGTTGGGGACAGGAAGGTTGTCGAGGCAGGCGGCAACGGTTCAGGGTCAGGGACAGAGCAGGAGGAAAGGGCTGGCAGTGGGGGAGCGGAATCGGGAACAAGTCCGGGGTCACAAAGGGAGGTCAATATACGGTATGCTTTCTCTGAGGCATATGAGCGTAAAGATCTGGCGGGGGATGCTGGGAGAAGTTGGCTTTTAAGGAATCCCGGGAAGTGGCCAGCGCCAATCAGTGGTGCGCTGGCCCTTTAAATTTGCGGGTGCACCCTATGGAAGGGGGACTTGCACGCTGGGAAGCCAGGACAGGAGCAGGAACATGGAGGTAAGCAAGGTCGTGAAGGGCAGCCGCTACAGAGCGGAGCACGGGTGCGCCTGTGACACGGAGTTACTCTTATAGTATTGAATGGAGTGGCAGTTGGCGTGCTCAACCTGCAGCTGCATCAAATAGTGAGAACAGGACAGGTTCTTGTGAATGATAAGGGTCCCGATAGTCTGATTGTTATCCACTATCCACAGGATTATAATCAAACTTGCTACAACCCTTTTAAGACACCCTTCCTTATAGGAAGGTGCATATTCTCCAATATCCTGAACAAGTGTCTACTTACAGCTTGTATGGGTGTTAAATGGTGACAACAAGGGGATCACTTACCCAAGTTAAACTTTTCATTGCATTATAAAATCATACCTGTTGTGATCAGTAAAAAGTGAAAAATTTATGGATTTAAAAAATATATATATAATACATTTATACTTTTTACAGACACATTAATTCATCTACAAGATTTCAGTCTTTTTTTAAGCAATTTTATTAAAAACGTATATATTTGCGCAGTCCACATCAAAGTAACACTGTCCGTAAAAAATGATTGGCACTTTTTTCTTTTCTCGTTTTTCTTTCTCAAATTAGAAAATTCCTACATTTACAATGCACAAAAAAATAAATAATGTACTTAAAATAAGGGGTCGATATTGCAGATGGTCCTTTAGATCAGAGTTCAAGCACTTCAGGATATTATAAGGCTGCAGAATGAGAGGAATATTGCAGATATTGCACAGGATTGAAGACTTCCGTCTCTATTCTTATGCATCTTCCTTAAAGAAAGTGTTGTCCAAGATTAAAAAATAGGTCTGTATTGTTCAGAAACAGCGCCACCCTTGTCAATGGATTACGATTGGTATTACAATTAGGCCACAAGGCCACTGAACATGAGTGGCGCTGTTTGTTAAAATAAACAACCATTTAATAAATCCTGGGCAACGGCTATAGTTATAAAACATTTTTATAGATTTGTCCCAGTCTTTGCATGTTATTTTCTTGGTGGTCCAGGGTATGGAGGAGGAGCAGGATATTGCAGAGGCGCTGGGGGAGTTGGAGTATAAGGAGGAGGTAGGTCCATAGAATAGTCCATCTCATATTCATAGCTGTAGGGTGGCGGTGAAACTAAAGAGATAGAAAAAAAAATGACAATAATAATTATATTATGTTATTTTGTTCATGAAAATATTAGAAATATTGTTAAATTATTTCATTGTTATTATTATTATTAATTATTATTATTATATGGTGAACATTTTTGGTGAGTATTACTAGGTTTTTTTGTTTTTCCTTCACCAAAATTCCTTATAATACAGATTTATCCCTTATAATACAGATCTATCCTTTATAATACAGATCTATCCCTTATAATACAGATCTATCCCTTATAATACAGATCTATCCCTTGTAATACAGATCTATCCTTATAATACAGATCTATCCTTATAATACAGATCTATCCCTTATAATACAGATCTATCCCTTATAATACAGATCTATCCCTTGTAATACAGATCTATCCTTATAATACAGATATATCCTTATAATACAGACCTATCCCTTATAATACAGATCTATCCTTATAATACAGATCTATCCTTTATAATACAGACCTATCCCTTATAATACAGATATATCCCTTATAATACAGATCTATCCCTTATAATACAGATCTATCCTTATAATACAGATCTATCCCTTATAATACAGATCTATCCCTTATAATACAGATCTATCCTTATAATACAGATATATCCCTTATAATACAGATCTATCCCTTATAATACAGACCTATCCCTTATAATACAGATCTATCCTTATAATACAGATCTATCCCTTATAATACAGATCTATCCTTATAATACAGACCTATCCCTTATAATACAGATCTATACCTTATAATACAGATCTATCCCTTATAATACAGATATATCCCTTATAATACAGATCTATCCCTTATAATACAGACCTATCCCTTATAATACAGACCTATCCCTTATAATACAGATCTATACCTTATAACACAGATCTATCCCTTATAATACAGATATATCCCTTATAATACAGATCTATCCCTTATAATACAGATCTATCCTTATAATACAGACCTATCCCTTATAATACAGATCTATACCTTATAATACAGATCTATCCCTTATAATACAGATATATCCTTATAATACAGATCTATCCCTTATAATACAGATCTATCCCTTATAATACAGATCTATCCTTATAATACAGATATATCCCTTATAATACAGATATATCCCTTATAATACAGATCTATCCCTTATAATACAGATCTATCCTTATAATACAGACCTATCCCTTATAATACAGATCTATACCTTATAATACAGATCTATCCCTTATAATACAGATCTGTCCTTATAATACAGATCTATCCCTTATAATACAGATCTATCCCTTATAATACAGATCTATCCTTATAATACAGATATATCCCTTATAATACAGATCTATCCCTTATAATACAGATCTATCCTTTATAATACAGATCTATCCTTATACAGTGCCTACAAGTAGTATTCAACCCCCTGCAGATTTAGCAGGTTTGATAAGAAGCAAATAAGTTAGAGCCTTCAAACTTCAAACAAGAGCAGGGTTTATTAGCAGATGCATAAATCTTACAAACCAAAAAGTTATGTTGCTCAGTTAAATTTTAATAAATTTTAAACATAAAAGTATGGGTCAATTATTATTCAACCCCTCAAACCACCAGAATTCTGTTTGGTTCCCCTAAAGTATTAAGAAGTAGTTCAGGATCAAAGAACAATGAGCTTCACATGTTTGGATTAATTATCTGTTTTTCCAGCCTTTTCTGACTATTTAAGACCCTCCCCAAACTTGTGAACAGCACTCATACATAGTCAACATGGGGAAGACAAAGGAGCATTCCAAGGCCATTAGAGACAAGATCGTGGAGGGTCACAAGGCTGGCAAGGGGTACAAAACCCTTTCCAAGGAGTTGGGCCTACCTGTCTCCACTGTTGAGAGCATCATCCGGAAGTGGAAGGCTTATGGAACTACTGTTAGCCTTCCACGGCCTGGAAAGCCTTTGAAAGTTTCCTCCCGTGCCGAGGCCAGGCTTGTCCGAAGAGTCAAGGCTAACCCAAGGACAACATGGAAGGAGCTCCGGGAAGATCTCATGGCAGTGGAGACATTGGTTTCAGTCAACACCATAGGTAATGTACTCCACCGCAATGGTCTCCGTTCCAGACGAGCACGTAAGGTACCTTTACTTTCAAAGCGTCATGTCAAGGCTCGTTTACAGTTTGCTCATGATCACTTGGAGGACTCTGAGACAGACTGGTTCAAGGTTCTCTGGTCTGATGAGACCAAGATCGAGATCTTTGGTGCCAACCACACACGTGACGTTTGGAGACTGGATGGCACTGCATACAACCAGAAGAATACCATCCCTACAGTCAAGCATGGTGGTGGCAGCATCATGCTGTGGGGCTGTTTCTCAGCCAAGGGGCCTGGCCATCTGGTCCGCATCCATGGGAAGATGGATAGCACGGCCTACTTGGAGATTTTGGCCAAGAACCTCCGCTCCTCCATCAAGGATCTTAAGATGCGTCGTCATTTCATCTTCCAACAAGACAACGACCCAAAGTACACAGCCAAGAAAACCAAGGCCTAGTTCAAGAGGGAAAAAATCAAGGTGTTGCAGTGGCCTAGTCAGTCTCCTGACCTTAACCCAATTGAAAACTTGTGGAAGGAGCTCAAGATTAAAGTCCACATGAGACACCCAAAGAACCTAGATAACTTGGAGAAGATCTGCATGGAGGAGTGGGCCAAGATAACTCCAGAGACCTGTGCCGGCCTGATCAGGTCTTATAAAAGACGATTATTAGCTGTAATTGCAAACAAGGGTTATTCCACAAAATATTATACATAGGGGTTGAATAATAATTGACCCATACTTTTATGTTTAAAATTTATTAAAATTTAACTGAGCAACATAACTTTTTGGTTTGTAAGATTTATGCATCTGTTAATAAATCCTGCTCTTGTTTGAAGGCTCTAACTTATATGCTTCTTATCAAACCTGCTAAATCCGCAGGGGGTTGAATACTACTTGTAGGCACTGTAATACAGATCTATTCCTTATAATACAGACCTATCCCTTATAATACAGATCTATCCTTATTATACAGATCTATCCCTTATAATACAGACCTATCCCTTATAATACAGATCTATCCTTATAATACAGATCTATCCCTTATAATACAGATCTATACCTTATAATACAGATCTATCCTTATAATACAGATCTATCCCTTATAATACAGATCTATCCTTATTATACAGATCTATCCCTTATAATACAGATCTATCCCTTATAATACAGACCTATCCCTTATAATACAGATCTATCCTTATAATACAGATCTATCCCTTATAATACAGATCTATCCTTATAATACAGACCTATCCCTTATAATACAGATCTATCCTTATAATACAGATCTATCCCTTATAATACAGATCCATCCCTTATAATACAGATCTATCCCTTATAATACAGATCTATCCTTATAATACAGATCTATCCCGTATAATACAGATCTATCCTTATAATACAGATCTATCCCTTATAATACAGATCTATCCCTTATAATACAGATCTATCCCTTATAATACAGATCTATCCCGTATAATACAGATCTATCCCTTATAATACAGATCTATCCCTTATAATACAGATCTATCCTTATAATACAGATCTATCCCTTATAATACAGATCTATCCCTTATAATACAGATCTATCCCTTATAATACAGATATATTCTTATAATACAGACCTATCCCTTATAATACAGATCTATCCTTATAATACAGATCTATCCCTTATAATACAGATCTATCCCTTATAATACAGATATATCCTTATAATACAGATCTATCCTTATAATACAGATCTATCCCTTATAATACAGATCTATCCTTATAATACAGATCTATCCTTATAATACAGATATATCCTTATAATACAGATCTATCCTTTATAATGCAGAGAATCTTGTGGCATTTATACATAGATTTGTGGGTATTTGTGGGATTTGAGCTGCAGTAACCCTATTTGGCCACTATGTAGAGTACAGAGCTGTCACCTGTCAGAGCATTGATGTTCCAACTCTTTCCAGCTTTCCCACAGCTGATTGATGCAGGGGCACGGGGAGATGACCTCACTGATTAGATATTGATCAGTTATAATCCCCCTTCAATGATTTTCATGTGGAATAGTTGAGATTTGATGTGACCTTCATATTTCCCATAATTCTCCCATAAAACTCCAGTCAGTAAAAACTTTTTAATTTGCAATGAATTTTAAATAAAATTTAAAAAGCTGGAAACCTATCGTCAGACATATTACACTGTTACAATGTGTAACAAACAAGGGAAGTGGAGCCGTACGAGTGTCAAATTATGCGTTATTGTATTATCACCACCGCTGGATTTTTCAACTACTTGGCGACGATATTTTGTTCTCAACTGCAATTGTTTTCAGTTTTGGAAATGTCGGAAAGAAAAAAAGATTTTCCAAAAAAGCTTTTACGTTTAGCTGAATCCAACGAACAGAGAACCTTGTGCTTTCCCAGTCCGTACGAACACAGCTGATTATCAGTCCCAGAAAATCTTCTCTAAGGACACGTCAGGAGGACGTATGGCACAGACGTATCCCACTGTATGTCTATACCGTGGGATACATCGCCTGGGGACCCCTCGCCCCCTGAATGCGGGGGGAGGAGTGCACATTGGGAGCAGCCAGTAATTTGCTGCTACCGAAGAATGGGGTGTTCCCCCAGTGATGTCACAGTCCTAATATGGACAGTGACATCACCGGATCCTCCCTCCTTTCGAGTGACCAATGTGCTCGGCGGGGCTGTGGGGAGAGATGCAATACAGACAGAGGCAACAACTATGCCTCCACCTGCCACGATTTGTCAATGTATACTGTAAGCGCGTATGTCGGGTGCTTCCGGCGAGGAAGCAAGATTAGGGTCAGGAAGTAAGAGTTCTCCTTATGGAGAGTTTGCCAATTAAGGCTGTAGAGACTTATAGTCATTGATGCTCCGGCATGGGATTCTGGGAAATATGCAAATATATTTTCCAAGGTGAGAAATGGAAAACAATAGGGCACATTTACTTACCTGTCCCGTTGACGGAGCTGCTGCAATTCACTAAGATCGTGCGTCCAATTTCCTGCATGTGTCGCTTCCCCCGGCGAGGTCCGCCGGAGTTCACCTTCTTCCCGGTGCATGTGAGTGCTGATCTTGCGACACAATTTGTTTTTTAAATTCCACGGTTTGTCCGAGTCAGTCGGGTTGTCCGACGTCCACGCCCCCCGATTTGTGTAGCATGCAAGCCGGCGCCGATGTGCCACAATCTGATCACGTACACCAAAATCCCCGTGGCAATTCATGGCAAATCAGAAAAAATTGCGAAACCAGACGGAAATGCGTCTGACGGACCCTTAGTAAATGTGCCCCAATGTCTCCTTTTGCTACCTTGTAAGGCAGCCCTCAAGCACACCAAGCATGACATACCTAATAATGTGATGTGGGATTAAGCCAAACCAGTCTATGTATTCCAGAAGGATCAGATTCCTTACTGTAGACAGTGCTGTTTCAACCTGGTTGCTTCTCTCCAGTACAGTGTAGGGAACTGGTTTGGCTAAGTGAGAGGCTTGTGACTAGGGTCAGGAAGTAAGAGTTCTCCTTCGACCACCGATCTGGCAAAATGTCCGGGTATCGCTGCCAATCCGGCAAACGCCGGGTCTCACTTAATAATATACATTTCATGTTTCCCCATATTTGTTGACTTACCTGAGTAGGAACTGATAGCATTGATATGTGTCGCCCTAATCACACCCACGCGGGTCCCCCGGCTGCTCTTCATACACATGCAGATACATATAGCAATTCCTGCTATCACTCCCATGATGAAAACAATTCCAAAGACTATTCCAGCTATCGCTGTGCCCCTGCAATAAGAAATATAGCATTGTGTTACATAATGATAACCAAATACAGCTCTATGACAGGTAGTGGTGCCGTATGGCAGCATAATATCGTTCTCCTAATAACCAAAACAACAGAAAATTCTCTGCCATTCTGCTGTCCCCTCCCTCTCTCCGGACATTTCTTATCTGGGCTGCAGGCTCAGCTGTATACTGTGGAAGATGTGCGCTGTTATATATTATGGTCTACAATGTGCAGCATTATATGTATATAATGGGGCACATCCTCCGTTCTTTAGTGTGTCAGGTTGGATGCTGGGGCTCCCTGACACTGTTGGCCCCATAGCAGCTGCTATGGCTTCTTCCCCTGTAGTTACTCCCCTAATGTCACCACTGTAATATCTCCTATATCTCCCCCAGAATGACTCTCATGTAGGTTCAGTAAGTACAATCCAAGAATGGAGCTATTTATACGTTGATGAGAACAGCGGCCTAATATCATGAGAAACAGAGGGAAGTAGACATCTTCTGAGTGTTGCCCGTGGGCTACAGACATCTTAATCCAGTGATAATTACTGATGGTATACGCCGGCATTTTGCTGGTGCCAGCATTATTGTAATTCTTATTGTGCTAAAACAGACGCTTCTTGCCACTCTGCACTGAAAAGTCGATTTGAGGCTTTTATAAATTGTCGCTGCCATTAGTCAGGAAAGATTAAGTAAACTTATATTCTACTGGGAACAGAGGACTTCTTCTTAAAGGGGTAGTTACATCATAGCATCTTTATGAGTAGTGGGGGTACGGATTGCCCCAAGTGCAGGTGGTAGGTCCCCACTTGATTATACAAGTTGTGTCTCACAATTAGATTACATTTGTTAGCACGCAGCCAGTGGAGCTAGGAGTAGTGCGTCCATGACAGGCTGGGCTGGGAGGGAAGAAATGATGGGTGGAGTTATTGGGGCGGTTGGAGTAGTAGTGTGAGGTGATAGGGGGGTTTGAAGAAGAGGGAGGAGTTGTGAGGTGTTTATATGCCAGTGCTAAGAAGGGAGGCCATCTTTTGGCCAGAAAAAATTGTCCCACCCACCCTCCCTTAGTTGTTTATGTATTAGGGCCACTTTTGTGATCCAGGGAGTAGGGATACAAGTAGTATGTTAGTTCCTTGTAAGGATGGGGTAGTGGTAGGTTAGGGTGTAGGTTTTGTAAGGAGAGGCGGGTTCTTGACGACAGCAGCAAAAAATTGAAAGAGGTGGTAACATCTCGATTGCAGTTGGACAAATTTCGGGAGCTGGTACCCGGGGCAGCAAGGGAGTCTGTCCATTGTCCGGAGTTTCTTTGGGAGTTGGTGCGGTAAATGTGCTCAAGTGGATACAGCGGTCTCTGGCCCCAGCCACGTGCTTATCCTACCAGAAGGTATGGAGGGCATGGTTTCGGTTTCAGAATGAGTGGTGTAGTTCGGGGGCCCCATGGGTCCAGTCAGATGCCTTGTTTTGTTTTGTGACAGCTTTGTTGGAGGAAGGGGCATTTAGGTCAGCAGTTAAGAGGCATTTAGCCGCGTTGGCTTTTTTATTTAAGCTGATCGGGGGGAAGGATGATACCCAATCGTTCGTCATTCGGCAGGCAGTTAAGGGTTTTATGAAAGGCGGATCATTACCTGACGGTCGAAAGCCGGTGTCTTTTCGGTTGCTGGGGGAATTGATTGGGGCCTTGCAGAAGATTTGTGAGTCAGGATATGAGTTGAAGTTGTTTAGTTTGGCGTTTTCATGGGCCTTTTTCGGGGCTTTCAGGATCGGGGAATTAGTGAGTGCGAGTCGGGATAGACAAGGGGGAGTTCAGAGGGAGAATGTAAGTGTGGTAGACGGTGTATTGCGGATTCGTTTGTTGGGATCAAAAACGGATAGAGCAGGTCGGGGGTTTTTGGTGCAGTTGGGGCGGATACGGGAGGTGGAGTGTTGCCCTGTGGAGTGTTTTCAGGAATTCATGCAAGTTCGCCCGCTCAGAGAGGGTTCGTTGCTCATACATTCGGACGGGCGGGCTTTGTCTAGATTCCAGTTCATTGCTTTGTTTAGGGCGTGTCTGCGGGAGGTTGGTTTGGGGGAGTCGAGTTACAGTTCCCATTCATTCCGGATAGGGGCAGCGACTGAGGCATCGAGATGGGGCATGACGGAGGCGGAAGTGATGCGGATAGGTAGGTGGGAATCCCGTAGATATCGTTTGTACGTGCGCACGCATTTGCTGGAGCGTTAACGGTAGGGCAGGTGGCGAATTTTGTGACGGAAATAGAATGAAGAACCTGTTGGATTTTGTTTTTTCATTTTGTTGTTTGTTCAGGTGGAAAAAAGTGCGCAGTCTGGATTTTTGGGCATTCATTTATCCACTGGGCGGAAAGAAGGGCCCAGTTGCGCTTGGGCGGTAGGTTACTGGGTATGGATGCTGACTTGGTGAGTGTACGGTGGATGGGTTTTTGGGGACTCCGTTGGGAAAGAGTGAGGGAAAAGTGGGTGGAGGCGTGTAAACACGAGGGGCCCCCGGATGTGTTGGTGGTGCACGCGGGTGGAAATGATGTGGGGAGTGTATCTATGCGTCCCCTGATCAAGACCATGAAGAGAGATTTTTTGTGGGTGCTGAGTGAATGGCCGGGGGCGCTGTTGGTGTGGTCGGAGATGGTCCGCAGGGAGAAGTGGAGGAATGCGGTCTCGGTGAGGGCCCTGAATCGGACCCAGGTGAAGATCAACAAGTGCATGTCCAAGTTTGTAAGATTGAATGGGGGTCTGGTAGTGAGGCATGCCTTGCTGGAGGAGGAGCCTAGTTACACGGGTGCAGATGGCGTCCACCTCACGGATCTGGGTTTGGACGTTTTTAATTATGGACTAGCTGAAGTGGTCGGCTTGGCGGTGCGTGTGTGGAGGAGCACCCCGGCTTGAGGGGGTCAAGCCGGTGTGCTGTGGCGGGTTCTTGACGACAGCAGCAAAAAATTGAAAGAGGTGGTAACACAGGCTTGAAGTTTAAGTCCGGTGGTTATGAGTTGGTTTGAATTTTGAGGCTCCTTTGAGGGGGAAAAACCCCAAGGAGTTGGTGGCTTGAGTTAAGTCGCATCTGCTCTCGCCACTTGCTAGGAGTTTGGCGGCTAGTGGATTTCGGTAGATGTGGCTTTGGCACGCCGAGCGTGTCTTTGAGAATGAGTTTGAGGCAATGACCGGAATATCTGTTGATTATGGATTTGAGTTTGAATAATTTGGCTGTTGTCAAGAACTTCGCTTTTACCAAAAGTACTTGTACAATGTTAAAGTATTTTGCATGTTAATAAAGTTTTATATCTTACAGATTGTCAAAATACGAAATAATAAAGCTGTGACCAATTCACCTTTCCAACATACTTGGTTGTCTGTCTTTTTTATTAGAGAAAGGGGTTGGTCAGGCAGGTTAATTTCTTCCTTCAGTGTTATACTTGCTGAGGTTACACTGTTGTCAAGAACTTCGCTTTTACCAAAAAGTACTTGTACAATGTTTAAGTATTTTGCATGTTAATAAAGTTTTATATCTTACAGATTGTCAAAATACAAAATAATAAAGCTGTGACCAATTCCACCTTTCCAACATATTTGGTTGTCTGCCTTTCTTTATTAGAGAAGGGGGTTGGTCAGGCAAGTTAATTTCTTCCTTCTTTGGTTCCGAGTCAGTCCTCGCCTTGGTCATGGCTGTTCACACATGACAGGGTAAGATACACGGATTCAGCTTCGGTTTCATGATAGGGTTACATACACTGGATTAGTGGACAATATTACATATGATAAGCTTAGATACGGTAGCGGGGACCTATGTAAGTAGGGTTCGCTGCCCTCCTCCACCTTAACGGACCCCCTTCCCCATCTCCCTGTGTGACCGATCACCTCTTGCCGGGCTGTGGAGAGTCGCTGGTTGCGACCTCTCCGCTCGGCTTTCAAACCACGCCCCCAGACCTCCTTCTAACCCTGCGCCTTATAGTCCGGTGCGCCTTATATATGGAATTATTCATGGTACCCGGACTTTATTCATAATGCGCCTTATTGTCCCGTGCGCCTTATCATCAGGAAAATACGGTACTGAAAATTGAAATTCTGTGATCCACACCCCCTGTAATACCCTAGCACCCTGATTGCAGGTATTACATGTTTAAATGCCGCTGGCAAAGTCACTGGCACCTTATATATAAACTTCTGGTACATATATTAAAATAATAATATAATAATAATAATCTTTATTTATATTGCACCATCAAATTTCATAGCACTTTGCAGACCATGGGATACATATATAAATAAAATTACAGACATTACAGAATAATAACAGTCATATGAAACAATAGGAGTGAGGAGCCTGCTCACAAGAGCTCGCAGTCTATGAGAATGAGGGGGTGACACAAGAAGTATAAGAGCTTGTGTAATGGACCGGCCATTTATTATGCGGAAATAAAAATAATTTAATCCATAAAAATGCTGTAGCTTGAACCATTCATTAGCTATATAATTAAAGATTATTATCAGTGGCCATCTGTTATACAAAGTCCAAAGTCCGTGGGATTCCAAAGAAGCCCGGAGCTTGGCATCTTACAGATAACAGACAGGGGGAGTATCCAGAATTGGTTGATAAAGAGTTAACATTGCATGCAGTTAGCGAATGTGATAGGCCTGCCTACATAAATGGGTTTTAAGAGCATGTTTGAAGCTTTAGGGGTTGGGTAGTAGTCTAGTAGCACGGGTAGTTTGTATAGTATGTATATATAGTACTTAAATACTCATATTTAAATATAGCATATTTTGATTATAATATTAACACCACCCTTCATAATGATTTGCAATTAAATATTATAATATATGAGGGGGGTTTATTAATATAATAATTAATTAAGGGAACTATTTGCATTAGCCCCATAATAAATTATAAATATTGCCCCCAAAATAAATTGTTTTATAAATGGACTCCCTTCTAAGGTAACATAATGGGGCACATTTACTAAGGGTCTGAATCACGTTTTTCCACCGGGTTTCCCAAATTTTTCCGATTTGCGCCGAATTGCCCCGGCTTATCGGCACCAGCTTTCATGTGACAGAAATCGGATTCGGAAATTAAAAAAAAAAAATTGTGTTGCAAAAATAGCACTCACATACACGGAACAACGGAGGTGAATTTCGGCAGACTTCAGCGTAGCAGCGACACCTAGTGGACATCGGGCGCACAACCTTAGTGAATCCCATCATAACCTGAATCAGCGTTGGACAACGCGCCGCTGAATCGCGACTGGACCGGGTAAGTAAATGTGCCCCATTGTATAAAAAGGGTCACCTCAATAACCCATAAAATAGACATTTATATAAATAAATTAATAAATTATGTACATGCATTCAGCATTTTCTCTTCTTTTCTGACCTCTGCATCCTTCCTTACAAGAAGTTGGAATCCATAACCCATGGTAGTTAACCATGGTTATTTCAGTTTTTACCCTACTCATGGTATACAGCTAGAGATGAGCGAGCACTAAAATGCTCGAGTGCTCGTTATTCGAGACAAACTTTTCCTGATGCTCGAGTGCTCGTCTCGAATAACGAGCCCCATTGAAGTCAATGGGAGACTCGAGCATTTTTCAAAGGGACCATGGTTCGGGAATAAAATGTGTTATTTAATTGAAAAAGAATGTCTTCTCATAAGTTAGCAGATGTATGCAAACATCTGCAATCTATTCTTCACTGTTCCGCGTGTATATTATCTCCCGACAAGTTAGCAGATGTGAAGAACAGTGAAGAATAGAATAAAAACAGTGAACACAGTGAACACAGGATCATTTAAGTGAAAAACACAGTGAAGAATAGATTGCAGATGTTCGGCACATCTGCTTACTTGTCGGGAGATACGCTGTCCCGGGATCCGCTGCTCTTCTTCCACTGAGGTCTCCCCGATCTCTCTGCCCTTCCCGATGTGGACCATATGTGGACCATACTAGGGTTCCACGTCCATGAATGTCTGACATTTCAGGAAACAAAGTAATGCCTCTGTGCTAAACGCCACTATCTCATTGTGGTCGGAGATTTTGCTGAGGCATCAATGAAGCTACCCGCTGGTTTCCAAGAATGCAGGTATCCAAGTATGTCCATGGTTACCCGCAATCTTCATTGATTTTGTTTCTTGTAGCGCAGGCAGCAGCTTCAGCGCTGTCTCCCTTTGCAAGCTGCAGCCATACGCGATCGTGAATATCCACAGACGCTTGTGATGGTGAGCTCGCAATCTTTTAGAGTTTATTCTTCTACTCAAGCAGTCAACAGCTTCAGCTCTGTATCCTCCATCAAGCAGCTGCCACACGGGTATCCAAGGACGCTTGTGCCCTTGGTTACCCACAAAATCTTTATAGCTTTTCTTTCTTTAGCACAGACAGTGGCTTCAGCGCTGTATCCTCCTGCAAGTGATCGCGGGTATCCAAGGACGCTTGCGCTGGTAACATCATGTTTACCCGCGATCGCATATGGCAGCAGCTTGCAGGAGGATACAGTGCTGAAGCCGCTGCCTGTGCTAGAAGAAAGAAAAGCTATAAAGATTGCCCCTCAGTACTGTCACTTCTTTGTTAAAGCGCAGCAGCTACAGTATTCCTCTGCAAGCCGCTGCCTCTGTTAATTATTGCAGCATCTTCATTATGCTCCTGAAAGCCGCTGTTATGTGCGATCCCAGGTATCCAAGGACGCGTGCGCGATATATCTAGCACAAGTGTTACTCTCTATCTATACTATCTTCAGCTTATCTTTATCTACCTTATACTCTACCCATCTTTGAATAGGCTCCCGCCACCAGTTGCAGGTGGGATTCATTTATATGTGCTGCTCCCCGATGTCTTTGTGCTGCTCCCCGACATCTCTGTGCTGCTCCCCGGTGTCTCTGTCCTGCTCCCCGATGTCTCTGTCCTGTTCCCCGATGTCTCTGTCCTGTTCCCCGTGTTCTTCAATGTGTTCTTCACATACTATTTTGTTCGCACCGTTCCGTGCGTATCTCCCGACAAGTAAGCAGATGTGCCGAACATCTGTAATCTATTCTTCACTGTGTTTTTCGCTGTGTTTTTCACTTAAATGATCCTGTGTTCACTATGTTCACTGTTTTTATTCTATTCTTCACTGTTCTTCACTGTGTTTTTTTAATTAAATGCTCGATCTCGAGCAGGGGAGATACTCGTCCGAGCAACGAGCCGTTTCGAGTACCTTAATACTCGAACGAGCATCAAGCTCGGACGAGTATACTCGCTCATCTCTATATACAGCCAAAAAATTTAAAACATACATTTTTGGTAGAACCAAGTTTGAAATAATTTATATAAATCTATCACCATGACAAATACTGTATATAGAATTTTTTCTACAAAAAATGTAATAGAAATGGTAACATATTTTATAGTTTTATTGTCATTGCAATAATATTTCTGACCAATAAATTTGCTATATTATAATTTTTCTACTGGAAGCTTGTGTTAGAAATCTGGAGGAAGATATTGCATGTCTGCGAGCAATCGACAATCTTGAGAGGAGTATTCTTCTCACTGAGCAAGCAATAAGCGGGATAGATGTGGAGGGTGGAGAGGTAAGCCTGCAGGGACAGGTGGGTAGCTGGGTTACTGTAAATAGTGTCGCGCGCTACACAGAGAAGACAGTGGGAGCTCAGGGAGTTAAATGCATGGCTCAGATCCTGGTGAGGGTTTTGGGTTCCTAGAGCAGTTGTCTGACTTTTCATTGGGGTACAAGCTGTTTTCAGCAGATAACGTGCACCTAAATGGAAGGAGGGATGCTGTGCTGGGGGACAAGATCCTAGTAGGGGTGGTGGCTAGAGATGAGCGAACATGCTCGTCCGAGCTTGATGCTCGGTCGAGCATTAGGGTACTCGAAACTGCTCGTTGCTCGGACGAATACTTTGGCCGCTCGAGAAAATGGCAGCTCCCGCCGTTTTGCTTTTTGGCGGCCATATATTATCTCACTTGAACTGTTATCATTTTAAGTGTTTGTACTAAGGTATACCATTTAAGAGCGGATGAACATCCCGAGCACATTTGTGACAAGTAAAAAGCAAAAACAATACACCTTACAGGTACAGTATGGATTGGTGCTTGGTGCTACTTTTTATTTTGTTCACTGCTGCCATGGAATATTATGGGGACTCAATGTAAGTCTATGGGAAATGCTTTGTCATTGTTTTTGTGCTATAATGTAATCAGTCCTCTCTTGGTAGATGGTATATAAGGAGGACAGTCCCAGTCTTTAGTGTCTTGCAGTAAGGGTACAGAGCTTGGAGGAGAAGACTACCTGAGCAACCAGAAGAAGAAGCTGACACGGGGATATTCTGCAATAGACCCTGAGCTCCTAGCCTGTGATCAGGGTACCAGCCCCTGGTACCAGTGCCTGGTGGACCCAGCATAGCTTAGAGGCCTTCTAACCTATACAGCACCTATCATGTCGATTTGGGACCCTGAACCAACTACAGGTTCTAATGGGGTTCCAAATCTACCTTTTTAAAGTCTGCACCTGGAGAAAACTGAAAAAAACTTTTATACTTGCCAAAATGTGAATCCGATAAGGCACATTAGGCTCGCATAAGAAGATCCCGCGTTGGTGCCCCATCTCACGAAGTGGCAAGCTAAGCCAGGGTATTATCTTTCATGCGCTATACCTATTGAGCTATTGTGTTATCTCCACATCTCAAATGAATGACTGATGTGTGATGTAGTGTCCGTGTGGTGCTACAGCCGGGGTGCTCCCACAATTGTACCGTCACACATAGGGGCGTCTATGAAGTCACAACCTAGTGTAGGTCCTAAATGTAAACTACAATCATGAGTATGCTCTATATTGTCCAGATATCCAGTTCTACAAAATAATTAGAAAGTGAAAAAGGTAAAATGATAAAATAAAATATATAAAACCACACGAAAAAACCCATGCATAAGAATCATGTAATACTTATAACATAGCACTCAGTTCTTATTAAAGACTGTGGTGAATTTTTCCTATGTTTTATTTTTTTTTTTGCATGATATATTTTGTCAATCTTACATATTTCGTCTCCCTGGACTATTTTTCTGGCACAAAATTATAGTCATTTGCTGCAATTTTGTGTAAACAAAATTATGATGTGCTGCAAGAAACAACTCAGAGCCCGCTGTAAGTCGTTGCTTACCTGACCTCTGTACTCCATCATTAATTCTCAGCCCAAAAAACTAAACCCTGGGAAATAAGAGTCATCTACACACTTTACTTTGTCAACACAACAAGAAACCTGGAATAAAGCGGCAATCCGGATGCTTCCGCTAGTGGTGCAAATGTATCAACCTCAGACTCATTTGGAATAAAGTATAAATTGTGGTGGATTATCTGGGTCATATAATGGATTATCTGGACAATCCCAATTGTATCTTAATAGCAGATATAATGGTAACTTCTGTATTAATTATCGGCCTTGGAGAGCTGGTGAGCAACTTTGTGTATGTATAGCCTCCTGTATTAGAGGAGCCAATGAACTTTGGACATTTGTGGACATTTGAATATTTCTCCTATGCAAACTCAGCATTTATTACTTTATTTTACATTTATTTTGCATCTTTATTATCTTGCATTAATCTATAGGGGCTCATTTACTAAGGGTCAGTGGACCGCACAAATGCTGGATATTCCGACGATTACCGTTTTGCGCCGCATTTAAAAGGGGATTTTGGCGCCGGCTTTCATGCAACACAAATCGGGGGGGGGGGGGGGCTTTAGGTCATCGGACGATCCGACGAATTCGGACTTTGCACGGGATTTCACATTTGAAATTGTTGCGCAAGCCATGCGCGAACATGCACCAGAAAGAAGAAAGTGAACTCCGGCGGACCTGAGTGGTTAGCAAGACATGCAGGATATCAGGCGCAGGATCCACGTGGATCGTGGCACAGTACATCATCGTCGGAGAGTCCGGATCAGGGATCGCGACTAGGACGGGTAAGTAAATGTGCCCCATAGTGTTATGTACATTCTGTTTATTTTTACGGTATCTGTATAGACTAGTAGAAAGAAATTGTTTTGCAGAACAAAAACAGACTTGTTTACCAGACAAGCAGACAGCCTGACCTTTAGAATCAAAGGTGCTGTCTGGAAAGTTGTTTACACTTTAGAAACTTGCTGCTATAGAATTTGGGATCTCAATGTAAGTCCATTGGAGAACGCTTTGTCATTGTTTTTGTGCTGAAATGTAACCTGGTACAAGGTATATAAGGATGATAGTCCCAGTCTTTAGTGTCTGCAGTTAGAGAACAGAGCTTAGAGAAGACTGTCAGTCAACCTGAACAACCAGAAGAGGAAGCTGAGACTAGGATACTCTGCAATAGACCCTGGGCTCTTGTGACAAGGGTACCAGACTTCTGAGACAGAGAGGGACAGTAAGCCCAGGGCTATCCTCAGCATTAACCCTTCTGCTGCCAGGAAGGAGATTGGAGATGTCAAACCTATGATTTGCTTGTATTGCTTTGTAACTGAATTTCACCAGTAAAGAAGGAAACTGTTCACTGTGGACCCTGTGGACTTATTTCCCATTAGAGTGCACCTCATTTTACCATCCCTGACAGAGAGCAGAGACATGTGATGACACCTCGTTGGATGCTGATCTTGTAGTTAGTAGCAGCAGGACTGTGAGAAATGCATTTATATTCCTGGATTTTGAGCCCTGTGGTGCACTGGTGTGTGAGATCTTTTCCCTGAACACAGCAGAGCCCCTGTGCGGTGATCTCACACCTCAGTGCACCAAATTGAAGTTGTGTGTTCATCGCATGACCATTATATATTTTTATAACAAGACAGCAAGCAACAAACCTGAAAAATATGATTAATTACAGAAAGTATATTAAAAAAAACCATATAACTTAATTCAAATCCATCATGATGAACCAGGGACATTAGGCACCGTGACTGTGGTAATCTTCTTATATTTATTATCCATGGCCTCCTTCCTTCTAAAATCAACTTTTTAAATCATTCTAATATACCAGAAGGGCTCTAAGCGGCTCTCCTTTTTTTGTGCTCTAACTTTATACACTGTTATACTGTGCAAGGACACTTCCCCCTGTCCAAAGGAACTGGGGAAGGGGGAGGTAGTGTAACAGCCTGTGAAGTCAAAGCAAGAAAGGGCTCGGTTAACACCCCCAGAGCCCATTTGCTCCATTAGCATAATTTTAAAAGTTGATTTTAGAAGGAAGGAGGCCATGGATAACAAATATAAGAAGATTACCACAGTCCCGGTGCCTGGATCTATGAGTAATGTCCCTGGTTTGTCAGGATGGATTTTGATGTTAGATTTCCTTTAAATAGAGCCTTCAGTGTCTGTGTGTCATCTCCCCCAGCATCTCGCTCTCGTCTCCTATTCCAGCGCTGCTATCGTTTCTTTATCCTCATTTCAACCTCTCTTCACAATCCGGCCCAAGTGTTAGAATAGTTGCCTAGGAAGCTGTGGGGAGGCTATAGATACAGCCTAGCGGGACTTCATGCGCTCTAACGTAGCGGGGCTTGTAAAAATAGCATATGGCTGGAGCGATTGATAAATGACAGTGCAATTTAAAGCGCATGCAAATATCAATACATCTGCTGGAAGAAGATGGTTTCTGCCTCCGCACATCTCAGGAGTGTAGATTGTCTATAGCGGCCGAAGAAAATGTATCAACACAATAGAGATCAGGTTATTTCATCTGGGGACAGCTTTGTCTTCAGGGCAGAATGAAGGCAAGAAAAAAAATACTGATGAAACTCATAACATACCACATGCATACGGCCCCTTTAGGACAGGGGGCCCTGGGAACATGCCCAGTTTTCCGCTCCCTAAAGCCGGCCCCAGCGGGCAAGGGGGGGTTGAAGCTTAGGGCTCGCTGTCCTGCCTTTTGTCCCTGATAACAGAGTCCTCATTGCATCATCATTATCAAACAACTTAGTCACCTTTCACTTCCATATCATTATCAAATACCATAGTTAGTTTTTTTTTCTGCTCTTCATCACTCATTATCATTATGGATTTATTGTTCGCCAATGTCCATAGTGAATCCATAACTATCAAAAATCATTAGTGTCAAATATCATCTTTCATCATTTTGTCATTATCCATGACCATAATGGGTTTCACTGCAGCCTCCACCTCATGTCACCACCAGCAGTGATATTATTAGCCGATGTTTGTATTCATTTTATAATTTTCAAATATCATTGTCAACCTTTATCCTTGTGTTAATATCAAATATTGTGATTTGTATAACTTCTCACCCTTTCATTGTTTATATCATAAGCCAATGTCAAATATCATTATCATCTTTCGTCATTAGGGCCTCTACCAGTATCCTCCCCCCCCCCCCCTCTTGTTGCCATCACCGCTCCCGAACTGTTGTTTTGATGAAGGATTAAGCATCTCATTCAGGACGTAAAGGGTTACCATATAATATTTTGCGCCTTACAGTCCAATCTCATTACATCTGCAAGAAAATGACTGCATCTCCTGCCCACAGAGAACGCACTGCAATTACAGCATAGCCCCAAGGGCAATTTCATTCCAGATTTCATATCATAGGGTAGACACATGAAGGAGTATGTGTGATCTCAGGGGGGCAGGTAGCAGGGGGAGGGGGACAACAGATCTCAGCTGTGATTGCTAGGGATACATTATCAGGTGCAGGTCTTAGAATGACCTATGGAGCAAGATGTTCACATGGGAAAGTGAGTAAATATAACCAAGGTCCACAATACAGTATACAGATCGGTGCTGGTTCGACTACACTGTAGCTCCAAGGTTAAAGGGGTTCTCCAACAGACCTCCCCAATTAGATGAGTAGTAAATGTTGGAGGAAATGATAACCCATATGATATGGATCCTCTATGCCACAGAATAGATTCCACTGCCGAGTAGAGTTGATCGGACCAGAACGGCAAAGTTCATTAAAAGTGTAGGATCGGTTTCTGCTCAAACCCACTGGAGAAAAAGTCGCCAGAGGCATTTAAATTGTGTGGGTATAGGGATCCACCAGATCGTTGCTTCCTGAGGACGTCAACAGCAGTGACGATCTTCCCCAAAATGGCAGCGCAAATCATAGCCGGCAGGTAAGTTCTGGCGCACATCCAACCATGGGTAATTTGAATGCCGCTGGTGACGTTCCATTCCAACTGCATTTAAACACTTAACCCCCCAATCGCGGGTGCTACTGGTTTGGGTCCAAGTTCTTTTCCTTAACCTGAACAGCTTTAAAAATTTGGCGACTGCCAAGTATTTACCCTGTAACTCATTGCTGGTACGTCTGGACTAGCAAGTCACTTCCTCTTGGATCAGTCTCCATTTGGTGATAGCCGACCCAAGTGGCTCGAAAAGGGCAAGCAAGGACCTGGTCAGTGGGCAAGCCAAAGTTTGGACAGGAGAAGTTCATGTAGAGCTGTACAGCAGCTAGAGGTCCTGACAGGTGGCAGAAATTCAATATGGTAATCCGCCAGAGGTAATAACAAGGCAAGTCGAATGACACAAGCTAGGGCAGGACGCTGGAGATGTTCCTATACATTTCCCAAGCAAAGTTATGTCTTCTGATTCCCCTAATGCTAAACTTTACCTTTTGGTGTGTTATGACACTTTTCTGTCCAACTCTTGATTTAATTTCTTCCCCAGTGGCTAAACCATAGGGGGGAACTAGCCCAAGAGAATGAGCCCCACATCACACCAAGGGGTGGACAGAAAGGATGTGAGTTTTCAGCTCTCTCCTCCCTGATTTCCTGCAGGTCCAGTGTAATTTCATCCCATAACTGTGTAGGGCTCCAATGGTTATAGAGAAATCTTCTCCTGTTCCCAAGTGGGAAGGTGCCTTGAATAGGTTGGCAAAGCTACACAGCAATAGATTGGCTCTACAAGGCTCTGGGCGGTGTAACGCTTCTGTATCTAGAATCTGGTGGTCACCTGGCATCTTGCAGTAGTAGTAAGAATCTGGTAGCCGTCAGGGGGAGAAATGGCCAGTGATGGACCCTCTACTGCAACCAGTGTAACGTACATGGCATATTGTGGATGGGATTTTGGTAAGACTTTATTTTTGAAGATCTCCTTTAAACCTTGGGCACCTTCTTTCTTGGCAATTATGAAAACGTTAGCAAATTTTAGGGCTGCAAATTATGAAAGTGTAAGTTTTCGGGTCCTCATGTGGGTTATCAAGGCCGGATTAAGGGTACCATTGGCCCTGGCCCTACATATGGTACTATAATCAAGCTTCTTGGGTAATGGAGGGTGTGTCCATTCTCCCTGCTTTAAATATGCAGTTTTAGGAGCCTTGGAGGACCTTTAAAGGTCTTGAGATGGCTCTTGAGGGCATGTTTTTTGAGAGCTGAAATAGATGTTTGAAGATTTCATGGGTGAAGGTCCTTGTCAGTATGAAATTTGGTGGTGGTTTAGGTGACCATTGGCCCCCCTAGAAGGCTTGATGTGGGCTACCGCCAAAACTGCCTATACCCCACGTCAAGGACATGGCAGCAAACCCAATAATTGCGAGATATTCTACATGGATTATGATGGTGTCTACACTATCATTCTACCCTGGTGTAATGCTCTGCAGCACTGCTGCATCATTTTTATACCATACTATTTATGTAATATAAGACTGAAGTGAATTTACATATCCCCTCTTATATATATCCCCGTAAAATCATAATTACCTTCGGAAAATTTGATTCTCTCTGCAAGTAAAAAAATCTGAAAGCTACAAATAAAGGTCTGATCATAAACTTTATATACAATGAACTTTGAGCAGCCTGCATTCCCGCTCGCTGCCAAATTAATCTATCATGTACAATTCAATATACACTTCACTGGTTTGCACATTTAGACCCAAATGCCTTAACTTTTACAGCAGAATTCAGGCTGAGCATTTCTTAATGGGATGTCGCGGTCCGCTGCGCCCGCGAGAAGGAAAGTCATTTTAAAGTCGGGTGAGAGGATCATGATTACATATATTAAATTATAAGAAGATTCTTTTCAACAGGTTCTTGTCAATGATTTTACAAAGCCAGACTCACTGCTGGATGACAGAGATGTCTCCGAGGACTAATGAAAAGACATTTAGAGAAGCAAATACAAAGCTCAAAATAGACCAAAAAATTAGGACTGAGGTCAGTGCATAATATAGACACACTGATATAGAAATACACATCTACCCACACTTATACCCCCAAACTAGAAATAGGCATGTTTTCTGAAGTTTCTACCATATTTGGGACCTAAAGGCATGGTTTGACTGGCCAACCAGGGTATCATACAATCCTTGTGGTGTCCAATGTTCTCAATGTTCTTCAAGAGCTGGTCCTATGTGGACCATGTCTTATGCATGATATCTCCTATGTCAGTGGTGGCGAACCTATGGCATGGGTGCCAGAGGTGGCACTCAAAACCCTCTCTATGGACACCCGTGCCATCACCCCCACCACAGACTTCGCCAGACAGGACTCAAGGCCTCCTGCAGTCCCAGGCAGCCCATAGGAAGGAAGCTACAATGATAACCAAAGCTCTTTCTCCTTCTTTGTACTGTATTGGTGTCCTCAGGTGACTATATAATTTAAACCTGTGACAGAGCAGGGAGTAATAAGTTACTGTCTAAATTGTTGCATCGGCACTTTACGAAAAATATGTGGGTTTTGGATGTAGTTTGGGCACTCAGCGTCTAAAAGGTTTCCCATCACTGTCCTATGTGTTCAATTTATGAAATGACCTGAAGACCTGAAATGATCAATTACATGAAATGATCTGAAGTGTAGGTTAACTGCCAAGAAAACCCAGTCCAAACCCACTCCCAAGAACAGATTTTCTGATAAAAGGGATCCTTTGGTTCATATCCCACCATACGGAGTGAAGGCTATACAGTACTCATGACCTTCTTTGTGTCCATATTGTCACTTTTTATAGGATCCTCACCTTTTGAGAAATTTGTATAGTCTTATGGTCATTCAGCAATCTTTCACGCCAAAGAAAAGATATTGTGGTGGCTCAGCATCTCTGCTATAGGGTCGCCAGTGAGCAAGCCATGAACATGCACAACCACCTTTCCCATATGTGGTTGCTGTAATTTATCATAGGGTCTTGGTGTTATGATGAACACCAATTTTTGGCTACTGGTCGCCTAGGTAGCAGGCACTCAACTTCCAGTCAGTAGTCACAGCTGAGTAGTCAGATCGTGTACACAGGCTCATTGGCTGGAGTGGTCAGCTGCATGCCATGGCATGGGGAAAGTCTAGTTTAATTTGTTGCTAGTCTACATTTAGGAATATGTACCCCGTTGAGGAGGACAACAACTTTATAATAATGCTTCCATAATGGACAAGTGGCATATGTATTGTATGAAGAAACCAGATCCAGGTACACAGACAAGACAGTGAGCCCTGAACCACCAAAGGCCCTTTGCTTGGTATGCTTGGTGGTATGGAGCAACTAGATTGCAATACCTCCATACATCAAATATTCTATTCAAAAACAAAGATACAAGGACAAAACAATACAAACAGATAAATGAAGTCAACAAAGCTGGGTCACAAAAGAAAGGGCAGCACAGTACAAAAACACTAGACAGGGGAGTGGTCAGAATAGCAATCCAAGGGCAGGATACCGGAAATCAAAGATACAAATCACAAAGAAGTTATGGAGCTGATAACAAAGCTTATTTAACTGGCAGTGAATGAAGGGTAGGCAGGACTAATATATGATCTAAAAGTGATTGAGCCAGAACTCAGAAATCCAGACCGCACAGAGAGCAAGTGAGGAGTGTGAAGCTGTCCATCATGGCGGGTTAACTACCACTAGACCACAATTAAGCTAAAGGGGAGAAACAGTTTTGATGCTTCATCAATCAAAAAAGCACAGGAAGTAAAAACGCATGTTCACACTACAGAATACAAGCAAGACATAGAGAGAAATCAGCGCCTCCTTGGTCGCACAACATGGACTGAGGATGATGTTGACACAGATGTTAGAGGTACTAGGTACAAGAAGGCAAAATGTCAACCTAAAATGGATAGTGGATGTATTTCAATATGAGAACGAACTCTAAAGTTTTAGCCTTAGTCTTGGCTTGTTTTCCCATATGAGGTCACAGCCATCACAATTATATCGTACTTTATATAATGGAAAGCAGCAACAAGCAAAATGGACACAATGACATCCAAAAAGAATTATTTTCAGTTCAGTTTATACCGGTAGCAAAATAATATCTACTGCCATCTGAAAATCTAACTTCTTCATGGAAACTCAACAAACCCTAATAATATAAATACAGCGCACTGGAAACGGAAAAATCAATTTGGAAAAACACAGTGATGGAAGTCTCCAAAGAGCCACATTTGAAATCATTAAAATGTTTCTTCCTTCCACAAAAACATGTACAATTAAATCTATCATCCATGAAAGTACATTTGTCAATCAATTCCTACAAAAACATCTTTTCCACCAGTGGTCTCGAGCAGAGGTAGAATCGAAAGCTGCAGAAATGTATCTTTATTTTACCAGTCTGTTAGCTAACATTTTGCAGGAAAAAGAGTTTTGGCCAAAAATTTGTTTTTTACACAGAAAGAACAATAAGCTATCAAGGATAGTCCCCATACATGTGATAAGGAGGAGCTAGCTGGTTGTGAAATTCTTAAGAAAGTACCAAAGAATTTGCTGGAGTTTGGGTCAACTCCTAAAATTTATAGGTCTAGTGATAGGGATAAATATTTTGACTCTTTGGGGATATTTATCATATGACAGCGCTCGTGCTTCCGCCTCTTGATGTATCGGACAGAGTGTTGCCCAGCGTCTTTTCTATGACACATGTGAAAAGTCTCTGGGAGAAGCAAGTGTGCCGGTATGGGGATAGTAACGTCCCGCTCCGGTCCACTAGCGGTCGCCCACGCCCCTCCTTCACACCCCACTGGCGTGAAGGAGGCAGAATGGGGCAAATAATCGCAAGTGCTAGCAATAAGTTGGCATTTGACATGGTGCAGAGGTCCTGATAAATATGCCCCTTTGACTCTCGACTCTTGAGCATGTGCAATTATCACTGGAGAAGGTCACGAAAACAAAAACACATGATCATCTCTTTTCCAGCTTTTATGGAAAATCCTGGGGGGTGGGGCATAGGAGACTAAAAAGTTTCTTCCTCTTCTCCAGCTACTCATTCTTTGGTCAGACTGTTGCCACTCCCTGCTGTGCTGAAAGTGTTAGTGGTCACATGACCAACCAGGAACGGTAACAATAAGTGAAGTCAACAGTCCTGCTTTCGTGACCCCCAACTCTTCTACCGCAACAGTCAGACCACAGGACACTTCAAAACAACGGGGTGGTAAAGAAGGGTAAGTATTTTTTTTTTTGTCCCATTTGCCCAGAATTTCCAGGTTTTCACAAATTCCTGGGAGTTTTGGCAGGGAATAAGCAAAGGAGTTGGCAATGATGACAGGCTGCATAAAGAAATGTACCCCTAATATAATAGAAAATGAGACAAGCTGTGAGTCCTTATTTCCATGAGTACAATAATCCGCCTCTGGATAAATATACCAGAAACCAGTGTAAATTGTAACACTTTCCACTATCCTTGCACCTTAATAAATCTGTGTTTTAGTATCATTCTTCCATCTCTACTTCCTCCCGTGTTCTGCCCTATTGTTCCCCATCCCACTTCACACGTGGCCTTTACCACCCTCTTGTCTGTTTCTCTTTCCCCTATCTATGTGTTGTCTTTTTGTGTTTTTACGGTGAAGGGGTATCTGTTGAATTGCTACCGTTCTTGGTACTGTTGTTGAGAGATTAATTTTTATGCTAACAGGTGATTGTTTCGTTGTGTATTCTCTAATATTGTAACTTCTGTAATATCCTGTGCACAGTGATCTCGAGTCTATTTTCAATCAATGCATTTATACCCCTTGTATGTTATGATTGCCTGGTTTACCTCCAATAAAAACTATTGAACAGAAATCTGTGTTTTGCACCTCGTTTGACATGGGGTGTGGTCTAGTGGGAAACGGGCACGGCCTAAAGTGTTCCTCTGTGCGACAAAACTTTTTGCAAAGAGAGGTTGTGTAAAGTTTGGCAGAAATGTAGAACCCAATGAGGAGAACATTAGAGAAGATACTGTCACGCAGCTCGGAAGAAGCCGATGACGGGATGGTCGGACATTGTTGGTGGAGTCGATTTAGCTGGAAAAACAGCAGCTGCTGCATCAACAGTTCTATCTGTTTATACAATTCTAATTGTTATCCGATTGCTATTAAAAGGAAAAGTTTGGAATCTCATTTCATTGTCGTCGTGTTATATTCTTCACGCCAGCTGTGGATTACTCGGCTCAACTGTGCAAATAAAAGCAGAGGCGCAGCAAATGTGCGAAATTACCCGCTAAGTGTTTTCATTTTCTTAATGTTTGGACAGCCACAGAACCACCCGAATATCCAGATATTTGAGTATGGAAAGAATTACTGGAGACTGGATTGAAGGCCGGAGTGTGCATCCTCCGTTGTATCTGCTGACAGGATGCAGATTGATCATCCGTGTCACAACAGGATGCGGAGCAGCCGATCCCTGACATTGTCTGTCATCAGCTTCATAAAAAGGTTTTCTGTAGGAATGTGGATGGTGGAGATGGATTAAATGTGACTTCAATGGAATAACAAGATCACATGCACCAACCTGAACCCATCTACAGCAGATATCAGAGAAACATCATTGCAGTTTTAAAGTGTATGTATATATATATATACATCCAAATCTTTTTTATATGTTAGAAGTAGACTATATGGGGCACATTTACTATGGGTCCGCACACCGCATTTCCGTTGGGTTTCCCGACTATTTCCGATTTGCGCCACACTTAACAGGGGTTTTTGGCGCATGCGATCGGATTTTGGCGCAATCGTGCCGGCTTTCATGCGACACAAATTGGGGGGCGTGGCCATCGGACATCCCGACTGATTTGGACTGAGCGTGGGATTTAAAATTCAAATTGTGTCACAAGACCAACACTCACATACACCAGGAAGAAGAAGGTGAACTCTGTCGGACCTGAGCAGGGAAGTGAAACATGCAGGATATCGGGCACACGATCTTAGTGAATCGCGCCAGACTTCATCCTCGTTGGACAATGCACTTTGAGGATCACGACAGGACCGGGTAAGTAAATGTGCCCCAATATGTGCAGTTATGACCATAAATATAACAGTAACCAGTTTACTGAAACATATTCAAGTTATAGTTACATAATGGACATCAACATAAAGTCCAGGCTTTGAGCTTTCATTTGAGGCCATCCACATTAAAACTAGAACCTCCTTTTGTGCCACCCTGTTTAAAAGGACCAAAAATGATTGAACAATTGACTTGATCTTGCGACACTATTTGAAAGTTAAATCCGGCGCTCAGTCCGAATCAGTCGGATCATCCGATGGCCCGCCCCCACCCATTTCTGTTGCAGCATAAAAGCCAGTGCAGCCGCGCCACAATTCGATCGCGTGCAACACAATACCTGTCCCAGCAGCGCAAATCCCAAAAACGGCGGAAAAAACTACAAAAGTGCCGCCGGAGAGCCTTAGTAAATAAGCACCAAAGTCTGTTTCATGTGCCGGTGTGGGCAATTCCTTCATTATATCATTCTCAATTAAGCAAATAAAATACCTGGGAGTTGATTTGAGGTGTGGTGCAGTTGGAAGATTTTGCTGTAAAGAAAACCTGCAGTAAAAGGATCTCTTCATGTAGGTGAAACAAGCCATTCTTAATCATCGAGAGCAGAAAAAAAAACCATCCAAGAAATTGCTACAATATTAGGAGTGACAAAATCTACAGTTTGGCAGGTACATCCTGAGAAAGAAATCACTGGTGAACTCATCACCAGAATCACTGGTTCTTAGTGGCTGCCCTTGAAGAAGTTCCTGAGGAACAATGTTCCTTTTATTATAACTCTATAATAGAGTTGGGGACGAGTGGGACCGCTAGTGCTACAGGTGGGGGATTCATACATTAAAATACAAACTCCCCTGAGGCGCTTGGGTGATGTTGCTTGAACGTCCCAGGGTAAGTAGCCTACTTTTTTATAACTCCACAATCACGGCATATACAGTTATAATAAAAGAACACCTCAGGAACTTCTTATTAGGACACATCTACCATCAGTAAGCTGATGGTAGCTGTCCTTTAAGTTTCCCATCCACTGATACCCCCAAGTCTTTTTCAACTGCAGTTTTAACAAGTAATTTACTTTTTAGAACATAATTATACTTTTTGTTTCCATAGCCCAAGTGCATAACCTTACATTTATCTACATTAAACCTCATCAGTTAGCATAGTGGGTTCTTGCAGGGTGAGTTTGCCACCGCTTACCCAGTCTGACAGCTTGCGCCAAGTCCGGTTGTGGTTTTGCTGTTTGCTGAAGAGGTAGCTGACAATAATTAACTTAATCCACACAAATGAAAATTCACAGCATATGCCATTGGTTTTTGTATTATAGAGGTATAATTCTGTATTCTTCACTCGACACAAATTTCTGCACTGGAGGGGGGCGTTTCGGTGCTCAGTCGGACCATGCACCAGATTTATCGAGCAACATCCGACAGAAGTGTGATGCACTCCCCATGTTGAAGGTGCACCAAAAAAAAAAGTTGGTGCACTCTGTCGGAGCAGTGCAGGGGGCGCCAGATTCATGAAAAATGGGCTCCACAAATCCTGAATCTGGCGCCCCCTGCAAACTACACAGGCAAACTGCACATAGTACAGACCGCACTGTTCTTAGTAAATATGCCCCAATATCTTCCAAATATGATGCCGAGGCTGGAATGGCCAATTAGAGTCCAGGGGATCATCCGATGCTTCAAGGCTCATTATGACACATAATAATGGACCTCAAGGTCCATCAAAATCCAGATTTTTATAGGCGATACTTTACATCCAACATGCAGGTTCATCATGAATGGAGGGCGCAGAGGCTACTGGGGCGTGTACTAGTCTAACCGGGTACTGGGGGCAAAGGCTACTCCACGCCTCAGTAGCCTCTGCAGTTAATTTACATATTACTGAAATACATTTTTAACACATTAGGTTAGTTTCTAGTATTATTAAATTACAGCTTTGGGCAGAGGCTGGCAGGAGGAATCTACCATCAGATCCACTTCTGATAAAGTATTTGGATGCAAAGTCAGGGCCATTCAACATAGTGAGGCCGAGCTACAGCTTTAGGCCCTCAGAGCCGTCATACAGCCACCATCTACACCACCACCAAACAATAACCCTCAGCTCAGATACATCCTAAGCTGTCACTTTGCTGATAATTGTAATTTCTCAGCCAAGACAAATACTTTTACTTCCTGCCCCCTGAGAATGTATTAAAAATAAATTGCATTAAGTCGTATAAGAAAGTGTGTGAGTTGTCACGGTGGGGAGAGAGGCTTTTATTCACCTGCTCCGCCGTAATGTTCTGCCTTTTAAACTTTAATAACGCTGAGTGAGCACTAAGACATTAAAACGCTGCTCCTAATGGAGGATCTCGAGCGGCATCCGAAAACATTACCTTATTTATTCCTAATGGCAGGAACCTACAGTAACGGAAGAGAGGAAAACAACAACATAAAAAGCTGGAGAATAAAACAAACCTCTTCTATTCCGATTCTTTCAATGAGTCTTTGTTTGGCTTTAGATGTAAAATAATGGAGAGAATTCCGTGTCTAACGGCACTGAAATGCAGAAGACGAAAATTCCTGCCATAGAATTTTTTTTTATTTTAGGAAAAAAGAAAAAAAAAATTCTTTTCACGAACTCCATTCACAATTTCCTTTCCGGGCATCACATCACCAATTCTGGATACCAAGATCTGTCGGATGGGTGGTGTTAGGCGTTAACCTGTCTGCCCTGGCATAAGACCACCCATCTGACAATATAATACCTAATAAGTATATCCTGTACCAGATTGGTGCTCCTGGCCTGGGGCAGGCAGCCTGGCTCCGCCCATCAGAAAGTGGAGAGCTGAAAATTATTGTCCAGCCCCTCACATGAAAAGTCAAGTTTTCATGTGATAATTCATTTGTTTATTTAAAAAAAATATATAAACTTTTTTATTTTAATTTTTAAATTTGCACAAGATACATTTCCAATGGTGAAGAACAGCGGTACCCACCCAAATAAAAAGAGGGTACAAAGGGGTCACAATGGGGCACATTTACTAAGGGTCCGTGGACTGCTGTTCCGTCGGGTTTCCGACTATTTCCGATTTGCACAGCATTTAAAAGGGGATTGTGTCGTACGTGATCGGATTTTGGCGCAATTGCGCCGACTTTCATGCAACAGAAAGAAGAAGGTGAACTCCGGCGGACCTCAGCGGGGAAGCAACACATGCAGGAACCCGGGCACATGATCTTGGTACATCGCACCGGACTTCATCCTGGTCGGACAGTCCAGATCGGGGATCGCGACAAGACCGGGTAAGTAAATGTGCCCAACTGTATCTCATTCTCTCCACTGCTTATAGCCAAGAAATCAGCGATAGAGAGAAGAACATTGTCATGAATGGAGCCCGAAACAACAGACAGCGGAGACGCGGGGACTGAAGGCTTTCGCGGCTGATGGCAGACGGATTTCATGCCCTGTGATGCCCACACAATAATGATGTCTTTAGGGATTTCCTCAGAAGCTCTCCGCTGCAGGATGTCTGCTGTCTTGAGATAGGCCGAGCGCGGCTCAGACTTGGCTGCACTCACCATCTCCTCTAATAGGATATTTTATTTGAAGTAAAGTTCACTGAACATCAAGCGCGGCGGCGGCACCATGTCACATATCCCCACCGCGCAGATCTTGCATTTAACTCTGGAAAGTGTTACTGGCATCACTAAAACAAAGGAGGATTTGTTCCAAGGCATTCGTCAAGAATACAGATTGCTAAACTACGATACGGATGTAGCAGAGCGGAGCCGGTCACGCGAAGAGTCTCCAAAGACGAAGAGCCAAGGGTCAGTTCACGTAAACCGGTGACAACCATTTTCTGTATGCAAAAGTCTGTTAGGGCTACATTCACACGACGTGTGCCGGCCGTTCTGTAGTACGGGAGGGATACGCCGGTGCCTGAGAGAGGAGGAGGGGGTGAGCACTGCTGACTCCCGTCCCTCTCCATAGCGATGTATAACGCATGGCGCCGTATTCCGGGGAAAGATAGGACATGTCCTATTTTCTCCCATCTACGGGACGGTAAGGTGCCGCACTGTACCTCTCCCATATGGCGCCGTGCGCCCATTGCCGTCTATAGGAGGTGCATATATATGGCATATAAAAGTCGGACGTAAATACGTCCCCCATACGGCTGTGTGAATATAGCCTAACATAAATTAAGAAACACAGGTCAAAAATCTAAGGGATAACAAGCTGATCTGTGAAGGTCCGATTGCTGGGACCTCCACCTATCACAAAAACTGGACCCCCAGCAATCTGGAGAGTGGGGGTCCTATACTGGTCTAATAGTGGAGCGGAAGGATTTAGCTTGTGTCCTGCAGCTCCATTCAATTCTATGGAAGTGTTAGATATTGGTAAACACAGGAATGTGATATCTCCTTCACTGTCTATGTGAATGCCAGAGATACCTGAGTGCTGTGCTCAGCAGTTTCCGACACTCCTATAGTATTGAATGGAATTGCAGGACCCATGCTCAGCCCATAAGTGAGAACGAGTCATCAAATAGCTTGTTATCCACTAATGTGTGGATAACTTACCTCTATTCAATCCCATATTGCCATTCGGATCACTGTTATGCTCCAGTTCTGGGTGCCCCCCAACAAGCATGAAATACTAGCTCATAGTGATAGGTCATTCAGGAACGAGCCAGCACAAAGAGCCGGCTCATTCGCGTGAATGATGTGAGCCGGCTCACCTTAGTGAGCCGATGACTCACTAAACCCCGCCCTAAACGGCTCACCGTGCCCCCTTTAACCCGCTAAAATCGGGTTAAAAGTAGAGTGATGTGGAGTGACTGACTGGCCTGCGGCTCCCTATTATATATTTAATAGGGAGCTGTTCAGAAGCCAAAAGAGCCGGCTCTTCTTAGTGAGCGGAACCTAATGAGCCAACTCACTAAGAAGATTAGTAATATTTTATTATGTAAACGGGATATTGGCAGCTGAAATTGACCCAATAAAACACTAGCAGTATGTTGTGAAGCAGATTAACACCTTTCCAGACCATGGTTCTTTTATGGCCCAGTGCGGTGGCATCACATAGAAAATCAGATTTGTAAATTGGTTGTATAAAGTCAAGGGGGAGATTTATCATCAAGTTTTCGAGGTAAAACTGGTCTGGTTGCCCATGGAAACTAATCAGAGCTCAGCTTTCATTTTATGCTGTGGGAAAATGAAAGCTGAGCTCTGATTGGATGCCATGGACAACAAGAACAGTTCTGCTCCAAGAGACTTATAATAAATCCCCCCCATAGAGACAAAGGGGTTAATGTATCATACGCCTCTGCTTTCGCGTAGCCTGATACATTGAGAATCCGAAGACGGTATGCGACAGGGTACTGCACAGCGCTAATAGAAACTGTGCCGGCCCGCTCCCCACCGGCCACGCCCACCACTCGGCCGGTCGCTCCTCCCTTCACGCCCCACTGGTGGCATGGGGGAAAATATCCGTAAGTGCTAGCAATAAGATAACATTTGTAATTATTTCAGGGCTTCTGATTATTTCAGGCCCTGATAAATATCCCCCCAGAGAGTTTAGCACAGAAGTCCAGCTCTCCTCACCTTAGAATGTCCCCTCCACTGGGATTGACATCATGTGCCAGACTTCTGAAGAGAAGGTTAGTGATGTCCCTGGATTCAAGGCCCTCCATTACAGTGAAAAGAAAATTTGAACCAGGGAGAGCGCAACTTCAGTGCTGAGCTCTCCACCTTCATAGCTTTATACAACTAATTCACAGCTCACTTCAAAGTTGATTTCCTGGATGATGCAACGACACTGGGCCATGAAAGAAACCTGATCTGGAAGGTTTGAAGCTGCTTGACAACAGGTTTATTAGGTACATTCTTGCTGACAGGTTCCCCAAGTTTCCTATAACAAACAAATATCCTTAAAAGGGAACCTGTCATCAGCAGCCCTTTTTCCGGCTCCCCCATGTCCCCACAGAGAATAGTGTACACATTGCCAAAGTGCTTTTATAAGAAAACTGAAAGAAAAGGTATATGAAAGGTTACCTTTCTCTCTGCAGAGAAGTGTCCCATGGGAGTGTCTAATGAGGAGCCGCCCCTCTTGTGAAACCACTCCATCATGCATCTATTCCAAATTTTAACCCCTTAACGACCTGGCCCTCTTTGCCGGCGGCGATCAACGGGATAAAACCCGCCATCCCTGGCACCGATCATGGGTGTTACCAGTAAGGCAATATGCAGCAAAGACTTATCGACTATGGATAGGGCTCATCTGCTGAGCCCTCTCCATGTACCCGCACCCGACTTGCGGTCGACTATTACGGCGCGCGTCGTTAAGGGGTTAAAAAAGCCAATATTAAAATTGAAGCATGATGGAGCGGTTTCCCAAAGGTGGGGGAACTTCTGGCCACTCCCATGGGACACAGCTCTGCAGAGAGGAAGGTAAACTTTCATATAACTTTTGTTTTTATCAGAAAAAGCTAGTTTTATTATAAAAACACTTTGGCAATGTGCACACTATTCTCTATGGGGCCATGGGGGAGCCAGAAAAAGGGCTCCTGATGACAGATTCCCTTTAAGACACAGCAGTAACTTGATGTTGTCCCACGGGGCAAATCTACTAGAGGGTCATTAATCTGTCCTATATAATGGCGATGTCTTCTGGTTAAAGGTGAACATGACAACACAAAATCACATCTTTCACCAGACAGAAGTGAGGATTCAGGGAAGAGGGAAGGAGAGCGGGAATGTTGTCCTGTTACACGTATTCAGGGTCTGCTAGGGGATGTCATGTTCTGGTGTGGTCCTGCCCCAGTATTCAGGGTCTGCTAAGGGATGTCATGTTCTGGTGTGGTCCTGCCCCAGTATTCAGGGTCTGCTAGGGGATGTCATGTTCTGGTGTGGTCCTGCCCCAGCACATGTAAGTCACGGTGTGTATATTTGTGAATGAATATATGTGTTTGTAGTTTTTATTGTATTGTTGTGCAAAAACGTTAGTCACGTTCCTAGAAATAAATAAATAAAAATTCTTGAAAACATTTTGGGGGTCATTTACTAAGGGCCCGATTTGCGTTTTCCCAGCGTGTTACCCGAATATTTCCGATTTGGGCCGACTTTCCCTGTATTGCCCCGGGATTTTGGCGCACGCGATCGGATTTTGGCGCATTGCCGCTGGCATGCACGCGACGGAAATCGGGGGGCGTGGCGAAACGAAAACCCGACGGATTCGGAAAAACCGCCGCATTTAAAAAAAAAAAAGTGTGGCTTGGGACGCACTTACCTTCACTTGGTCCGGCCCGGTGAATTCCAGTGCGGAACGATGCTGGTGGACGGCGGAGGAACTACCTTAGTGAATCGCGGCCGGACCCGAATCCACCGCAGAGAACGCGCCGCTGGATCGCGAACGGACCGGATAAGTAAATCTGCCCCTTTGTCTAAAAAAGTGATTTTCTGAGACACTTTATAAATTTAAATAAGGGCAGATAATATTATAAAATAATGCATCCGTTTATGCTCCAGTGCCATTAGGAGTCAGGACTGCAGCCACAGAGTGCCCCATTACACCACGTAACTACTGGACTCATGTGCAATCACGTGTGGTAGTAAGGCTCATCGTCCATGCTGTTACTTTATTAAATCCCCTCCCTTTATCTGCATTTTTAGAGGGATCCCAAGAATTCTGCTCAATATGTTTTACTTTTATATATACAGTATATATAAAAATACAATAAAATACAATAACATATGAAAAGAAAAAAATGAGGCAAAACTTACGAGAGGACATTCCCGATGTAGGCGTAATAGGAACAGCAGTAAGGAGGCGTCCCATCGCAGCAGTAGGATTTGCAGTCCACTCCGCAGTGTGCAAGGCAGGATTCTAGATGAAGGATCAGATACACACAGGGTAAGGGAATCGGAATCACTTTTTGTTTGATTTTTTTGTTGGATTCTTGTTTTTTTTCACAATTCTTGTGATTACATGGTCATTGATTATGTGATTACGCACTAACTTTATCAGATCCCACTCCTTCCATCTCCAGGGTACTTTACTACAAATGCCCAATAATGCCCAATATAACATGGCTCAGGAACTGGAGAGGAACATCCCCACCTTCATATTTTTTGACTAGAAGACTTATACTTCTTGATCACATGTATATTAAGAACTTCATGTTTTATATATGGCTGAGAATCTTAGATCAACATAACAAACTTGGATGTTCTTCCATCAAGTTTTTGCCCAAGGGGCTTCCACCGGCCTTGGTCCGGCTCTGCACACATTGTCCCACATTTATCAAAAATAGTGTAGTCTGTACTATGTGTAGTTTGCCTGTGTAGCATGCAGGGGCGCAAGATTAATCAAAACTAGAGATGAGCGAGCACTAAAATGCTCGGGTACTCGTTATTCGAGATACGGGAGGGATACGCCGGTGCCTGAGAGAGGAGGAGGGGGTGAGCAATGCTGACCCCCGTCCCTCTCTATAGCGATGTATAACGCACGGCGCCGTATTCTGGGCAAAGATAGGCCATGTCCTATTTTCTCCCATCTACTGGACGGTACGGTGCGGCACGCTTATTGCCGTCTATGGGGGGTGCATATATAAGCGTATATACGTTGGCCGTAAAAACGTCCCCCATACAGTCATATGAATATAGCCTAACATAAATTAGGAAACACAGGTCAAAAATCTAATGTCAAGCGACACTTTTTTTTTTTAAATACGCGGTTTTTCCGAATCTGTCAGGTTTTCTTACGGCCCATTTCCGTCGCGTGCAACCGGGGAACTTTTTGGCGCACGCGATCAGGGAAAATCGGCGCAAATCGGAAATATTTGGATAACCAGTCGGAAAAACGCGATTCGGGCCCTCAGTAAATGACCCCCAGTATTTGTGATTATTTCAGGGCTTCTGATTATTTCAGGCCCTGATAAATATCCCCCAGAGAGTTTAGCACAGAAGTCCAGCTCTCCTCACCTTAGAATGTCCCCTCCACTGTGATTGACATCATGTGCCAGACTTCTGAAGAGAAGGTTAGTGATGTCCCTGGATTCAAGGCCCTCAATTACAGTGAAAAGGGAATTTTAACCAGGGAGAGCGTAACTTCAGTGCTGAGTTCTCTACCTTCATGGATTTATACAACCAATTTACAGCTCACTTCAAAGTTGATTTTCTGGATGATGCAACGACACTGGGCCATGAAAGAAACCTGATCCGGAAGGTCTGAAACTGCTTGACAATTATTAGGTACAGTTTTGCTGACTGGTTCCCTTTAACCCCCCGGGTAAGTTTCCTACAACAAACAAATATCCTTAAAGGACCCCTGTCATCAGGTCTGTGTCACTTGTCCTGTCACTACTACCTGTTGGAGCAGCTCACAAGGATCCCATCCCAGCCTTTATCTAGTTATTTCATACATTATTCATTGTAAAATCATCTATTCTTTATCATGTAAATGAGGCTGGTCACATGGTCAGAGGCAGTGATGTCACCCCTGTTCCCCCTCCCCTCTCCTCCCCCTGCTCATGTCTGTGTGTAATGTATAGTAAAGCATTGCTGGTGTGTGTGCTGCATCTGCTGACATGCTGCATCCTCCTAATATACAGGTGAGAGACACAGACATCAGCTACACATGAATCTGACATGTTCTGCTGTAACATGGCTGTATCCTGGAGCTGCTGTATCTCTCCTAAACACACACACAGGCTGCAGGGGGCGCCAGTACCAGGAAGCACATCATTATACAGCCTCACATCATTATACAGGCTGTCAGTCAAGCACTGGGGGTGTGGCTGTACCTCCCACTCATGAATAGAGTGGACAGCTTGAATATGCTAATCTTCATTGGACTTTCAAACAGGTCATTTGCATACACTTTATGACCTCATTGTCTTAGGTACAGGCATGTAGGGAGGACAATGAAGGGATAAGGCATGCTCTCTAATGGCAGTTTAGAAAATATATTAGTTTAGGGGGGTTATTTTGCATGACGGGTTCTCTTTAAAAGGGAACCTGTCATCAGGAGCCCTTTTTCCGGCTCCCCCATGTCCCCACAGAGACTAGTGTGCACATTGCCAAAGTGCTTTTATAATAAAACTGAATCTTTCTGATAAAAAGAAAAGTTATACGAAAGTTTACCTTTCTCTCTGCAGAGAAGTGTCCCATGTCCCATGGGAGTGTCTAATGAGGAGCGGTCCCCCCCCCCCACTCACCTTTGGTAGACCGTTCCATCATGTGTTTTTTTCAAATTTTAATCACCCATATCCTCATATTTGAAACAAAAGCATGACCGAGCGGTTTCCCAAAGGTGTATGTAGGTGTGTGTGGGGGGAGGGGGAGGTGGAAGCTGCCACATACTCCCATGGGACACTTTCATCTAACTTTTCTTTTTATCAGAAAAAGTCAGTTTTATTATAAAAACGCTTTGAACATGACAACACAAATTCACATCTTTCACCAGACAGAAGTGAGGATTCAGGGAAGAGGGAGGGAGAGGGGGGGGGGATGTTTTACACTTCTTCAGGGTCTGCTAGGGGATGTCATGTTCTGGTGTGGTCCTGCCCCAGCACATGTAAGTCACGGTGTGTATATTTGTGAATTAATATATGTGTTTGTAGTTTTTATTGTATTGTTGTGCAAAAACGTTTGTCATGTTCCTAGAAAAAGATCAAAAAATTCCCAAACACATTTTGTCTGAAAGTGATTTTCTGAGACACTTCATAAATTTAGCTAAGGGCAGACAATATTAAATATGCATCGCTTAGCTCCAATGCCATTAGGAGTCAGGACTGCAGCCACAGAGTGCCCCATTACCCCACGTAACTACTGGACTCATGAGCAGTCACGTGTGGTAGTAAGGCTCAGCCTCCATGCTGTTACTTTATTAAATCCCCTTCCTTTTCCATCTGCATTTTGAGAGGGATCTCAAGAATTCTGCTCAATATTTTTTTATATATATATATATATATATATATAAATACAATAAAATACAATGACATATGAAAGAAAAAATTAGGCAAAACTTACGAAAGGAATTCCGTGTTGGCGTAATAGGAACAGCAGTAAGGAGGCGTCCCATCGCAGCAGTAGGATTTGCAGTCCACTCCGCAGTGTGCAAGGCGATTCTAGATGAGGGATCAATACACACAGGTAAGGGATTGGAATCACTTTTGTTTATTTTTTTTTTTTTTTGCAATTCTTTAAATTAAAATTCTTGTTATTATATGGTCATTGATTATGTGATTACATATTGGGGCAGATTTACTTACCCGGTCCGTTTGCGATCCAGCGGTGCGTTCTCTGCGGTGGATTCGGGTCCGAACAGGATTCATCAAGGTAGTTCCTCCGACGTCCACCAGGTGGCGCTGCTGCGCTGAAAAGCATCGGAACGCCCTGAAATTCACCGAGCCGGGCTGAGTGAAGGTAAGCGCGTCCCACACTTTTTTTGTTTTATAGGCGGTTTTTTTCCAAATCCGGCGGTTTTCGTTCGGTCACGCCCCCCGATTTCCGCCGCGTGCATGCCGGTGCCGATGCGCCAAAAACCCGGGGCATTCAGGGAAAATCGGCGCAAATCGGAAATATTCGGGTAACACGTCGGGAAAACGCGAATCGGGCCCTTAGTAAATGACCCCATAACTTTATCAGATCCCACTCCTTCCATTTCCAGGGTACTCTACTAATAATCCCCAATAATGCCCAATATAACATGGCTCAGGTACATGAGGGGAACATCCCCACCTTCATATTTTTTGACTAGAAGACTTATACTTTTTGATCACATGAATATTAAGAAATTCATGTTTTATATATGGCTGAGAACCTTAGTTCAACGTAACATACTTGGATGTTCGTCAATCAAGTTTTGCCCAAGGGACTTCTACCAGCCTTGATCCGGCTCTGTACTCAATGGGGCAGATTTACTTACCCGGTTCATTCGCGATCCAGCGGCACGTTCTCTGCGGTGGATTCGGGTCTTCCGGCGATTCACTAAGGCGACCACGATCCTATTCCTGGTGAAGGTACCGTATATACTCGAGTATAAGCCCGACCGAGTTATAAGCCGAGACCCCTAATTTTACCACCGAAAACGGGAAACCTATTGACTCGAGGATAAGCCGGGTGTAGTATACAGCCGCCCCATTAGTACAGCCAACCAGCCCCATGTAGTATACAGCCAACAGCCCATGTAGTATACAGCCAACCAGCCCCCTAGTATACAGCTTCGCCATGTATAATCACTTGCCCCCAGTAGTATACACCTGCCCCCCAGTAGTATACAGCCTGCCCCCAGTAGTATACACTTGTCCCCAGGTAGTATACAGCTTGTCCCCGTAGTATACAGCTGCCCCCAGTAGTTAAGCCTGCCCCAGGTATCAGCCTGTCCCCAGTAGTATACAGCCTGCCCCCAGTAGTACACAGCACAGCCCCCAGTAGTATACAGCTTGTCCCCAGTAGTATACAGCCTGCCCCCACAGTATACATCTGCCTCAGTAGTATACAGCACTGCCCCATCAGTATCAGTCTGCCCTCAGTAGTATACAGGCCTGCCCCCATAGTATACAGTATCTGCCCTCAGTAGTATCAGCCCCCCTATACAGAAAAGAAATAAACTTAATACTCACCCTCCGTTGTCCCGATGTTCGTCGCGGCTCCCGCGGCTTCGATCCCCATCGCGGCCCCCGCGCTTCGTTCACTCTTCTCTGGCCGGAGATCGCGCTGGCCGTGCACACTGTGATGCCGCGCTGTCGCCGTGTGACGTCATCCCTCGGGCCAAGCTCGCATCACAGTGTCGCGGCCAGCGCATCTCCCGGCCAGTGAAGAGTGAAGAAGCCGCGGGAGCCGCGACAGGGTCGGGACCCCGGGACGCGAGGAACACGGGGACACCGGAGGGTGATTTAATGTATTTATTTTTATCATTGACTGTTAGTAAGCCGAGCGGGTTTTTTTCAGCACATTTTTTGTGCTGAAAATCTCGGCTTATACACGAGTGATATACGCGTGCCGTCTGTCCAACACTTTTTTTTTTAATCGGCGTTTTCCGAATCCGTCGGGTTTTCGTTCGGCCACGCCCCCCGATTTCCGTCGCGTGCATGCCGGCGCCGATGCGCTACAATCCGATCGCGTGCGCCAAAATCCCGGGGCAATTCATAAAAAATCGGCGCAAATCGGAAATATTCGGGTAACACGTCGGGAACGCGCGAATAGTAAATGACCCCCAATAGTAAATGGCCCTTAGTAAATGACCCCCAATGTCTCACATTTATCAAAACTAGTGCAGTCTGTACTATGTGCAGTTTGCCTGTGTAGTATGCAGTGGACACCAGATTAATCAAAACTGGCACCCGTTCTTCATGAATCCCCCTGCACTGGTGCATTTTATTTTTGTGCCCTTTGTTCATGCTGCAGAATTGTGGCTAATGTCAGTAATAAATGTGGCGCAAACTCCGACTAAGCAGTAACGGACTGAGTTTTGTTCAATGCAAAGTCAGAGAGAGAACTGGCCAATATGTTTAATGGAGAATGATGACAGATTAGCAACCACTTGTTCTCCAGAAGGGTTAATCTGGCCCCCCAACTTTCTCTAATAGCGAATGTTTGTGACAAAAAGGGTTGGGTGAGGAGCCTCTTGCTGAACATTTGAACCTAGACTGGTTTATTTTCGTGGCTTTTCCATTTCCATATGGTCATTGACTTGTTTATGACCATGTCCCTGAGTATCTCCTTAGGACAATGGGGCAGATTTACTTACCCGGTCTATTTGCGATCCAGCGGCGCGTTCTCTGAGGTGGATTCGGGTCCGGCCGGGATTCACTAAGGCAGTTCCTCCGACGTCCACCAGGTGACGCTGCTGCGCTGAAGTTCCCCGAGGCCCGCCGGAATGCACTGAAGTTCCCCGGCCTATTCCTAGTGAAGGTAAGTGTGAGTCCCGCGACACTTTTTTTTTTTTAAATGTGGCGGTTTCTCCGAATCTGTCAGGTTTTCGTTCGGCCACGCCCCCCCATTTCTGTCGCGTGCATCCCAGCGCCGATTCGCCACAATCCGATCGCGTGCGCCAAAATCCCGGGGCAATTCAGGGAAAATCGGCCCAAATTGGAAATATTTAGGTAACACGTCGGGAAAACGCAAATCGGGCCCTTAGTAAATGTTTTGAGGGACCTGATAGGTCCATTACTTATACAGGTGACACATTGGGGATTCCTTTATTATAAAGTAGAAGTAGAATTTAGGAAGTCATGCAAATTGGAAGAACGTGGGTCATAGCTTCTGCTTTCGTTTGAATTGGAAAATGCTTATGGGGGTTTCCCAACTTTCTCTCATACGTTGAGGACAAAAGGGTTGTGTGTGTTGGATTTTTTGGTTATAAGGAGAGTTGACTGTAGAGGTGGCACCACCTTATCCTCCTCCTCCCTTTGCCAAAACATGGTCGGCCATGTGAAGAATGAATGACTATTGGAAACTAAAGGAGTAACTAATGAAGAAACGTGTTCAGGCTTTGCTTGTTTTTGCACAATCTACAGCAGTTTCTATTATAACTTTACCGGTTGATATTTTGATAAAAAAGATGATAAATAGAGAAAAGCAGAGTCCACTGCAGCAGAGCAGGACTAATTTAATGGATTGTGCTCAGTGAGTCCACTGCAGCAGAGCAGGACTAATTTAATGGATTGTGCTCAGTAATGCTGTTATCTCCTCCAGTAATCCCATTGAGGACTGATTTCCACTATTTATATTCTCAGATGAGGCAGACAAGTAAATTGTCCGATGATTTGTCTCTACTGGAAAGAAATAGGATTATGAGGAGAAAAAATGTCTCTTTGCTTCTGAAAAACAGAATTCAGATACACAGAAGAATATGGAAATGTGTGAGAAAGGAGATGATCTGCTGAGCGCATGGACCTGAGGGACACGGTGTGTCTGCTGAGCGCATGGACCTGAGGGACACGGTGTGAAGACTGGGGGTCCTTTGGTTAACCAGAACATACTATTCGTAGGACCACCCTCTATCTATACAGAATATGTGAACCTCCGCTGTGAATTGCATTGTAATCTTTTAAATTATCATTGTCCTTAAAGGAAACCTACCACCTCGGATCTACCTACAGCTTCAGCTAATCTATAGTAGGATAGCCTTTGTTTTTGCTAATCCTTCAGTCCTCCGTATCTTTTATCATTTTCAATTGCTCTAATATGCAAATGTACCAAAGAGGCTACAGGGGTGTGGAATAGCCGGAGCTGAGGCTACACGACGCGGCTACTCCAGTAGTCTCATGCGATCCGCCTACCAAGCCATCTTCAGCGCCCAGATCCTCATAGCTGTGCGCACCCATCCGAGCAGCTGGGGTTCTGTGCATGTGCAGAGCAAAGGTCAGCGGCTGCAGGGTCTTGATTCCGAAGACGGACCTCCTGCGCTACGAGGTGCTGAAGATGGCTTGGTAGGTGGTAGGTGAAAGTAGCTGCGCATGCATTTGGTTATATAGAGGTGAATAGAACAAAAGAGCGCATGTGTGACTAGCTACTGTATTTTTTGGGGGGGTACAAAGGACTCTCATTCTCATGATTTGTGAGGGTCTTATCACTAAAATAAGATATTGGGGCACATTGGCTACTGGGGCGTGGAGTAGCCGCGCCTAGTAGCCTCATGTCCGGCTACTCCACGCCCCAGTAGCCGCATAAAAAAATTAGCATATACATGTAATAAAGTTTTGTAAAAGACACCCCGGACGTGAGGATTAGCCCAAAAAAGGGCTATCCTCACGTCCCATCCATCCACCTACCACCCCTTCTACCTTTATAGGTAGAATCGGGGTGGTAGGTGCCCTTTAAAGGAAACCTACCACCTCGGATCTACCTACAGTTTTAGCTAATCTATAGTAGGATAGCCTTTGTTTTTGCTAATCCTTTAGTCTTCCGTATCTTTTATCATTTTTAATTGCTCTAATATGCAAATGTACCAAAGAGACTACTGGGGCGTGGAGTAGCCGGAGCTGAGGCTACACGATGCGGCTACTCCACGCACCAGTAGTCTCATGCGATCCGCCTACCAAGCCATCTTCAGCGCCCAGATCCTCATAGCTGTGCGCACCCATCTGAGCAGCCGGGGTTCTGTGCATGTGCAGAGCAAAGGTCAGCGGCTGCAGGGTCTTGATTCCGAAGACGGACCTACTGCGCATACACAGAACCCGGCTTGGCGGATGAGTGCAGCTATGAGATGCTGAAGATGGCTTGGTAGGCGGTAGGTGAAAGTAGCTTGCACTTGCACTTGCAAAGAAAGCACATGCACTTGGTTATATAGAGGTGAATAGAACAAAAGAACACATGTGTGACTAGCTACTGTATTGTTTTGGGGGGTACAATGGACTCATGATTTGTGAGGGTCTTATCACTACAATAAGATATTGGGGCACATTTACTTACCCGGTCCCTCGGAGTCCCCGAAAGTGCATTGTCCGTCCGGAATGCACTTTGCCGCGATTCACTAAGATCGTGTCCCCTTTTAAATCTCTGTCCCAGCGACACAAATCGTTGGGATGTCTGACGAAAGTGCGGTCTGCGGGGTAAATGAGCCCCAATATCCCTTTTCTACTAACAGTAGCTGCACATTTGATTGTATTTCTCTGACAGAGCCCTAGAGATACAGAGAGGAATAGAGCAGCAGGGGGCCTCTTTTTAGGAGGACAATGAACTTCCATTTTTATCCCAATTGGGAGTCCTAAGGCCCGTTCCACACAGAGTCAGGACATTCCTGTAACAGCTGACCCCGCAGGGCCATTGGAAAAGACAATTTACCACATGGTGTTCCCCTGGGGGCACTGTCCGCAGCCTTCAGAATCAGCCTCTCACACTGAGGGGCACATTTACTTACCCAGCGGCGGCTTCTCTGATGAGCGTTCGGGTCTTCCAGCGATTCATGAAGGTCCTGCGCCCGATGTCCACCAGGTGTCGCTGCTGCGCCGAGGTGCCTCGGAGTTCACTGATCTCTTCCTGGTGCATGTAAGTATGGTGTGTGTGACCAATATTTTTTTTAAATACAGCGGTTTTTCCGAATCCGTCGGGTTTTCCGACGGCCATGCCCCCCGATTTCCGTCGCATGCAACCCGGCGTAATCCGATCGCGTGCTCCAAAATCCCGGTGGAATTCGGCACAAAACGGAAAAAATACCAAAACCCGACGGAAAAACGCGAATTGGGCCATTAATAAATGTGCCCCTGAGTATCCAGAGCTGTCAACACAACTCCCCTTTTCAGCACAAATTCAGGTTTATCAGATTCATGATTGGCAGTTACACTCCGTGACTGAGCATCCGCCCTGACATTTTTGGTGCTGGGAACATAGGTCACCCAAAATTAAAACGGGCGAAGAACAGCGCCCACCGAGCCTGTATAGCATCAGAACATTTTGCAGCGTCCAAATAAATTACATTTTTATGATCCTTAAGGATCTGAACTGGATGTTTAGTGTTGTGATGATAATATGAATGTAAGATGATGTATGGATCGTCAGAAGTCCACATGGTACCAAACAGGTTCTGATCCAGGACAGACGACCACGGCTCTTTATTGGATTTCCAGCCCAGAGACCCCCAGATTCAGTGTAACATCTCTACGATTCCTGACAATATCCTTCCACCCTCTTAGGCTGCATTCACACTAAAGTATGGAGGACGTATATACGGCCGATATATACGTCCTCCATGCACGGCAATGGGCGCACGGCGCCCTACGGGAGCGGTACGGTGCAGCACACGTGTAGCACCGTACCGCTCCGTACCTGGGAAAAAGATAGGATCTGTCATATCTTTACCCGTAGTACGGCGCCGTGCGCCATAGGTTGCTATGGAGAGGGGCGGGGGTGAGCTGCGCTCACCTCCTCCTCCTCTCCCCGTACACTGCCGTTGCCCGCTACGGTACGGGCGGGCAACGGCAGTGTGAATATAGTCTTATTCTTCTCCCTTGTTTCCCTTTTACCTTCTGTATAGAGATATATTCCTTTACAGAAGCCATTGTGGACTAAGCGGACGCCATTAGCCGGGGGTTATGATGACCACTGTCAGCCATGTCATGATTCAGCCCCGTTGTGTAACCTGATGGCTTGTCTGCCAGCTTCTCCTTGTTAGATGATAGATGTCCTTCAGCCTGTTTTCTTCCCCTTATCTTGTTTTGGTTAGTAAGAAGCTTTTGGAGCCATTCCCCGTACATTTTGTGGCTGGGATAATATAAACACGTCACTGCGTCCGCTGTCCGAGGTGAGTGCCTCGAAGGATTCTGCATGTGATGCCGGAATGCAGTGTGCCCTGATTATGCCACGTAATGATATCCCCCTGTCCTCAACGAACAGCCTAAACAAGGATAAGCCCCTAACTCTATGACAGAGCCTATGGGGCAGATTTACTTACCCGGTCCATTCGCGATCCAGTGGTGCGTTCTCTGCGGTGGATTCAGGTCCGGCCGGGATTCACTAAGGCAGTTCCTCTGACGTCCACCAGGTGGTGCTGCTGCGCTGAAGTCCGCCGAGGCCCGCCGGAATGCCCTGAAGTTCACCGGCCTATTCCTAGTGAAGGTAAGCACGAGTCCCGCTACACTTTTTTTTTTAAATGCGGTGGTTTTTCCCGGCGCCGATGCGCCACAATCCGATCGCGTGCGCCAAAATCCCGGGGCAATTCAGGGGAAATTGGCTTAAATCGGAAATATTCGGGTAACACGTTGGGAAAACGCGAATCGGGCCCTTAGTAAATGACCCCCTATGACTTTTGTTTCCTTTTTTGACTAAACACCAACACTTCATCAAAGTGGACCTGACCTTGTTGAGACATTGGAGTCTGGCCAGAACTTTATAGATAACACGGAACGCTGGGCTAGAGATAGTTAACCCCTTAAGGACGCAGGGTATTTTCGCTCATTTCTCGCTCTCCACATTCAAAAATCCATAACTTTTTCATGTTTCCGTGTACAGACCTGTGTGAGGGCTTATTTTGTGCGTAACAAATTTTCCTTTCCTGCCAAAATCCCGTGCAATACAGGGAAAATCGTCATAAATCGGAAATATTCGGGTAACACGTTGGGAAAACGCGAATCGGGCCCTTAGTAAATGACCCCCAATGTGTTTCTGAGTGATTGGGCAGAATAAATCTGCTGTGATGTCTCCCATACACTGGCAATGGAGAAAACAGGAGAGTATGGACCATAACTCTATCTCCTTGCTCTTCCAGATGCTGTAGAATCATATAGGACATCATAGGGAAGCTCTGAGTATGAAGGATGAGAAGAAAGCACTTAGGGTAAGATATAAAACTGACTCCCAGCTCCAGCAGGTCTTTCTACCTATGTACATTTTTTGTTTTTCTTCCTTCTCTTCTCCTGTCCCCCTCCCCTCTCCATAGATTTCTACAGACACATATAGCTCAATCATATCTTCCAACCTTCCTAGATCCAGCAGGACAGTCCCAGGTTTTTGGGCTCTGTCCCACCAAGAGGGAGGTGCTGGGGCATCAACTTAATCAGGATCCTCTCTACTCCGACGGAGCTGATTACAGTGATAATGCAGAGAGTCGTCAGCTCCCTGCACTATCCCTGTGCCTCAGATTCTGCTTTTCTTGGTGAAAAGTAGCACCATAATATGGTACATGATGTACCATCTATTTAGATATAAGGAGAGGATTGTGGGAGAAAAACTTTTGTGCACTTGTATCCAGTGGCAATAGATACACAATGTACATTTTTGCTCCGCATTTGTCTATAGGCATCAACAGTGAGGGAGCAGATATAACATCACAGCCACAAATAAAGTCATCAGTGATACAGATTTTATATTAGGGCCTAGGAGCTTCGATCTCTGCACAGAAGACACATCCATGTATTACACAGAACCTGTCACCAGGAATGTGATTTTTGCCTGGTGTTAGGTTCCAATAGCCTATGCTACGCTGATTTAAAAAATGCCTTTGTTAGCATTCTGAGTAAGTTCAGTACCTTATTAAATGTTATTTCACATTACCTGGCTCCCTGGCAGCAGCATGTAGTGATTCCTGGGCAAAGGGGCAGCTGCAGCCTGTGTGTGCCTGTGTCAGTCTCCTCTCCTCCAGCTCCATCCAGCTCCCTCCCCCTCCCAGTCATGTGCCTTAGTGATGGGTCGTTCATGAGTCAGCTCCCTCCTAAGAGCTAATCCAGTGAGCCGTTTCTGTCAGATTATAGTAAAGAGGGTTGGGCAAGGCAGGAGGACAGGACATCTGATGTTTATTGGGGTCTCTCCTCCTCCACCTGACCTGCCCCTCTGTCTATTTCTAATAAAATCACCATGCACTAATCAGCTCTGGGCAGTGACGCTTAGTAAACCCCGCCCCTTACTGGCTGACTCCGCCCCAGACAAGCCGGCTCTTTTCAGTGAGTGGAGCCTAATGATCCAGCTCTCTGAAATGAGCCAAATTGCTCATCACTACTGTGCATTGAGCAGGCAGATGAGGGAGGTGCATGGTGTGGAGTGGAGGACAAATCCATGAGGAGACTGATACACAGGCACACAGGCTGCTGCAGCTCTTCCCCCATATCCTGTCATGTGCATTGAGCAAGCAGGGGAGGGAGGGGCATGGTGTAGAGTACAGGAAAAATACATGAGGAAATACAGGCACCTGTAGGCTGCAGCTGCCCCTCCCATGGACTCACCACACCCTGCTGGCAGGTAAACCAGGTAATGTGAAATAGACTTATATAAGGTACTGAAATAATTCAGAATGCTTAAAATCAGCATGGCATAGGCTATTTCAACCTGTCACCAGTTAAAAATGACATTTCTGGTGACAGGTTCCCTTTAATCCTCCTCTGGAGTCACTGTCAGAGAAAAGCTTGTTCCTATTTTACATTATGAATATGAAATATCATTATTTCTAAAGAAACCTTTTCTATGACAAGCCTCCAGATTATTTGGTGATCTGATGTACATTATGAACATCACACTGTACCTGTACCTAGAACGCGTTGCTGAATGAATGAATGTAAAATTTACACGACTTCCCAAGCGCGGATGGTTTGGACAATACCCATATGATTAGAGTGATAAATCCTCTGTGTCTAGATATCGGAGCCTTCAGTAATTTGCAAAATGAAAAAGCTGTAATCACTGAACCATTGTTCCAGGCTGTAACATTATGCTGGGACGTTGCCTCGTTGATAACATTTGAAAATAATTTTCAGGGACACTTGGCCACTGAGCCAGGAAATGTCTAAATATAAAGTATTATACAAGAATATAATCAGCCCCTTATAGAAACAAGGCATTACTACCGATACACCAATAGGAGACCTGGCTGCTCACTGGATGGCTGGGAGCTCCACTTATGTATTCATTCATATGATTGCAAAAGGTTTAAAGGGAATCTGTCATCAGCTTTTCACCTTTAAACCTAATGACAGGTTCCTGCAGAAGTAATTGAACCGTTTCCAAAAATGTTTTCATATTACAAATTCATTGCTCACATTGGCCTAAAATTACGTTTTAAAAAGTACCCCCTGCCGGAAGGCTAATTAGTGTCATGAGGGGGAGAGTGCTGAGGGTGTGTGCTATCTTCAGCCAGGTCTTTAAAGAGCACCTGTCACCACAAATTAGTGCCCCCATCCAAACATACCTACTAAATCCACTCCCCGGCCCCTTTCTAAAGCTGCCCATTTCATAACCCTGGCTTTAATCAAACTTCACTAATCGTCCCTTAAGCATATGACACATAACCTAGTTAGAGGTCCGATCGACAGACCAGTGGTCCGGCTTATTCATTAGGGGGCCGTCCAGGCACTCCTCTTTCTTCACAGGCCGCCACTCCCCCAGGCTCCAGTTCTTGCTCTATGCACAAGATGCCGGCTATGGTGGCATCCAGTGCGCAAGCTCTGTCGGCTTCATGCTATCGGCACTCACAGGGACTTATTGCGCATGCGCAGGCCTGAGAATTGGAGCCTGGGGGAGTGGCGGCCTGTTAATAAAGAGGAGTGTCTGGATGGCCCCCTAATGAATAAACCGGACCGCTGGTTCGTCGATCGAACCGCTAACTAGGTTCTACAATAAACAATCATGCATGGATAAACCAGGGACACTTACTCATAGACCCAGACACCATAACTGTGGTAATCTGCTTAAATTTTGTTATCTCCTTACCTCTAAATTCAAAATCTAGAATTATGCTAATGAATCAGAAGGGCTCTGGGGGGTGTTACCAGAGACACACTGTCCTGTAGTTCCACAGGCTGTTACACTGTGCAGGAGCACTTCCCTCTCTTTGCACAGTGTAACAGCCCATGAAGCATAAAGAGTGTCTGGTTACTTCTATCTCATTAGCATATTGTAAAAAATTATTTTTAGAAGGCAAATTTAAGAAGATTATCACAGCACATATGTCTATGAGTAAGTGGCCCTGGTTTATCATGCATCATTTTGATGGTAGATTTCCTTAAGGCAAAGCTTAAAAGTTCTGTTCACCAGGCCTAGTGCCAGTGCAAAAAGCAGAACTAAACTTCTGACAAAGTTGCATAAATCAATAGTGCATACAATAATAGATGTCCCTGTGTCCTTCATTTTCTTTTGCCTTTCTTCCTTATTTAAGCAGTTTGTATAAATCAGCCTTCTATCCCCATACACCACAGACAACTGGGAGATAGAAGTCTGATAAAGTGTTTAATGTCTTAAGTCTCTAGGGACTGATTTCCTTAGAGAGTTGAATCATTAAGAGAAATATTCTCAAGGTAAAGAGTTAATCAGTAGCCCCCTTATCTCACCTTAGAAGGCTTTCAGATACATTGCTCACTAGAGGAGAAAGAGCAGAAAAAGGCACACATAATCTGATTTAGCTCATCCTAGCCAAGGGGGCAGTAACATTGAATATCATATTGGGAAGGGGGGGGGGGTGTCTCTGCAGGCTGTATGAAATTAAAACATTTCCGTTCCCTGTGACTTGTATGAGGTAATTCACATAAAAACTACTGGAGATGATAGATCCTTTTTTAACCTCGGCCTGTACTCTGGCTATGTATTTACCTAAGGAGCAGTGTTTCTTGACCCATCTGCCATCACTAAATGGGTCACTGTGGATGCGTACTTGGGATGAAAGGGTTAACACCAGGAAGTTACCCTCTGGTGTAGCCCCAAGCCAAGCCTGCTTAGATATTCAGGACTTACTGCTTTATATGGCTCATTACACGCTCTTAGGTTACATTCACACACATGTATGGGGGACACATATACGTCCGAAGTATATACGGCCGATATATGTCCCCCATACACTTCTATGGGCTCACGGCACTGTACGGGAGCGGTATGGTGCAGCACACGTGCGGCACTAGGACATGTCCTATCTTTCTATGTGATACGGCGCCCTGTGCTTGTCCCCTGCTCCTCTCCGCAGTGCCGATGTGGGTTGGTCAAGACATGACTAATCAACCTGAGTTGGATCACTCATACACAGCAGCTGGGGGATAGTGCAGCCATTGATTATTCTGCCTTCAGGCACAACTCAGGGATTACATCCTCTCCTGCAGTGCTAGGAGAGGCGCTGAACCAGCCATAGATGCGACAGAGTTTCATTATCATAATGTTGTATCTGTTTTATCAGCAAAACCACTGAGCACAGGGATTAACTAAGATATGATTCTGCCTCAGTGTAGCTACAGCATTATCAGTTTGCGTCATAATGCATCAAATCAAATGGTAGGTTTCCTTTAAAGGGTTTGGCCACTTTTCAATAAATCTCTTCCATTAGACATGTCTCTGCATGTATTCGTGCCTGCACTTCTTCCTTCTTTGAGAGCTACAGCCTATCTCTGTTCTCACCATGCTGCCCTCTGCATATATACAACTTTTTTTCACTTCTTCAGTCCGTCCTATTAGTGTCCCCCACTGTGACTCTTTCTCTATCAGTCATTCTCACTGACGGACACAGGAAGAGGGAAGCAGGATGAGTCATAACTCATAACTGCTGCTGTAGCTCCTCCTATTCATCAGTTTAACAATCACAGAGAGTTTGCAGACAGCACTAAAGTAAGTAGCAGGACTGCTGAATCACTTGATGAACAATCAGGGATTTTTATTAAAGGCAGCAAAGACAACGTATGTAAAAGAGTATCTAACACCCTTAAATGAGTTTACTCTGGATTCCCCATTAAATTTAGCTCAATGACTTAACAATCCATATTTTCCAGCCAAAACACAAGTTAAATATTTCGCCTATTTTGTATCCTCCTCCTGTGCCCATTGCCTTACAAAACACCTTGTCACAGGGCAGCTGTAATTAATCTTAATTCTCTGATATTCTACAGCGCCAAATGTTTGTATTTGGAATAATTACTTTCGGATAAACAGCTTTAGAACCATTTCCCAGATTTTTTTTTTAAAAGTCCGTTCCCTCTAGAAACCTGCAGGATCGCAGACAAGATGAGATGATTTCATTTACAGCCCAGCGCTGGGCCAAGAGGCAAAGATCAACTTTCATTACTAAGTGACTAACTTCAATTAAAATGCCTAATAACGAAGCCTAATTTTCTGTGTCTAATTGTGCGCAATAGCGGGTTCGGAAATATTTGCCATTGGGCTCTTATTGTGTGTAAGATGTTAACCAATTATGAGGTAAAAACGGATTCATTAAATCAGGTTGATAATCAAGTCGTCTATAAAGTGGCTTAATGTCCCAGAACCGCTGGATAAAGCGGCAATTCTCACACCCGCCCTCGAAGCGGTGGATGACGAAAACAGCGGCCGTGTTCTCCGGTGGCCCATGGAGAACGCGGTGGCGAAGGAGAATGTTCAGCTTTATTTTCATTGTGTTGGAATAAGGAAATCTTCTTAATTATTTCACAATTTAGTTACTCGAAGAAGAAAAAAAAAGGTTAATTGAAAATGTCCGTATTGTAAGATGGAAGATGGAGCTTTGGAAGCCCGGAAGGTGCGGATCGTTTTCTTAATGATTCTAAGTTTTAATTAATGTGATTTTCTTTTATACATAATTTATTACACAGTTATCTACCTGCACAGCCCACAGAACTTCAGAAAACTACATACTGTTTAAATCAAATTTTTAGATTGAAAGAATTTTTAAAACATTTTTACAAATTTTTAACCCCTCCGGGACTCAAGGACACAGCCCCATTTTTCAAATCTGCCCTTTGTCACTGTAAGTGGTTATAGCTTTGAAATGCTTTATAGGAAACTTACCATGTCGGATCTATCTATTAAGGTAGATCTGGTGGCAGGTTCAACTAATGAATGACATGGGAGCCCTATTTAGGGCTAATCCTTGAGAGGCCTGTAACTTTATAAATCTTTAATCACCTAATATGCAAATATCTGAAAGAGGCTTCTACAGCTCCGACTACTCCACGCCCCAGTAGCTTCTTTGGATCTTCCTACTACAAGATCTTCAGCACGCAGATCCGAGTCTCTATGCAAAGCTGGTGGCTGCGAGTACTCGGCTGCGAAGCCAAGGCTACCACGTATGCTTAATAGTTCCAGCTTTGGAGCCATGTATGCGCAGCTGCGGGCTCTGCATATAGTTACAGGCTCAAGGATGAGCCTGAAAAAGGGCTCCCATGTCATTCATTAGTTGAACCAGCCACCGGATCTACCTTAATAGCTAGATCCGAGATGGTAGGTTCCCAGGGGATTTTGAGATTTTTGATTTTTTTTCTTGTGACACATTGGGGCTAAGGGTCCGCGGACTGCATTTTCGTCGGGTTTCCTGACTTTTTCCATTTTGCGCCGCATTTAACTGGGGTTTTTGGAGCATGCAATCAGATTTTGGCGCAATCGCGATGACTTTCATATGACTGAAAATCGAGGGCATGGCCGTCGGACAACCCGACTGATTCAGACTAAGCGCAGGATTTAACATTCAAAATTGTGCCGCAAGCGTTGCACTTACATGCACCAGGAAGAAAAAGGTGAACTCTGCCAGACCTTAGCGGGGAAGGGACACATACAGGAAATTGGATGCACGATCTTAGTGAATCGCGGCAGCTCTGAATTCTCGTTGGACACGCATCTCGGGGATCGCAACGGGACAGGTAAGTAAATGTGCCCCATTGTACTTTAAATAACTTTGAAAATTTGGATGATATCTTTTGTGTTTAGTTATGAAAAAAAGGCAAAGGAAATGACAAAGATTTCGAAATATTTTCCATTTGCAAAGTTCTAAATTCTCTACTTTTAATGCAGATACCGTATTTTTCCGACTATAAGGCGCACATAAAAACCTAAGATTTCCTTAGTGCGCCTTATAGTCCGGTGCGCCTTATATATGAAACACGAGGCTGCGACCCTGCATGGCCAGTAGTACTAGAGGGGGACTCGGCAGTGACTGGAGGAGGCAAGGCGGAGGAGGGCAGCGGACTTTACTTACATAGGTCCCCGCTACCGGAGACCCTTGACAGCAGATCTCCAGCGGGAACTGCGGACCCCCTTCTAACCATCTCCCTGTGTGACCACTCACCTCTGCTCCACGGCTATTCGGGGTGCTGACAGTTGCCGGGTCTGTGGAGAGTCGCTTTAACAGAGCTGGTTGCGTCCTCTCCGCTCGGCATCCAAACCACGCCCCCGGACCTCCTTCTAACCCAAGCAGCCACCAGGAACCTGCGCCTTATAGTTCGGTGCGCCTTATATATGCACCTAGACATCGTAGCTGACCTTTATTCATAATGCGCCTTATAGTCCGGTGTGCCTTATCATCCGAAAAATACAGTAGTCATAGCACCCAAATAAATCCATAACATTTCCTGATTGTCTGCTGTTTGTTGGCATGGTTTTTTAAGCTTCCACATATTTTTCTAGAATGTTATGAGGCTCAGAATTTTAAAATTTTTTGGAAAATCACCAAAACTCGTATTTTGATGGACCCGCTCAACTTTCAATTGACTGTGAGAGGCCTAAATAATAGCTAATTACCCCATTATTGATACTACACTATTGTATGAAAAAGCATTTTAAGAAGTTTGTTAACCGTTTAGGTGTTTTATATGGGTTAAAACGAAATACTAATGTATTGTAGTGCAGTGTAAACTATCTGGCATGTGGGCGCATGCGCAGACCGTTTACAGTCAGACCCAGAAGGGGTGGTTCGGCGCTTCTCTATGACGTCATGGGAAGCAACGATCCTTACCGAAATGAATGCACTTGTGTGCTTCAGCTGGTAAGATCTGACGCAGGGGCCCCACGTTAATTCCAATTAGTGGCAGCACCAACCTGTTTGGGCTTCAGGTCCAGTATACGGACCTCAATACAAACAGGATTTTTACATTTGAGTTCAGATCGACCCCAAATTTAACAAGGTGCGCTCAGCCCTACTTACTATCACTACTCGGGGAGAAAGGGGTATCACCAAAAATTCTGCCATTAGTGGGGAAAGGTCAGATGTGCATCAGGTTGCTTTGTCTTTAGGTCGAAATCAGAATGTATTCTACTTATATAGAGATAATGGGGCTCATTTACTAAGGGCTCCGCGGCCTCACTTTAGTCGGGCTTCCTGAATTTTTCCGTTTTGCGCCTAATTCCGCCGGGATTTTGGCATACATGATCGGATTTTAGTGCAATCGCACCGGCTTTCACGCAACAGGGGGGCGTGGCCGTCAGATAACCCGACTTTGGAATTTAAAAAACGAAATGTGTCGCAAGATCAAGCACTTACATGCACCAGGAAGAAGCAGGTGAACTCTGGCGGACCTCGGCGCAGCAGCGACACCTACTGGATATCAGGCGCACGATCTTAGTGAATCCCGGCAGAACCCGAATCCACGTTGGACAACGCGCTGCGGGATCGCGACAGGGATGGGTAAGTAAATGAGCCCCAAAAAGTCTTCAAGGTCCAGGTGTGACCCCAGCCTATGCAGTTCCGGATGTAACCCACTTTATTGAGGGATCATTGCTGGTGTCGGCTCTTACAACGTCTCTGCCCCCGTGACACTTCCGAAGATTTTTTTGTGTAATACCTCCAACTCACTGACTGTAGTAAAATAATGACAACGTGTTGTTTTCTCTCACATGTGTGAATTGCACATCTGAGGTGTTAAGTCTGTAAACTTGCCACCTCTTCCAGAATAAAACTTTGAGATGGAAATACTGACTCTGTTGCCAGGAGAACTCCTCAGTGTTATCTTCTTGTTCTTGGAGAAGTTCAGGAGGATGAACAGAGGGGAGATACCGGAGGTGAGGAAACCTTGCATACAGCTTCTATTATAACCAGACACCATCAAACTAATGGACCCTACTTCTGGCTGGTTTTGGTTTATGGTACAGGATTATTAGGGTAGGAGTAGACGACCTATTAATAGGGAGGGTCATCCATATGAGATTGGAAGAGATGCAACATTTCTACTCCAGCAAATCAGCTGATGGCAGAGTTGTCTGTGGTGTCTGTTATGTACAGTGAATGAAGGAAGAAGGATAATAGTTCCATCCACTGTACAGGCAGTCCCCGGGTTACGTACAAGATAGGGTCCGGAGGTTTGTTCTTAAGTTGAATTTGTATGTAAGTCGAAACTGTATATTTTATAATTGTAGATCCAGACAAAAAAAAATTTGGCCCCAGTGCAGTGACAATTGGAGTTCAAACATTTTTTGCTGTAATGGGACCAAGGATTATCCATAAAGCTTCATTACAGACACCTTACAGCTGATCATTGCAGTCTGGGACTATAGTAAAGCATTAAGAAAGGGGTCTGTCTGTAACTATGGGTTGTCTGTAAGTCGGGTGTCCTTAAGTAGGGGACCGCCTGTATAGCGAATGTATTGGGCCTGCATGATCACTACATATTAGATGGAGCTGACAATCTATGGTTTCATTTAGTGTGCAGTGGATGCACCCAGTGGCTCTGAAGTGAGCTGATTGTGGTGGTGCTAATGGCCTATACAATGGACGGTTCTTCAATTTAGTTTACCCCCAAAAACCCCTTTGAGGTGGCCATATACATAAGATTTCAGGGGGATTGGTTGACCATTTAGTTGGTGTCTAATAGTTGGTTGGGGTCCAGTCAGGCATATATAGGGAAGTTCGGCCAGACCCGAAATTAAATATCATGTTGAGCCAAGGTTCCTGTACAGAGCTTGAACCTCGCCCCCAGGATTGGTACTGGCACCGTAGATGTTAAATGTTTAAATGCCTACCACACACAATGGGGCCAATTTACTAAGGGTCGCAGCTGCGCTGGCTTCCATACGACACAAATTAGGGGGCGTGCCGTCGGACGGTCCAACTGATTCGGACCAAGCGCTGTATTTAACTTTTCAATTGTGTTGCACACCCTATGTATAAGATGCACCACATAAAGTTGGTGAACTCTGTCGGGCCTGAGCAGGGAAGCGACAGATTCATGATTTCAGGCGCCCAATCTAAGTTACTAGCCACACGCAACATTATAGACAATGCACTTTCAATGAACTCCAGTGACCGGGTAAGTAAATGTTCCCCAATAACTGCTCTGCTCCCTCACCTCGTGTCATGGGCAGGATCCTCCTTTCACTTGTCTCCTGATTACTGAAGTTTTTTATTTGTACTTGCACTTGTTCTTGTCTTAATGTAAAGTATGTGACCTGTACACCCCCACTGTACACCACCAGATCGTCATTGGGGAGAACCAATCAATTTAAATGTCGCCGGCGACTTTGTCTACAGTATTGATACAGTTAATTCCCGCAATTGGTGCCAGCACCGAAAGCAGGTGTTACCGTCGAGGGGTTTGAGCTGTAACCGAACCTAGGGCTAGAATTCAAATGAAGTCTGGGGTCAAAACCGGGGGACACAAACCGGCAAATAACTTTGCCATTGGGGTCCGCTCAGCCCTAATTAAGAAAATAGAGGAAGTTGAATGTAACGGATTCTTTGCACGCCGAGACTATGTATCTTCACTAGAGATGTGCAAGTATACTTGTACGAGCTTGATGCTCGTTTGAGTATTAGCGTACTCGAAACGGCTCATTGCTTGGACGAGTATTTTGCCTGCTCGATAACAGTGAACACAGTGAACACAGGATCATTTAAGTGAAGAACACATTGCAGATGTTTCCGTACATCTGCTAACTTATCAGAAGACATGAGTGCAGAACGGTGTTCTTCACAATAGTATGTGAAGAACTATATGTGTGAAGAATCCATTGAATAAAAAAACGAAGAAACAGGACTGACTTCCTTATTTCTCAATAAAATGACACATTTTATTGGTCCCCTTGAAAAATGATCAAGTCTCCCATTGACTTCAATGGGGTTGGTTATTCGATACAATCACTCGAGCATCGGGAAAAGTTCGACTCGAGTAACGAGCACCCGAGCATTTTAGTCTTCACTTCACTTCATCTCTAATCTTTACCGTTCAGTGTTGCTGTCCAAGAGTCCTGGAAGCTTTTTATGACTGCAAGAATATCACAAGTTATGGATGCTAGAGTTGTCAGAGTTGTCGACAAGTGTTGACCCCCTGAATAACTACAATGTATCGCTCTCATTTTCAGTAGAAATCAGTAGATTGGGCTTGAAAGGGTTTATGTATAGATCAAAGCAAGAAATTGGAAACTGTTGGAGGCCACATGTTTCTTTACTATAAAATTAATCAGATTATCAGAAAAAAAATGCTACCATAGCTCAGTGCTGATATACTCTGGGGGGTATGGAAAGACTGGATGACAAATAGAGAAGTCCTGCGGCCACCCCCTCCCACCTCAATCCCACTGACCTTAATTTGCACTTGATTTATAAAGAAGCCGCACTCCATTTGCATTTCCATTACTATCTACATTTACATATTAAGAGAGCCAATTAGTTTGCTAAATGTGATCTTCTCTCAACTGCAAATGACTGACCACAAAGCCTGCATACACTTGTGAGATTCGCCTATGTAATGACATGTACAGGAATGGAGGACCACAAGGTGTGAAGACCAGGCTCGGGGGCTCCAGCTTCTCTACTGGAATCTAAGTTTCCAGCCAAAATTCAAGATATTGCTACACCACACCAAGACACAGAAATTCTATAGAGCTCATTATATCCATCACGTGAGGGTCGGTCAAAATTTGGTAAAGATGAGGATGCCCATCTAATGTGTATGGAGCCTCCAGATAATCTCTAAGCAAGGGATGAGTCTACAGTAGATGGGCAGCTATGTCCGGCACTTCCATACACTCTCTATAAGAGTTCTGAACATAACTGAACTCCTTGGTCAGCCTCTTCCAGAACCTCAATTGAATGGAATGACAGGAAGCATGCTCAACTTCTCGACCAATCAAGTAGTGCGGATGACACCCCCTATTCCTTCTATAAGGGGATCCCAGCAGTCAGCCATCCAGCAATCAGATTGTTATCTCCTATCCTGTGGATAAGGGAGTTCACTAGAACCTTCTACAATCCCATGAAGGTAGCTGTACACCAATGGTCCGTAACCATCCAGCTGATACCAGACTCTATGTCCCAGAATGCTCTGGGAAGCATAGAAATTTGCATATCTATTTGGGCCAAAACAGCTAGTTTTCTTTTGCTTAAAGTTGTCTAAATTGTTTTGTTCAGCACGGCCGAGACTCCAGACAACAAAAATTCTTAGTAGCCCTCGACTGAAGATCACACTGGAGATACAACTAATAGATACACGTTAATGGGTCCTGCTGATGTCATCCAAATCCACAAACACTCTCGGCTGAATCCCCCTAAATGCTGGAGGCCTCTAGGCAATTGCTCTTTTTGACAAACTGCAATCCTAAACTCATCTGGCAGGAACAGGAGAAAATAAGGATTTCGAGGAAATATCAATACGTGGAGCGGATACTAACATTTCACAGGAAATGACCCTTGACCTGACCCATTCCTATCGTAAGGTCTGTGACTGTGAATAATAACCTTCCAGGGTATTTCCTGCACTCAAACTAATGGACCCTACTTCTGGCTGGTTTTGGTTTATGGTACAGGACTATTAGGGTAGGAATAGACGACCTATTAATAGGGAGGGTCATCCATATGAGATTGGAAGAGATGTGACATTTCTACTCCAGCTGGTTGCATAACCGTCTGTGGCGTCCATAATGTACAGTGATCAGATGCAGAAGCCCCATCCACTGTATAGTGAAGGTATTGGGATTGCATGATCACTAAAAATTGGATAGAGATGTCTGTCTGTGGCTCCATTTACTGTGAAGTGGATGCTCCTAGTGGCTCTGACGGGAGCTGATCACGGTGCTTCTAATAACCTATCCAATAGGCGCTTCTCCAATTTAGTTTACCCTGGAAATAAGATTTCAGTGGGATTGGTTGACCATTTAGTGGGTGTCTAATAGTTGCTTAAGGTTCAGCCAGGCATATATCAGGAAGTACAGCTGGACTCAAACTTTAAAATCCTGTCGAGCCATGGTTCCCGTAGATAACCTGAAACCGGACCTCGCCCCATGTAACAACCTTGATCGGTGCTGGCACAATGTTTAAATGCCTACAACAGACAATAATGGCTCTGGTCCCTCACCTCGTGTCACGGGTAGGGTCCTCCTTCCACTTGTCTCGTGATTACTGTAGTTTTGTATTTGTTGTCTTAAAGGAAACCTACCATTTCAGATCGTCGGTGTAAGCTGTAAACACCGAGCACCAGCTCAGGGTGAGCTGGTGCCGGTGCTTAGTTTCGTTAGTGTTATAAACCGCGGTATCGCGGTTTTAACACTTTTTAAACTTTATCGCAGAAACTGCTTCGGCGCTGCGTGCGAAATGCCGCAGGCGTTGCGCGCGCACCGCCGCGCACAGCGCCAAAGCACCTTCTGCTATAAACTTTAAAGTTTTTTTTAAACCGCGGTATCGCGGTTTTAACACTTTTTAAACTTTATAGCAGAAACTGCTTCGGCGCTGCGTGCGCACGATCGTGCGCGCGCCTACATAGGAAATGCCGCAGGCGTTGCGCGCGCACGGTCGCGCGCAGCGCCAAAGCGGCTTCTGCTATAAAGTTTAAAAAGTGTTAAAACCGCGATACCGCGGTTTATAACACTAACGAAACTAAGCACCGGCACCAGCTCACCCTGAGCTGGTGCTCGGTGTTTACAGCTTACACCGACGATCTGAAATGGTAGGTTTCCTTTAATGTAATGTATGTGAATCCCTTATCGCTTGTACAGTATCGCTTTGCTGGCAAAGTACTGAAATTAGTACTTATCTAATGTGTCAGCGCACTGTAAGCCACCAGATCTTCATTGGGGGGGCACCAATCAATTTGAATGTCACCAGCGACTTTGTCTACAGTAATTATATAGTTAATGCCCACAATTGGTGCCTGCACCAATTGAGCTGAACACACACCTAGAGCTAGAAGCCTGGGGTCAAATCCGGGGGACCCAAACTGGCAAAGTCGGTACAAAAAAGAACTTTGCCATTGGGGTCCGCTCAACCCTAATTAGGAGAAGAAAGGATCTTGAATGTTATTGTAACAGATTCTTTGAACGCCAAGATTATGTATCTTCACTGTTCAGTGTTGCTGTCCAAGGGTCCAAGACGGACCTGGAAGCTTTTTATGAATATCACAAGTTATGGATGTTCGTGTTGTCAGAGTTGTCGACAAGTGTTGACCCCCTGAATAACTACAATGTATCGCTCTCATTTTCAGTAGAAATAAGTAGATTGGGCTTGAAAGGGTTTACGTAGAGATCAAAGCAAGAAATTGGAGACTGTTGGAGGCCACATGTTTCTTTACTATAATTAATCAGATTATCAGAAAAAAAATGTTACCATAGCTCAGTGCTGATATACTCTGGGGGGTATGGAAAGATTGGATGACAAATAGAAAAGTCCTGCGGCCACCCCCTCCCACCTCAATCCCACTGACCTTAATTTGCACTTGATTTATAAAGAAGCCGCACTCCATTTGCATTTCCATTACACTCTACATTTACATATTAAGAGAGCCAATTAGTTTGCTAAATGTGATCTTCTCTCAACTGCAAATGACTGACCACAAAGCCTGCATACACTTGTAACATGCGCCCATGTAATGAGCTGCATAGGAATGGAGGACCACAAGGTGAGAAGACTGGACGCGGAGGCTCAAGCTTCTCTACTGGAATCTTATTTTCTAGCCAAGATATTGCTACACCACACTAAGACTAAGAAAATCTATAAAGCTGAGCATTTCCACAAGAGAGGGTTGGTCAAAATTTGGTTAAGATGAGGATGCCCATCTAATGTGGTTGGAGCCTCCAGATAATCTCTAAGCAAGGGATGAGTCTACAGTAGATGGGCAGCTATGTCCGGCACTTCCATACACTCTCTATAAAAGTTCTGAACATAACTGAACTCCTTGGTCAGCCTCTTCCAGAACCTCAATTGAATGGAATGAGCAGAAGGCATGGCTCACTTCTCGACACAAATCAAGTAGTGTGGATGACACCCCCCATTCCTTCTTTTTAGGGGATCCCAAGCAGTCAGCCATCCAGCAATCAGATTGGGTTATCTCCATCCTGGGATAAGGGAGTTATAGAACTCTTCTACAATCCCAGAAGGCAGATAATCACAATAGTCCATAACCATCCAACTGATACCAGACTATGTCCCAGAATGCTCTTGGAAGCATAGAAATGTGCATATCTATTTGGCGCACAACAGCTAGTTTTCTTTGCCTTAAACATTGTCTTTAATGTTTTGTTCAGCACGGCCAAGACTCAGAACAACAAAAATTCTTAGTAGCCTCGACTGAAGATCACACTGGAGATACAACTCTAGATACATTTGAATGGGTCCTGCTGATGTCATCAAATCCAAAACAAGTCTTTGTGCGAATCCCCCTTAAATGGTGGAGGCCTCGATAGGCAATGCTCTTTTTGAAAACTGCCAATCCTAAACTCATTTCTGGCAGGAAGGGAGAAAAATAAGTATTTAAATGGAAAATATCAAAGTGGAGCGGATACTTACATTTCACAGGAACTGACCCTTGACCTGATCCCATTTCCTATCGTAAGGTTGTGACTGTGAATAATAACCTCCAGGGTATTTCCTGCACTAGAAGTCTGAAAGTAATTCCCCCCTAAAAGTTAGAAGAAGTAGGACATTGAGGAACAAACTTATAATATGGAAAGTACTCCAGAGCTGGGAATCGGAAAGGCTATGTCGTTGATTGATGGCGAGCCCAAAACTCGAAAACCGAGTTCCAGATAGTAATTTGATTTTTTATGGACCCAATTTTGGAAATTGCGTTGGAAGTCCTGTCATCCCACCCATAGGGGATAACGGTGGTATCTATTGGAGCTCCCCCATTGTCTTGAAATGGTGAGTTGTAGTCATGGGCAGTCATTAAAGTAAATTGCCCAAGTAACTTACAAGAGCGGTTTCATGGTCATGGACAGTCTTGGGTTGGAGTTTGTCGCCTGCAGCGCGGTGTACCGTATGCGACGCCTAAATAATGAACACTATTTCCAAAATGTTCATCGTTCATCAACGACTCGGTCATACTTTTTTTATCAGGCAAAAGTGCACATATTTTATGCAACCGCTCAATACTTCCACAGTCGGAGGATTGTTATCATGGGAAATGCACACTCATTACGCGGGCTCATCAACACCTGCTTCTGACAAGCCGCTCAGCCTCATGAAATAGTAATGACCGAAAAGAAAGTTTCACTTCTATATTGCAAAACACCTAAAACTTAGCAAACTAGAGTTGATTCCCCCATAAAAACCTAATCTAATCCATCTTGGTAGGGTATCAAACCCATTTCCAATCAGACAACGTATCATGGTGTAACTGAGGGGTGCCAGAGGGTTGCGGTCGCAACCCGTCCCTGAGGCTTAGGGGACCATAAGGTTTTGGTGGTCCACTTTCCCATATGAGACGACTATACTAACAACCATACCGTATAGTCGGGGGCCTGGCACAGACTTGCACTGGGGCCATCAGCTTCTAGTTTACACAATTGAACGATATGTAGCACCTCATGTAACCGTCTGAAAGCACCGTTAACCAGACCCTATCATGCACATCAAGAGTCAGGGATGGGACAGATTGGATGATTCTGCATACATAAAATTTTTACCCAAAATAGCAGAAAAAGAAAAGGTAACCCAAGATGGGATGAGGCAACGTTTCCATTTGTTGGTCATTTGGCATGTCGCCTCACAACCTTTACAAATTGGCAAAAATGGGTTCTGAGAGTAATGGCGAAATCTACCATATTTTCGGACTATAAGGCGCACACAAAATCCTTTGATTTTATCCAGAAATCAAAAAATTTGCTCCTATATAGTCCAGTGCGCCGTATATATTAATACCCCCCTACTTACAGAAACAGATGCCTTGATACTTTGGGCACAGGTCAGCACCTGCTGGTTCACTCATGCCGCTATAATCAGAGTTGGGATGTGCCTGCTATAATCAGGTGCGCGCATATGATATGAAGGCATTGATTGATGGTGGCGCCGCTTTATAATCCGCGGGCAGCCTTTTAGTCCGAAAAACTAGGGGAGGATTTATCAAAGTGTCTAGAGAAAAAGATCTAGTGCCCAGGGGAAACCAATCAGAGTCAGCTTTCATTTCCCATAGCCTGTTTGTAAAATTACACTGAGCTGAGGCTTGGATTGGGTTCCATGGGCAACTAGAACAGTTTCTGATCTCAGACATATGAATAATCTCCCCCAAGTGTTTGATATGACTGCTACGGTATATAGCAGTGATTGTAGACACCGATGTATGCATCAACATGTTTCTGGTTATTATTGGAGCGACTTGTTTATGTCATGTACACCTTCAAGGGGCTCAGCACAGAACACAATTCTAAAAATACGCTGATAGCCCACAGATAGTAACCCTCACTCTAACAGGGTTTTGCTATATCTTCCTGTTATGACCAGATAAGGAGGTAGTTGTTAAGCTTTGTTTGTTTGGGAATTCGACCGCCTGTATATCCACCGCCATGTGGTATACAGCTGTCTGCCAAACGTCTGTCCAGCTGGGAAATCCCGTTACTCTGCCTATATCTCTACACCAGCGCTCCCTTCCCTGTCAGTCTCTTTTATACATTATGGCGACGAAAATGTGGATGACAGCTTTTAACAGAACCCGAGTCGATGAACATGTTAGTCCAATCTAATGGCCGCATGTATAGAGCAGGAGAGCTGAGCAGATTGCTACGTGGCTCTGTGTTTATCTTTTGGCCATCATGTTATAGAGCAGGAGAAGCTGAGTAGATTTATACCATAGTGTCTACTAGCAGGGCCAGCATGTGACATAGAAGCCAGGAGGAGCTGAGCAGGAATTGGTCACAATGCATCCAGTTGTCCTATCCTCCCAGCACACTGTTATAGAGCAGGAGGAGCTGAGCAGATTGTGCAAATAGTGTCATACTACAGGCGAGCGATGTCTATTAGAACAGGAGAAGCCCGGAGCAGATTGTACATAGGTCCTACCTACAGGCAGGCATGTTAGAGAGCCCAGGAGGAGATGAGCCAGATTGTGATCTTAGGCCCTATCTGCGATGGCCAGCAGGCTATAGAGAACAGCGAGAAGCTGAGCGGATTGTCCATAGTGTCCTCTTGCTTGCAGTAGGTATAGAGCAAGAGGATCGGGGTTAGGGAGGCAGGAAACGATATTGCAAATCCGATGAAGACCAAGGAAAAATGAGACCCTATTCCAGGCCGATGGTTTTTTAGAGCAGGAGGGAGATGTGAGAACACATGTACATAGTGTCATATTCTGCATTGGCAGAAGGTCTGTGACTGTGAATAATAACCTTCCAGGGTATTTCCTGCACTAGAAGTCTGAAAGTAATCCCCCCTAATAGTTATAAGATGTAGGACATTGAGGAACAACCTTATAATATGGAAAGTAGCTCCAGAGCTTGGGAATCGGGAAAGGCTATCGTCGTGATTGATGGAGAGCCCAAAACTCGAAAACCTGTTCCATATAAGTAATTTTATTTTATGGACCCACATTTTTGGAATTGGTGGAAGTCCTGTCATTCCCACCCATAGGGGATACGTTGTTTTCTTATGGACCCCCATTGTCTTGACTGGTGAAGTTGTCTTCATGGGCAAGTCATTAAAGTAAATTGCCCAAGTACTTACAGAGATCGGTTTCATTGGTCAGGACAGTCTTGGGTTGGATTTTGTCGCCTGCAGCTCGGTGTACCTCGCGACGCCTAAATAATGTAACACTTATTCCAAAATGTTCATCGTTCATCACGACTCGAGTCATCATTTTTTTATCAGGCTATAAAAGTGCACATATTTTATGCAACCGCTCAATACTTCCCACAGTCGGAAGGATTTTCCATGGGAAATGCCACTCATACTGCGGCTCATCAACACCTGCTTCCTGACAAGCCGCTCAGCCTCATGAAATAGTAATGACCCGAAAGAAAAGTTTCACTTCTACTATTGCAAAACACCTAAACTTAGCAAAACTAGATGTTTGATTCCCCCCCAATCAACCCCTAATCTAATCCATTCTTGTTAGGGGTATCCAAACCCAATTTCCATCATACAACGCTATCATGGGTGTAACTTGAGGGGGTGCAGAGGTTGCGGTCGCAACCCGTCCCTTGAGGCTTAGGGGCCCATAAGGTGTCACTTTCCCATATGAGAAGACTATTACTATAAACCATACATTATAGTCGGGGGCCTGGCACAGACTTTGCACTGGGGCCCATCAGCTTCTAGTTACACCATTGAACGATATGTAGCACCTCATGTAACGTAGCACCTTTACCAGCCCTATCTTACATCACGTAGGATTGGGACAGATTGGATGATCTTGCCATACATATAAAATTTTTACCCAAAATAGCAGAAAAAGAAAGTAACCCAAGATGGCTGACAACTTTCCATTGTTGGTCATTGTGAATGATCGCCTCCAACCTTACAATTGGCAAAAATGGTTGACCGTAATGGTCGAAATCTACCATATTTTTCGGACTATAAGGCGCACAAAAAATCCTTTGATTTTCTCAGAAATCAAAAAGGTGCTCCTTATAGTCCAGTGCGCCTTATATATGAACCTACTTACAGACAACAGCTGCCTTGAACTGTGCACAGGTCTGCCACCTGCTGGTCACTCATCCTTATAATCAGGTGTGCCTTATAATCAGGTGCGCCTTATATATGAAGGCATTTATTGATGGTGCGCCTTATAATCCGGTGCGCCTTTTAGTCCGAAAAACAGGGGAGATTTATCAAAAGTGTCTAAGAGAAGAACTGTTCTAGTTGCCCATGGAAACCAATCAGAGCTCAGCTTTCATTTTCCCACAGCTGTTTGTAAAATTAAAGCTGAGCTCTGATTGGTTTCCATGGGCAACTAGAACAGTTCTGCTCTCAGACATCTGATAAATCTCCCCCAATGTGTTTGACATGACTGCACTGTATAGCAGTGATATGTATACAGATGTATAGATAACATGTTTCCTGTTATTATTGGAGCGCTGTATGTCAGTACACCCTTCAAGGGGCAGCACAGAACACAATCCCAAATACGCTGATAGCCCAAAATACACAAGATAGTAACCCTTCATCTAATAGAGGTTGTATATGTTCCTGTTATGACCAGACTGGATGTATGTCAGTGTATTGGGAATCCGCCGCCTGTATATCCACCTGCCCTGTGTATACAGCTGTCTGCCAAACGCTCTGCCAGCTGGGAATCCCGTTACTCTGCTAATCTCTACACCAGCGCTCCCTTCCTGTAGTCTCTTTATACATTTATGTCCGAAATGTGATGACAGTTTTAACATGAACCCGTCGTTGAACATGTAGTCCAATCTACTGGCAGCATGTTATAGAGCAGGAGAAGCTGAGCAGATTGCACGTGGTGTCTTATCTTTTGGCATCATGTTATAGAGCAGGAGAAGCTGAGTAGATTGTACATAGTGTCCTACCTACAGGCAGCATGTTATA
>CM033642.1:261155818-261358318 GCA_019512145.1 Engystomops pustulosus
CCTACAGCCTGGCAGGTCTCCAGTAGGTGGTGTATGCAAGAAATATGAAGGCTGCTGTACTGGTTCTCCCTGGTGCAACCCCTGCGTGTCTGTAAGATAGGTGGGGGTAATGGAAGGGAAGCCCGTGGTGGTAGACAGCCGTATCCAGGGATCAGGCAGAGACCACGTGCAAATCAGCTCATGGTTCTTTATTGAACAACAGGTAGCCTAAACGGTCAAACAGCAGATTTTGGTACTGGAGTGGTCATGTAGAGTGGTCCACAGCAGGATAAGGCACCAGCCTGGTAGTAGATGCAGGCTTGGAGAATGGAGATGGAGCTGTGTCCAAACTGTGGCAGCTGCAGCTCTAGATTAGAGTCTCCTGACTCAGTTCCTGGGATTGGTATCTGTGACAGCATTGAAGGTGTGATACGCACTGACTCTCTGTTCTCTCTCTGACTCCTGTAGTCTGGACTGAACCATGAGGTCAGACTGCTGTCAGGCAAAGACTGGACCATGTGCTCCCACTGCACAAGGGTTTTTATACTCCCCCTGGTCAGGTGGTACCACCTCTCCAATCACACTCCAGTTTACAATACAACTGATTGGATAACAACTTACACCCATTTAACTATTGCCTTTCCAGGCAGAGGCTACAGCAGCTATTACACAATGACCAGGTTCTAGAACCTTCATAGAGGGTTAGTGACTCCCCCTAACAGCTCCTGACCTGGAGAGGGCGCTATTCGCAACTACCAGCCTGCCTAGGTATTGGCAGGGGTGTTGCACAAACCTCTCTCACCTGTTTGTGTGTTGCTGTATTTGCAGGTATCTCGGCTGTAATGTTTTACCCTAAACCTCCTGCAATTTTTTATTAACCATTTGTGCTGTGGGGTAGCACATTTAAATAAAGTTAAAAGTTAATTAACTTATTATAAACAAATTCCAAATCCTCGTATCCTGCTTCCAGCTACCGATATAGGTAAAAGATTGTGGTTAATTTCCTTTAAGTACTTTAAGTTCTTCCACCAGTCTGGTTAGTCCGCACTGAACACAACCTCTATGTCGTCTCATTTACACTCTTACGGCAGCCATGATTATCCTGTGTCTGAGTAATTGTAATGGTAATTGGTCTGTATTATCAATGGGGGAGATCAACAAACACACAATGGCACCAGAATCCTCTATCATGCTATGGACTCCCTATATGAAGTGTTAAAGACACTTTGTGACATTTTTACGACTTGTACAATGGAGCAGTGAGGAGCATTTTAGCAAAGGGGAAAGAGCTGTAACACAATTATTAGGCGCAACTAATCCAACTAAAAGGGGGGGGGGGGGGAATAGACAGTCCAAGAGCGCTACAGCTTTACTATCCAATGGACATGAGAGAATCTGTTCTTTGATTTGTAGACTCTGGCGATTTTCAGGCACTGAATCTTTTCACCTTGGTTTGGGACAAATCTTTTATATACGATAATTACGGAAGTCTGATTGATCTGTTAAAATGTCCATTAATGTCACAGAGCTTTTGTTAGTTTCCAGTATTGTCTGTTTGCACCACATCTGGATTTTGTTATTACTCTTTTAGTGGGGAACTAAAAAAAATCCTTAAAAATTTACATGATACGGCCATTTTACGTAAAATCAGCTTTTTAGGACTACAGAGGGGTTATATACCAATTTCCAGAACAATTGCAACAAAACTGAATGTTACAGTTAAGTTTCAGTGAAGAGTACATTGAACCAGGATTGGCTTCAGGTATCAGTAGGCCCCTGGGTGACAGAGCCTCAGGGGGCCCCTTTGCAGTGAACTCACGTGGCAGCATTAAAAATTCTGAAACATTAAACAGTCTCCTGCTCCCTAAAATATTCCCTGGTTTATCTTCCCAAACAGCCCCCTCATGGTTATTTTATATACAGCCCCCGCATGGTTATTTTATATACAGCCCCATCATGGTTATTTATATACAGCCCCCTCATGGTTATCTTATATACAGCCCCCCTCATAGATATTTTATATACAGCCCCCCTCATGGTTATTTATATAATGCCCCCTCATGGTTATTTTAATACACCCCCTCATGGTTATTTTATATACAGCACCCTCATGGGTTATTTATATCACATGCCCCTCATGGTTATTTTAGATAAGCCCCCCTCGATGGGTTATTTTATTACAAGCCCCCTCAGGTTATTTTTTTACGCCCCCCTGCTCTTTAGTTTCTCATCCCCGTTCCCTCCCAGCCTCATATAGAGACATCATCAGCAGCTAGTCTCCAGTTCCCCAGCGTAATATGGAGGACATTCATAGCAGCTAGTCTCCAGCCACCAGCCACATATGGAGACATGTCACTAGCAGCTAGTCTCCAGCACCCAGCTGAGATATAGGTAAGAATGCATAGGCAGCTGTCTCCAGGCCACCAGCTCCTATAGGAGACATCATAGCAGCTAGTCCCAACCACCAGCTCATATGGGAGACATCATGAAGCTAGTCTCCAGCCACCCAGCTCATATAGGAACAGTTCTAGCAGCTAGTTCTCCAGCACCAGTCATATAGGAGAATCATAGGCGATAGTATCTCCACCAACCACCGCTCATAATGGGAGACATCATAGCAGCTAGTCTCCAGCCACCAGCAACATATGGGGGAGCATCATAGACAGTAGTCTCCAGCCACCAAGCACATATGGGGACATCATGCAGCTAGGTCTCCAGCACCAGCTCATATAGGAGACTAATAGCAGCTAGTATCCAGCCACGCCAGCTCATATGGGAGAACATCATAGCAGGCTAGTCTCCAGCCACCAGCAAATGGGGGACATCATAGCAGCTGAGTCTCCAGCCCCCCAGCAATATGGGGAGACATTCATAAGCAGCTTGTCTCCAGCCACCAGCTCATTATAGGAGCCATTCATAGCAGCTAGTGTCCCGGTAAACGAGCGTGCATAGGGAGACATCATAGCAGCTAGTCTCAGCCACCAGCACTGCGACCACTTCACCTCACTCATAGAGCGCGATACCAGAGGGGGGGAAAAAAGCAAAAAATGCTAACTAATCCAGAAGCCAAGTCATGTACATGAAAGATTGCTTGTAGGATGTTGCACTGTGTAGATTATATTGTATCGGAGCTATTCAGTGCGGGCTACTGACCTATATGGCTTCTTACGGTTCCTATAGTATGATTAGATGATAAAAGTGTGGTGTCATATAGACATAAAGCTTGCTCTATTATAAACTAAGGCAGGATTCAATTACCATACCACGTACCACGATGTTGGTAACCTTCAGTATCATCCGGGGTCCTCATATTCAGTTTTCCGTTCGCTTGTATCTCACGTAGTATTTGTCATACAGCAAGAAATTAGCGATTTACTGCGAATATCACGGGCAGGGTGGACATATGATAACAATATTTTTACCATTTTTTTTGGTGTCGATTCTGTGTGCAGTATGTGGATCATTTGCGCAGTGGTAAGTAAATGTATCGTGATGGGGTCAGCAATCAGTGACAGTGCGGGTAGGGTAGAATCGACCTGTGGGAACACCGGGCTTGCAGAATATCGATTGCTCATGCAATTGCGTTCCTATTAATGAAGACGTTCACCATCTGCAGTCCAGCGTCCCCTGCGTTCACAGACGTAGATCCGACATGGACATGGTTTTCCCACAGTATTAGCACCCTTTTCTGTTTGTAGCGGGTTCGCTCTCGTATGTTAGATCGGGGCTTGATCTTTACTAGGAAAAAAAAAGAAGTAGAACTCTGAAATGCTACCCCTTCCGATCTCAGCAGTTCGTAGGTGTCCTGGGCATCATGGAGTTAAGGCTGCCCGAACTCAGATATATCTGGTGGGGAATGCTTGATATGATAGTTTTGATGGTAGCAGTGCTGGAAACGCAGGTGACACAAGAAGGTTTTAAAAAGTCAACTCAGTGTTATTCAACACTTGTACAAACAGAAACACAAATACAGCATTGGCTTAGGCACATGGCAAAAACAGTATAAAAGTAATTCCTAGCCCAGGATAGGCGTAGTCTAATACATTTGGATACGCGACCACTGTATGTTAACCGGGTACCCAGCAGCATTGTGCCAATGGCACACGCTCCGTGCCAGGGCAGCAAGACAGGGACCCTCAGACACCTGTTGCTGTGACATGAATCAGAACAATATCGACTTCAGCTTCCAGGTAGGTGGCGCCCCTTCCTACTGTTCGTTGTGGCACTTGCGTGAGATAATGTCGGCCCACGAGGCCTGTGACCTAGCACCTTCGCTTGGGCCTATACAAAAGCCCTTGAGCGACCCCGAAAGCACGGGGTGGATGGTCGAGGCTCCCACTACCAGCCTACCCGCAACGGCCATAACTACAGCGGCCCCAGTACGGACATTACCAATGTGTCTGGTTAGATAGGCCAACACAGACAAAACAGACTAAGGTCCTGCTTATCTATGTCTGCATTACCTGTGGGTTATGCAGACAAACCCAGGGTTTTACCGTACCCGCATTTCATCAGACTGTGCTAAGTGGGTAGATAGCGGTTTTCCCAAAACAACACCCTCACTTGGGTTCCACTACCCTCCCCTAAGTTCAGACCCACCGGGGCGACACGGACCTGACAATAAGTAGTATGCAGTACGAGGGGAACCAACGAGCATCGCATGGCCCATGGTTGTAGATCCCCGGCTCATGATGCCCTGTCCATGAAACTGAAATTGGATGCTGGGATGAAAAGAACCACTAGGACCCTGGGCCTTCTTCTCCTTAGTGTCTTACTCATAGTACGTTGAGAGGAGAGTGGTGCAGTTGATGACAGGAACTGTCGTCCAGCTAAGTCGTACCGCAGGGACTCCAATGCCTCACGTTATCGCCATGACATTTCCTTCTCTACGATTACTGTAATTTTTTCATGCTGGCGTGTTTGGGTTTGTGCTGTATTCCTGCGACTCATTTGGTAAGTAATGGTGGTGTTATTTTTGTCAATTTCCCTCCTGAGAAAGAACAGCTGCCCAGCCCTTACTCTGGAGCGTGTATCCGTGTTTGCATCAATAACTCTCTCTTGATGGTTTTTGGCGTTCGGAGGATGTGGAGACCGATCATCAATCAGCCAAGACTTCACATGATGCCGTGATAAGCCACAGACTTCTGCGTGTCATTCCAGCGCGCACAATGGACATGGTCCTTTTTACGACCCTTGTCTAAAGGTTGTTTATGGGAAGAGTGTTGCTGGACATGTTGGTGGTAAAGTTTTGGTTATAAACCGTTCTGAGTACCGCTGTCAGATGCCCAGGAATGGCCCTGACTGCTTTGTGCCTAGTACTGGTTTGAGGCCAACCCTGTTGTATGAGTGGTCATATTTGTTTAGAATCTGAGGTTTGAATTATGGTTACCTTCGGATTACTGATAACATTTACCCCAAATGTGTGTGTCTCCTCCATTCCCAAGCGCGATAGCTTGCTTGGGGTTTGCAGTGTCGGCCCTCGCTGCCCTTAGAGATGTTCATTACGGTCCTTGTTACCTTGGACACAGTGACATCGGCACCAGTCTTGGGGTGTCGTATGATAATTCATCTAGATCGGCGGAGGAGTATCTCCTAGTGGCTTAACACTATGCCTTAACCGTTGAAAGGTATATAAGCGGGCGGGCCCCATGAAGGCCCAAACGGTATAATACAACATAGTGAAAAAGGCGATAGCCACAGAGAGTGACAAAAAGGCGTTTTTCTTTAGCCCCACTCATGTGACTCCCCCATCTGTGTGTCAGTGCGGTTACATTGCCCAATTACCTTAGTTATGATCAGGGTGGTTTGAAGTACCGAGCCACTCCCTAGTCTCCTCAATAAGCTGTCCACCCGGGGCATGGGTAGGCATCGCAATACGTGTAGACACCTCATTCAATTTTCTGAAATCGTTGTCAAAATCGCAAACGTCCCATCCGGTTTGGGAATTAGAAGTAAGCTGATTGTGTGAATTGCCTGCACTCACTTTTGTGGCGTCTCTCGCGTAATTAACCCCTTAGAGTTCGCAATCTTAGGAACTTTTCTGATAGGCTGTCACGGCCTTCAGGGACGCTCGGTAGTTACCTGCCTTATCTACTTTATCCCTGGCTCAATTTGATCAATATTCATGGTTTATATCGCAGAATGTGAGCCAGGCAAAAAACTATGAGAAACACATCTGTATTTCTTGCTTACAAACACGCCTCTCGACCGCTCGCTGTTGCTCTTTTGTGTACCAGTTGTTATCGAGGTATTTTAGCACTTCTGTGTCTCCGTGTCCACAGGGCTCTTTCTTATCTGCAGGCATGTGAGGTTGTTTGTAGACTGTGTAGATGGTGGACTAGCCAGTTGGGGACAATCTCTGTATGAAAAATCTCTCGTCCTTTCAGGTACGCAACTTCAGACGGATTACATGATAGTCCTATGCTTCGGTGTTTTCTCCGTCAGGGTGACGTATACTGTAGTTCACCTGTCTCAATTTTCGCTATAACCTTGACAATACGGTCCTTGACAGTTTTGTATGCGAGAAAATCTACTTAGTTTGTCTACAGTGGGGACTAGCACCACACACGATCACCGGGACGCTCTAAAGCTCTCTTACTTTGACTTTGAGTGTTGTGTTATAAACCTCGCGGTGCTATTGAGTTCTTTGTGCCTCCTCCAGATGCTCCTTTGACATATGGGCATGACGGTGCACCCTGTCCTGATAGTTGTGCGATAGAGTCTTTGGACACTTTTGGTGGGGGGTGTGTGCTCTTGTCCTATGTCTCCTTTGCTTATGTCAAGGTGTAGAAGGTGACACCCAGAGGGATGTCTGTCTACACTATAATGGAACACCGGTTGAGAAACCCATGTTCGAGGGGCATGTGGGAACACTTATGGATGGCGATGACATGTTAAATTATAATGGTCAAATAGTAGAACATCCCAGTCGCCTTCCCATCCTGTGTTAACCTCTATTTTTCGCATAACCTCTTTAAAGTTTTGATTAGAAACGTATACCAATCCACCGTATGAGGATGGGTACAACAGAAGAGGGATACCTGAGTTTTAATATAAAAGAGCGACATAGGTGCCTTGTGATTTTTGACAATAAAAGGAGTACCCTGATCGTGAGGAACTCCATTGGGAAAAGTACCCACCGGCAGAACACATGGCAAACCTCACTTTACGTCAATTTCGTTCGCAGCGGTGTGCCGCAGTGGGTGGCCTCAGTGAGGTGTCGAGGTAGCAAGTCCATGTGTACTACCGGAACTCGTGAGAATAGCACGGATGCCCCCGAGACACTATTAAAGTTATGTAGTGAATTCCTCTCGACCAGATGGCAACAACGCCAAAATCCATTGGCGACCCGCCAAGGGTACTCAATAAGGGGCAAGAGGTACCAACGGATGCGAAGTGTACCATGGGAGCATGCATTGACAATCAGGAGCAAGTTTCACCAATACAATTTTTACCCTATCAGTATACTCCTGGCCAGTAAAAAAACGCGATTTGCAGAGCGTCCAGAGTTTTTGTGTGGGGGACCTAGTGCCCTTCCCATCCATGATCATGTGCAAAGGTTCTAAACACATTGCCGATATGCTGATAGGTACATTAAAGTATGCTCCCGGGTTTCCACCGTGGACCTTTATCAATGGCCGGTTACAAATAACTCACTGAGTATTACCAACCAAGAGGGAAAAACTATCCGCACCTGGCGTGCTGAGGTACGCCATAATTTCTACCACAATTTTCTCTGGCGCGACCAGCCGAGAGGGGGTTCCGGGGTGGAGCATGCCAAAGTTGTCACGGAGATACCTCGCAAATGAGACAACTGCGGAGTCCTGTCCACTAACCTCCTCAGTTTAGCTGCCATAACATCTAGGGGAAAACATTACACTACGATCTTCCTGTGGCGGTCTCCCCTACAGGCAGGAACTCCAGAGTCTGGGTCATTCAGGCTCGTGCGCTCATCAGAGACACTCTGACACCAGACAACACAGGAGAACAACCCCCAAACTCTTGGTGAGAGCCACGCGGATAGAGTCCAGAACATGGGGAAGTTCCGCGTTCCCAAGGGTAAGGTCGGATGGGGCAAGTTCCGTGGACAACCCGCGATGCTCATGTAGTTGTCTCTCCACAAGAAGTCTTGGAAGTTAAAACTGTGGTGGGGGTAGTCCTTTACGTCCACTGGATGCACAGGATATCAATGTGTGCGCCGCTGTGACGGCTACTGGGGTCTGTGAAGGGACCAATTAATACAGGTCACCCGACTGGCCCTGAGTACAGCAGGGCCACGCTGGAAGACCTCTGCAACAGTCACCCGGCCACAGGTGGTGCGCTCATCAGCAGAGTCGGTGGCTAGTAGCTGTGTAGACAGGGGCAAGCATAGAGAGAAACCCTTCGGCCGGAACTGCAGTCATGGGCTCTGGGACTTGGGGCAATGGTGCTGCAAAGACCTGGCTCATGGACAGGTATCAACAGGTGGGAGCCTCCCCCCTCCTCTCCCCGGTGGTACTTCCCGAGACAACATTTGGGGCGTTGTCCTGCCCGGGAATTGTGGGTGACAAGACCTCCGTGCCTAAGGCCTGGGTTTCTTCGTGGTTAAGGCGTGCTTTCTTTGTTAGGGCCTGAGTGGTGCACCAAAACCTCACTCCAGCACCACAAACCAACCAGCGCATAGGATCAGCGGGTCCACGTGTCCCACCATTGTTGGATCTCACCCGGCCAAGACAAGGCCCTAAGGAAACGGTCCAACACAACCTTTCCGACCATCTGGGCTGATGGGTGGGTGGATGGGGGATGTCTGGCTGGAGCCACTTGCGGACACTAGAGTGAACAAGTTGGTGGCATCTGGCCCCCTCGGGGTGTGGTATTCCAGCTATTATCTTTGAGGTGCGTAGATTGCCTAGATCCATCTCTAGTCGGGCCAAGATCATCTGGCCTTTACCTTGGTAGTAGTCAACGGGCAATCCTCCTTTCGCAGTCAGGTCGTTGAAGTAGCATGCTGGGGATCAGCGACGAGGAGGAAGGGGGAACCCACTCTGCCAGATGTTGACTTGTGCAACATCTCTTGGGTGGCCGCACGCCTCTCACACGGCCCTGTCAAGAGAGGCATCAAAGGCAATCCTCGGCGGGTCATCTTGGTTGTATAGCTTTGCGGACCTCTTTCCGGCGTACTGCACAGGCATTGCTGGGACAGTCCTTGGTGAGCGAGCGGTGTCAGGGCTGTTTATCTGCTTGGCAGCAGCACATCTAGTGTGCCTCTCTTGCGGTCTGCACGTTGGCACTGGACAAGCGCTTGATTAACTCCTCCATGGCTGTTGTGGCTGAGCTTCAGTGCTGTCAACTTCCAGGACATGTCACTAGTGTATTACTTCACTGCCTTGCCATCTCAATCCACCATATGTGGGGAAGTGCTTCTGGGTTAGTGTGACTGGTTAGCAGTGCAGGAAGCAGTTGACAACACGCAAGGGTCTGCTTAAAAAGTCCAACGTAAGTGCTTTATATCAAACACTTGCAAAACAGAACACCAAATTGCAAAGCGTGGTTAGCACATGCAAAACCAGTTATAAAAGAATTCCTGCCAGGCTAGGCGCTCTTTTTGTCTATACATTTGTGGGGACCCTAGCTATCGGGTACCAGGATGCCTGGACACGCTCTTGGCCAGCAGCAAAGGACAGGAGAACCCTCGTTACCTTTGAAAGTGTGAGGATGCAATCTCGTCTGTTCAGTCTCCACGGTAGGGCCTCTCCCTACTGCTTATGGCTGCAGATAAATCAATGGCCATAACAGCCTGGTGACCTGCACCTGGGGCTATACAAACAGCCACAGGACGAGCCCGGGATGGAGTAGGAGTCCCACTTAACAAGATCCTCCGACTGACTCATTAATAAAGCAGGCCCAGTACAGGAATACCAATGTTGGTCTGTTAAAGCATAGGCCAAACAGTACACAACAGACTATTTCAGTGCTTATCGTTGTACGCCATCACCCTCCTCCGCCCGCCCGGCCCTACACCGCGGCCACGACCACACCCCACGGTGCTGTTACCACGAGCATTATCTGCTGAAGACAAGATAGCGGTTTTCCCACACAACACATAGCACTTTCTGCACAAATATATAAATGAGGAATAAGAGATTCTAAGTTTAAAGGAAACAATGTCACCATAGTTTTCACAAATAACAGCCTTATGACATGTTTCCACAGACTCATATTAAATAAATGGACCCACTTCTTTTAGCTTAAAATTGGTTTCCCTCACAAACCCTAAATCAATTTGATACCTACCTGGAATACAGCCGGGGATGGTGCAGCAAGTCTGAGGGGCGCTGTCCTGCTGCTGCCGAATGGCAGGGCTCCGCCCATGCCTCATCACCATAGAGACATCTGCAGGGTCATGGGAACGGGTGATGTATCTAAGCGCCTTTACCCTCTAAACATTTGCTGTAAGTCTACAATCGGTCCGTGAATCACAGTCTGCCTCATTTGGAGATGGAAGTTTATACGCCCCATTACTCCATAAAGAATCGTGATTTCATGCGATCAGATAATAAATCAGAGTACATTTTGCAAAAAATTTATTGTAGTGGCATAAAGGAATTAGAGTGGACATCAACCCATCCCCCCCCCTTTGGTCACATGGATCCTATGCAATTGCTGACTGGTTGTCGAGGACTCATAGAATAGAGAGGAGTAGAAGGGCAAGGGCCTGGGAATGAGGTACTGCCACTCAGATTGTTGTCGGGATTGGCTGTATGCCAGGTAAGATGGAACATAATTAATTTTATGGGCTATGTTAGGGGGGAAAACAATTTTACAGTGCTAAATTGACTTTAGGGTTTCGTATTAGTTAATAGGTTTCAATAGGAGCCCTATCACTTAGCTGTCACCCTTAAGTGAGGATATAAAAATCTCCTTTCTACATTTTCCTCTTTCCATACTAAAAGCCTCTCCCTGCCTGTATCTTCCCGACCGTTACACTGTGCAGGGCTTTTCTACTTCCCACTGTGTGAATTACATCAGGCAGAGGTAGGAGGGAAGTGCTGAAGGAGTAGGGGTGGGGGTGGGGGGGGGAGACCAATGTAATAGTGGATGAAGCCACGCCTGGGGGGCCTCTGATAATGCGTGCTAGACTTCTCCTGAGCTCTTCTCATAAATTTATGAAAAGTAGACTTTTAGGAGGTAGGAAGGATTTTTGGTTAGAGGCAAGTAAACAATCGATGATGTCTGGGACCCTAAAAGAAGGAATTCGAGAAAAGAAGCAGTGCAGATCCCAACTGAGGGCGGCTGGTTCGTTGGAGTGGTGTAAAAGCTGATGTTAGGTCCCCTCTTTAATAACCCAATGTCAATGGGGTATCTTTTTGGATTGTCTGATCTTGTGTAAATGTTCTGATATACTGCTAGTTTTGCTATGTTCTAAATTATGCCAGTTTTTGGATATGATAACGTCTTCTGGCCGTGGTCTGCATTTTTTTAACTGCATACGCAGGTCACTCAGAGCAGAGAGAGGTGATAAAGAGCAGCTAATGCACAGACCAAAGAGAAACACAGTGTGAGGATGACCGCCATTTTACTGGACAAGCACACACTACCTGGAAGAATATCTGAATGCCTCCTTTACAGTCCTGCTGTTACTAACATCACATTAGAAAGGTTACACTCTCTCCAGGATTGGGCTACCCACCAGGCAAAACCAGAGTCAATCCAAGCATCATATGAGGTGTGAACCAGGAACACGTCTCTGCTGAAGGTGCGTCTATCGACTCTCATCAGCGCATCGCTGTTTGTAGACAGTTGTTTCATAGGATGAAACAAAAGGGTGAAAAAAAAAATGATGAATTATAACTAGAGATGAGGCGAACCTCCTCTCCGAGCTGATGCTCGAGTCGAGCCTTGTGACTTGTCACACATGCTCGCTTGCAGGTTCGGACGCGTATTTCGCACCATGTTTCGCATCAAATGTTCAGGGGTGCCGATCGAGAAGATTGACGGGAGGAAAGAGCAGCTCCGCGTTTTGGCTTTTTGGCATGGCGTCAGGAAACTATGGAGACAATCACAAGCCAGGGAGACTTGCACTCCACCCAGCATGACGTGGGTACCCTTAGCACGTTGAGTAATAGTCTATGTGTACGTTGGTGGCCACGATTTAAGTGTGTCGATGAGGACTAGGAACTAGTCCGTGCCCGCGCTGCCGGATCATTCGTTGTCTGAGAGGGATGCCTGCTAGGGAGGAGAGCATGCTGCTGTCAGAGAAGTCTGTTAGGGTGTTCTATTAGCTTACTTTCGGCAAGGGAGTGTTCTTAAAAAGAACACAGCAGCCCTTTTTCGGCACAATAACGTTATCATTTTTTTTTGTTTTTTTATTGAACTTAGTACCAATTGTGAGACTTAGCAGGGGACTTGCTACGTTGTGTTTAGCTCTTAGTGACACACATCTCCACCTCAAACACCAAAGTGGAAAAATTTATTAGGGGTTTGAGTAGAATAGGCACAGTCTGCCATGTCCTTCTTTTTTATTTTACGTTTATTTTTTTCATAATCTCAGCGTCATCTGATCTGACATAGTAGTGTGCTGTATACTTGGCTAGAGAAAATAGCCATAGGAGAATACAAACGGCCTTAATACGACTTACTAGTAGGTTGTTATATATTGATTTCTGGGTGATCTGCTTGGGGACTGTAGTTGTTGCAGTGCATCTACTAGTAAATTGTGAGCCTTTGGAGTCAGACTGCACCCACTGGTTTTAGGACGACATATCATAGCAAAGACTGAAGTGGGAGGAAAATTTATTCGGGCCCGCCGGTATTGTATCAATTAGGGCACAGTCTTGCACATTTCCTTTTTTATTTTAGCTTTATTTTTTTCATAACTCCAGCGGTCCCATCTCATTGGGCAGAAGGTAGTGTGCTGTAATATTGGCTAGAAATAAGCCATAGCAACATTAGGATAAGAATCGTTTGTTTTCAAAAAACTAAAAAAACAACAAAAAAAAAAAAAAAAAAAAAAACGTAAAAAATGAATTCAAGTTATTATAACTCTAATTTTAAAGTTTAACCCGAGGGATAAGGGGGTAAGGACACGAGGGCGGGACGTGGGACGCGTCCCAACTTATGCAGGGGTAGGGGGCCGTGGTCATGGGCGGGGTGAGTACACCCACCTTGCTATGAGGGAGGCAGGGGAAATGCACGCAGAGCTACACTCCCCTAGGTTTCATGTCTGATAGGTTACTGGGACTCGTGGGTAGAGCACTTGTTGAGGCCCCCCATGCAGCACAGTGCAGAGAAGGCGATGGTGGCTCGTGGATGCCGACAATTGCCTCAAGCATATTTGTCCAACAGTCAGTCTTAGCACGGTCAGTCCACCCGTAGGTACGAAAATCGGCACTCTCCAGCTCCGCCACCTCAGCATCCATCCCCCCCAGTCTGCCTCCCTCCATGCAAAATTTGCAATTTGAACCGCCCATAATTGAGGAAATGTTTTCATGGACCTTACCCTACAGTCAGTCAAACTAACTGTCCGGTTGGCTGCATGAGCATTTTTTCCTGATGCCAAGGGCTTTTTCCACCAGTCGCCAGTCTGTGGGTGATGATTGACACTTGTTGACGTACTGTGAAGAAGTGTGTTAAAGAGGTGTCCGACGAGAGGAGACACGGTTGTCAGACAGTGGGGAAGTTGTTGTCAGGGCAGGAAAGTTCGTGGTGAGGGTGGGGAGAGAAGATGATGGGCTCGGAGGACGATTGATGAGGTGACAGCCACGCTGGGTGGTTGAAGGCAAGGGGAAAAAAGGGCGGCTGAGCGGCAGGAGAAGTAAAGGAATAAACTTATAAGAACGCTACTACACTTGATCTTATCCGAAAGGTTCTTAGAAGTGCTGTTTGGGGAGTAGCCTAGAGACAGGGGCTTGGATTGGCGAAAGCTCGCCTGGCAGCGGAGCGCCAGCTCCATGCCAAGATCCAACTAACATAGTTTTAACTGCAGCACCTTTAATCTACTACTAGTTCACTGCCTCCATACATGGTCCCCTTATCAAACGAGCTGTGTCAGGCAGAATTTTGGATTGTTTTCATGGCTTCCATGTTAACTTTGTCGCCACCCTGCTGTGTAATTCCACAAAAAACTGGCAACCATCCTTTTACCAATTAGGGACTATTTATTTCAGCGCTGTCTTGCGCATTGTTTACATCCCCTCACACCGCCATATCCAAACTATATAAGAACGCTACTAAACTTAAATTGGTGCAGGCTGGGACCGAGTCTGACCCTGGGGCTGGGTCATATACTGCCGACGCGAGGATTGCAGGGCCACTCGGTCAGGTCTCAAAGGCCACTAACCTCAATCCTCCACCCCCTCCACCTCCCCTCTCCGAATTACCATCCGTGGGCATGGCGCCATCAGTCGGTAGCTCTAGGCACAGCAGCAGTGCCGTCGCTAAGCGACAGCAGGCGGTGCTTCAAAACTTGCTGAGCATAGTGGTGTAAAAGGCACACACCGCCCAAGAGCTATTGCAGGGCATTCACATCAATATGTGTCACTTGTCGCCCACCCTGCTGTTGAAGCCACAAAATATGGGCAAACTTTTTTCATTTACGGATATTATTTCAGCGCTTCTTGCGCAGATGATTTACATTCCCTCTACTCGCCATATCCCAAACTTATAAGAACGCTACTTAACTGTGATCTTATCCGAAGTTCTTAGAAGTGCTTGTTGGGGAGTAGCAGAGACAGGGGCTTGGATTGGCGAAAGCTGCTGCAGCGGGAGCGCACAAGCTCACATGCCAAGATCCAACAACATAGTTTAACTGCAGCACCTGTAATCATACTACTAGTTCACTGCCTCCTACATGGTCCCCTTATCAAAACGAGCTGTCAGGCAGAATTTTGGATTGTTTTTATGGCTTCCATGTAACTTTGTCGCCACCCTGCTGTGTAATCCACAAAATATACTGGCAAACTTTTATCATGTACCGATATTATTTGAGCGTTCTTGCTCACCTCTTTGGTTCTCTTCTGTACCCATTGGTTTGAAGCCTGAGTCCATTTAGGGTATGTCGCCATGCACTCTCTAGCCTTCCGCTGCTGCCGCTGCCTCTGCATGCCTCCCCTATAGTGTCAGGGCATTATTGATGTTTTAGATGCTATCTAGCCTCAATCGGTCACTCTGTCATGGCATTGCTGTTGCCCAATAATTTGGCCATAAGTGTTGCATTTAAGCAGCCTCAGAGGCATCCATGCATGCTCCCTGCTGTTTCCTGTCCATTCCGTGGTGTTCCATCTTTTCTGAGGTTCCCAGGTGCTTGGCCAAGCTTCCTGTGCAGAGCCTTGGTCCCCTTTGAAATGCTCGAGTCTCCATTGACTTCAATGGGGCTCGTTACTCGAAACGAGCACTGAGCATCGGGAAAAGTTCGTCTCGAATAAGAGTACCCGAGCATTTTAGTGCGCTCATCTCTAATTATAACAGAAATAACTTCCCCAACACAAACGTTCCCTCTATTACACAATTCGCCATTCTAGTGATAATAACTAGAATGCAAGTTTTCTTGTGTATTTTTCTTTTCTTTTTTTCCCTGTGTTAATTACACTTTATGAGAGAAGAAGTAAGTCTAAGTCTGGACATGGCCACACCCAAATAAACCAAAGTTGCGTTGCAATGAAAAACTATACTTAAGTAGAACATTTACAGAAAATGTAGATTAATAGGTTTTGTTGTTAAAGGCAAAAAAGGAACAGAGGCAACAAACAGGAAAAAAAAAGAATAAAATAGATGGATTACTCACTAACCACTGAAAACTTTTTCTTTATTTCTATTATTTGGGGCCTCTTAGGGACACCTCAACCCTAGGGGGTCTGATTGCTCCTACAATATATTGCATGTACTGATTGCATACTATAATTTGCTGTGAATGCTAGTGGTTTTGTGGCAGCCGTAGAGTCTCATGAGCTGTCATGGTCAGTGTGTATTGGAGTCGCTTACAGGGGCAACGATTATGCAGGTTCAAAGATATTGGTTACCCTCAGCGGCACTTAGCAGGGTATTACTGCTGGGGATTGTGCTAGCTCTATCACAGTAGTTAAGGCGGTGTCAGCTGACACCCACCACGTAGGGAGAGTAGAGCTCACCCCGTCAACCCTTGTACTTACATTCACTACCTGCCATAACATAGTATATGTTGATAAATGTAAGGTTATGCACCTGGGGGCATAATAATCCAAAGGCAAAATATGTCCTTGGGGAGTAAATCTGGGAGGTCCCTTGTTGAGAAGGACCTGGGGGTACTAGTAGATCATACATGAATTAAGACAGCATGACAAGTCAATCATCTGCCTCTAAAGGCCACAGGACTTGTCATGTATCAAAGTGGTAATGACTCGGGATAGGGGATGTATTGTAATTAACCATGTACAATGCGTGTTGCCTGGAATATGCTGTTCAGTTCTGGGCACCGGTCATAAAAAGGATGCCCTGAGCTGGAGAGGGTACAACGTAGAGCCACAAAATGATAAGGGGTAGGAGGGTCTAGTGATGAGGGAAAGATTAAAACACACTAGATTTATTTAGTCTGGAAAGAGACGACTACGGGGGACTATGATAATTTATATAAATGATGAATGGTCCATACAAAAAATATGGGTGGTAAGTTGTTTCAGATTAAATCAAATCAAAAGACGAGGGGGGCACTGTCTCGTTTGGAGAAAACCAGGTTAATCACCGGGCGACAGGGTTTTTCTACTACTGAGAACGGTCAATCTGTGCAATAGCTCCCAGGCGCTGGTCGACAGCAGAGGACAGCAGAGTAGCTATCAAGACGGGTGTAGATGGCTTTTAACACCTCTAATAACAGTGATGGTTATGTTATATAGATTGGTTACCCGATCCCTTCTCACCTCCCTTCCCTTCCTTGTTGCACCTTGGCAGTGTTTTTTTTGTTACTACTATAACTTTTAGCTTTATACCTCTGCATTGTCGAGCGGCTTCACGCCGCTGCAACTGGGAGATCACGTCCTGAGTCGCTGTGTGTCCTGAGTCTCACCCCCCCTCTCTGGCCTTGTGACCGTTGCCTCTGCCCAGGCAGGAAAAAACAAACACAAAATTAGACAAAATAACAGTGTAATTTAATGGTCAGAAATACATATAAAGGAAATCTACCACAAAATCCATCATGATAACCTGGGACACTTACTCATTTATCCAGGCACGGGAACTGGTATCTTCTTATATCTGTATATCCATCCTTCCTTCTAATAATATATTTCTACTTTTATATATTAATAGAAATGGCATGAAGGGCTCTAGTGGGTGTTACCTAGAGCCCCTCTATGCTGTATCTTCACATGTGCTATTAAAATGAGCAGAACAGGGTCTCCCTCCCCCTGCACTTCCTGCTGAGGTTAGATTACACAGACAGAGAAAGAGAGAGAGAGAGCAGGGGGTAATGAGACATTTTCTGCCGTGAATCTGCAGCACAGAGGGGCTCATTGTTAACACCCCCAGAGGTCTTATAGGTTCATTAGAATAATTATAATGTGGATTTAGAAGGTAAGGAGGAGCCATGGTTAACAGATATAAGAAGATTACCCACAGTCCGGTGCCTGGATCTAGGAGTAAGATTCCCTGGTTTTATCAGGGATGGATTTTACATGGTAGTATTGTTCTTTCCTGAATATCCCCTCCAACATCATTTTAATAATTTTATTCGAAAGATGAAGACCCCCCTTCCCCCTGTACTTGACACTTTGATTTGATGAAAACTTGTTTTAATCTTTTTCTTGTCAATAGACGTTTGAGAAGAACAGAAAGACAGAAAGGAGATGTCCAAGCGATTCATCCACATTTCAAAGGAATTAGTCACTTTTGTTCCGGATTCTTCGGATTCTAGGTGCACAATGACCGGTTATTCGCGCCATTTTAAAGCGCGGGTCAGGTCTGGAACGTCAGCGCAGACTTTAAGATTGTAGAAATAATACTAAAAGCAAACGTGAAATTGAAGAGTGAACTGTTCCGGACTTTTCTCAAAGAGAAGACAGAAGAATCTTTGGAAAAGAACTTTACAATAAGGTTTAATTTGTGACAAAATGGGGATTTTGGGTTTATTCTGACGTGGTTGTCTTCTCGATTTTTTGTGGCCTGCAATGTTTGCACTTTAAAGATTTAGATCGCAGTAAACATTGATGTGATGCAGGTTTTAAAAGTGCTGAGCAGGTGGATGAGATTGTTTAAAGGGTCCAAAACTTACATCTGTAAAGAGTTTGTATGTTCTCTCTGTGTTTGTGTGGATGTCTCCGGGTACTCAGTTTCCTCCCACACTCCAAAATATACTGGTAGGTTGTTTAGATTGTGTGCACCATTGGGGACAGGGATCGATTTGGCAAATTCTGTGCAACGCTGCGTAATGTGTGTGCGCTATATAAGTAAAGAATTATTATTATTACTAAACCATGGGCCCGGGGAGGGCAGCGCAGCTTTTGTGCCACTTTGTACAGGTGGCTATGGAGTCGGTGAAACGGGTAGCACTGGATGCTGGGAGGGACCGTAAGTGCATGTTTATTTTTTGAAGAAGCCTCCTCCGTCCACCAATGTTTTTTTAGCTATCAGACAACCCCTTTAAAGTATTCATCTCTTTAAACCAATTAAAGGGAATTGGCCATTTTGCATACTTCCATTAGACATCTACTCTGATGTGAAGAACACCCTAAATATCTTTTATGTCTAGAAACCCACTATACATCTATCTGACATGAGAAGAACCTCCTATACATCTATCTGATGTGAAGAAACCCCATTATACATATCTACTCTATGTGAAGAACCCCAGTGATACATCTACTCTGACAGAAGAACCGACTATAGGCCCGCAGTGTCAGGGGGCCCCATCATCCGACCTGACACAATAAAGAATGGAGAAGTGCACCATTAATCTATATTGTACTGCACATGGCCAGATAATATGTATATAACATATTACTGTGATGTATATATGCAGCATCTGTGATGTGTATATGGTGTCGTTATGTGAGTATGTTGTATATGGCACTGTATTGTGTGTGTATATGCTTGTGTGTGCACATGAGTGTATTAATAAGTGATTGTAACTCGCATGTGTGGTGAGTATACTAATATGTATTTTTTTTTAAGTGGGAAGGGGGGCCCCATGCAGTAGCTGCTAGGGGGCTGTCTCTACTAGTTACGCCACTTGCCTATACACTACTCTGGATTGAAGCAACCTCCTTATTACATCTAATTTGATGTCAATAACACCATACTATACATTACTATGAGTGAAGAGCCCCATTTATACATCTACTTGATGTGAAGAACTCTGGCTATGTATCTACCTGTGTGAGAACCTCACTATACATCTACTCTGATGTGAACATTCCTACTGTGGGAGATTTGGCCCAGTAGAGAGCCGTTGGTAGCGGTGATACGTATGTGCAATCAAGACAGTGACACCAAAGTTTTAGTTCCAAAACAGGTCTCGCTGTGTTTATTCAGGAGCAGTGTGCAAAATAAAACATCCTTCACATTCAGGCATCAAACAAACAAAAATCTACCTGTCAGGGTGCTAAAAACAGAGTTTCCTAACTCACCACTAACACAAAAGATATGTCGTCTGCTCCAGGCACAGAGGTCAGGGCTTGTGTGCTCTCCAGCCTCCTTTCAGGAAGACACAGCTATCAGCTTTCTGATCAGCAGGCTTTATACTAGCCCACCTGTGTCCTAAATGTGTGACAACACAACCTCGCAGTACTCAGGACTGGCCTAGTATGATATAAACCGTAGGGGAAGGAAAAACATACCTGCCCTTCCACGGAGTTAACCCCTTAGGGTTCACACTACCATATAAACTACTCTGGATTGCACAACTTCTCATTTAGTACTACAACGATCGTGTTGAATAAACCCCCAATTGTGCAGGGTTGGGTCAATATGTATCGTGTCTACTGGGTGATCTCTGCTGTTGTGTCTATCATGTGGGAAGCGAAAAGAAATGGACAGAGAACCTCACAACCACAACGTAAGGATTGCTATTATAAAACGACTCAAAAATGGTTGAAGAATATAAAAGTGTTACAACAAATAACTAGACAAACCTTCTTAGCTTCATTTGTTCATTCTCCCAGCATACCTAGAGCCCAAGACCTACTCAACTTCTTGATGATCATGAAGTCATTTTGGCCTGCCTCCGTCTCATCTGCTGCTATGGGTGTTACTGACGGCCTCCATTAAGCTCTCTAACATTTTTCTGGTTGACTTGATAAATCCAATATAATTCATGTATTCCTTCACACGACAAACAGTAGTTCTTAATCGGGCTACGCTATTATTATGGGTCAATCTGACTCAAGGACTATCGATTCCAGGTTATATTCAATCCAGTTTTTTTTACAGGAAGATGGGACGATTAACTCATATTTCAGACAAAGGGGGAACTAGAAGCTTTGGGACCTCTAGGGACATACGGAGCTACTCAAATGTGTATTGTTCTCATATTTAGGCATGTGGCATCTACCCTTAAACTGACTTTATACTATGTAATAAATTTGGGTCGTTTGTGTAGCCTTGAGATCTGATTAATCTAGTGTATTTGGTAATGATTCTAATGCGACCTTAGAATAACTTAGCCCATAATGTGGTTCGTACGACCTCACTGGTACACCAAATCTCCCCACATTGGTTCTCTTTTATTCAACCTTGCATAGATGAATAGTACAAGGATAAAATACAACAAGAGAGTTGGAAAAGTTTTTGACTTTGTAATTTGCTTATAAATTTTGTGCTAAATTGTTCTGTGGAAACACTTGTTTTATATCTAATGCTACAATGTGAAAATATCTGTTGTCATCTTACCAGATCTGTGTGAATATGGAATACTATGAGATGTATAGAAAAAAAACACTGCGCAAAGAAAGTAAGGAGTTGTACCAATGGTTTACACCATGTGATCTGGTCATAGCAGACAAGAACTGTGCAGCTCTACAGAACTACACATTAAGTACTACTATAGAAATCTCACACAGAAGGTGTTGGGGGAGGGGGCGAGCCAACATGTAAGTAAGCATAGAGCGAGACAACAGCGAGCATTGAAGACCAATTAAAATGTTTTTGTTATCATTAATGGACAATCAGTTTCTCATTGGTTCCTATGCCAGAGCCGCAGGAAGTGCTACCCATTCCTCACTACCGTTATGGGGGACGTATCTACGGGCCGGTTAGTAAGTCCCCCATAGACGTGGCTGGCAATTGAGCGAAGGGTTGCTATTGTTTAGTTATTTGCATCTATTTTGTTGTTCTAGTGTTCTAGTGTCAACACTGATTTGCATCTCTGCTTCTGGGTGCTTAAAGTACCTATATTGTTATTTTGGGGGGGGGGTTCTCCCAGTAGTAAGCATTTGCTCATGGGTGTCATCCTATTAGCAGTCTACCTTGGGTTGCCAGTATTACGCACGTCTGTCTTTGTGCGCACCAGATTTGCGGTATACTGTGGAGACGTTGTCACCATTAGTCAGCGTCTACTGTGGGAGTCACCTAGTATTAGCAGGTCTGCTCTGGGGAGTCATCCAGTATTACATCAGTCTGCTATGGTGGTCACGTATAGCAGCTTTATTCTGGGTTGTCTCGCCAGTATTAGCAGATTTCTGGCTCTGCGTTTGTAACACTACTATACACAGATCTGCTCTGTGGGTCACCAGATTTAGCAGTTCTTGGTCTGGGGTCTCTAGTATTATTCATCTCGGACCTTATACAGTCTGTCTTCGGGGTTCACCATGTTATAGCATCTGCTTGGGGTCACAGTAGTATTAGCAGGTCTGCTCGGGGTCCCAGTATTTGCTAGCAGGACGTATGCGTCTGATTGGGGACATATTAACGTCTGCTCGGGGGTCACTGGTATTGGGCCATTTCTCTGAGGGCTCCGTTTGATTGTCTGTTTCTGGAGACTCCCGCATTAGTAAGATCTTTGTTGCCCTGGTGTTCTTAGTAAGAAGTGTCTGCTCTGGGGTCTGCTATTGTTCTGTTTGCTCTGGGGTCAACACGTATTTGTCTGTTGTGGAGGAATCATAGTCTTGCTATATACTGCCATGGTCTCCAGTATATTATTGTGACGTGTGGCGGGTCTGCTAGATTATCGTATGCTCTGGGGGTCTCTTGATATTGTCTCACTTGTGGGTTACTAGTCTGAGCTGGTCTTGCTCTACGGTCTCTGGTATTTCTCCATCTGTCGTAACAGTCTCCAGTTCATATCATCTCTTTTCTGGGTGGTTCACATTATAGTTATTATTGTCTCTCTGGGGATCTCCTGTATTTTTCTGTTATGGGGTCTTTCAGTTATTTGGTTTAACTCTGATTATCTCGTAGATATTTGTCAGCACTGAATGGTCGTACATCATGTTTATCTGCGTCTGGGGACTCCCATCTCTACTTTGGGCAGGCTGAATTATAATTGTGATTATGTAGGGACCTGGGTGTTCTCATTAAGTATGGGTTTTGATGCCAAAAGGTATTGGTTGTATCGGTCGGGGTCGGAGTTTTATAATGTTGTTTGGGACATTTATGTATTTATTACCTGAATGCATTATTATTTTTTTCTTTGCTGCACTTCAAATTTATACATTTTGAAATGTTGTTATCTTGATAATTGGCACATCTAGGAGTCGGTTTAATGGCGCGGCCTCTCGAAGGTTTGGGGCCTCAGGACTGATAGACGGTTTGTCACTGCTGGTCCAGTATGAATTGAAAAATGGGTATTGTGCAGTGATACAATGCAGCAGAAGGGGAGATGTTGCAGAAATAGTGGACAAGAACAGCTCTGGAGGTTACACACCTGGAAAGGTCTCTCTGTAGAACTTAATCCTATGTCCCTGGAACTCTGTCAGGTGGGCTTGTATAAAAGTGAGTGCAGAGTGTCTCATAGGTGCATTGAGCCACCTGTCCTGCTAGAGGAGGGCCTACGTTATGCAATAAGAGTCAAATCTGTAGCCAAAATAAAAAGCTGAGAGATCTGAGCCGGAGTCGTGGCAGTAGTGGTTGCCAAAAACTGTCTAATGGCTTGTATCGGTTGTCAAGAAATGAAACTCCTTAAAGGGGTTGTCCAGGAGTAGGTATTTCTAATAGGTCCAGTGGGTATAAAAATAATAAAGAGCATATAAATGATTATTGTCTTATATTACAGATCACAGCCTCGCCACATAGGAATTGGCCCTTACGTTTGAACAATGCTTCTGACATTTCATCCAGAGAAGATACAAACACAATGCAAAGAATCTATTACCACGTTCACTTCCCCTGTATACTCGCGCGTTTACTTGGTTTGCAAAGCGAATTTTAATGGTTAAATCGATTATCTCTTAAAGCATCTACAGTGGTAGAAGTAATTTCAAAGAGATATACATGCTACGGCACCTAGGACAGGCTGGAAACACTACAGTAACGTCACAAAAGAAAGAAACAAACACCAAATTTTATTCTGAAATCTTTCAGAATTTCTCACATGCATAAAAGTGGAAAATAGATGACCGAGTAGCCCCTTATGGACTTACTCAATGCGTTACAACATGGCCAAACCGCGGGGGACCCTTGGCGCACTTAAAGGGAGTGGCTACTGTTCAATAAAACTTTCCATTAGTAATGTCTATGTATGTGATGTACCTGGTCTTTGCCTCTATGGAGCTTCAGCCCTTTCCTGTTCTCACCATGCTGCCTCTGGATATACAACAACTTCTGTTTATGACATCTTCAGTCGTCCTAGTGGCGTTCACTCACTGTGTCTCGCCATTGATGAAAGAAACAGGGGCCGAGCAGTAGGGTAATAACTCTGCGATGCTGCTGCAGCTCCTTCCTCTTTAATTCATCAGTGTTCAGTTTATGTAAACAAAGATCACATTGACCAAGGTTAGTAAGTACAGGATGCTAAATCACTTGCTGAAATGAACATTCGCGTTATTATAGGCAGTAACAGGAACATGGGAAACTTATGGAAAGTAGTGGCCAACTGACTTATATATTAACTGATGCACTTGAGCATTTCTCGCCCTATGACTGATTAATAATTGTTCATATGTTAAACACTATTTAGTAGGATTATGATATACTGCATGGTCTATGTATACATGGATTCGATGTCTTTGGTAAAATACAAATTAGTTAAAATGGCCCATAGATTTATAAAATTATCACTTTTTGGCCAGGTAGTTTCAGGTTTCTTAAGAACTCCAACTGTAACTATTGGTGTTTCGGGTTTTGTAGACTGGGCGTAGAGACGAGAGCAAAGAACTCTACCAGTTGGACCATAGTCTACAGATCGGACAACCTGGTCATATGTTTGATTTCACATATTTCGGCCAAGCGGCCACGCCTATTAGTATAATCTCTTGCTGGTCAGGACTATACCACTTTACTGAGCAGGAATGGTTTTCCATTATATGCCGCGTCTTATTAATAAATCCTTCCTAATAGGTACTAATTCATATAGGTGTGTAATTGTCATGGCCCAGTGGTAGTGGACCACTCTGAGACCACTATTGAATTGAGTGAGTCTATTTCGTACACCTGGGGACTTTGGCATTTTCTAATGGCAACTGGTCATTTTTCACCTAGATTTGCCCCACTGCAATAGTTTTGACTTGGTGCTAGGTCGTTTTTTAGTACCCACCAGTTGTACCAAGGTGTCGTACTTTGTCAGCTTGGTGGCAGCCAAGGTGGTTTACAAAGATTGTCGGAAGAATCGTCAGGCTGGGCAAGATGGGATCAGCGTACGGGGGACGTAGCAATAGGTCAAGACAGGAAACAGAGAGCTGGTCAAGATGGAACCGAAAAGTCACAAGGGAAATAACAGTGCAAGGCATGAGACAAAGCTTATCTAGGGCAGAAAAAGGCACGAAGATCATCAGGGAGACAGGAAGGGGCTGAGAATTCATTAGACTTGGCAGCTGGCCAGCGGCCATTACATTATCGGCGCGCTGGCCATAGCTATAAATCCAGGAAGGCGGAACGCGTGTGCCCTAGTGGGGGGAACATGCGAACGGCCTGTCGGAGCTAAAATGTCGTGGAAGGAAAGTGAGGGGGAAGCGAGAGATGGAGACTTGGGCACACAGAGGAGCATGGGTTGTGCCTGAGAACCCGAGCGTGGGTGCGGGAGCACCGTGACTCTCGCCTCCTCGGGATCAGCACAAATGGCCTGCCGTTGACCGGATTTGGTTTGTGGCATGAATCTCATTATAACATGACATGGTTTTGATTCTTTCTATTTGTATACCTCTTTGAATAAATTGTATGATTAAATCTGACATCTGGGTGTTCTCCTAATTGGGGGCCCGCCAGGTGGGGTCATTTGCTTTGTGTTTGTACTATTGTTACAATCTCTATGACAGGGGTCTCAGACCCTTTGGCCAATTTTTGTAAAATGTGTCATAAATGGCAAATAATGTTTTATAAATTGAGAAAAAAACAGCCAAAGTAAATTCTATGAGTACGTTTTCGGATCGTTTTTAACAGGAAATTCTAGTTTTAATAAATCAAGTATGTCAGGCTGCTGACAGATCACCTTTCATTATAAACAGGGCATGTGTCCTGTTACTTCCCCTACCCCTATGTTGTGTTTATGCTTGCATCCGCTTTTGTTTGTTGTACTCAGTTCCATCACTCTGTGATTATTATAACCTCTTAGGGTTGATCTGCATACTTTGGAAGATTTTTTAGTCGCTACATGTACTTTTTATATCTTCATGCCGGGTATCATATTTACTCCACCTTATGAGTGATTTGTTGTGGTGTTTGCTAAATGCAGCTTGGGGGTGCTTTTAGTGGGATTATAACCAAATGCCCATTGTGGACTGTCAGGACTCTCTATTTTACGCCCGTGTCCCCCTATGCATTTCACTGGAGACGCAATAAATAAAGTGTCGGTTTCTCTGTGGAAAGATATTATGCCGAATTGTTTTAACAAGGAATAAGCGGAGATTGTCACCGTCATGAAATTTATGTAGTCATCCTCATATGAGGGTCCTAATGTGAAGTAAAGGCGGCTCGCGTGTTCACTCATCGTCATTGGCTCGGGTAGGGGCGGTCCATGGGAGATTAACATGTGTGTGTGATTATGAACTGCACTCAAACACAAAATTAATTACAGCAAATGATTTGTGTTATACCAAAATATTCTACAGTTTAAAAAACTGCAGGAAAGAAAGAATCTAACAGGAGAAATTTCAATTATTTATTAAGATGTGATTGTTTTCGGTCGTATTTTTATTCGTTTGTATCCATTATTAAGAGTCTTTTTTATAGATACAGCTCCAGAAGCACTGTAGGGGGTTGCTTATGTTCATCCTCGTTTATTTCCTATGGATCAGGTCTTTCCAGGACACATGCGTGTGGATTCTGTGGAGTCTACAACCCTTGTACAACCCAGCAAGTGCCCGCCTATCACCTTTCCGACCTCCCTGTTGAATATGTTGCCACGCTTCGCCAAAAATTACTGGGGTCCTTCATGCAAATCTCACCAATCCACTCACCTTCTTTGGTTCCTCTCTGCTACCCATTGGTTTGAAGCCTGAGTCCATTTAGGGTATGTCGCCATGCCACTCTCTAGCCTTCCGCTGCTGCCGCTGCCTCTGCATGCCGTCCCCTATAGTGTCAGGGTCAATTATTGCATGTTTTAGATGCTATCTAGCTTCATTCTGTCACTCTGTCATGGCCAGTTATAGAGCAGGGAGAGCTGAGCAGATTATACAAAGTGTCCTATCTCCAGACAGTATGTTATAGAACAGGAGGAGATGAGCAGATTCTACATAGTGTCCTATCTGCAGGCAGCATGTTATAAAGCAGTAAAAAAATATCACAAACCCTAAATTTGCAATAGCAGCACTATAGTCTAGCCCCCTATCACTCAGTACTGTGCAAGTTTCTCCTGTCACTCCTGCACCTACAGATGTCATACACCTCTGCACAGAAAACTCCGAGTTACTTTACTGTCAACTCTTTTTTAAACCACAATGACCAACTCATACACACACGGCTCCTCTTAGATCTATACAGGACCAGCGGATAGCAGATGTCTAGAGAATATAGAAGTTAGTTTGCTTTGCAGAGAAAATAGATGTAGCAGTGCTGAGTTTGATAGATGTAGTAGAGTTGCGTTTGATGTGTGTGAGTCAGAGATATCACAATCTTTATTTCTATAGCGCCATCAAATTCCGTAGCGCTGTACAGATTATTATATATAACTTATATATTATCTTAACTCAGAAAGTGATGATATTGAGCCTTGGATTTGTGACAACAGAGTCAACTCTGCTACATCTACCCTGGAACCCAAAAAAGGGAACGCATAAAGTTACCTGTGCTGATGGCGGAGAGCAGCAGCGCTGTGCGCAGACTTGTGTGGCTCGGTGCCTTAGTTATGTCCATCCAAACTTTCGATGCGACGAGTTTCCCTGCGGACGAGGACGCGGAGTGCGAATCCGGAGCGGAGTCAGCGTCATATAACGCAGGATAATAAGCTGATATCAGCGCTGGGGATGTGCCGGGGTCCTTGTCATCCAGAGCTGTGACTCCCCCTAACAGCTCCTGACCTGGAGAGGGCGCTATTCGCAACTACCAGCCTGCCTAGGTATTGGCAGGGGTGTTGCACAAACCTCTCTCAACTGTTCGTGTGTTGCTGTATTTGCAGGTATCTCGGCTATAATGTTTTACCCTAAACCTCCTGCAATCTTTTATTAACCATTTGTGCGCATTTAAATAAAGTTAAAAGTTAATTAACTTATTATAAACAAATCCCAAATCCTCGTATCCTGCTTCCAGCTACTGATATAGGTAAAAAGATTGTGGTTAATTTCCTTTAAGTTCTTCCACCAGTCTGGTTAGTCCGCACTGAACACAACCTCTATGTCGTCTCATTTACACTCTTACGGCAGCCATGATTATCCTGTGTCTGAGTAATTGTAATGGTAATTGGTCTGTATTATCAATGGGGGAGATCAACAAACACACAATGGCACCAGAATCCTCTCATGGTTAATTTTATATGGCAGCCCCCTCCTGTTATCTTTGATTATACAGCCCCCTCATGGTTATTTATATACAAGCCGTCATAGGTATATTTCAGATACAGCCCCCCTTTGGTATCTTATATATAGCCCCCCTCATGGTTATTTTATATACACCCCCTCATGGTTATTTTATATACAGCCCCCTCATGGTTATTTATATCACAGCCCCTCATGGTTATTTATATACAGCCCCTCATGGTTATTTTATATAAGCCCCCCTCATGGTAATTTTATTATACAGCCCCCTCAATGGTTATTTATATACAGCACCTCATGGTTCTTTTATATACAGCACCCTCATGGTTAAGTTTATATATCATGTTTTCAAGCCCCCCTCATTGGTTATTTATTTTATAATACAGTGCCCTCATGGTTATTTTATATACAGCCCCCCCTCATGGGTATGTATAGACAGCCCCTCATGTAGTATAAGCCTAATTGTATGTATTACAGCCACTACATGGTTTATTTTATATCAGCCCCCTCATGTTTTTTATATAAGCCCTATGGATATTAAAACTCTTTTATTTATATAAGCCCCCTCATGATTATTTTATATTACCAGCCCCTCATGGTTAGTTTTATACAGCCCCTCATGGTTATTTTATTATAACAGCCCCTCATGGTTAATTTTCTAATATACAGCCCCCTCATGGTTATTTATATACATTCCCCTCATGGTTATTTTATATACAGCCCCCTCATGGTTATTTTATATACAGCCCCCTCATGGTTATTTTATATACAGCCCCCTCATGGTTATTTTATATACAGCCCTCTCATGGTTATTTTATATACAGCCCCTTCATGGTTATTTTATATATAGCCCCTTATCGGTATTTTATATACAGCCCCCCTCATGGTTATTTTATATAAGCCCCCTCACACTCCCTATATATTCCTTATGTACAGTCTTATGTGGGCCCCCCAGCAGCTCTGGGCCCTGACACTTGCCCAGGTATACCCAGTGCTGGTGCCAGCCCTGTGTTGAACGATCAGCTTGTCTCTATGATCCAATATATATACATATATATATATATATATATATATATATATATATATATATATATATACCTACTGTATATGTTTTCATATTGGGAGTGGTAATAAGTATTAGAAGTGGCAGATTTCATAATTATACATAGTAACATATTGAAAATATCTTTGACATATTTGGTAACATCTTCTATGTTGCAGTTCGGTAAAAGTTAATTTGCCTGATACTGGACCCAAAACTGGACAGGAATGCAGAACGTCCGGAGCCTTATAAAATAACCATTTCCTAGAATTATTGGGTTTTATCCATGATACCAATGTCAGACATTGTATTCCAAATTGAGTGACATACTCCCACATCCCCAACTTCCATGGTCTCTATTTCCTTAAAAACAATTACAGACAGTCCTCGGAATGTATCCTGGGGGCCATAATATCTGTGGATGTATCAGTGGAGAAGATTATATAACTTATTATAAGCAAATCCTAAATCCTCGTATTCTGCTACTGGTTACCTATAGGTAAAAGATTGTGGTTAATTTCCTTTAAGTACTTCACCGGTGACCACCAGTCTGGGTAGTCCGCAGGCCTATGGAGGTCCTCTGGTAGTATGGTGGGCACACCAACACTATGGGTTTGAAGACAGTAAGCGGGATTGTTAGTATAATCAGGGTTAGATACTGTACCATAGCTATAGTTCATACTTCCCATGCTCTATCCGGTCATACTGCATAGTAGGATAAGCTGTATCTGTGTAATTTATATATTGAGGTGGTTACTGAAGTGTCACAGTTCTAAGGATCCTGTGTCTACTGTTCTTCCAGACTTGTTTGCACTCTCAGCATGTGTCTTCCTCCTCCGCAGACTGCGGCCATCATGTCCTAACACCTTCTACTAGATCTCAGACAGTCACAGGATGCACCAGTTACATCACAGTGACCCATCCTGCATTGTACCAGGCACTCTCCAATTTTGTCTCCACCACACGTAACACTTCTGTGACCGCGGAGCAGTTGGGGTGCACATCACTGCCCTTCTGTGGGTTACACCTGATTGTTTAAGGAAGGTACTCCTAGACTGGGGGCTGACATTATTAGATGCAAAGGGGTAACGTTTGGGTACTATTGCACTTTAAAAGGGTTGGTGATCTGTGCCTTTAAGATGTGTTCTCAGTCCTCCCCTGTTGCTTTCCTCATAATATCCTCTCCTCCTACAGGGGGTTTATATGACTCAAGGATAACTCCCTCTTTTAGACGACACTATAGCTGTCCCTCCCTCTCTCCCTATGTTATTAAAATGTTATGTAATTTTGTAATGTTTTAATTACATTTATAGTTAATTTTAAGTCACAGCAGGCGGAATGGTGGAAGATTTGAGATGGTGGTTGCTCGGATGGCTGACTTACCAGCTGGGAGTCCAGCTGGACATACAGCATCCAGAGCTCAAAGATGCATGATTCTATCCCAAGTCCCTGATTTTGGATATTACGGGTAAATATATAAAATAAATAAAGCTGTGACCGCATTTTCCACCCAGCAGGAGGTGTCTGTCATATTTTGGAAGCTACTTATATAGTTAAAGTTTACTGATATTTGTGTTATGGGTAATCAATCAAAGTGCCCTTACAGGTGTTTTACCTAAGGTGTTCTGTTGCCCTCCAGTCTCCACTGTGATTGCCTTCTATGCTAAAAGTGCCTTAGGCACATGACACCTTGTCCCGCCATATATACACCTCTCAGTTATAGGGCAGTGACTATATTAATATACACTCCCTTCTCATATAAATGGGGATCTCTTTCTTTAATAAATTCAGGGCCACATCTGGGATTTAGTTGGGCCCCAGCAAACTCATGTCATGGGGCTCCTCATGTTAGACTCCACCCTTTGGTGTAATATTTTGCTACGCAGTTCTATACTATTATCATCCTTATGGACTAGTTTCTTCCCTTTGGGCTAACCAGAATTTAAAAAAAACAAGGCCAAGCATAGTGTGGCCCGGGTAGCGATGCCTCACACCAAGGAGAACAATGGTCAGGAAGTAAGAGAGTTCACCAAATAAGTCTGCCTTATACGTGTGTGGAGACTTATAGCCATTGATGCTCCACTAGGGGATTCTGGGAAATATGCAAACATGTTTTCTACAGTTGGGAATCTGTTCCTTCTGGAATAGATATACTGGTTTGGCTTAATCCCTCATCGTGTTATTAGGCTTCTTGTAGGTCATGTTTGGTGTTAAGGGGGCTGCCTTACAAGTTAGCAAAAGGAGGCATTGTTTTCCAATCCCTCCTTGGAAAACGTATTTGCATATTACCAAGAAGTACACTGAAAGCATGGAGATCCTTATTCAGCTTCTATCCCAATCCTGTTTTCCATTTTCCATCCCACCATTGAGTGGGCCCTGGTGCATGGGATGTTGGGCCTCCCCCCTTGTATAGATTATATATGTGGATTGATGTATGATGTAGGAGACCCACAAAACTGTAGCTCAGAGCAAATTTTCTTCCAGCATCACAAGAGTTTTTAAAGGTACAGCGTCGCTCTTACTCATTACTAGTGATGAGTAGACCCAAACCCACAATCTTTGGGTCCACGACAAACAATCTTTCACCGTTAACACCTGTAACCAGTGAAAGCAATGATCCCCTGTGTTAAGTCTCATAATGCCACCAATAGCCACCGGTGGCACGCCAACAGTGCCGTGTTCCCGGAGAGTTTAGCGCTCTCTGACATCATCAGGGAGTGATGATTCTCTGGAAAAACAGTGGTGCGTGTGAGCTGCTGGCATTTGGATTGCACTTCCAGCTTTGTTGCGGGTGCTAGCAGTGGGGGTGTGCTGGAACACCAAACTCAAACTTTAGGCTGATCTCATCAGGGAGCGGTGATCCTCTGGAAAATGGCAGTGAGCAGGTACCTCTGGCATTTTCTTGAGGCTCTGCTGTTAGCATTTAAGGGGTGACACCTGTGACACCAATCTCAGGTGTTACTATTGGGGTAAACAATTAGGTTCAGTACATGAACCCCAACCATAGCAGGGCCGCTCACCTTTACTCATTACATGTGAGCAAGAGCAAAGCTAAATACTCAAAACGCGCCGACTGATTCTTACTAATAGGTTGCTGTGATTGCATTTTTGGTGGAATTTAACTCAATTTTTGTGAATTATAGACCAAAAAGTTTTTGGTGCTGGAACAGAGTTTCTCTTGAAATCCATGTTTGTGATATCCGAGGTTCCGGATTAAGTTTGTATCGCACACTGGAAATAGCTTCTACAAGAAATTGGTCTATGAGTTTTGGTGTTTTTGTAGCCCCCACCATCCTGCAGGTTGATTTCCATACACAGTTGTTGTAGTGTAATTGTACGTGTGCCTAGAGCCCCCCATATATCCCCCAGCAGACACCTGGTGAGTGCTTCGCCTCTGGGTGTAGCTGATGTACTGCCGTCTTTCCTGTACAATAGAGGAAATATCAATCAGCACCGAGAGCTCCGTCATCTACAAATGTGTTTTGGGATTAAAACTTGTAGCTACTCCCAAGTTGAGAACAAGAATAAAAATTAGTTTAGATCTCCCTAAGCGGTTTTAGCAGGAGAATTAATGGGATACTTAGACTGAGATATGGATAAGTGTTTCTGTGATCATTTCTCTACAAGTGATTGCTCGCAGCGCCGGTTCTGTACACGCGGAGAGCGGTTTACATTCAGGGCACAGAAAGCTCCGCACAGAGAAGAGATGACGGCTGTTTATGGCAATAATTGTCTATTAATATCACTCACAGGATTGGCTTTACAAATGGATTTTGCTTTTTCTAGCCCTTTTTGTATTCATGCAGCAAAATATGTTATTTTACTGAGACTAAGGCTCTTCAGACCTCACTTACAGCCAGACCCATGGACCACGGTGCAAATGTTCACCCTCCATGCCCTCTGTGGTCCAACTGTACCTTACAGCACGAGCAGACAGGTTTGTAACTAGGAAAGGTGAAGGGGTTTTTCACATTTGGATTTAGTTTTGTTTTTTATACCATGCGGAGCAGAAATAAGAAAAAACGTATACTTACCTTGGTCCTTACCACAGGTCCAACATGGCAGCTCCTATCACCACCGACCTCTGAATACAGAAGTTTAGTGATGACCCGTTGGGTTCATACCCAACTTTAAGGGTTTAGTGTCTCCCAGACCCGACCCATCCTGGTTCAGCTCAAACTCCCCACTGTGTCGTCAACATTAATGCCAGCACCGATTGTGGGCTTAACTCTTTAAATGCTACTGGCAAAGTCACCAGCAACATTAAAGGAAATCTATCATTTGCTTTTATGCATTATGAACCAAACATACCTTGAGAATGCTGTAGTGATGCAGAAACATGTCTTGTTTTATTCCTGAGCTGAGTGGTTTTGCTGAAAAAACAATGATAAAATTATGATAATGAGGCCCTGTTGCTCTTGTGGCTGCCCCCGCGCTTCTCTCATCCTAATTATGCTCTGCTCCAGCCTTGTCCTGCCCAGCATAATTTGAGAACATGTCATCACTGTGTTGTCCCCAACAGGCATAAGTAATCAATCGCTTCACCATACCACAGCTGCTGTGTATGAGTCATCCAGCTCAGGTTGATTAGCCCTATCTGGACAGTTCAGGAAGCTCCATGTAATGTGTTTATAAATAGCAGCCAGCAAGCAACCCAGCTTTGCCAAGAAACCCGGATAGCCCACCCAACTGCCCCTTTAACTCCAACCAGAAATGACCACAGACACCATTTGACCTTTAAACTTTGTGGTATGACGACTAGGAAGTCGACCACAGCTTTATTTAACTTTATAACAAATAACTTATACTCATAGAGTAGCACTGTTAAATATAACAGATAAACCCCGGCACCTATGTGCCCGCCTTTCAGAGGGCATGTAGGTCACAAACCCGATAAAAGACCGCCAACTGTGACATTAGGTAGAATTGCAAAAGAGGGAAGGGAGGGCGGGAAGATTTGCAGGAAAGAGGGTGAGCTCACACCAGCAGCCTGCTTTTATCACTTTTAGCCCATCCCTTGATTCTACCCACACGTGTAGCCCACCCCAGTCACGTAGCCCATGTCACCCAGGGGCCCACTGATACCTGGAGCCGACCCTGTTAGTGCTGTAGTGCTGGAAAGGTCACTAAAGTTTAGTGTGTCAGGCAGAGAATGGGAGGCGGGGCATTGCGGGACAGCACGGGACACTCTCCCAACTGCCCGGGACAGAGCCCAAAAAATAGGACTGTCCCCACCGAATGCGGGACAGTTGGGAGCTATGTTTAGGTACTGTATGGTGTTATTATACAGTGGTATTATTTAAGTACTGTTTAGTGATATTGGTTAAGTACCCTATGGAGCTGTTATTATTAAAGTACTGTATGGTGGTAATATTTATGTACTGTATGCCACTGTTATTTGGGAGCTGTATGGAAATATTATTTAGATACATTATGGAGTTGTTATTCAGGGATTGTGTGGCAGTATTATTTAGGGACTCTATGGCAGTATTATTAAGGGCTTGTGTGGTGGTATTATTTAGGCACATGTGAAGAGTGCTATCTCTATATTACACAGCTGAGCCCTCGCTGATTAATCGCTTATTACATATCATGCAATGAGCCCTGGTCATGAAATATGTGAACTATGCAAAATTGAAGAGTAAATTGTTTGAGTCGGAATTAAAAATGTGGATAATACTCTTGAGGACGAGAATGGAAATCATTGTAAATATGATTACACAGTATTCATCTGGTGGCTATCGAGTGGGATATTAGCTTCTCAGCAGCTCCGACAGCAATAAATAGCCTGGCATCAATAGCAGCCGATTCTGCGGAGACACGACAGCATATCCTTCATGCCACTTTAATTAAATAGAGTTCAATCCATTTATGACCTAATTTAACGAGGGCGCCCAAGACCGACCCGGGGATTATGGGAGACTCTGCACCAGCTCCTCTGATACGTATAGTACATACAGATAGCTTATGTATAGTCATTCACGTGGACCCTGAGGACTAGCAGAGAACATGTGTGACCTGCATGTGTGGTCTGATGGCTCTAAATCACAGCAGGACTCATCTCCAGGACTGACCAGGAGACACCCAAGATGTCACATCTCCAGGCACCTGATTCAGCAGACAGGTCTTCCTGTAGTAGTGGATGATTCTACAATAAAACTAAAACACCATGCCTGCCCCAATCATATAAACCTCAACCAGGAGGAGAAGACACCATGGGGCAGATTTACATACCCGGTCCCAACACGATCCCACGGTGCGTTGTCCGACGTGGATTTGGGTCCGGCGCGATTCACTAAGATCGTGCGTCCGAGTTCCTTCCTGTGTCGATGCTGCACCGATGTCCGCCGGAGTTCACCTGCTTCTTCCCGGTGCACGTGAGTGCTTGATCTTGCGACACAAAACCTTTTTTAAATTCCGCGGTTTGTCCGAATCCGTCGGGTTGTCCAACAGCCCGCCCCCTAATTTCTGTCGTTTGCAAGTCGGCGCCGATGCTCCAAAATCCGTTTGCGTGCGCCAAAATCCCAGGGCAATTCGGCGCAAAACGGAAATATTCGGGAAACCCAACGAAATGTGTCCGACTGAGCCTTAGTAAATGAGCCCCCCATAAATACATTTAAAGGGGGTTTTCCCACAAAACAAGTTAGGCCCTATCCACAGGATAGGAGCTAACCTGCTGATCGGTGGGGGTCTTAGTGATAAGAACCCAACAGATCACTATAATGAGTGGTGCGATGGGGTCCATCAATTCACTTGTTGCTCCCGAGATGATGAGAGCTGCAGGAAGTTCATGTTCGTGCTGCCCCGCTCATCTCTATGGAGCTGATGGAGATTGATGACTACGGCAATCTCCGTCAGCTCCATAGATATGAATGGGGCAGCCCAGCCATGCGCGGGGAGCGACAATGGATCCACCTGGGGTACATTGGACCCCCCTATTCTCGTGATCTGTGGGAGTCTCATCACTGATGGAGGTGGATAGGACCTAACTTGTTTGGTGGGAAAACCCCTTTAATATTTATTGCCTATATGTCCTTCCACTGCTGCTTATACTCAGGGCATGTTGCTGAAAGACTACTGTGGAGTCAGTGCTTCAAGAGCCACCACACACAGACATATCGAGGATGAGGGCTACAAGTGTCGTCCTCCATATGTCAAACCAATCCTGACTAATAGACAGTGCCAGAAGCGTCTTATCTGGGTCAAGGAGAAATAGAGCTGGATTGTTGCTCTGTGATCCAAGATGTTTTCAGATGAAAGTTAATTTTGTATTTTATTTGGAAATCAAGGTCCCAGAGTATGGAGGAAGAGTGGAGAGGCAACAATCTGAGCTGTTTGAGGTCTAGTGTGAAGTTTCCACAATCAGTGATGGTTTGGAACCAAAGTCAGCACAGCCACCTTCCAGGAAATGTTAGAGCACTTCATGCTGACAAGCTTTTTGGAAATGGAATTTTTTATTTTCCAGCAGGACTCAGCACCTACCCACAATGCCAAAGGTACCAACACCTGGAGTAATAACCACAGTATCACTGTGCTTCCTTGGCCAGCAAACCCGCCAAACCATAACCCTTTAGAGAATCTATGACAGACACCAGATCCAACAATGCAGAGGCGCTGAAGGCTACTATCATACAACCTGCACTTCCATAACACCTCTGCAGCTGATCCCTCAATGCCGTGACACCTCTGCAGCACCATCAGCTGATCCCTTAGCACAGATGTCACCAAATATGGAGAATGTCTGTGCTCTGCAGATCTGTCTTGTGTTCAGTAGTTTATTAATGAGCACAGACCAAACTATCAAAAATGTTAATTAATTGGAATACATTTATTTAGGCGCCCCCCGGTCTCCAGTAATAATTCCTCACACATGTAATTTTTTAAATAGACATTGTGCAAATAAATTACCAAAACAATGGAAAATTTGTGTTTTTTTTTTAAATATGTTGCCCCCTTATAGGATTTCTTTTGCGGTTTTTATTCCTGAAACGCGCAACACACTGTTATGGAGTTTAACTACAATGAAATAAAGACTAGAAATTTGGGGGGGATTTATCAGAAGTGCCTGAGGTAAAACTGTTCTCATTGCTCGTGGCAACCAATCAGAGCTCAGCTTTCATTTACCAAAAGGTGTTTATGAAATTACAGCTGAGCTCTGATTGGTTGCCATGAGCACTAGAACAGTTTTACATCAGACACTTCTGATAAATTTCCCCCTATGAATTTTACATCATGAGACTGGGCAACCTTTTCCTCTTGGATGTGCATGTACCTGAAAGCAGCGTGGTGTTTCCTTGCACCTTTTCTTATACTATTACACACCACGAATGATCTCAGCTGGGCTGCACGTGAAGATGGGATGGTTCAACCTTATTCTTTTCGTATAATACCTTTGTGTGTTGTTAGTAGTAGCAGGGAAAATGGATATATATTCCAGGATTGTAGCTGGGTAGATTTATGCAAATATATGCGGGACCGACACAGGAATGTGGGACCGCCACAGCAAGACGGGACCGCCACAGGAACACGGGACCACCACAGGAACGCAGGACCGCCACAGGAACACGGGACCCCCACAGCAACGCGGGAATACAGGAACTCGGAGGAACACTGGAGTACAGACACACGGAGGAAACCTGGTAATGCTGGAACACAAAGGAACACTAGGAAACACAGGAGGGCTTTCACTTCAGGGAAATGACTTGAAGATCTGGCAGTGAGTGAAGGGAGGTGCCGGATAAAAAGGGTGAGCCGGATAAGCCAGTGCCAATCAGGGGGACGCTGGCCCTTTAAATCCAGAAGAGACGGCCCTAGAGACCGTGGATGCACGCGGCTGGAAGCACCGGGAAGCAGGCTCGTGGACAGGTGAGTCTGAGTCCAGGGTAGGTACATTGCGGAGCACGGGTACACCCGCGATCTGCGACAAAGATCGTGGGGGCACCCGTGACATAGGTCCGGGCGCCGCACGGCACAGCGGAACACGGGTGAACATGTCTTGGATCAATTCGTAGGGTCACCTATGACACCCATAAAAGTAATTCACAGGCCTTTTTAAATTTCTGTCCATGTGGCTGCTGTAAAGAAAAAACTCCAGAACACTATTATATGAAAAAACTAAATTATACAAATAATTAGCAAAAAAAATGTAATGAAAAAAAGGATATGTTTATATGTATCATTTTTTTATTATTTTAAAAATTAATTACCCGTATATACTCGAGTATAAGCCGACCCGAGTATAAGCCGGGACCCCTAATTTCAACACAAAAACCTAGGAAAACCTATTGACTTGAGTATAAGCCGAGGGTGGGAAATGCATTGGTCACAGCCTCCCAGTATATAGTCTGCCAGCCCCTGTAGTATATAGTCTGCCAGCCCCTGTAGTATACAGCCTGCCCAGCCACTGTAGGATACAGCCTGCCCGAAGAGGAGCCGAAGAGGAGCGGAAGAACCCGAAGAGGATCCGAAGGACCCGAGGTGGCACCGGAGCATCGGAGACAGAAGAGGACCTAAGGGTGACGTCAGAAAGGTGAGTTTTGGCTTTATTTTTTTTTAGAAGACTCGAGTATAAGCCCAGTTAGGTTTTTTGAGCACAAATTTTGTGCTGAAAAACTAGGCTTATACTCAAGTATATATGGTATTTAAAAATGAATAAATAAACAGTGGAGGAAACATTCTATTTAAATGAAGCCACAGTGATGACAGCGACGCTTCGAAAAAATTCTCCTTCTCACAGCAACATAAAAATAATTGCAGCCTGAAATAAAAATAATGTTTTTTGTGTCTTTGTGTTTTTTTTTACGGATTCTATCAATGGCTACAAACGTCAGGGGGTTTAATGGGGCAGAGAATGAAATGAAAAAGATATAAAAGTTTAAAAAAAAAATTAATATCACGTGAAATGAGGCATGTAAAGATGAAGGCCGGGGAGCTTAGAACGATAACTTGTCACATCCATCGCCTGAAGATTCCTTTTGATTAGGAGACTGACGGGGTTAAACACATCTTAGGAGGATGTGTCGGCAGCTCCCCAGCCCCGGGCTCCCCTTCTCTCTGTTCCCACTTGTACTGTATATGTTTGAGTGTCCTCTCCGCTATCTCCTCACCGCACTCGCTTGTGAGGCTCAGTGTGAACCCCATTGCTCCCCCCGAGGATAATCATCTATAAATCTATTCATATCTTGGAGGCAAAGTGAACACGTCCTTGTAGTAATGGATCCACAAGGTCACCCATACAAGTGTTTTCATATTACGTGTTTTTTTATGATTGATAAGATTGTTAGTTTTTTCTTTATTATGGTTATTTATTCCTTTTAATACAGCACAAACATATTCCGTGTCAAGGCTCTACATTATTATCGCACATCTCAGTCCTTGATCCCCGAGGGATTCGCCATCTAATTTTTCCTATCTTGGACACAGATCAGGGCCACCTTCAGAGGAAATTTATTAACTATTAATTTCGGGAGTGGGAGAGGAATCCAGAGAACATATAGTGCAGCTACACCTGTGCAGAATGTAGTTTGTATTAAAGGGGGTTTCTAGGCTTGACCTATCCATTGGATATTGGGCACCCAACACTCCCACTGATCAGCTTTTTTACATTATGGATGGAGCGGGAAGCAAATATCAGTCTTTAGTGTAGTGGGAGACTGTTCCCACTTATAGTATCATAGTACAAAAGGTTAGAAAAAAACATCAGTCCATCAAGTCCAACCTATACATTATATTGTGTTGAACCAACATGGGGAGAGAAAAAGAACTGGACCGCACATCCACACATCACACAACGATCTACTGCCGATCGGCTGCATTATATAACGAACTCGAGGTTCTTAGTCACATTTGATCAAATTGTATAAGGCCACCAACCACTTCACGGTGACCTCGTTGTAGTGCAGCACAGCACTGGCAGGTGCTAAGACCCGGTTGCCCCCCAGCACCCATACTGGCAGGCATAGCCCCCATGGCTCCAGGCCCCTGGGTCCCCACCAGCACCGCACCACAGAAGCACCACAGTGGCCGACTACTTCCTCTCTGCTAGTGTCTGAGACCACATGGAACAGTGAGTATTCAACATCTTTTCACACATGGTGAACCTTTTTTCTTATTCACATGGTCCGTATTGCATGGCGTCTGCCGCTTCTGTGGTGCGGTGCTGGTGTGGACCCGGGGCCCGGAGCCATGGGGGCTATGCCTGCCAGTACGGGTGCTGGGGGCAACCAGGTCTTTGTCCCTGCTTTTGCTGTGCTGCGGCAGCGGTGGATGCCACAATAGCGTAGGGAACCACTACAACGAGGTCACTGTGAAGTGGTTGGTGGGCTTATACGACTTGATCAAAATGTGACTAAGAACCTGGAGCTCGTTATATAATGTAGCCTAGCGGCAGTAGATTATTGTATGAGGTGTGGATGTGCGGTCCAGTTCTTTTTCTCTCCCCATGTTGATTATATTGTGTTGATCCAGAAGAAGGCAAAAACCTTGCAAGGCTGATGTCAATTGGCCCAAAGCAGGGAAAAATTCCTTCCCGACCCCTAATATGGCGGTCAGAATAACTTCCTGGAACAGAATCTACTAACAAAAAGTTCTACTCCCATTCGATGGTATAGAAAGTCACCCAGGCCTCTCTTGAACATGTTCAAATTATCAGCCATTACAACATCTTGTGGCAGAGAGTTCCACAATCACCATAGTATAAATCGGCTGATCAGTGCCGTCACACCCCTGATCAGTAACCCTGAATCGCGTTGTTCTCACATTTTTAGTGTTCGGTTGTTGTACCCATCCCGAAGTTCTCTGTAGGTCTACGGACCCTCTTCAGCCAATGCACGGCCTCCTTGGACCATTGGACCTCACATTCGTTGACCATATACTTTCTTGCCACCTTGGTCCGAGGAGAACATTCATTGACCGAAATAGGAACCTGGAAATTCAGAAAGGTCTAGAAGTTCTGGAGCTATGGAGCAGGGTAAGAAAGCCACCCTTGGGCACCCTTGCCCCAGCCCCGACATGGTTTTACCTTTAAAAGGGGGACCGAAAAGCTCTTTAAAAACTGGAAACTTGTACCAGAAGTATCTTTTACCAACACAAAAGGATTTGTAACCTCAGGCTTTGCCTCCCTGTGTTTAGACTCCAATGGGATTTACCCCTTCCACTACATTGTGGGACTCTATGTAAAGTAGATATTTAAGATTTCTCTTTTTCTTGGATGTTGTAAAGCAACAACATGGAAGATTTGTTACATCTACATCAGTCCTTCATTGTTTTATAGGAGAAATATCAGCTCTTTGGAATTTCTGGGTGTACCCCTGCTCCTCTTGTCATACACTATGAACACTAGATAAATCTTATATAATATGCATGGAAAGGTAGTCAGAAAAGGTCAATTATTTTATTACTTGAAGGTGAAAATGATGGTTGATATAACAATGATATTTCGACACATGAGCATGTTAATCACTAAGATTTTACCTTTAGTGTTCTACATAGAGGAGTTTTAAAGTATACATCACCTTTAATTATTTTTCGGTTCCCAGCAGCCTTTTATCTTTGTAGAGATCTCCCTTGTTTGATTGGTGGAGACCTAGCTGCTGTGACTCACTGCTCCCCACTCCATAGACTTCTATGTAATCTGACACCACAATGACCTTCTGTCTTCCTTGCTAGCAAGATGGAATGCAGCGGAGAGAGAAACTTGATTTATCAGGTCGTGTAGGAGCACAGAAGGTGGAGAAAGAAGTACTTTGCTGTAATAAGATTATTTATGCAAAGTTTGTCAAAATGTGACCATTCAAAAAACATAAAAAGACCCTCTTAAGGAGCTACTTGGCACCACATTGCTAACCACAAGGGTCTCCATTACTTGACTACATATTTCATTTGGTCGTCAACATCTGTGGAGGGTCTTACCATGAGATGGAGACCTGGAATGTGCCCCATCTTTATGGGATCCATAGTAGGACCAACCCTGTAATCCACATCCATAGGATTTTCTATGTTGTATATTACTGACGTCTCCTATTACAGTCTCAGTGTCTCGTTCTTTATGGAACTTTGCCGTGGTCCATTGTCAGGCCAAGTCACAGTTTGTAATTTCTAAGCTTAACAAGCCTGACCTACACGGATGATTGTAGTAGTCCGATATTACCACTATAAATCACTCAGCGTTTTCTAGGAACACATTAGTGGTGGTTTCCAATATTTTACCCAGGTGAGTGCTTCCTAGAAAGCTTTTCTCCTGCAGGTATTGATTGAATTGTAAGAACTGCGGAAGAATTGCTGGAAACTGGTACGGAATGAAATCCAAGAATGACCTTGGTAGTTTGGCTTTAAAGGGAATTTCCCTTTTCATATGAAAATAAAATCATAAAATCAATTTGTAAAAATGCTAAATAAAAAAAAAAAATCTAAATATATTTATAAATAAATAAATAAATATATAAAGAGTTTCCAGTTGTTGAATAATTTATCTCTGCGGTAAGACAAGGGAGTCCTTCTACCATTCAAGCATTGATGGCCTATCTTGTTACCCCTTCAAAATGCCAAAAATAAGCTATGAGGTCTTGGCGAGCAACGATCATCGGGAAAATTGTGTCACACGCGCGCCGCTGTCATTTAAATATGTGTGCACACCGGGGCACTAAAAAGGTTAACACCCATGATCAGTGCCAACGACTATGGGGCTCATTTACTAAGGTTTTCCGAATATTTCCATTTTGCGCTGAATTGCCCCCCGGGATTTTGGCGCACGCGATCAGGATTGTGGCGCATCAGTGACATATTCGGAAAAACCGTGGAAGTTAAAAAACGAATTGTGTCGCAAGATCAAGCACTTACATGCACCGGGAAGAATAAGGTGAACTCTGACGGACCTCGGCACAGCAGCGACACCTACTGGATATCGGGCGCACGACCTTAGTGAATCCGGGCAGACCCGGATCCTCGTCGGACAGCGCGCTGCGGGATCGCAACTGGACCGGGTAAGTAAATGAGCCCCTATGGGTGTTAACAGGGGGGGTTAAACAAAGAACTCAAACTTTTTGCTGAAGAATGGGTTCTATACGGATCTAAACATTGCATTGGTTCAGGTCCGCTCATCACTAGCTCCTGCCTCTTGATATATCGTGCTCTGGGAGTAGTCTGGCACAAGCTATAGTGAATGCATCAGGCCAGAGCATTGTCACCCTGGTTCAGCTCACCCTCCGTCCGGTCATGTCCTCTCCCACTTGGCTTGAGGGTGGTTAGGGTAATAAACAGGTCTACAAGCCATGATAAATTACTTCCAATATACCTACGGAGAACTGTAATCTCAATAGTGACTACATGTAAACAATGAGAAAGCAGTAAGACCCAGAGGCAAGAAAACCCAAACTAAGCAGAACACCAGCACCCGGACAAGGAGAAGAAATGATACATAGAACTAGATATATGTATCATTTCTATATATATATGTCCCAGCAACAAACCAGTATGCAGGAGATAAGGAGACAAGATGTCCAGAATGGCAAGAGGTTAATAATAATTCCTTTATTTATATAGCGCACACAGATTATGTAGCGCTGCACAGAGCTTGCCAAATCAGTCCCTGTCCCCATGGGGCTCACAATCTAATCAACCTACCAGTATGTTTTTGGAGTGTGGGAGGAAACCGGAGGACCCGGAGGAAACCCACGCAAACACAGAGAGAACATACAAACTGCAAGTGCTGCAAGGCTGTAGTGCTAACCAATGAGCCACCGTGCTGCCCTTATAGAGCCCCTCCTAGTGCAGAAGAATCTTTGCATTTGGATAGATAACTTCATACCGGATATTTCCTATTTAACGCAACCCTCCGGCCCCACACAGTGTTCTTCACATTGCTGCCACCCTTTCCCTATAGTCACCGGGGAATTTTAATGAAGTCCTCCATCTTTCACGCTGAGATAATGTAATTACCGCACATTGTGCTAACTTGATTAGCCGCGCTCCGATCTGCCGCCTCCTGTAAATGGTCAATGATTAATGTGATTGCCAAGTGGGAAATGGGAGAAGGTGAGTACGGTATTATTTATGAGGTTTCATAATGTCGCTCTAGTAGCTTTACAAAGACAGATCTCTATGAGACATTATTGTTTAGTGGGAATGGTTACATATCTACAACAGCTGGAGATCAGTATTCACCAATGTTTTCCTTCAGGTCAACTTGTCCATTGACATTTTATGAAATGTTCATAGATATTCTATAGAAGCTGCAGCTAGGTTGGTCCATTCTGGGATAGCATGAGCTTTTCTGGGGTTTCAGGAAGAACCTACCTCCAACTCCCCCCCCCTCAGTTTCCTGCAAAAAGTCATGACTTTTCATCATGGCCAGTCCATGGGACTAGACCGTAACCTAGTACCAGGAGTGTAATTAAGAGAGGCAGGGCCCAATAGTAGTCCTCTGAATGGGGCCCCACTTCCCCTTACATGTTTATACAATCACACACATTTCTATACTTATATACACACATTTCTATACTTATATACACACATTTCTATACTTATATACACACATTTCTATACTTGTATACACACATTTCTATACTTATATACACACTCACACATTTATACAATCTTACACACACATTTATCCACTCATATAAATATTTATACACTTAGACAGTTTTACACATTTAATAGACACATATATCAGCTCTAATTTTAAACACAGCCGTGAGAAAACTAAAGCTGAGCTCTGAACAGTTTTACCTCTATTACCTTTATAGTATGTATACATCATATTATTACACTCTCTGTGTGCACACACTATCGGGGGACTTAGCTAGAAAAGGCAGGGCCCCATAGCAGACTTCTCAATGGGACCTCTACCCCCTTAAGAAAATATACATATGTTTATACACTGATCTGTAAGTGTATGGAGATGAGAGATTCCTGGTCCTGCTGCCCCCTCCCTCTCCTCCAACAGTTCTTAACTGAGCTTCCGCTGTGTACTGTGGAAGATGCGCGCTGTTATATAATTATGATGTTGTACAATGTGCAGCATAATGGGGCATATTTACTTACCCATCCTGACGCGTTCCCCCGAAAGTGCATTCTCCAACCGGAATGCACATCTGCCGTGTGCCGGATATCCTACATGTGTCACTTCCCTGCTCAGGTCCGACAGAGTTCACCTTCTTCTTCCCGATGCATGTAAGTGCTCGGTCTTGTGACACAATTTGAATTGCCCCATAGTGTATATACTGGTGCACATCCTCCATTCTTTAGTGTGTCAGGTCGGCCCCCAGTTGTGGCTGCTGTATATTTACACCCCTACGCATCATATACTGTACTTACATGCATCCAGTATTTAAACATAATCATATGTATACATACAGCATAAACACACATGCATAGAGTATACACACACCATGTGTATATAACACACATGCATAGAGTTATACAACAACCATGTGATTATAACCAACATCATAATGTATACACACAGTCCATGTGTTATATAACACACATACATAGAGTATACACACCATTTACCAATTGAATAGAGTATACAACACCCATTTATTACCACTACCTAGAGTATACCACAGCCATGTGTGATCTACCACACATACATAGAGTATACACACACCATGGTTAGTATAACACACATCATAGATGATACACCACACCAGGTGTTATAACCACTACATAGAGTATACACACCCATGTGTATATAACACCACCATACATAGAGTATATACACACACCATGTGTAATATAACACACTACCAAGAGTAACACACACCATGTGTGTATAACACACATACAGAGAGGACCCACACCATGTTATATAACACACATACAAGGTATAACAACCAGAATACATAGAGTATACACACACCATGTGTATACACCATACATAGAGTATCACACACCCGGTGTAAACCACACATACATAGAGTATACACCACACCATGGTATGATTAACCAATGACATAGAGTATTCACACACCATGTGTTATACACACATACTAGTAGTATAACCACCTTGTAGCCATCACATGACAGGGCGTCTCCCCATGTTTTATACACACATACATAGAGTATACACAACCATGTGTATATAAACACATACATAAGAGATACCAACACCATGTGTATATAACACCATACAAGATTATACAACACACACCCATGTGTGTATTAACACACTACATAGAGTATACACACACCATGTGTATATAACACACTACAGAGTATACACACACCATGTGTTATATACACATACATAAGTATACACACACCATGTGTATATAACACACATACATAGAGTATACACACACCATGTGTATATAACACACATACATAGAGTATACACACACCATGTGTATATAACACACATACATAGAGTATACACACACCATGTGTATATAACACACATACATGAGTATTCCACACACCATGTGTTATAACACACAACATAGATCACACACCTGGTATATAACACACATACATAAGTATACCACACCATTGTTATAACACCATATAGAGATACAACCATGTGTATATAACACACATACATAGGAGTATACACACACACACATGTGTATATAACACACATACATAGAGTAACACACATGGCCATGCTGTATATAAACACATACATAGAGTATACACACACCCATGTGTATATAACACACATACAGCATAAACACAACATCCCATATCGCAACACATATACAAGCATATACGCACACATAGAGCATAAACACACATTTAATACATGTACACATACAGTAATACACATCACCGGGGAAACACGTAGTGGACACATTTACTAAGGTCCGCATACCGCATTTCCATCGGGTTTCCCATTATTTCCGATTTAAACTGGGGTGTTTTGTGCACTCAATGGATTGTGGCGCCGACTTTCATGCGACACAACAAGGGGCGGGCCAACAGACAACCCGACTGATTCGACTGAGCGCGGGATTTAACATTCAATTTGTCACAAGACACCACTTCATCACCGGAAAGAAGGTGACTCCGGGGACCTGAGTCGGGAAGCGACACATGCAGATTCGGGCGCACATCAGTGAATTGCGTCACTTCATCCCTCGTCAGACAACGCACCTCGGGATCGCATCAGGACCGGTAGTAAATGGTGCCCCAGTATATGAACATCAATTTAACATCTATACATTTAAACACTCATATAACATATGTATATACTGGCAATCCTCTTTCCATGGCCCTGTAGCTGCAGACACCGTTGGGTAAGTAGGAGTCAAGAAGTAGAGATGAAGATCCCGAGGACTGATTCCCCCCCTCCCTGACATTTCTATCTGAGTGCCTGGCTCAGCACTTACTGTGAGTGTGGTATATGCAATCGCCCCACATTTGTTATGTGTTTTGCGCCAGTTTTCTTCTGACTTGAACGAATGTGTTCCTGCCGTTCTGTACTTTCGAAATGGAATAAACTCCAGATGCTTGTGGTCTTATAGAACATGGCATCTGAAGGGTTAATGGTTTGTGATCTGGTTGTCTCTGACAATGATCCCCGTTTCCTATTTGCAGTCCCACCTCTGGAGCGGAGGTCGTCTCTTAGTGCCGACTTTAATAGATTAGAAATGTGAGATTTAGGAGTTTTTCTGCATTTGGGCCACATTGGGGGTCGTTTGACTAAGGGCCCGAATCCTTTTTTTTCGCGGGTTTCCTCGATTGCGCCGAATTGGCCGCTTTTGGCGTACGTGATCGGATTGTGGACGCTTGGCGCGCCAGCAGGCATGCAACGGAAATCGTGGGTCTGGCTGTCGGAAAACCACGATTTGGGGGAAAAAAAAAAATTGCTGTTTTTTAAAAATGTCGCTGCCGAACTTACCTGCACCAAGAATAAAAGGTGAACTCCACGTGACCTCGGCGCAGCAGCGACACCATGGACATCGCGCACGGACCTTAGTGGCCAATCCCGGCCCGCCCGTATCAGCGTCGCTGATCGCGACTGGACCGGTAATTAAATCTGCCCCATGTATCACATCTATTTCCATGTTTACGTAGAACGCGTCCTGTGAACTTTAGCCCCCTTATATAACAGGACCCCAGCACAACATATTTAACAGCGATTATAAGATGGATGCACATAACAAACCATATCATTTTCCCAAAGAAATCCGCTAATATAATCAGCTGACACAAATTTTACAACGTGAGTTTTCCCCTGACAACCTGATAAGGTGTAAAATACAACAACTACAGAAAATGTCGCACTCCTACTCCTCCCCAGAGCCCCATAATTACAACTCGCAGTGCGAACATACCTCATTATTATTAACCCAGAAATAACCATAATTATTCATCAGAAAAGATGTGAGAAACAGACAAATGTTTACAATGAAGAAGAATTAAAGAGATATATATGAATTCTAATTACGTATTGTATGGCCTTTAGGTCCTATTACAAGGGACCTGTGTCCCTGCTTATATCATCATCTGTTTCTGTGGACCACCACAGAACCTGTCAGCAAGAAACTGACCTAATAACCACCTACCAATGTGATGCCAAGCAGCTGAACTACCTTTCCAGATCATTTTTCTTATGACCCAGTGTGGTGCAGCATCCAGTAAATCTACCTTGAACTGGGATATAAAGTCATTGTTATAAGCACGTCAAGTTGAGTGCCGGAGATTGTTCAACACTGAAGCAAGATCTCTCTCACTGAGAAAGCCCCCCATCACGTCGCAATTGATGTCTGCATCCTAGACATCACTGATCAGATCTCCTGAGTCAGATACATGATGTCAATCACAGAGGGGAAGGCTTCATAGCTCCGCCACACTGACTGTGCAGTGTTAAACTCTCCCGCCCCCTCTGACTTTATACAACCAATTTACAGCTCACTTCAACAATTGATTTTCGTAGATGATGCCCCTCGCTGGGCCATAAAAGACAAAAAACTAGAGGGTTTCGCAGCTTGCATATTCTGTTACGGTTTATTCGGCCAATTTCTGATGACGGTTCCCTCAAATAGGGACTCACGACACGAGAATCCCAGTGGTCAGACTCCCAGCCATAAGCAATCAACCATCATCATGTGATCAAGGATGAGCGGTGCGCGACAAGGTGTTGCCTCAATTGAAGCTTTCATCTGGCCACCTACAACATCTCCCAATGACTGCTAAATTCCTTACTGGATATATTGGCCCACTTTTTCTCTGGACTCTATAGCACATATATTGTAAATTTACCCCCCAAATAAATATTGTCACGGAACAAAGATAACAACACCGAAAGTCTCTGGGGAGGATTTAGGTCTTTCGGCAATCACTAAGGTAGTGCGCCCAATGTCCACTAGGTGTCGCTGCTGCGCTGAGCCGTCCGTCGGAGTTCACTGGAGTTCACAAGACAGGCCGGGTGTGCAGTAAGCGAGTGGTCACGCGAACTTTTTGTATAAAAATAGGCGTTTTTTCTGAATCCGTCGGGTTTTCTTCGTTACGCAACCGCCCACCAATTCGTCCGTGTCCATGTGCTGGTGCCAATGGCGCCACAATCCGATGCGTACGCCAAAAAGCCCAGGCAATTCAGGAAAATCGCCGCAAACGGTAAATTCAGGTAACCTGACGGAAAAAATGTGATTCGGCTCTTAGTAAAGACCCCCACTTGTTTTCAGTCAACTCACCCCCTCTAAAATTACATTTAATCCCGAGTCAGCAATAACCCACCCTAGCATTACCAACCCTCTTTGGCAAATCTAAATGACCTCATGACATGCCGGTGCCGATCGCAGGTGTTATCAGTGGGGAGTGAGGGTTTGGTACCTACCCGGAAAACCAAGCTTAATGGGTTTTGTTTCAACCCCTACTGTTGACTCCCAAGAGCCTTATTTATGAGTAGGCAGTGAGTTACTATTGGATACTAGAGGAGGGGTCCCGAATCTCATCTCATTTGCATAGCCGCGGCGTTCATGCTCAAGCACCAGCATCCAGTCCAAAACTGACTATAAAGCAATGGAGGCCGGTCCAGAAATGTATGAAGCTATTTCTCTTTTCGCACTTGGTAATGAACCCTCCTCGCCTCCTAACATGCAGCTTGGCAGCGCGGGGCGTATTAGGGACGGCTGTAAGAACGCGCTGTTATGGTAGATTTATGCTCTAAACAAGCGCGGCCGGGGGGCATTATACTGTCCCCTGGCATTTGGAGGGATTGTGGTGAGATAGTTCCCCTTGTTTTAATCAATGTGGATGGAAAGGGTGTCAGGTTTTTAGATTAGGTCCTTGAATGAATCATGTTTTATATGGGACGCCGGTCCTCTCTAGCATCGCGCTATTACCATAATTAATAATATGTGCTGAATAATAACGACACTGAATGATACATTCATGGTGTTGGCTTCTTTCCTCATATTCGGCCATAATCGACAAAACGTCCAAATCTTTAGGGAACTGCACAATAGTTTTCCGTGATAGTAGCAGTCGTATCCCTGCCCTTTGTGCTGCCACAAAATAATGACACCCATTGTTTTGTCTGATAACACTGTTGCAATGCAGTGAACACAATGGGGGCCATTTTACTTACCCGGCGTCCATTCGCGATCCGCGGCGCGTTCTCTGCGGTGGATTCGGGTCGGCCGGGATTCATCTACGTAGTTCCTCCGACGTCCACCAATGGCGCTGCTGCGCTGAATGATCATCGAACGCACTGGAGTTTCACCGGGCCGGGCTGAGGGAAGGTAAGTGCAATTTTCGCAACACATTTCTTTTTAAAATGCGGCGGTTTTTCCGAATCCGTCGGGTTTTCGTTTCGTCCGGATAGTAGCAGTCGTATCCCTGCCCTTGTGCTGCCACATAGTGCACAAATATACACCAACTGACACCTTGTTGTTGTCGAATAACAATGTTGCAATGCAATTAACACAATGGGGCACATTTACTTACCGGCTCCCATTCGCCATCCAGCGGCGCGTTCTCTTGCGGTGGATTCGGTCCCGGCCGGATTCGATTAAGTAGTTCCTCCGACGTCCACCAGATGGCGCTGCCTCGCTGAAAGCATCCGGAACGTGCACTGGATTCATCGACCGGCCCGGGGCCTGTAGGAAGAAAGTGCAATTTCCTTTGTTCCAACACTTTCTTTTAAAATGGCGGTTTTCCGAATCCCGTCGGTTTCGTTTCGTGTCCGGATATAGCAGTCAGATCCCTGCCCTTGTGCTTTTGCCACATAGGCACAAATAATGAAACCTGTTGTTGTCTGAATAACATGTGTGCAAAGCAGTGAACACAACTGGGGCACATTTATACCCCCGTCCATTCGCGATCCAGCGCGCGTCCTGCGTTGATTCGGTCGGCCGGGGCTATTCATTAAGGTGAGTTCCCCTCCGCGTCCCACACGATGCGCTGGCTTGCGCTACAGAGCATCGAACGCGCTGGAGTTCACCGAGCGGCCGGCTTGAGTGAAGGTAGAGGTCATTTTCGCACACATCTGTCTGTTTTAAAATGCGGCGTTTTTTCCGAATACCGTCGGGTTTTCGGTTCGGCGGCGTCGTCGCGTAGGTCCACGCCCCCCGATTTCCGGTCACGTGTCATCTGCCAACCGATGCTCCACACTCCGTCGGTGCGCCAAAATTCCTGGGCAATTTCAGAAATCGTGCCAGGAATCGAAATATTCGGGTGACCGTCTGGGAAACGAGATCGGGCCCTCTGAAAAATGGGACCCCCAATGGTGCACATTCTACAAAAGAGCAGGTTGCCTGGTGGTGTGCAGGGGCCGCCAGATTCATGAGTTATGGCGCATGTTCTGGCATGTCTGTGATTTACCATACAGCAGGGTAGGCGCTGGACAAGAAAGTGCATCAAAACAGCTAAAACTGGTAGAGTGGCTTAAGAACTGGGCCATAATAACTATATAAGTTCTTCTCAGGGTCAGAAGTTAGGCGCCCCTTCGACAGTCGCGAGTGGATTGAATTTGATTAACCGTACCACAAACTCGCATGCTTGCTGCTCGGATCGCCGCCCAAACGCTGCAAACCGACTGAACTCGCATGTCAAAAGCGTTGGTTTGCATCCTTTTTTTCGGGCCGTGCAATCCAGCAGCACGCGTTGTGACACCGCGAGATGTAGAAGGGGCCTACGAGTTTAAGTTTGAGAGTTAAGGACCCGCGTGTGGAGATAAAGAGAACCTACCACATCACGAAACGATCTACTATAAGGGTAGATCGTGTGGTAGGTAAGTAAGGTCACGTGATGATAGCTCTTTGTAGAGCACTCCCCACGTCCCCGCCCCCGCTAACTGCTTGGTACTTTAGTTGTAAGCTAATATTCAATTTTCGTTATGCGGCTAATGACTTCTCTGGGGCGGTGGAGTAGCCGAGCAACGAGGGCTACAACATGCGGCTACCCACGCCCCATGGTAGCCACATTACTTTACTCCTCTCACACCACTGTTGCCGTGACGGCGCGCATGCCGCCTCTAGCTCTCCTCACTGCCGCGGTCCTCGACCGAGCTTTTCAGAGCCATGAGCTTCTGTCCGACGACGTGCGGAGCTTCAGCTCGAGGAGACGCTGCAAGGATCATCTGTAAGGTTCTGGAATGAAGCTGTATGAGATCCCTTCTGCCCCGTACAAAACATTTTGAAAATCGTATTGACACAACGGCACTGGAAAAATTTTTTCTTGTTTTGTTAGAACAGAACAAATATAAAATATACAGAGTCCGACTGACTTAACAAAGTCAACTTTAAAGAACTCTACACACTGCTTTACCATTTGATTTCACTTGCATGCAATGACCAGCATACCTTGAGAGATCTTGGACTACATGAAATGTTGGATCTGGTTTGCGAAAAAAAACAACTTATGACATCAGGACCAGGGGAAAGCACCTTAGTTTGAATTTTCCATTCTTCATGTGCAGTACATAACATTTACATACACACAGCTGGCTTGCACTGGACCAACAAGCTCTCAAACAACCTGCTTGTTCACTCATACACAATCGATGTGGGTGGATAGTTTCTGTAGAATCTCATCTTCCTTCGACTCTTTGGCATCCGTTCCTTTCAGTCCCGACTCTTCCCTTATCAGGCGCCTCTAGATAGAGTAAGTGCTGACTGCCAGACAAAGTTATGTGACAAGACTCCTTAATCCTCGATTTTATAATTGTTTTTTCAATCAAAACCCCTCATTTCAAGGCATTAAGCAAGATAATGTATCCTCATCAGTGTAGCTAAGCATTCTCACAGGTATGGTTGCCTCATAATGCATCAAATCATGGAGATTTCTCTTTATAACCAACCAAGAAGCTATCATTGTACGTAAACCCTGGTAGTTATTCCCCATAAGCAAAGAGCAGTGTGGTGTGAATCCGCCTGCCCCCTCTTCCCCGAAAAAAAAACCCACCCAATCCACCCAACAATCTAGTTGAGTGGCATCAAAGTGATGCACAGACTATCGTTACTAACAAGTGGGTCCAACTATTACTTTCCCTAGTTCAAGTACTGAAAATGTGTCGCCGATCGTTGTTCAATATTTGCGGGGTCCGGCCGAACCAGCTAGGGGCTCCCCACCCACCAATTTGGGTGCATAAATGCTCCTGATAAATCCGGCTGACATCTGTACAACTGGGCTCAGTAACGATATAATCAGTGTGCGCGCTGCTGTGGGTTGCAACCGCCAACTGAGAATCGTATCAGACTGTTTCGCCTGGGGAATGGAGACCTCTCTGCTGTGGATGTTGAGCAACTCTCAAACTTCTGACGTGATTTCACTGATGTGCACTGGCAGCGCTGCCCTAGTGGTCCCCCCTGGCCGAAATATTTGTAAGCCCCTTTAATACAAATACATACTCATACATTCCAAAAAATACTGCAGGATTATAATGCCGTAAAAAAGTCTCCCTACAGTGCACGAAACATTAAATAACTATATCTACATCAAAAGTGTCCTTATTAAAGCCATTTATATACGGCAGCAAACTCAAGGGTGCCAAGTACGTTCCACTCATACAAGCTCCAGACAGAGTTAGGCAGTGTCCCGGAGATATTGCACGATCATACCTTTAGATTCTGTAATCAGCAAGGCTGTAAAATCATTTATAGTCTACGGCATTGTCGTAGCTGGACTCTCTCGTCTTGATCACGAAGTGGCCCCCTCGCTCTGTCTGCCCTGATTAATAGCATTTCTTGGGGGTTTTTTTTAGAGTTCTTACAGAAGATGGGCGCCTGTCGGATCAGTTTTTTGCAGATGACATATCTTCATAGGCTCAAGTCCAGCTACAATCCGGGAAATATCCATGCTTTACGCATCCTGTTGCTATTCACATTCTTAACCAATCTTAACTACTGGCTGTGGGGATTTGTATGGCCAAAGCTGTTGGTGGCACACCACAAATTAAACTCGAGGTTCTTTAGTTCGTTTTTGCTCAATGGATAAGCCACTAACATCTGTCTGTGACTTGTTTATAGTGGGTCCTTATGGGGTAATTCTTGGTTTGCCCTTCTTTATAACGTTCCGTAGGAGACTCAGGATATCGTGGTGGTCAGTTTTTCGGAATCTGATTTTCACTCAGCAGCTTCATGTGCTCAGTCCTGCTCTGTTTCTCCAGTAACCATGGTGCAACCTCATGACTAATAATTGGGGGGACAACCTTCTTTGGGGTGTCTCGTTAAAAAAACGTAACGGAGGGATCACCGGGGGGTCCACACTTCTAGATAGATAGATAGGCCGAGAGATTAGATAGATAGATCATGGAGAAGATAGATAGATAGAATAGGAGATAGAGAGATGATAGATGAATAGATCAGATAGATAGAGAGATAGACTTAAAGTTTCAATAACTGGCAAGCATCCGATTGGTTCATAACTAGGTGACTAGGAGTGCTGTATATCCATGTTTCCACCGGCCACATGGAATAAAATCGACACCTAGTCATCCTCTTTCGACCTCTCAAGCCGATGCTGCCAGTTTTTGTGGGGAAACGTGTATTCTTGAGGCGCTCGGCCAGGTGCCACTCGGACGTGCACCCACCAGCAGGGAGGTGCTGCGCCACTACTTGGGCATCATGATAGATAGAGAGAAGGAGATAGATGGAAGATAAAAAAGAGAAGAAGAATAGATAGACGGAATCAACTGTATCCAAGGAGACTAAGAAGGGAAGAGAGAGATAGGTTGTAGCAGAAGAGATATAGATAGATAGTAGAGAGATATATAGGAGAGAGAGGAGCAGACTAGATAACAGATAGATTAGAGAGGATAGTCATAGTGAGATAGAGAGGATACTGAGATGCAATATACTAGGAATAGATAGATAGATAGATAGATAGGCGAAGAACATAGAGAGTCGAGCAGAGATCGTGAGAGAAGAAATGGGGCAAGATGATAGATTGAGAGCAGCGATGTATAGAAGAGAGACGAGAGAGAGGTAAATGTGGATCAATAGATCGGAATAGTATAAATACATAGAGAGATAGTATAAAATAGATAAGATAGATCGATAGATAATGAGATTGAGATAGAGAATAGGAGATACTGATATGTCTGGGAGCATGATAGAGAGATTAGAGGTTTGGGGGGGACCGTAGATACGAGATAGAGGAGATACTAGATACGATATGAATAGATAAATAGATACATGGCAGTAGAGTGATACCAATAGAGAGATTATATCGATGAGAGATAATACACATTAGTCAGGATACGAGGGGGAGTGAGAGGAAGTCGGTTCAGAGCCGGGGAACACAAGCGGAGCTCGCACGGGCACTGTGGGCTGGGCGGCCGCGTCTATAGATATAGCTAGGCGGTCGGGAACAGAGAGCCGGCCGGGGGACACGGTCAGGCGACATAAACCGCCCGCGGGGTGCGGACATATGGGCACTTAGGCACGAAAAGAGGAAATAAGAAGAGGGGCAAGGAAATGAGGGAGCCAAGGATGCGACCTGTCTCGGAGAGGGGAGGGGACCGCGGCAGATACCAGCGCGCACAATCCCCAAAAAAACCAGCGCAGCACCAAAAGAGTGCGGCGAACCGCACCACCCGGCGTGGTGGGCCAGGGGAATGCCCTCCTGGATGGGGGAAAGAGGGCGTCGCGTCCAGCCGATGGAGAAGGCACCAATCCGACAAGCAAGAGCCGACCCGGGAAACAGGGCCGTGAAGGGACCAAAACAGACGGGAGACAACAGTGGGATGTGGGGGGGGGGGACCGGGAGGGGGCCGCAGCCGGCGGCCGGGGAGGGATGAGATATGAGGGGCACGGCCTAGAGGTGCAGTCCGAAAAAGAAAATAGGGCGGAGAGTTCTACATACCAAGGGGTGAGTAAGGAAGGGCGGGTGGGATGCCCGGTCGAGTGGGAGCGAGCCAGCCCCACTCCCCCCAGTGGATGGAGACTGGTCCTTACACATCATAAAATATACTAAATTACATAATTTGGATAGCAAAATGTGGGTGTGGCACTCATCACCAAGCAAAGTAAAAGATTCAAAGTTTATGTTTTGCCGCTGAGTTTCCGCAGAATTGAGAACATTCAGTATAAAAGAAACGTGTTTTTTAATGTCTGGACCTTTTGACATTGTAGCTGGTAAAGAGAAATACCTGGAGGACGGCGTCGACACACAGAAGTGGCATCTGCTTCTCGGAGGAAGCTGACATTGTCTGGTCCCTCTAATTAAAGAGCTGGTTTTCACAGTTTCTGGTGACACCGGGTCACTCACTGGAACATCTGCTGCCTTAGAAGAGAAGATATCCCACCCTGGAACGGAAGAACATGTTATGAATTAGAAATGCACCCCGCATATCCGAATCCGGCACATTTTACAATAGCCTTACAGTAACTCTAAGTAAGAAATTGAGAAAAGATATTATCCTAAACCATATAAATATGGCACTAATTAGTAAAGAAAATATTATTTTTGGTTATAAGGGTTTATAAGGTCAACCACAGTGGACGAACCCTTATACTTATGGTCTGGACCATAGAATCTATCTAGGAAGTCCAAATCCCGTATAGGAAACTGGTTGGAGTTGGCTCTACACTTGGGAACCCATATGCACGATGGTCGTAGATAGAGATATGGCGGACCCAATGTTCCCATTTGGGGTTTGGCTGCCGAAAAGCCAAATGGAATGCCACCAACTAGTAGCCATACTATGCCGAGTTCCTGTTCGGCTGTCAATTTGCAAATACGTGCCAATCTGCGAGTCACGGGTCGAACCAAACGGACATCATCTATCGTTGAGATATTTGGACCTCTACTTTAACCACTCTTACCACCAGTTGTAGTTGTCAGACGTAGAATTCGAATCCAGAAGTAGTGGGGGATGTGTTTAAAACCACCGGTTTCTTAAGGCTTTTCGATGGGACAAAACAATCTCAATAATGGTTGAATGAAATGAAGTCGCTCAGACAAGTGTCGATCGCATATCACATAGGACCTAGTTTGGAAATACCCATTCAGCCAATCACTGACTGAGGCAGGATATAACTTTGTACAATGATGGTTGAGGGAAGCATCCCAATATTTTCTGTGTGTCCGCCAACAAGAAGTAGGGGTAAGTGGGACAGGCAGCATCGAGACAAAGCAGTAGGGTAATTGGGGAAAATTGTTGCCTCATTTTTAACTTTTACCAATTTTTTGGGGCAAAACCCTTTTGACTTGGGTGTTTTTAAATCAGTTTTTAAGTGATTATCTGGCCTTACAATCAATCTGCCTTAAAATCTTTGCACCTGTTGGGTTTTCTAAAGGAATCTGCCAACTTGCCTCCATAATAAAGGTCGGGGAAGGTGGAACACTCCCTTTAACACTGATCTACAGGACACCATAGAGTTAAGTGTAAAAACGACTGTCTCTGCCTTCTTTCTATGAAGTATGACCACCGAAAATCTATTGGAAGAACCATGTATGAACCTAGGCTGGAAGACCTCTGGTCGGAGAAGCTTCTGTTCCTTACACTCCCCGGTCACATCCACCTTTTCGGCCCTGTACCTTCACAATGTGCTGTTTACCCTACCAATGGACACAAATTATGTAAATGTTTTTATATGTCACTTAACTTCCTAGGGTTCATGGTTCTGGGTTTTGCTTATGAAGGTGCAACATGATGACCTTACATGCTGTGTGGATTTCATCCCTGAATCAGGATGATCAGTTAACTCAAGTTAAATAACTAAGAAGAGAACCAAAGAAGACCAACACCTTCCCCTTCCAAACCTTGGTTTGATGCAGCATAGTCTTCTTCTTGGTCTAAAATTGGATTTAACCAGTGGAGAAGAAACTAGACTGAGAGTAGGAGGAGTTGTGTTGCGCATTCCGGTCATCACACCAAGGGGCAGAGTTTAGCATGAAGGAAGTGTATTTTGGAATTTGGTGCCCAAGCAAAATAATATCTCAGATTCCCAAATTCCAAAATCCACTTCCACAATTTTTGCCCTTGTACTACTACAATCATTTACAAATTTACAAATTTTGAAAAGAATTTTTGAAATACAATATCCAAAACATAGGTGACTCTACAGGCGGACTGTAACTATTATTTGACTTTCCGTAGCCGGCGTTCAGTACTCACCACTGAAACCATCATGTTCTTATCAAGAAATACTATGTTGTATAATTTTTTGTAACGAATTGCCGCGGCCCTGAATAAGTTAACGCCGGAGCCGAATCTGTTAATAATAATCATTGTATGGGGAGCAATCATGTAGTGGAACCGAGAACCTGCTGCCATTCTAACTTAACAAATGTTGTTTGAAAATGCTATTTCTTTCTTTCTTCTGAAGGCACATTGAAGTTCACAGACACACCCCTTACTTACTTGGGTAGTAAATATGTCCTGTTAGAGACATCCTACCATTTGATTTGATGCATATGAGCAAACATACCTTGTAGAATGCTGTAGCTACACTGAAGCAGGAATCATTGTCTGTGTTTAAATGCTTCATTAAACAACACTTAGATTGCAGGATAATGCGCACTTGTACTGGGATGATCAATCCCCTGGCAGGTGCTAGCAATAATCATTCGCTGCACCATCCCCCGCGCTGTGTAGAGTCATCCAGCTCAGGCTATTAGCCTGTCTGGACATTGTCAGGAAGCTCCAAGTAATGTGTTTAAATGAATGGCACCACCCAGCTTTCCAAGGTACTGATTCTATGATTGTTTTTTTTTAGCAGAAACTTGTGATTCAGGGATGAAAACAAGAAATGTTTCTTACAGCAGATGTGCTGCCATTATTCTTTTTTCATAATGCATAAAATCAATGGTAGGTTTCCTTTAACTTCAATTCTGAGATAAAGGAGTTCTGGCTCACCCTGTGCTACTTATCCCCAAAGGTATGGAGCAATGATCATAGGAGAGAGGTTCCTAACCAAAAGGTTGTGGCAATTAATAAATTGGGACGCACTTCTAGGAAGTGATACAGAAGTATTGATAAGGGTTCTTTGTAATGCGTGGAGGGGGTGTTTGGTATTTTTTACCGAGATGAGCCTCAATTGGAGACTAACTTGTCAAATATCAGCTCTGCCGGACCCAGGGGGCTGTGTATAAGATTTCAGCCTTTGCCGGGTCATTTACGAAGGGCCTCGATTCACGTGTCCTGTCGACGTGTTACCCGAGATTTCCTGTTTGGCTCCGATTTTCCCTGATTGCCCCGGGTTTTTTTTGGCCGCACACGATCTGGATCCAATTGTGGCGCATCGACGCTGGCATGCACTCGAACGCAATTGGGGGCGTGGCCGAGGGCCGGGAACGAAAACCCGACGGATTCGGAAAAACCACCGCCATTTTAAAACAAAAAATTGGCCGTCGGGCCATACTCACTGCACCAGAAAGATCAGTGAACTCCCACGCAATCGGCGGACCTCGGCGCAGCAGCAACACTGTTGGACATCGGCCGCAGGACCTTCATGAAGTCGCCGGAAGCCGACGCTCGTCCGAGAAGCCGTCGGCTGAACGGCGAATGGACCGGGTAAGTAATGTCCCCATTGTGTACCTGATCTGAACTTTTTAGGCATATGTGTGTAACATGTGTAGCCATCAAAGAAAACCAAAGTAGCGCATATTCATGCCCCACATATCATGTGGTTTTAAAAGTTCAACTCCAGCGTTCGTATGCAATTGTATCCACTGCCTTCTATATTCTGTGTTCAGTCATCAAGGACGACACGTCATATAGCTTGTACATCGCAGGGAACGTTCCCAGTTGGTCTTCAACTTTCGGTTTTCATACTTGTATTCAGATCGAGGTGGGGGGCGTGTGTTGATCTGCTAATGTAACACCTTCCCATCTCTAAACGTGGCCTTTGATGATCCATATGGCGACAGAACAAGATGGTGGTCTATTTCGATTATACTCAAAGATAGGCCCCCCCCGCACAGTTTGTGCTGGGGTATCGATCTGTAATTTTTTCTTTTCTTTATGTTCCTGAGACCAAATATCTAAATCATCCTGATTATAGAGTCCCCTACAACCACTAGTGCATTGCTTGCCCTGCACTCCCATCCACCCCTACTAACTAGCTGGTCTGCTCCCCGGCTGTGGGGAGGGGAGCAGGATCCGCTAGGGCTGCCATTGCTGACACGAAGTTGTAACATCAGTGCATCAATTTTGCACATTGCTTGAGATGTTACGATCAGATGTTGGCCTTCCTTCCTACACCCCCTCTAGTTACATTAACCCAGCTACCCCACCTGGCCATGCTGGCTTTCCTCTCCACCCTCCACTTCTACCATCGCATTATTGCTGCTCAGAGCAGAACTACTCCTCTCAAAGATGATTCAATTGCTCGATCAGCCGTGTCATACTTATCTTCCTCCAGATCTCTACACGCAGAGTTCAGTAGAAAAATATGCGGGCACATCTGTTACACGGGTATCACCCTCGACACTCTTGCTCCACAGTGTATACATGCGGCAGAATGGGCATGAGTAAGCCCTACCAACCAATCTTGCTAGCCATATCCTAGTAACAAAACATGATAAGATATAACAATCAAGAGTTTTAAAATGTAGGTTACTTACAAGTCTGCGGACTTCTCTTTTTCAAACCGCTTTTTTTCAACACTCAGCTTAGTCACTAGCCACTTGAAATCCACAAGCAAAAACAAAACTTGAGCGAGCTCAAAAGTGAGTTGTAGACCTTAACTTATCAGTGGTGAACACTAATCCCTTCTCCCAATAGCCGCCCGGCCCAAAGAAAGTAAAAAAAATAATCTATTTAAATTGTGACACTAGAAAGTGCTATTAACGATATACTCACACCAAGTCACCAAACAACAGATTCCACTCTTAACACACACACACTAAAAACTTCCGCTTTTTTTTCCCTAACTTAAGTACTAGCCCTTGAATCACAAGCCCAAAAACCTGAGTCGAGCTCAAAGTGAGTTTGCTAGACTTACTTATCAGTGTGTTAACACTAATCCCCCTCCCAATTAGCAGAACCCGCAAGAAAGGAAAAAAAATCTTATTTTAAATTGTTGACACTAAGAAAAGTGCGATTACCTATATACTCAGTCCCAATCACCCAAAAACGTTCACTCTTAACACACACAAACTCCGCTTTTTCAACTCACTATAGTTCACTAGACACTTGAAATCACAAGTCCAACATAGCGAGCTCAAGTGAGTGCTAGACCTGAACTATCAGGTGTGCACTAATCCACTCCTCCCAATTAGCAGACCAGGCAAAGAAAGAAAAAAAAATCTATTTAAATTGTGACACTAAGAAAGGATTGCTTATACCGTACTACTTCGTCCACAATCACAACCACACACATATTCACTCTTAAACAACACACACTCCGCTTTTTTCAACTCACTTAATGTTCACGTAGCCACTTGAAATCATCAAGCCAAAACTGAGCGAGCTCAAAAGTGAGTTGCAGACCTTAGACTTATCAGTGTGAACACTAATCCTCCTCCCAATTAGCAGACCAGGCAAAGAAAGAAAAAAAAACACATTTAAATCTTGGTGACCACATGAAAAAGTGCTATTCCTTATACTCCGTCCACACACCCCAACAACCGAGTCCTCTTAACACACACAAAACTCCGCTTTTTCAACTCACTTAAGTGCACTAGCCACTTGAAATCACAAGCCAAAACTGAGCGAGCTGCAACAGTGAGTGCTAGACCTTAACTTTCAGGTGGTGAACACTATCAACCTCCTCCCAATTAGCAGACCGGCAAAGAAAGGAAAAAAAAATCTATGATAACTTGTGACACTAAGCAAAAGTGCTATTACCTATAATCAGTCCCACAATCAAACCCAAACAACAGATTCACTCTTAACACACAAAACCCGCTTTTTTTCAACTCACGTAATTCAACCTAGCCACTTGAATCACAAGCCAAAATGAGCGCGCTACAAAGTGAGTTGCTAGACCTAACGTATCAGTGTGAACACTAATCCCTCTCTCCCATTAGTCAGCCAGGCAAGAGAAGGAAAAAAAAATCTAGTTAAATGGTAGACACTAAGAAAGTGCATATACCTTATTACTCAAGTCCACAATCACCCAAACAACCAGATTCCTCCTAACACACCCAAAACTCCGCTTTTTTTTTCACTCACCTTAAGTCACTTAGCACTTGAAATCACAAGCCAAAACTGAGCTATAGGAAGCTCAGCAGGGGTGGTCCATTGTAGGATAGGATGACTTTTCTGGGGGTTTCAGGAAGAACCGTAACCCTCCAACTCCCCCCAGTTCGTCCTGCAAAAATCTTTTCACATGGCCCAACCATGGGACTAGAACCGGTAACCTAGTACCAGAGTGTAATTAAGAGAGGCAGGGCCTAGTCAGATGTAGTCCTCGAATGGGCACCCTGACCTGACCCTTAATGTGTAGACACCACTAGATCTACAACACACTTTAATCTTATATAACATATTTACATCACACATTGCTATACTATCAAAATTCTATACTATATCCCACCAATTTACTTACCTTCCGATCTCATCTTCTCATCTCACTTTTATATACCTTCTTAACTTTAACATCATTTCACGATCCCAGTCACAGCCATCTAACAGGACGAAACAGTGCAGCAGTTCTTCTTACACAGCAATGTATGACTATAACCCACAGTCGAGAGAGCAAACAGAGAAACACAGGCAAAACTACAGCAAGCGAGACAACAGCGATACTGAGATACAAGGAGAGAACGCAACGAACGTTCTCATCGCGGGACAACAGTGATGACTGATAGACACAGCGATGACTGAATCACACATTTCTATTACTTGATACACACATTCTATACTAATACTACACATTCTATACATATACCACATTCGATACAATCTTACACACACATTATCCACTCATATAAATATTTTACACTTAGACAGTTTTTACACTTTAATCGACACATATATCAGCTCTAATTTAAAACAGCCTGAAGAAACGTAAAGCTGAGCTCTGATTGTTGCATGGCAAATAGAACATTTTACACCTCTATTACCTTTATTAGGTAACATTCATATTATTACACTCTCTGTGTGCACACACATCGGGGGACTTAGCTAGAAAAGCAGGGTCCCATAGCAGCTTCTCATGGGACCTACCCCTTTAGAAAATATACACATTGTTTATACACTGATCTGTAAGTGTATGAGATGAGAGATTCCTGGTCCTGCTGTCCCTCCTCCTCTCCTCCAACAGTTCTTAACTGAGCTTCCGCTGTGACTGTGGAAATGCGCCTGTTATATAATTATGATTTGTACAATGTGCAGATAGTGGGGCATATTTACTTACCCATCCTGACAAGTTCCCCCGAAGTGCATTCTCCAACCGGAATGCACACTGCCGTGTGCGCCGATATCCTGACATGTGTCACTCCCAGCTCAGGTCCGCACGGTTACACCTTCTTCTTCCGATCATGTAAGTGCTGCGTCTTGACACAATTTGAATCGCCCCATAGTGTATATACTGGGGCACATCCTCCATTGCTTTGTTGTAGGTCGGGCCCCAGTTGTGGCTGCCGTATATTTACACCCCCTACACATCATATATGTACTTACATGCATCCAGTATTTAAACATAATCATATGTATACATACAGCATAACACACCACATAGAGTATAACACACACCATGTGTATATAACACACACACAGCATAAACACACATACCACTAGAGTATACACACACCCATGGTATATAACACACATACATAAGTATACACACACCTGTGTATATAACACACATACATAGAGTATAACACACCATTGTATATAACACACATACATAGAGTATACACACACCCATGTGTATATAACACACATACATAGAGTATACACACACCATGTGTATAAAAACACATACCATGAGTATATACCACAAATTGGGGCAATTATACAAGCATAAAGTCAGAATATCCATTGCCGTGGAACCTATCACAGCCCCTTCATCACCATGTCATTGAATATTAAAACGTGATTGTGCCATGGGAATATAAAAACTACTTTCAGACTGCTTGATAATCTACCCCATGTTGTATATAACACACATCATAGAGTATACACAACCTTATAACACACAACATAGAGTATACACACACCATGTGTATATACAACATACATAGAGTATACACACACCATGTGATATATACACCCATACCTGAGAGTATACACACACAGTGTATATAACCACATCTTGGAGTTATAGACACACACATGTGTATAACACACATACATAGAGTATACCACACACCAGTGTATATTAACACACTACATAGAGTATACACACACCATGTGTATATAACACACATACATAGAGACAGTATACACACACCATGTGTTTATAACACACATACATAGAGTATACACATACCATGTGTATATAACACACATACATAGAGTATACACACACCATGTGTATATAACACACATACAGAGAGTATACACACACCATGTGTATATAACACACATACATAGAGTATACACACCATAGTGTATATAACCACACATATACATTCAGGATATACACCACACCCATGTGTATATAACACACATACATAGAGTATACCACACATGGATATAACACACATACAGAGCAGTTACACACACCATGTGTATATAAACACATACATAGAGTATACACACCCAGTGTATATAACACACAACAGCATAACACATACATATCGCACACATATAAGCATATACGCACACATAGAGCATAAACACATTTTATACATGTACACACATACAGTTATAACACACGGGGAAACACGGTAGTGGACCACATTTACTAAGGGGTCCGCATACCGCATTTCCATCGGGTTTCCCAATATTTCCGATTTAAACTGGGGGTTTTGTGCACTCAATTGGATTGTGGCGCCGACTTTCATGCGCACAAATCAAGGGCGGGCCAACAGACAACCCGACTGATTCGGACCTGAGCGCGGGATTTAACATTCAATTGTTTGTCACAAGACAAGCACTACACCACCGGAGAAGAGGTGACTCCGTGGACCTGAGCGGGGAAGCGACACATGCAGGATATCGGGCGCACATCTTAGTGAATTGTGCCGGACTTCACCTCGTCAGACAATCGCACCTCGGGATCGCATCAGGACCGGTGGTAAGTAAATGTGGCCCCAGTATATGACATCACATTTACACATCTATACATTAAACACTCATATAACATATGATATAGTGGCAATCCTCTTATTCCATGGCCCTGTAGCTGCAGACTACGTTGGGAAGTAGGAGTCAAGAAGTAGAGATGAAGATCCCTAGAACTGGATCTCCCCCCCTCCCTGACATTTCTGATCTGAGTGCCTGGCTCAGCACTTACTGTGTTATGTTGAAAATCGCCCCACCATTTGTTATAGTGTTTTGCGCCAGTTTTTCTGTACTGATTCATGGTTCCTGGCCGTTCTGTACTTTGAAATGGAGATAAACTTCCAGATGCTTGTGGTCTTATAGACCATGGCATCGAAGGGTAATGGTTTGTGATCTGAGTTGCCTCTGACCATGATCCCAGTTTCTATTTGCATGTCTCACCTCTGGAGCGGGAGGTCGTCTTTAGTGCCGACTTTAATAGATTAGAATGTGGATTTAGGAATTTTTCTGTTTTGTGGCCACATTGGGGGTCTACTAAGGGCCCGAATCTCTTTTTTCGTCGGGGTTTCCCGAGTGTGCCGAATTGGCCGCTTTTGGCGTACGGATCGGATTGTGGACGCTTTGGCGCCAGCATGCATGCACGGAAATCGTGGGTCTGGCTGTCGGAAAACCCACGATTGGGGGAAAAAAAAAATGCTGTTTTTTTAAATGTCGCTTACCTGACTGCACCAAGAAATAAAAGGTGAACTCCATCGGGGACCTCGGCGCAGCAGCGACAACCTAGTGGACATCGGCGCACGGACTTAGTGGACGAATCCCGGCCGGACCCGTATCCGCGTCTGCTGGATCGCGACGGACGGGTATAAATCGCCCCATGTATCACATCTATTCCATGTTTACGTAGAACGCTCCTGTGAACTTTAGCCCCCTTATATAACAGGACCCCAGAAGAACAGATTTTAACAGCGATTATTGAAGATGGATGCACAATCACAAACCATATCATTTTCCCAAAAGAATCCTAAATTAAGCAATGACACAATTTTACAACGTGGAGTTTCTCCTGACAACCTGATAAGGTATGTAAAATACAACAACTACAGAAAATGTCGCATACTTCCTCCCCAGGAAGCCCCAAATTACAACTCGCAGTGCGAAACATCTCATTATTATTAACCCAGAACTAACCATAATTATTCATCAGGAAAAGATGTGAGAAACAGACAAATGTTTACAATGAAGAAGAATTAAAGGAGATTTATAATGACATTCTAATTACGTATTGTATGGCCTTTAGGTCCTAGTACAAGGGACTGTAGTCCCTGCTTATATCATCATCTGTTTCTGTGGACCACCACAGAACCTGTCAGCAAGAAACTGACCTAATAACCACTACCAATGTGATGCCAAGCACTGAACACCTTCCAGATCACGTTTCTCATGACCCAGTGTGGTGGCAGCATCCAGAGAACTCACATTGAAGGGATTATAAAGTCACTGGGGGGGGTCATTTACTAAGGGCCGATTCGCGTTTTCCTGACGTGTTCCCCAAGTTTTCCAATTTGCGAACGATTTTCCTTATTGACCCCCGGGATTTGGTTTTGGCGCACGCGTCGGATTGTGGCGCATCGGTGCTAGCATGCAAGCGACGAGGAAATCCGGGGGTGTGGCCAAGCGAAAACCGACGGATTCGGAAACAAAACGCTGCATTTAAAACAATAAAGTGTCGCTTGGGACGCGGTTACCTTCACTCAGCCTGGCTCGGTGAACTTGAGTGCATTAGATGCTTTTCAGCGCAGCAGCGCCACCTGGGACGGCGGAGGAACTACCTTGATGAATCACCGGCCGGACCCGAATCCACCGCAGAGAACGCGCCGCTGGATCGTTAACGGAACCGTGTAGTAAATATGCCCCATTGTATAAGTCAAGGAGGCGGAGCATTTTAAACAACTGAAGTCACGCTCTCCTCTCATAAGAAAGCCCCCATAACTGCAATTGATGGTCCGCACCCAAGACATCACTGATCAGATCTCTGAAGTCAGATACATGATGTCAATCACAGAGGAGGAGGCGATCAGAGCTCCGCACCGTGACTTGGTTAAACTCTTCCTCCTCCCTGACAACCACATTTACATCTCACTTCAACATTGATTTTCTAGATGATGCCCCCTCTCTGGGACATGAAAGAGACAAAAACTAGAAGGTTTTTACGCAGCTTGACAGTATTCTGTTATCGGTTATTCGGCCATTTCTGATGACGTTTCCCTTTAAATAGGGGACTCACGATACTGAGAATCCCAAGTGGTCAGACTCCCAGCCATAAGACATCAACCATCTATCATGTGATCAAAGGTATGAGCGGTGCTGACAGTGGTTGCCTCAAATTGAAGCCTTTCTTCTGGCCACCATGACACCATCTCCCAATGACTGCTAAATTTCCTTACGGAATATTTGGCCCCCTTTTTTCTGGGACTCTATGCAACATATATTGTAAATTTACCCCCCCAAATAAATATGTCACGGAACTAAAGATAAAACACCGAAAGTTCGTGGAGGTTTAGGTCTTTCGGGCAATTCACTAAGGTAGTGCGCCCAATGTTCCCTAGGTGTCGCTGCTGCGCTGAAGTCGTCCGTCGGAGTTCACTGGAGTCACCAAGCCAGCCGGGTGCAGGTAAGCGTGTGTCAAGCGACACTTTTGTAATTAAAAAATATGGCGGTTTTTTCCGAATCGTCGGGTTTCTTACCGCCACGCCCCACCAATTTTCGTCGTGTGCATGCTGGTGCAATGCGCACAACCGATTGCGTACGCCAAAAAGCCAGGCAATTCAGGAAAATCGGCGCAAACGGTAAAATTCAGGTAACCCTGACGAAAAAGTGATTATCAGGCCCTTAGTAAAGACCCCCCATTGTTTTCAGTCATCCACCCCTATAATTACATTTACATCCGTAGTCAGCAATAAATTCACACCTATGCAGTACCAACCCTCATTGGCAAATCTAAATGACCTCGTGATCAGTGTCCGGTGCCGATCACAGGTGTATCAGTGGGGAGTGAGGGTTTGTACCTAAACCCGGGAAAACAAAGCTTAATGGGTTTGCTCAACCTTACTGTTGACTCCAGAGCCTTATGTATGAGTAGGCAGTGAGTTACTATTTGATACTAGAGGAGGGGTCCCGAATCTCATCTCATTTGCATAGCCGCGGCGTTCATACTCAAGCACCTCATCCGTAAAAACAGATATAAAGCAATGGAGGACGGGTGCCAAAATGTATGAAGCATATTTCTCTTTTGCACTTTGGTAAATGAACCCTCGCCGCCTCCTAACATGCCGCTTGGCAGCGCGGGGCGTATTAGGACGGCTGTAAAGAACGCGTGTTATGGTGATTATGCTCTAAAACAGCGACTGGCCGGTGGTCATTATACGTCCCCTGGCATTTGGAGGGATTGTGGTGAGATAGTTACCCTTGTTTTAATAGTGGAATGGAAATGGTGTCATGTTTATATTAGGTCCTTGAATGAATCATGTTTTATATGGACGGCCGGTCCTCTGAGCATGGCGTATTACCATAATTAATAATATGTGTGTGAATAATAAACTACAATGAATGAACATTCATGGTGTTGGCTGCTTTCCTCATATTCGGCCATATGAAAAACGTCCAAATCTTTAGGAACTGCACAATAGTTGTCCGGATAGTAGCAGTCGTATCCCTGCCCTTGTGCTGCCACATAGTGCACAAAATAATGACACCTGTTGTTGTCTGAATAACAATGTTGCAAATGCAGTGAACACAATGGGGCACATTTACTTACCCGGTCCATTCGCGATCCAGCGGCGCGTTCTCTGCGGTGGATTCCGGCCAGGATTTATTAAGGTAGTTCCTCCGACGTCCACCAGGTGGCGATGCTGCGCTGAATAGCATCGGAACGCACTGGAATACACCGAGCCGGGCTGAGTGAAGGTAAGTGCAATTTTCGCAACACATTTTTTTTTTTCTAAATGCGGCGGTTTTTCCGAATCCGTCGGGTTTTCATTCGGCCACGCCCCCCTCCGATCACGTGCGCCAAAATCCCGGGGCAATTCAGGGAAAATCGGCGCAGATCGGAAATATTCGGGTAACACGTCGGGAAAACGCAAATCGGCCCCTTAGTAAATGACCCCCAATGGGGCACATTTACTAAGAACAGAGCAGTTTGCCTGTGTGGTGTGCAGGGGGCGCCAGATTCAGGATTTATGCCGCACATTCTGCATAAATCGTGGATACATACAAGCAGTTTGCGCCGACAAGAAGGTCAAACAGAAAACTGGTGCAGGGGCTTTAATAAATCTGGGCCATAATATACTATATAGTTCTTTAGGGTCAGAAAGTTAGACCCCTTCTACAGTCGCGAGTGTGAGGCCCAAACGCTGCAAACCGGAACTGAACTCGGCATGTCAGCTTAGTTCTGGTTTGCATCATTCGGGCCGTGCAATCCAAGCAGCACGCGTTGTGACACTCGCGAGTGTAGAAGGGGCCTAAGAGTTAAGTTGAGAGTTAAGGCCGCGTGTGGAGACTTAAAGGGCATCTATCACCAGGATGAAAGACTGTATGCAAATGAGCCAGTGGGGCTCCAGGCTCCAATGACACCTATGGAGCCTGGAGCCCCTTAGGCACATTTGCATACAGTCCTTCATCCTGGTGGTATATGTCCTTCAAAGCCATTGATGCTCCACTAGGGAATTCTGGGAAGTATGCAAATATATTTTCCAAGGTGTTAAATGCTAGTTTGGCTTAATCCCACATCATGTTCTTAGACTTCTTGTAGGTCACACTTGGTGATAAGGGGGGTTCCTTTCAAGGTAGCAAAAGGAGGCATTGTTTTACATTTCCCACCTTGGAAAACATATTTGCATACTTCCCTATACTGGTTGTCCCCTACTTAAGAACACCCGACTTAGAGACGACCCCTAGTTACAGACAGACCCCTCTGCCCACTGTGACCTCTGGTGAAGTCTCTGGATGTTACTATAGTCCCAGACTGTAATGATCAGCTGTAAGGTGTCTGTAATGAAGCTTTATTGATCATCCTTCTTCCCAGTACAAAACATTTTGAAAATCTTATTGACACTGGAACTACAATTATAAAATATACAGATCCCACTTACTTACAAATTCAACTTAAAGGAAATCTACCATTTGATTTCATGCATTATGAACCAAACATACCTTGAGAATGCTTGTAGCTACATTGTTGAATGGTTTTGCTGAAAAAAACAATTATGACAATCAGGACCTTGGGAAAGCTGGATTCCATGCTTCTTGCTGTACATAAAAACATTACACAAGCTGTTTGCACTGACCAGACAAGACTAATCAACCTGTGCTTGTTCACTCATACACAGCAGCTGGGGGATGGTGCAGCGATTGATTACTTCTGCCTGTCAGTGATGTACATCATTCTCCTGAGCAGCGTAGGAAGAGAAGCGCTGAGCCAGACAAAGGGATGGACAGAGACTCATTATCCTGAATTTTATAATTGTTTTTTCAGCAAAACCATTCAGTTCAGGGATTAATCAAGATATGTTCCTGCATCAGTGTAGCTACAGCATTCTCAAGGTATGTTTGCTTCATAATGCATCAAATCAAATGGTAGGTTTTCTTTAAGAACAAACCTGAAGAAGCTATCTTGTACGTAACCCTGTGTAGTTCCCCATAAGCAAAGCCATGCTGTGTAATCCGCCCCTCCCCCTTTCCCCGGAACCCCCCCCCCCCCAATCCTACAATCTAGTGATTGGCAGTCAAAGTGATGCACATACTATTCGTTTCTAACAATGGGGTCCAACTATTACTTTCCATATTCAGATACTGAAAATTTGTCTCCTCTTTTGTTAATATTTCGGCCGGGGAACAGCCTGAGTTCTACCCCACGAAAACCGATTGTGACATAAATCCTGAATCCTGCTGAATCGTTAGACTGGGCTCAGTAACGAGATAATCAGTGCGCGCGCCGCTGTGTGCACCTTCCACTGAGAATCGATCAGACTTCGCCTGGGAATGGAAATTCTCTGCTGCGGGTGTTGGCAACTCTCAAACTTCTGACTGTGAATTCACTGATGTGCATTGGCGGCACTGCCACTAGTGGGCGCCCCTGGCCGAAATATTGTGTAAGCCCCTGTACTAGCAAATACATAACTCATACACTTCCCAAAATAATACTGCATGATAGTTATAATGCCGTGAAATAATATCTCCCTACAGTGCAATAAGACACTAAATAGAGCTATATACACCTTACTAATACATCAAGTGCCTTATTAAAGCCATTATATACTGCAGACAACTCAAGTTGCGCCAGTAATGTTGACCATACAAAGCTCCAGACAGAGTTAGGCATTGGTCCCGGAGATATGTGTAATCATACCTTTATGTGTTAGTAGAAGCAAGGCTGTGAAAAATACATACATATTCTAGGATTGTAGCTGGACTTCTCGTCATTGAACACAGAATTGCCCCTCTCCCTGCCCTGAGTAAGAGCTTCTGGTTAGATGTTACAGAAGAGGGGCTGTGGAGCAGTTTGTTTGCAGAGGACATATCTTCAGTGACTCAAGTCCAGCTACAATCCTGGAATATTAATGCATTTTCGCAGTCCAGTTGCTATTTACAACACACACAATGGAATGATTACGCACAAGCAATTCTTAACACTGGCTATGGATTTGTATGGCCAAAGCTGTTGGTGGATTATTTTTAATAACACCTATAGATGCTGCTTGTTCAATGGGTGTTCAACACTTTATCCTCATCCACACTTTATACAAAGATCGATTGCTGCTAGGCCACACTCACAAATCAAACTCGAGGTTCTTAGTTACATTTTGATCAAATTGTATAAGCCACTAACCACTTGACTGTGACCTTGTTATAGTGGGTCCCTATGGGTAATCTTTGTTGCCCTTCTTTATAATCTCGGAATGGAGCCGCAGGATATCTTGGTATGTTTCCGAATCTGGATTTATCACCACAGTTATGGCTCAGTCTGCTCTTTTATCAGGTAACCATTGGTGCAATGACATGAGCTAATAATTGGGGACAACCTTTTTGGTGTTTTCCCGTTAAAAACGTAACTAGTGATCACCGGTGGTCACACTTCTAGATAGATAGATAGATATGAGATAGATGATAGATATGAGATAGATAGATAGATAGATAGATATGAGATAGATGGATAGATAGATATGAGATAGATAGATAGATAGATAGATAGATAGATAGATAGATAGATAGATATGAGATAGATGATAGATAGATGATAGATAGATAGATAGATAGATAGATAGATAGATAGATAGATAGATATGAGATAGATAGATATGAGATAGATAGATAGATAGATAGATAGATAGATATGAGATAGATAGGAGATAGATAGATATGAGATAGATAGATAGATAGATAGATATGAGATAGATAGATAGATAGATATGAGATAGATAGATAGAGAGATAGATAGATATGAGATAGATAGATAGATATGAGATAGATAGGAGATAGATAGATAGATAGATAGATAGATAGATATATAGATAGATATATATGAGATAGATAGGAGATAGATAGATAGATAGATATGAGATAGATATGAGATAGATAGATAGATAGATAGATAGATAGATAGATAGATATGAGATAGATAGATAGATAGATAGATAGATAGATAGATAATAGATAGATAGATAGATAGATATGAGATAGATAGATAGATAGATATGAGATAGATAGATATGAGATAGATAGATAGATAGATAGATAGATAGATAGATAGATAGATAGATAGATATGGGATAGATAGATAGATAGATATGAGATAGATAGATATGAGATAGATAGATATGAGATAGATAGATAGATAGATAGATAGATACTAGATAGATAGATAGATGACACATGGGCAGGACACAGATGGATATGATATATAATTGTTTATATACTTGGAAACACATCTTATCCTCACTTGCCATCTGTCTGTTCTGCATGTATATATATATATCTTTGCTTTCTTAACATAGATCTTCCTGTGACACTTCATTCTACAGTAAACATCCCTCTGGTTATTCTTAGCATATGCCACGTAGAACAAAAGAAGTGAAATGAGGTCAGTAAATATATGGAATCCAAGGATTCGACCTTCTCAGGGAATAAAGGGAATGTTACCTGCGGCAGATAGCGCTGCACACATCAGCATCACAAAATATTCCCTTACCTGTCTAGTGGGCCATGTAATGCCTCTCTGGGAATGTATGGAAATGTGCTTTCTTTCCATCCTAGATGAAGGCACCAATCCTACAAGTCAATATCCGACCCTTTAAACAGGCCTTTGAATGTGAGCCAAACCAGACTGGAGACAACAGTTTTAGTGGCCTGTAGGGTCCTTCATCCAGGCTGCCTTGGATGGATGACAGATGATGGCACTGCCAGAGGTTCAGGTCCTAAAAAAGAGAAAATGTTCGTAGTATTTCTACAAGCCAAGTGTAAAAGGACTTTCTTTTTGAGGCCCTTTCTATGTTTGAGCTATTCATCTCCCCCTAGTGGATGAGACTGGTACTGACACATCATTAAAAATACGTAAATTTACATAAATTTGGATAGAAAATATGTGTGTGGTCATCATCATCACCAAAGCAAAGTAAAATATTTCAAAGTTTATTTTTGGCCGTCTGATTTTCCTCAGAATTTGAGAACATTCAGAATAAAAGAAACGTTGTTAATGTCTGAACCTGTTTGACTTGTAGCTGGTAAAGAGAAATACCCCTGAGGACGGCGTCGACACACAGAAGTGGCATCTGCTTCTCGGAGGAAGCTGACATTGTCTGTCCCTTCTAATTAAAGAGCTGGTTTTCACAGTTTCTGGTGACACCGGGGTACACTCACTGGAACATCTGCTGCCTTAGAAGAAGAAGATATTCCCACCTGGAACGGAAAGAACATGTTATATAATTAAAATGCACCCCGCATATCCCGAGATCCGGCACATTTTACAATAGCCTTACAGTAACTCTAAGTAAGAAATTGAGAAAAGAGATAATATCCTAAACCATATAAAATATGGCACTAAAGCAGAATAGAAAATATTATTTTTGGGTTATAAGGGGTTTATAAGGTCAACTACAGTGGACGAACCCTTATACTTATGGTCTGGCATCTAGGAATCTATCTAGGAAGTCCAAATCCCGTATAGGAAACTGGTTGGAGTTGGGCTCTTACACTTGGGAACCCATTAGCAAGATGTTCGTAGATAGAGATATGTGCGGACCCGATGTTCCCATTTGGGGTTTGGCTGCCGAAAAGCCAAATTGATGCCACCAACTAGTAGCCATGACTATGCCAGAGTCTGTTCGGCTGTCAATTTGCAAATACGTGCCAATCTACGAGTCACGAGGTCGAACCCAAACAGGAACATCATCTAGTCGTTGAGATATTTGGACCTCTACTTTACCACCAGTTGTAGTTGTCAGACGTAGAATTCGGAATCCAGAAGTGGTCAGGGAGTTGTTTAAAACCACCGGTTTCTTAAAGGACTTTTCGATGGGACAAAACAATCTCAATAATGGTTGAATGAAATGAAGTGGCTCAGACCAGTGTCGATCGCATATCACAGAGGACCTAGTTGGAAATACCCTTTCAGCCAATCACTGACTGAGGCAGGATATAACTTTGTACAATGATTGGTTGAGGGAGCATCCCCAAGTATTTTCTGTGTGTCAGTCCAAACAAGAAGTAGGGGTAAGTGGGACGCAGGCAGCATCGAGACCAAAGCAGTAGGGTATTGGGAGAAAATTGTTGCCTCATTTTTAACTTTTTACCAATTTTTTGGGGGCAAAACCCTTTTGACTTGGGTGTTTTTAAATCAGATTTTAAGGTGATTATCTGCCTTACAATCTAATCTGCCTTAAAATCTTTGCACCTGTTGTGGTTTCTAAAGGAAGTCTGCCAACTTTGCCTCCATAATAAAGGTCGGGGAAGGTGGAACACTCCCTTTAACACTGATTCTACAGGACAACATAGAGTAAGTGTAAAACGACTGTCTCTGCCTTCTATTGAAAGTATGACCACCGAAAAATCTAATTGGAAGAACCATGTATGAACCTAGGCTGGAAGACCTCTGGTCGGAGAAGCTTCTGTTCCTTACACTCCGGTCACATCCACCTTTCGCCCTGTACCTTCACAATGTGCTGTTTACCTACACATGGACACAAATTATGTAAATGTTTTTTATATGTCACTTTAACTTCCTAGTGGTTCATGGTTTTGGTTTTGCTTATGAAGGTGCAACATGATGACCTTACATGCCGTGGTGGATTTCATCCCTGAGATCAAGAGGATCAAGTTAACTCAAGTTTAATAACTAATGAGAATCCAGAAGAAGACCAACACCTTCCCCTTCCAAACCTTGGTTTGATGCAGCATTAGTCTTCTTCTTGGTCTAAAATTTGATTTAACCAGAGGAGAAGAAACTAGACTGAGAGTAGGAGAGTTGTGTTGCGCAGTCGGGCATCACACCAAGGGGCAGAGTTTAGCATGAAGGAAGTGTATTTTGGAATTTTGGTGCCCCAAGCAAAATAATGTCTTCAGATTCCCAAAATTCCAAAATCCACTCCACAATTTTGCCCTTGTACTACTACAATCATTTACAAATTTGCATATTTTGAATAGAATTTTTGAAATACAATATCCAAAACATAGGTGACTCTACAGGGCGGACGTGTAACTATTACTTGACTTTCCGTAAGCCGGCGTTCAGTACTCACCACTGAAATCCATCATGTTCTTAGCAAGAAAATACTATGTTGTATACAATTTTGTAACGGAAATTGCCGCCGGCCCGAATAAGTTAACGCCGAGCCGACGCTGTGAATAATAATCATTGTAATGGGGAGAATTCATTGTAGAGGGAAACCAAGAACCTGCTGCCATTCACTTAACAAAATGTTGTTTGCAAAATGCTATTTCTTTCTTTCTTCTGAAGGCACATTGAAGTTCACAAGACACACCCCTCACCCATTACTTGCTGGGGTATTAAATATGTCCTGTTAGAGACAATCTACCATTTGATTTGATGCATTATGTAGCAAACATACCTTGAGAATGCTGTAACTACACTGATGCAGGAACATATCTTGTTTAATCCCTGAGCTGAGTGGTTTTGCTGAAAAAACAATTATATCTTTCAGGATAATGCGGCACTTTACTAGAGGATGATGCAATCACTGTGTTATCCCTGGCAGGCAGAAGTAATCAATCGCTGCACCATCCCCCAGCTGCTGTGTATGAGTCATCCAGCTCAGGCTGATTAGTCCTGTCTGGACAGTTCAGGAAGCTCCAAGTAATGTGTTTAAGAATGGCACCCAGCTTTCCAAAGGTACTGAATTCTATGATTGTTTTTTTTAGCAGAAACTGTGGATTCAGGGATTAAACAAGAAATGTTTCTACAGCAGTGTAGCTGCATTATTCTTGGTTCATAATGCATAAAATCAAATGGTAGGTTTCCTTTAACTTCTAATTCTGAGATAAAAGGGAGTTCTGGACTCACCCTGTGCTACTTTATCCCCAAAGGATGGAGCAGATGATTGTGGAGAGAGTGTCCTAGACCAAAAGGTTGGTGGCAATTAAATAAATTAGGGACTGGCAATTCTAGGAAGTGATACAGAAGTATTGATAAGGGGGTTCTTTGTAATGCTGTGGAGGGGGGTTGGAATTTTGTTACCTAGATGAGCCTCAAATTGGAGACAACTGGTCAAATATCAGCTCTGCAGGCCCGCAAGGGGCCGTGTTATAAGATTTCAGCTCCATTGTGTACCCTGAGCTTATCTTTTAGGCTATGTGTGTAACATGGCCGCCATCTTTCCAGTTCAAAGATAGCCGTGTAGCAGATCAAAGAAAACCAGAACTATCTCAGTAATCGATGGCCGCATCTCATGTGTTTTAAAAGTTATCAACTCCAGCGATTTTTATGCAATTGTATCCACTGCCTTCAGTTCTGTGTTCAGCATCAAGGACGACACGTCTAATAGCTGTACATCCCAGGGAACGTTCCCAGTTGTTGCTTCAACTTTCTGTTTTTCATAACTTTTGATTGCAGCAATCAATTTGGGGGTCTGTGTTGATCTGCTATGTAATCACCTTCCCATTCGTAAAACGTGCCCTTGATCCAATATGGCGACATACAAGATGGTGGTCTATTCCAGATATAGCTCAAAAGATAGTCCCCCCCCTCACAATTTTTTGCTGGGGTATCAGATATGTAATTTTTTCTTTATGTTCCTGAAATAAAAGGATTTCCTGGGACTTTTGACTCTCTGCTGGCAGTTGCCCATATGATGCTGCTATGTCATGAATCTCTCATTAGTGGGTTATGTAAAAGGACTGCAAGGCCAATCCTACTCCTACTGGTCGGTCTACAAGGACACTTAGGACAACCCTTAAGTCAGAACTCTGACATGATGTCCCATGTAATTCTGTGCTCTAGATCCTTTGTAATACAGACATTGGGGCTGTTTTACTAAGGGTCCCGCGGGCGCATTTTTGTCGGGTTTCCCGACTTTTCAGGGATCGTGGCGGGGAGGATTGTGTCGCACGCTATCGTTTTGTGTCGCAATCGCGCTGGCTTTCATGCAACACAAAATGGGGGGCAGCCCTCAGACGATCCGACGGATTCCGACAACGCGCAGGATTTAACATTTAAAATTGTGTCGCAAGAAAATGCACTTACATGCACCAGGAAGAAGATGGTAAACTCCAACAAACCTGAGCGGGGGAGCGACACATGCAGGATATCGGGCGCACAATCTTCTTGAATCGCGGCAGATGTGCATTCCGTTCAGACAATGCACTTTCGGGGATTGCGCAGGACAGGTAAGTAAATGTGGCCCAATGTGTTTTGGCTCCACACCGGCACCTTCATCAAGTTCAGTAGGAATAAAAACAGCAACGGTTCAGCCTACTTTGTGAAACCGAAGCCCATTGTTTTTTATCCTTAAAATATTATATCTGTAATAAAAACAATTCTAAAAAGAAGCGCAGACCTGTCTGGGTCTGTCACATCCGATGCACTTACAAACACTGGGAAGAAGAAGATGAACTCTGTAGGACTTGAGGGGGGAAGCGACACATGCAGGATATCGGGCACACGATCTTAGTGAATCGCGGAAAACTTCATCCTCGTCAGACATTCCGGATCGGGGATCGCACAGGGACCGGGTAAGTAAATGTGCCCCATTATGTAACAGTGGCGTAACTTGGCCCTAGTTCAAAATGTGTGCCAGGCGCCCAATTACAATGTATTGTTTATAGTCCTAGTCTTCTCATATGGGCCCTCTAAGCCTCTTGGACCCTGTTGTGATCGCACCTTCTGCACCCCCTCTAGTTATCTCCCTGCTGTTTGCTCAGTTCTCACAATTCCTGGTGACAAGGTCAATTCCGAACACTAATCTGCACAACTCATACCCAGAAACATAAATCAGCCAGTCAGCCTCTCGCTTTTACCGTCTGCACCACATTGAGAGAGTGAGGCGAGAGTATAATTAGTTGCTATGGGTTTTGCAAATTTTACATTTAGTTTCTCAGTACAACCCCGAGAGTCGGTGTGAGATTTTGTTGTTACCCTCCTAGCCTGAGAAGGAGAAGAACATACATTTCAAGGTTAATTTAACTTCTTCCAGGAAATGTACATATGAGACCAGCAATTATGGCAGAAAACCTGCTGCTGGTTACACTTACCTGTTAATGAGACTGGATAACCCATCTGCACGGCAAAGCCCTGGTGGCACCTAAACGCAGACAGCTGTTCCCAACCTATAATCATACAGACAAGCTTGGGGATTGCATCATATGGATAGGGATTCACGGATGGTGTGTAGTTTAATGGGACACTAAACCCAAAAGCTTACACTCTAACAGCACTTGTCTGGTTTATATAGTAAAGTTTTAGTCCCTTTTGTATACATATTGCAGTTTGGAAGAGACTATTACACCCTAAATACCTACCCGGGATCATTAATAGGAACAACAACCAATTTACGCAAACAACATCCCAGGTATCAGACAACCGCATCAGCGTAGGACGGACTCGGCTGCTGGCGACTGCAGATGCTTCTATGGATTATTGTAGCCGAATGTACAGGCAACTTCATAGTTTGCAGGCACATTGGGGGTTAAATCATATAAAATACCAAATATCCATAATTGGTCTTTCGATATTGCACCATTGTAAAATTCATTGTTATCTGCTCTTAGTGGTGTTACAATGAGGGGGGATATATTAAGATATTAATCCCCCCCCCCCCCCCTACTAGTTGGCCCTGGTCTCTTTGTAGATCCGGAAGCCATCTCTGCCAGATCCACCAGGTCTGACTTGGTGGAGCATTTAGCTATGGCGGAGACTATAACAAAAACAGAAGAACCTTAGGCCCCCAGGGGAAAGAAGCCAGAAAACCCAAGTTCTAGCTCTATAGAAATGGAGCTAGAAAAAGTCTAAGCCTCGATATGGTATTATGTTAGGACCTGGGACTTTATTATGGGTGATTTGGGCGGAAGCTCGAGACCCAAGACTACCCAAAGCACTCACAAGGTTTCATACTTCCCTGCAGAGATAATAAAGGGATGGACCTTCAGACTTGAAATTCTCATTCATGTGTGCCACCTTTAGACATATGTATAGAGTACATAGAGCCTTTAAAGGACCTTTGAAAGTCCTCCAAAGATCCTTTAACAGCAGACTTGAAAGCAGATAGAAGGGACTCCTCCTTCTTGAAGAAGGTTCGTTCCACATGTAGACATTAAATGTCAAAAAGCTAGAAGGATTTTTTACATTGGGTTTGGAAAATTGGGAAATTTGTCATTGAGGTCATATATCATATACTTCCTGCGCTACCACCTTTAAATAATAGTGCGCCCTGGAAGGGGTTATATTAGATATTTCAGGGTCACTGTTACCGGTGAGGAAGTCATGATGGAGCGGGTCTATGACGAGTGTTCTCATTAAATTACACATAATATGGACCCTTAGAAGACTTAGCTTCCTATGGTCAAAGGGTGGTCAGTAGGCAACTACAACTGGACATCCCTATCGACACGGGGAAAGGTACACCCATTTGGCAATTTATTCAGGCATCTTTAAGTAATGGAGAATGACACAATGCAGAATTCCATGAGTTTCTAAAAGTCAACGTAGTTAAGTAAGAGCAGCTTCTTGTAATGGCTTTAAACTCCTTGAGAAGTTGTTTGTAAGAAGAGAACTCCTTGCCGGGTGGTTGTAAGTGTCGGGCGTTGACCCACATAGCTGTAAACATTTGCATTTTGTTTCCATTATCGGGGCCCGAAATCCCGTTATAATGAGGAGCGAGGACTCTAATATGTTACAACAGCTTCATCTGCCGCACTCACATTGAAGTGCAAAAGTCTTATTCAAATGAAACGGCTGATTTCCACATCACACGGGCCGCTCCGTTTCATTTGGAAATCCCATTTGAATTATTAATGGCAAGTGTTATTAGCCTGAATTAATGCGTTCACTCCAATCCATTCTTTGAATCTTAATAGGAAATCAGAAGTTACATTTCTCCAGAAAGTATCGGCTGCGATGGGACAAACATCTGTCACTTTGCTTCGTGAGAACATCACGTATTTACATATTATGTAACCTGCCAAAGACTCTGTGGCGCAATAAACCACAGGGTGACTTTGGAACCGGCCATGGAGGTCCAGCCAGGAGAATCTAAAGCCCACAGAGAAAACAGAAATCCCAAATTCTAGCTCTACAGAACTGGAAGTTCTGCCTTGTTCTGTTATTATTTTAGGATCTGGGACCAGTAATGAATTTAATTATGGGTGGTATGGGCGGTAGCCCAAAGCCCAAGAGGACCCAAAGCACCCACAAGATTTGGTACTACCCTGTAGAAATAATGAAGATAAGGACCTCCAGCCCGGAAGTTCTCTTTCATTTGTGCCATCTTTAGCCCTTACAGGACCTTTGAAGATCCTCCAAATGTCCTTTAACTGTAGACGTGAAAGTAAACAGAAGAAACTCCTCCACCTTTTTGAAGAAGGTTGGTTACTGTATGTAGGCTGAATCTGGGGCACATTTACTAAGGGCTTTGTGCCAGTTTTCTGACAGACTTTGTATGTTCTTTCAGGTGTAAACTGCTTGCACAGGCGGTGACCCTTTGTGGTGCAGCTGGGCTAGCCTCCATGCAACACAAATTGGGGGGCGTTCCGGTGCTCATTCAGACCGTGCGCCAGATATAACATGCAAATTCTGTCGCAAGCCCTGTGTTAAAGGTGCACCTCAAAAAAGGTAGTGAACTCTGCAGTGAAGCGACAGATTTCTGGCACATGTTCTTAATGAATCTGTTGCACTCAACATTATACATGGGCAAAGCATTTTTAGTGAAGTTTCCGACATTCTTAGTAAATGTGCCCCATTCTATTCTTATTTTCATTGCAGTCTTAATCCGCCCCCGTCTGTTCTACCAAATGATCCTCTGGCGGATTCATCCAATCCAAGTGTCCTTGACTATTTTATCGATGAATGTGTGGCCACATCTCTTTTCAAAAATACCCCTAGACTGGGCCGGGATCCCCTTTCGAAAAGATGTGTGTTGAGCTCAGAGGTGGAGGTCACGTTTTTTGCATAACATTTATGCTCCATCCTTCGAATGTGCAGCAGTTTTGCAGATGGGAATACATTTTATAATGGAGTTAGCCATTATGGTTAAGGTTCAAATACTGGGACCCCCAATGATCACAAAAAAAATCTAATTTTCCTTTTAGAGTAGAGAGGCGTCTTTCTTCAGTCTGTGGAACAGATAGACATTCATAGAGATTATATGTGGTGGAGGTGGACATGCTTGACCTTCCATGGAGACAATCAGGTCCCAGCGTTCTCCAAGTCCTCTGGAATATTGCACCAGGAGGTCTCCTCATCTCATTTAGGGTATTGTGTGCTTAGGATATTGTGGCTATAAATCCTCTGTTATTGGGCTATTCAATTTAAGAAAAACTTCTCAAACTAGCGTCCCAAATGTCTGCAGGTTGTATCTGGTATTGCAACCTTTTTAGCGGAGCTGAGCTGCGATACTGGACATGCTCATGCTGGACAAATCCTGCAATTATTACTAATTCCAATGTTTTGGAGATGTTACTTCATGTAATAATGTCATTGCATATTGTTGGGATAACTGTAGGGGCTCAAGGTGAGGAACTCTCTGAAATTACCTAAAAACCTACAAGTAAAGCTGCTCCAAGATTCTTACAGGTCTTCTGCATCTCTCCTGCCATCTACTGGTGTTATGGTATTTTTTACACTGATTCATTAAATAGTTAAATCACTGACATCATAAGGCAAAAATACAGAGCAATTGCTGCACGTGATGATACAGAGGCGGACGTGTCATATGGGCAACTGGTGCAGCCACACGGGGGCCGGGTGGTAAGAGGGCGCAATGTCCCCCATAAATCAGCTTCCGTGTAGCATTTAAGAGAGAATTTCAAGACTGGGGGAAGAGGGGGAAGGGGGAGGGTAGGGATTTAAAGGTAATCACTCCATGATCCATAATGTTCTCTACACGGCTTCTTAGACTATATTCACACATTGAAGATTTATTCATATATATTTATATATTCACACAATTTCCTTTATTATTTGTAAGCTTGGACTGAATCCCAAGCGAAAGGCGATGAGCGAATCATCCACAATTCAATTCGTAGAAACTTTCTTGTATTTTTTAAAAGATTTGATTCGAATCTAAATCAATTCGGTCCAAACTGATGCTGCTCTGATTCTCCTGGAAACTGATTATCCGCTAAAATTCTGATTTTTCAGAAATTGGTCCTGTTCATTTTCTCGGGGATTAGAACAGAAGCGGAAAAAATTTGGATTTGATTCAGTGCCTAAAAAAATGTCAGATTCCTACCTAATCTAGGAACCAACAAATAGATGGGCTCATCTCTGTCTGCAATGTGAGGATAAGAACTTATAGGGGGTTCAAATCTTTATAGGCATCACTTTATTAGGGATATTAGCCTGCTCTTATACAAAGCAACTTTATGTTAAGCTAAAGGACTCTAGGGGGCGTAACCATAGCCCCTGTGGGCTCTGGCCCCAATGGAGCCCTTCAGCCACGCCTGCTGCCTCCTCTGTCCCTCCCCCTTATTGCTATGTGCTCTGCATTCAGCGTTTTGTTCAGCACTCCCTGTAGACGTAGTTTTAAGGGTAACACCACTGAACCATGACAGCACTGATCGAGGGTGTTACTGGCAGGGGTGAGCATTCAGGCTCGGTACTCCTACCCAAACCCAAACAGAACTTTCAGGTATGAGTGTCATTTTTATGTGCACTATATGGCAGCACAAGGACCAGAACGCGGCTACTATCCGGTCCACTATTGTGCAGACTATTCCCTCTATGAAGCACCAATTATTAATGTGTATTTATACTACATACCAAAAAAGTACTTTTATGTAGTATAAGCAGCACCTGATGTATATCCAGCACCCCCTTATATGCAGCATTTTTTGGGGTGTTCTGGGCCCAGCAAATTCTGCTCCACTACTGATCATATTTCTCATCATATCAGTATCAGTTTCTTTATACCTCAGTGACTGCTTCTATGTAGCTGATCTTAAGGCTCATTTACCTTCAGCGTCGGACTGGCCCACCGGAGCATCAGAGGATCCTCCGGTGGGCCCCAGATTCTAACACTTTATAATGGGCCCCAAAGATCTTCATTTGGAAGTTAATGGAGTAATCATTGGACATTCTGATCTATTTCATATTGGATGATTCCGATATTATAGATTATTAGATCTTTTTGAAGATACATCCTACGTAAAATGATTTTTTAAATTACATTTTATGGTTGAAGAGTGGGCCCTCAAGATCACCACCTCTGGTAGGCCCAACACATGCCAGTCCCACACTGTTTACCTCTGTATATGTCTGTTACTTACTGAATCTTATGTGTATCTGCTTAGACATTACAGTCTGGAGAACCAAAGCTGCAGTGTAAAGTAGGGCAGAGAGACAAAGCAACAGCCTAAGGAAGGCAATTTAGGATTCCTATTATAAAGTGAAGCTAAATTAGAGTCACTGATCAAGGCTAAAAGAGAAGATCAGAGAAGGAGCCAAAGGTATGAGGACCTGTGCTGTAATCCGTACCGGTGGAGGAGATAATGGAAGGAAGGAAATATCTCCACAATTATCTCCTCCGGTGGAGTTATTACAGGTTGTGGATATATGTGGACGTCTCTCTGGTATAAAATATACATGTTATGTGCGGTTTATTAAACAGATATTTTATCCGGGATGGTGTGACGGTGACATTGTGTACAGCTACCTGTTTGTCTTCACCGTAATTGTTTCCTGTTATCGGCCATTCTGGAAATATCTGTGGAGAATCTTGTGTCTTCACTAAATCCTATATAATAATGTCTAATACTCTGCATATTAAAAATTGGAAAGTCTATCAGACAATTTTAGAAGACTTGTAGTCACTGTCGCTCCCTTGATCATTAAGTAAATACCCCACTTCAGAACTAAGTAGCTTCAAAACTCTGCAGTGATTCATGACTTAATATATTTTTATAGTGGTCCAAGTTCTCTGCATAGACTTGGAATACAAACAGAACTTGCTGGTTACATGTAGCTACCACTAGACAGAGATGTAGAACTTTAGGAAGAGAACGTATACAGTGAGCTCACATGCTCCCTCTAGTGGCAGCTACAATCAGATAATGGGGGTCATTTACTAAGGGCCTCGATTCACGTTTTCCCGACGTGTTACCCGAATATTTCCAATTTGCGCCGATTTCCCCTGTAATGCCCCGGGATTTTGGCGCACGCGATCGGATTGTGGCGCATCGGCGCTGGCATGCACGCAACGGAAATCGGGGGACGTGGCCGAACTAAAACCCGACGGATTCGGAAAAACCGCCGCATTTAAAACAATAAAAGTGTCGCTTGGGACGCGCTTACCTTCACTTGGTCAAGATCGGTGAATTCAAGTGCGTTCAGACGCTTTTCTGCGCAGCAGCGCCACCTGGTGGACGGCGGAGTACCTGCCTTGATGAATCCCGGACAGACCCGAATCCACCGCAGAGAACGCGCCGCTGGATCGCGAATGGGCCGGGTAAGTAAATCTGCCTCTATATCTTTTAAAGGTTTTTCAGCTTAGTAATATTAATAATGTATACAGAGGAAAGAATCAATATTAGAGTGACAGGGGAAATAAAATTAGGACCTCCCCACCAATCAGCTAGTAGAGTCGCTCCATTCTCTGTATTGTGTTCAATCTGTGCTTCAACGGGTCTGCTTCCATTCACATACTGACAGTGGTGTCTGCACAGTCTTTATTATCACCTGAGAGACCCGTAACACCAGCACCCACTGCCTCTGCAGTCACATGGGTTGGTCACTTTGCAATAAATCTCTTCTATTAGACATGGCTCCACATGTATATGGACCTGTGTATTTGCCTCCTCTGAGAGCTTCAGCCTTTGCCTGAGCTCACCACACTGACTCCTTCAGTCCATCTTACATCACCCACAGTGTCTCTCTCTCACATTGTCAGTGTCAAAGACAGAGACAGGCAGAGGGGCTCAGGGAGCAGGATGAGTCATAACTCTGCTACTGCAGCTCCTCCTATTCATCAGTGTAACCAGAGAGTTTGCAGACAGCACTAAAGTAAGTGGCAGGAAAGCTAAATCACTTGATGTACATTCAGGAATTGTTATTAAGGCAGTAAAGGCTCATGGGCAACCTATGTAAAATAGTTGCTATCCCCTTTAATAAAGACAAGTCCTTCGTTTATTGGCTCCATCTATTACCTGTAGTTGAAAAATACTACAAAAACATCCTTCTTTTTAGAAGATCCATCATCCTCATGTACTTTTTGGCCCACTCATTGATCTTAATTATTATTATTTTTTTTTTTTGATGGATAGCTTCTAATAAAAAAAAAGGTCTAATTGATTTGTAGAATCTCTACTTATTAATAGGGTGATAAGTATATAACAATGTGGCTTATTTACTAAGGGTCCGCAGATCGTATTTCCGTCGGGCTTCCCGACATTTTTGTTGGGGGGCGTGGCGTCGGACGATCCGACTGATTCAGACTGAGTGCAAGATTTAAAATTCAAATTGTGTAACAAGGAATGCACTTACATGCACCAGCAAGAAGAAGGTGAACTCCAGCGGACCTGAGCGGGGAAGCGTCACATGCAGGATATTGAAAGCACAATCTTAGTGAATCACGTCAGATGTGCATTCTGGTCGGACAATGCACTTTCAGGGATCGCGCAGGACAGGTAAGTAAATGTGTCCAAATGTGTCACGTGCTGAAATCCACAGTGATCAGATGTGATCTGAGCCATTATTTAAGCATTCCACTTCCCTGTAAGTGCCTCCCCAGGAAAAATGTAGTATTACATAGTGGTATCTTGTATGTAAGCACCTTGCACTCTATCCATAAGATGATGGTGCTGAAATCTCTAATAGGATGTACTAGTATCAGTTTCCTGATCTGGAAAACCCTTTATAGTATATGTAGCACCTTCACCAAACATTGTGATATGCTGGTAGCACATTGTAGAGACATGTAACCTGCTTATTTCTTAACTGTGTTAAAGTGCTGGGCTGCTGGTTGAGCCTACCATAGCCGACTCTCGGCAGCTCGGTTCTGGTCCAGCAGTGGTAACCCATTCTGAATGTCAGAGCCTGGCCCCTTTCACTTATAGCAGGGTTCCTGACTATCTCATAAATTTCTTGTTTGTGCTATATCCCTTGTTGGCTAAAGTCAATTTGCCAGCTCTATTATCTGTCTTATATTTTATTGTATTCCCGCTATTTGATTCTTGGCTTGTTTTGTGACTATCCTTTTGTGTTTGCAATTCTGTACTTTATATGCTCTCTCAGTTGTGATCCAGATTGCTTATCAACCCTTATTGTGTTTTTCTTATTTTGTGTCTCCCCTGTTGCATAGAGAGGGACTGTCTTAGTGGTTGTCCTGTATTGCCTAGAATACGCAGAGGCAAAGAAAGCAGGACTATTGTGGGAGCTTTAGGGTGCACCATCATTTCTGTTGTCCTTAAGTCCAGTTTTCTGATTTATAACATATCCTTATTATTGTTTCTGTTTTCTGTTATATTTCTGAAGTTATTCCCAGTTTTACCCGTATGCTCATGAGGCCGGTGGTGCGCCAAGAGCATGGCTATCCCGGTCTAAATCACTTCCTCTTTCCAGAGCTGCTCAGTGCTTCTCAAAAGACAAATGTACTTCTTTACTGACAGGGAAAGTACTGGTCCAGGCAGGAATAGCAAGGCTTCAGGTGCTGAGGACAGAGCTGGACCAACTGCCTAATTTGCATACAGATTAAAATGGGAATTTCTCATATAAAACATAAGGTACATAAATAATAAAGGGATTTTTGAAATCATGGTCCGTTGTTCTATAACATGCTGACAGAAGACCATTATGCTTGGGTAGGTGATAGAGCCCCCTTAAGCTGGTTAACCCCTTTTACCATTAACACTGTGGTTTTGTTTGGCATATTACATATTACATTTAAGATTCCCCCTTTGCATAAACACATCTTTTTGATGTCTGGGATCGGTGCATGTGATTTTTATATTTCCATGACAACCTTTACAGAAGAGGGAGATAAAGATGCGTCAGTAATTTTTCAGCGGCGCTTTATACACCGGACGAGTAAAGGTGACGTGAACACCCCCATCACATAAGGAGTAAGAGACCTCCACCGCCGAGGCTGTCATGTCCTCCTGCCGCCACCATCCCCCCCTCATTATCTTCTGCCGCATCTCAACAAGATTTTAAATTGAATCGGAGAATCAGATTTCGACTTCTCTGGTTGCAGAAACAAAGCGCCTGGTGCATGCACCATGTGGTAAGTCGAGCAGGATCCCCCCCGGTGTAGCAGAATGACCTGCGTGACCTTCCTCCGCCTGTGCATGTTAGAGGCCTCCCTTATTACCGGGTAACACTCAAGAATATGAAGCAGAAATGTCAGAAATAACAGGACTTGTGCATTGGCTGAAAATAGACAAAGGTCAATCTAGTGCAGCGCAGAGATGTAGCAGTGCTGATAATGTCATGTAATGTCATGATCCAAGGGGCTAATGTCACCCAGAACAGAGCAAGACTCCAGGCATCAGAGCCATCTATAATACTGTGAGTATCTACCTCTCTCTGTAAGTACTGTCGGATATATACATCCAGACCATAGTCCCACAGACGGACAGAGCCTCCTAGAGCCATCCATGACTACACTACTGCTCAATATTTGGTCTTATAAATATATTCATATTTCACAGACAGAACTCAGGTGAAACTGGCATCAGATCTATAAAGGTAGGTGGCCACCATTCTGCCTAGGATCAGTGGGGGTTCAGTTCCTTAAACCTCAACCAGTAACAGAAGCTTCTGAGTGCAAGAGAGCTATAAAGCAAATTGTCTTCTATTTTCTGTTTGCAGTTTATGGGAGACATCATAGCAGCTAGTCTCCAGCCACCAGCTCATATGGGAGACATCATAGCAGCTAGTCTCCAGCCACCGGCTCATATGGGAGACATCATAGCAGCTAGTCTCCATCCACCAGCTCATATAGGAGACATCATAGCAGCTAGTCTCCAGCCACCAGCTCATATAGGAGACATCATAGCAGCTAGTCTCCAGCCACCAGCTCATATAGGAGACATCATAGCAGCTAGTCTCCATCCACCAGCTCATATAGGAGACATCATAGCAGCTAGTCTCCAGCCACCAGCTCATATAGGAGACATCATAGCAGCTAGTCTCCAGCCACCAGCACTGCGACAACTTAAAATAACTCATAGAGCCTACAGAGGGGAAAACTGCTAAATAATCCAGAATACAAGTCATGTACACTGAAATATTGCTGTAGGCTGTTGCACTGTTGCATTATATTGTATGGAGCTATAGTGTGGGCTCACTGCTATATGGCTTACTGTTCCTATAGTATGATTAGATGATATAAAGTGGGTGTCATATAGATCATAAAGCTTGCTCTATATATAACTAAGGCAGGATATCACTTCCCATTACCACGTACCACCTATGGAGTAACCTTCAGTATAATCCGTGGGTCCTCATTATTCAGTCCTCGCTGTATCCACGTAATTTTCACTAAACAGAAATTAGCATTTACTGACAATCTCAATGAAGGGTTTACAGAAAAACACATAAAAGGAAATGATCCAATTTTTTTAGGGTCTGATTCTGTGTGCATATTGTGGATCTTTGCAGTGGTAATTACATGTACTGCAGTGATGCGTCAGCGATCAGTGACACCCGGCTGCAGTAATTGATGCTACGAACGCGTTCTATTAATTAAGACGTTCACCATCTGAGTTCCAGCGTCCCCCTGCACGAGAGATCCGACATGACATGTTTTCCCACAGTCATTAGCACATTTTCTTGTTTGTAGAGGATTCTCTCTCGTATTTAGATCGGGGGCTGATACTAACAGGAACTGAAGTAGAACTCTGAAATGCCCCCCGATCTCCGCAGTATTATGTGTCCTGGGAATCATGGAGTTAATGGCTGCGTATCTCATTATATACTATATAAGAGATCTAAGTTTAAAGGGGTTATCCGGGTTTAATTTTTTTTTTTATGGCCGGGCTGGGCAGGGATAGTTAAACATAATAAACATGGACTTACCTCCTCCGGCGCCGCCGATGTCCCGCGCCGCGGTCACTTCGTTCCGTGCCCCTGTAAACAAACAGGGGCACGGAAGCCGCGCACAGGGAGCTTCCGGTCCGCGTTGTGGACGGCTCCTCCCATCCGTCCCTATCTCTCAGCGTTGTAAGCGCTGGGAGATGGGGCGCATGGGAGCATCCGGCCGGCCGGAAGCTCCCTGTGCGCCGGTGTAATGAAACCGGCGCACGGAGAAGACGGGCCGCGGCGCGGGACATTGGCAGCACCGGAGGAGGTAAGTACATGTTTATTATGTTTAAATAGCCCTCCCCAGCCCGGCCATAAAAAAAAAATTAAACCCGGATAACCCCTTTAAAGGAAACCTGTCACCACAGTTTTTCACAAATACAGCTACTGACAGGTTCCCACAGAATATTATTAAATAAATGACCCCCTTCTTTTAGCTAAAAATTGTTTCCCTCACATCCCCATAAAATCAACTTTGATACCTAACTTGGCATACAGCCAGATGCTGCAGCAAGTCTGAGGGGCGTGTCCTGCTCTGCCGAGTGCAGTGGCTCCTCCCCATGCCTCCTCACCATACAGCACTGAATGTCATGTGACTAGGGTGATGTCATCTAAGGTCCTTTACCCACTAACATTTGCAATGTCTATCACAAGTATGTGTCTGATCACATGAATTCACAGCCTCCCTCCATGGAGGTCTACTCTGCCCCATTCCTCCATAAAGGAATGCTGTGATTTCATGTGATCCGATACATACATCAGGTACATTTTGCAAAATTTAGTGGCTACAGGAACTTAGATGACATCACCCTGGTCACATGACATGCAATACTGAATGGTGAGGAATCATGGAGAGGAGTAGAAGGGAGGGGCTGGGAAGGAAATGCCACTCAGACTCCTGCTGGATCTGGCTATATGCCAGGTAAGATAACTTATTTAATTTTATGGAGATGTGAGGAATAATTTTTACCTGGAAGAAGAGTGGTAATTAATTAATAGGGCCTATAAATAGCTGTCCCCTTTAAGTAGGATATGCAATCTTCTTTCGACATTTTCCTCTTTCCATTACTAAAGCCTCTTTCTGCTGTAGTTTCCCCGACTGTTACACTGTGCAGGTGCTCTTCCTCCTCCCACTGTGTGAGATTACATCAGGCAGAGGCAGGAGGGAAGTGCTGAAGGAGCAGGGGGAGGGGAGACAATGTAATAGGTGGTGAAGCCACAGCATGGGGGGCCTCTAAGACAGATAGCGGTTTTCCCACACAACACCTCTCACTTTCTCACAACTATATAAATGAGAATAAGAGATCTAAGTTTAAAGGAAACCTGTCACCATAGTTTTTCACAAATACAGCTACTGACATGTTCCCACAGAATCATATTAAATAAATGACACACTTCTTTTAGCTAAAAATTGTTTCCCTCACAACCCCATAAAATCAACTTTGATACCTAACCTGGCATACAGCCGGATGGTGCAGCAAGTCTGAGGGGCGTGTCCTGCTCTGCCGAATGCAGTGGCTCCTCCCCATGCCTCCTCACAATAGAGCACTGCATGTCATGGGACCAGGGTGATGTCATCTAAGGTCCTTTACCCTCTAACATTTGCAAAGTCTACCACATCTGATCACAGTCTGCCTCTTTGGAGATGGAAGTCTTCTACGCCCCATTCCTCCATAAAGAAATTCTGTGATTTCATGCGATCAGATACATACATCAGGTACATTTTGCAAAATTTAGTGGCTACAGGAACTTAGATGACATCACCCTGGTCACATGACATGCATTGCTGAATGGTGAGGAATCATAGAGAGGAGTAGAAGGGAAGGGCTGGGAAGGAATTGCCACTCAGACTCCTGCTGGATCTGGCTGTATGCCAGGTAAGATAACAAATTTAATTTTATGGGGATGTTAGGGAAACAATTTTTACCTAAAAGAAGGGTGGTATTTAGTTAATAGGTTTCAATAGGAGCCTATCACTAGCTGTCCCCTTAAGTAGGATATAAAATCTCCTTTCTACATTTTCCTCTTTCCATTACTAAAGCCTCTCCCTGCTGTATCTTCCCAGACCGTTACACTGTGCAGGGGCTCTTCCTCTTCCCACTGTGTGAGATTACATCAGGCAGAGGTAGGAGGGAAGTGCTGAAGGAGCAGGGGGAGGGGAGACAATGTAATAGGTGGTGAAGCCACAGCATGGGGGGCCTCTGATAATGCTTGCTAGACTTCTCCTGGCTCATTATCATAATTTTAAAAGTAGACTTTTAGGAAGGAAGGATTTTTTGGTACAGGCAAGGTAAACAATCGAGATGTGACCTAAAAGAGGGAATTCTAGAAAAGAGCATAGCAGATCCCAACTGAGGCGGCTGCTAGTTGAGTGGTGTAAAAGCTGCTGTTAGGTTCCCTTTAATAACCCAATGTCACTGCTGTATCTTTTTTGGATTCCTGATCTTATAATTTCTGATATACTGTAGTTTTGCTATGTTAAATTTATGACAGTTTTTGGCTATGATAACGTCCATTCTGGCCGTGGTCTGCATTTTTTTGTAACTGCTACAGCAGTCACTCAGAGCAGAGAGAGGTGCTAAAGAGCAGCCTAATGCACAGACCAAAGAGAACAGCAGTGTGAGGACTGACCGCCATTTTACTTGGACAAGCTACAATCCTGGAAGAATATACTGAATGCATCTTTTACAGTCCTGCTGCTACTAACATCACATTAGAAAGGTTACACTCCTCTCCAGGATTGCTACCACTCAGCAAACCAGAGTCAATCCCAAAGCAATATGAGGTGTGAACCAGGAACACGGTCTCTGCTGAAGGTGCTCTATCGCTCTCATCACTGCGCATCGCTGTTTTGTAACATTGTTTCATAGAAAACAAAGGGTGAAAAAAAATTGATGAATTATAACTAGAGATGAGCGAACATACTCGTCCGAGCTTGATGCTCGATCGAGCAGGAAATGGCCACTATTTTTGACAGGGCCACTGGCTCTACCTATAGTACTTTATGAATTTTAATTTTCTGGAGGGCCACCGACCCGGTCCTGCTGTTTTTAAACAATTTTTGGAGTGCCACATTACAGGCACTCAATCTATTCCATGTTTCTGGAGGCTCACCTACCTGCTCCTTGGTTTGAAAACTTTTTGGACTGCCAAATACAAGGCACTCAATCTATTCAATTTTTCTGGAGGGCCACATACCTGCTCCTTCGGTTTAAAAACTTTTTGGACTGCCACATTACAGGACATCAATCTATTCCATTTTCTGGAGGGCACCTACCTGCTCCTTGGTTCAAAAACTTTTTTGGACTGCCACATACAGGCACATCAACTATTCCATTTTTTGGAGGGCCACCTACCTGCTCCTCTGGTTTAAAAAACTTTTTGGATGCCACTACAGGCAATCAATCTATTCCATTTTTCTGGAGGGCCACCTACTGCTCCTCTGGTTTAAAAACTTTTTGGACTGCCACATACAGGCACTCAATCTATTCCATTTTTTTGAGGGCCACTACCTGCTCTCTGGTTTAAAAACTTTTTGGACTGCCACATACAGGCACTCAATCTTTCCATTTTTTCTGGAGGGCCACCTACTGCTCCTTGGTTTAAAAACTTTTTTGGACTGCCACATACAGGCACTCAAGTATTCAATTTTTCTGGGGAGGCCAACCTACTGCTCCTCTGGTTTAAAAACTTTTTTTGGACTGCCACATACAGGCACATCTTATTCCAATTTTCTGGGGGCCACTACCTGTTCCTCTGGGTTAAAAACTGTTTGGACTGCACATACAGGCACTCAATCTATCCATTTTTCTGGAGGGCCACCTACCTGCTCCCTGGTTTAAAAACTTTTTTGGACTGCCACAATACAGGCACTCAACTCTATTTCCATTTTTCTGGAGGCCACCTACTGCTCCTCTGGTTTGAAAAATTTTTGGACTGCCACATACAGGCACTATCCAATTGAATTGTCAAATAGCAGCCTCCACACGTTGTCTCCATTGCTACCTCCAAAAGTGCGTCCATATAGCTGCCTACATAATCGTCCCTTTATCAAAACGAGTGTGTCAGGCCGAAAAATTGGGTTGTTTAATGGATTCCACATCAAAGTTGTTAACTTTGTCGCCACCCTGCTGTGTACCACAAAACACTGGCAAAACTTTTACCATTTACGGATATTATTTCAGCGCTTCTCTGCGCATCTGTTTACATTCCCTCACCGCGACCATTCCAAACTTATAAGAACGCTACTACACTTGATCGTTATACAAAAGGTCTTAGAAGTGCTGTTGGGAAGTAGCCTAGAGAAGGGGCTTGGATTGGCGAAAAGCTCGCTGGCAGCGGAGCGGCCAGCTCCATGCCAAGAACCACTAAATGTTTTTTAAGCCAGCACCTTTAATCTAACAGTTCACTGCCTCCATACATGGCCGCCATTATCAACGTGCTGTGTAGGCGAATTTTGGGTGTTTTCATGGCTTCCACAACAAAATTGTTAACTTTGGTCGCCAACCTGCTGTGTTATCCACAAAAAATACTGCGCAAACTTTAACCATTTACGGATATTATTCAGCGCTTCTTGCGCATCTGTTACTTTCCCCTCACCCGCCATTCCTAAATTATAAGAACGCTACTACACTGATCTTATACAAAAGGGTTCTAGAAGTGCTGTGTTTGGGGAGGCCTAGAGACACGGGGCTTGGATTGGCGAAAGCTCGCTGGCAGCGGAGCGGCCAGTCGCCATGCCAAGAACCAACAACAAGTTTTACCTGAGCACACTTTAATCTACTACTAGTTCATGCCTCCATACATGCCCGCGCTTATCAAACGTGCGTTGTGTCAGTAGAATTTTGGGTTTGTTTCATGGCTCCACAACAAACTTGTAACTTTGTCGCCACCCTGGTGATAATCCACCAAATAACTGGCCAAACTTTTACAATTTACGGATATTATTTCAGCGCTTCTTGCGCATCTGTTTAATCCCCTCACCCGCCATATCCAAACATTATAAGAACGCTACTAACTTAACTTGGTGCAGGCTGGGACCGAGTCTGACCCTGGGGCTGGTCATATCTACTGACGACGCCGAGGATTGACAGGGCCTACTGGTCAGGTCTCAAAGGCCACTATACACTCAAATACTCCCACCCCTCTCCACCTCTCCTCTCCGAATTACCATCGTGGGCATGGCGCCATCAGTCGGTAGCTCTAGGCACAGCAGCAGTGCCGTCGCTAAGCGACAGCACGGCGGTGTGCAAAACTGTGAGCACTAGTGATAAAAGGCACACCGCCCAAGAGCTATTGCAGGGCATTCCACATCAAACTTGTTACTTTGTCGCCACCACGCGTGTGAAGCCACAAAAAATACTGGAAATTTTTCATTTACGGATATTATTCAGCCGCTTTGCGCAGATGGTTACATCTCCCAGCTCAATCGCCATATCCCATTCAAACCAATTGGCAATAGAACCAAAGAGTGAGCAGAAGCGCTCAATAATATCGGTACATGATAAAATTTGCCAGTATATTTTGTGGATTACACAGCAGGGTGGCGACAAAGTACATGGAAGCCATGAACACATCCAAAATTCTGCCTGACACAGCTCGTTTGATAAGGGGACCATGTAGGAGGCAGTGAACTAGTAGTAGATTAAGGTGCTGCAGTTAAAAACTATGTTAGTTGGATCTTGGCATGAGCTGTCGCTCCGCTGCAGCAGCTTTCGCCAATCCAAGCCCCTGTCTCTGGCTACTCCCCAAACAAGCCACTCTAAGACCTTGGATAAGATCAGTGAGTAGCGTTCTTATAATTTGGGATATGCGAGTGAGGGGAATGTAAAATCTGCGCAAGAAGCGCTGAATAATATCCGTAAATGAAAAAGTTTCCCATATTTTGTGGCTTACACAGCAGGGTGGCGACAAAGTACAAGTTTGATGTGGAAGGCCCTGCAATAGCTCTTGGGCGGTGTGCCTTTTATCACCTAGCTCAGCAGTTTGAGCCCGCCTGCTGTCGCTTAGGCGACGGCACTGCTGCTGTGCCTAGAAGCTACCGACGTGATGGCGCCATGCCCACGTTGGTAATTCGGAGGAGAGGAGGTGGAGGAGGGGTGAGGATTGGAGGTTAGTAGGCCTTTGAGACCTGGACCGAGTAGGCCCTGCAATCCTCGCGTCGGCAGTATATGACAGCCCCAGGGTCAGACTCGGTCCCAGCCTGCACCAATTATTTATTCGTTCTATAAGTTTGGGATATGGCGGTGAGGGGGATGTAACGATGCGCAAGACGCGCTGAAATAAATCCGTAAATGGTAAAAGTTTGCCAGTATATTTGTTATTACACACAGGTGGGCACAAAGTTAACAAGTTTGTTGTGGAAGCCATGAAAACAACCCAAAATTCTACTGACACAGCACGTTTGATAAGGCGGGCATGTATGGAGGCAGTAACTAGTAGTAGATTAAGGTGCTGCAGTTAAACAGTTAGTTGGTCTTGGCATGGGCGGCCGCTCCGCTGCCAGCGAGCTTTCGCCAATCCAAGCCCCTGTCTCTAGGCTACCTCCCCAACAGCACTTCTAAACCTTTTGTATAAGATCAGTGTAGTAGCGTTCTTATAAGTTTAGGAATGGCGGGTGAGGGGAATGTAACAGATGCGCAAGAAGCGCTGAAATATATCCGTAAATGGTAAAGTTTGCCAGTATATTTTGTGGTGATAACACAGCAGGTGGCGACAAAGTTACAAGTTTTTGTGGAAGCCATGAAAACAACCCAAATTCTGCCTGACACGCACGTTTGATAGGCGGCCATGTATGGAGGCAGTGAACTAGTAGTATGTAAAGGTGCTGTAGGGTTAAAACTATGTTAGTTTTCTTGGCATGGAGCTGCCGCTCCGCTGCCAGGGCGCTTTCCCAATCCAACCCCCTGTCTCTAGGCTACTTCCCAAACAGCACTTCTAGAACCTTTTGTATAAGATCAAGTGTAGTAGCGTTCTATAAGTTTTGGAATTGGCGGGTGGGAATGTAAACAGATGCGCAAGAAGCGCTGAAATAATATCCGTAAATGGTAAAATTTTGCCATGTATTTTGTGGTATAACACAGCAGGGTGGCGACAAAGTTAACAACTTTGATGTGGAATCCATGAAACAACCCAAATTTCGGCCTGACACACCTCTTTTGATAAGGGACGATTTGATCAGCATATGGACGACTTTTGGAGGTAGCAATGGAGACAACGTGTGGAGCTGCTATGGAGACATTCAATTGGATAGTGCCTGTATGTGGCAGTCCAAAAATTTTTCAAACCAGAGGAGCAGGTAGGTGGCCCAGAAAAATGGATAGTTGAGTGCCTGTATGTGGCGTCCAAAAAAGTTTTTAAACCAGGGAGCAGGTAGGTGGCCCTCCAGAAAAAGTGGAATAGATTGAGTGCCTGTATGTGCGCAGTCCAAACAAGTTTTTAAACCAGAGGAACAGTAGGTGGCCCTCCAGAAAAATGGAATAGATTGAGTGCCTGTATGTGCAGTCCAAAAGTTTTAAACCAGAGGAGCATGAGGTGGCCCTCCAGAAAAATTGAATAATTGAGTCCTGTTGTGGCAGTCCAAAAAAGTTTTTAAACCAGAGGAGCAGGTAGGTGGCCCTCCAGAAAAAATGGATAGATTGAGTGCCTGTATGTGGCAGTCCAAAAAAGTTTTTAAAAACCAAGGAGCAGGTAGTGGCCCTCAGAAAAATGGAATAGATTGAGTGCCTGTATGTGGCAGTCCAAAAAGTTTTAAACCAAGGAGCAGTAGGTGGCCCTCCAGAAAAATGGAATAGATTGATTGCCTGTATGTGGCGTCCAAAAGTTTTTTAAACCAGAGGAGCAGGTAGGTGGCCCTCCAAAAATGGAATAGATTGAGTCCTTGATGTGGCAGTCCAAAAAAGTTTTAACCAGAGGAGCAGGTAGGTGGCCCTCCAGAAAATGGAATAGATTGAGTCCTGTATGTGGCAGTCCAAAAAGTTTTTAAACCAGAGGAGCAGTAGTGGCCCTCCAAAATTGAATAGATTGAGTGCCTGTATGTGGCAGTCCAAAAAGTTTTCAAACCAGGAGCAGGTAGGTGGAGACCTCCAGAAAATGGAATAGATTGAGTGCCTGAATGTGGCACTCCCAAAAATTGTTTAAAAACAAGAGGACCCGGGTCGTGGCCCTCCAGAAAATTAATTCATAAAGTACTATAGGTAGAGCCAGTGGCCCTGTCAAAAAATAGCCAGTTTCCTCTGCTTTACTGTCACAAGAGCAGGAGAAGGAGGAAAAATGAGGAGGAGGAGGAGGAGGATGTGGATAAATTATTCAGGTTGAGCTTCCTCACCTGCTGGAGATTGGAAATTAGGAGAAATCCATGCTTTATTCATCTTGATAAGCGTCAGCCTTATCAGCGCGTCAGTCGACAGGCGTGTACGCTTATCGGTGATGATGCCACCAGCTGCACTGAAAACCCTCTCGGACAAGACGCTAGCGCAGGGCAGCAAGAACCTCCAAGGCGTACAGCGCCCAGTTCGTGCCACATGTCCAGCTTAAACCCAGTAGTTGTAGGGAGCTGTGTGAATCATTTAGGACATGGTATGGTCAGCTACGTACTCCCTCACCATCTTTCTGTAAAGATCACGCCTACTCTGCCGAGATGGGGACAGTGACAGTGTCTTGCGGGGTGACATAAAGCTGGCAAAAGCCTTGTAAAGCGTACCCTTGGCCAGTGCTGGACAAGCTGCCTGCTCGCTACTCTCCCTCGCTAATTGTCCCGCACGACTACGCACTCTGCCCTCCGCTGTCAGAAGGGAACTACTGTTTCAGCTTGTGCATCCAGGCCTGATGGTATTCATGCATTCTCACACTCCTTTCCTCTCCAGGGATGAGAGTGGAAAGATTTTGCTTGTACCGTGGTCCAGGAGATGAACACCCAGTATCGGTGCTGGAATAAATTCTTTGAACGCGAGGGTCACGGGATAGGCAGCCTAGCATGAAATCTGCCATATGCGCCAGAGTACCAACGCGTATAGAATTCGCTCCCACTTGGCTGACTGTCCATTTCCTCCTCCTCCAACTCCTCCAATTCTCTTCTTCTGCCCATACACGCCAACAGTGAAGGACTCAACAATGGTCCCCTTTGTGTCTCGCCAACATTCTCCTCCTCTTCCTCCTCATCCTCCTCCACCTCCACCTCCTCCGATATGCGATGAGAAACAGACCTAAGGGTGCTTTGGCTATCAAACAAGGGAATCTTCTTCCCCGTCTCTGTGAGGAGCGCAAAAGCTTCCGACTTCATGCTGACCAGAGAGTTTTTTCAACGCCAAGGCAGCGGTATGGTGCGGCGATGATGGCGGCTCGCCACGACCATGCGTGTTGCTCCTCAAAGTTTACGCAGCACTGACAGATATCAGACATCCACGTCCACTCCTCATTGTAGACTTGAGGAAGCTGACTGACTACTACCAGTTCTGGTGGAAGGTTGACATACTGCAGTCTACAATCGCTCGGCGCTGCTAGTAAACTCGATAACATGGTCAGTTGTTGAATTCCCACCTCGTGGGCACGTCGCACAACAGTCGGTGAGCGGGCAGTTGGAGGCGGCGCTGCGCTGCCCTGAGAGTAGGCCAGCATCGTGTGGACTTCCTGAATGAATGCGCACAATTGCGGCGACACCTTCGTGAGCAAATCAGACAGATTGGGGTGTCTTGAGGAAACGCTGAACTATCAGATTAACACATGTGGCCAGGATGGCACAGTTGGTCAGTCTGCCCGAGTTTCAGGCAGCGCCACAGGTTACGGCCGTTGTCACACACAACCCAGCCTGGCTTCAGGTTCAGCGTGGCCTTGCCAGCCCAGATCCGTCTGCGAGTGATGCCCGTAATAGTTCTTGGGCGGTGTGTCCTTTTATCGCACTAGGACTCAGCAGTTTGAGCACCGCCGCGTCGCTTAGCGACGGCACTGCTGCTGTGCCTAGAGTCTAAACCGACTGATGGCGCCATGCCCACGGATGTCGTCTTGTGGGGGGGGAGGAGGAGGTGGAGGGGGGGTGGGAGGAGGAAGGCATTAGTAGGCCAGCAACCCTTGACCGGTAGCCAAGCCTCGGCATTCGCGCATATATGACCGTACGCAGTGTCACACTCTGTCCCGCCTTCCAACCAAGTTAAACCCAATGTGGCGTAGAGATATATATGGGCCTGCCCGTGCACACTGCCCACGTTGGCGTGGTCGGTGTGCCTTGTCAGAAACGGCGTTGTCAGGGCACGGATTATGTTGTGCTGACACTGCTGTGTCAGGGCTGGGACGGCACAGGTCGGGAAAGTAGTGGCGGCTGGGGGACGATATACCGAGCGGGGGGCCGCCGCCATAGCTGCGAAAGGCCTCGATCTTACTAGCATATATGGGCAGTCATCACCAGGCTAGCAATCTGAGATGTTCACATAAGGCTTGGGCGTCGGTGGGTTGCATAAGATGTTGCGTTTCCGCTCGCGTACTGAGGGTATGGAAGAGCGAACGCTGTGTGGATGTGGTGGAGGTTTGGAGGCGACGATGGGTTTTTGTGGCAGGGTCCATGGCAGTTGGTGACTATCAGCTGACACAGGGGAAGGAGCAGTGAGTGTGGCACGGCCTGATTTGAGCCATCTCGAGCAGTTCCGACTGAGTACGCCAGCTCGTTATGCTTACACTCCTCATTCCGCCGCAGGCCACTGGATCTGAGAGTGACTGTACCAAGTGTAGATCTGGGTCAGTGGTGGGAACCCCGTGCTGTACCTGGTTTGCGGCAAATGTGGCACACACAGTCCGTCGGTCATCCGGGGCGTGTTTCTTAACGAAACCTCCAGACTTCTGACAAGCAATCTCTCAGCCCTCGCCGCAGGAGCCCCTTGCCACGGAGCTTCACTAGATTGACACATTTGCGCGCTTGATGCACCAGCTACTGGCCTTGCCTCTCCGTCTGCCCCACCAACTGCCTCTTCCAACCTGTTCTGGTGAGGCCTCTCTCCGCTCAAAGCACTGTGTTCACCCGGCCCTCTCAACCAGTTTGGGTCCCTGTTCACCTCATCTCTCCGATCCCTCGTCTGCTCCCTCCCCTCGGACTCCTGCCCTGACAACAACCTTCCCCACTGTCTGACACCGTCTCCTCATCGTCGGCCCCTTTACACACTTCTTCAGTACGTCAACAAGTCATATCACCCACAGACTGGGACTGGGTGGAAAACCTGGCATCGGAAAACTTGCTCGAACTCCCAGAATTCGGAACAGGGTGTTTGTACTGTGGAAGGGTCCAGAAACAGGTTCCGTCAGAGTATGCCGGTTCAAATGGCAAATTTGCGGCCTGAGTCCATTTAGGGTATGTCGCCATGCCACTCTCTAGCCTTCCGCTGCTGCCGCTGCCTCTGCATGCCGTCCCCTATAGTGTCAGGGTCAATTATTGCATGTTTTAGATGCTATCTAGCTTCATTCTGTCACTCTGTCATGGCCATGCTGTTGCCCATAATTTTGGCATAATGGTGCATTTAAGCAGCCTCAGAGGCATCCATGCATGCTGCCCCTGCTGTTTCTGTCCATTCCGTGGTGTTTCCATCCTTTTCTGAGGTTCCCAGGTGCTTGGCCAAGCTTCCTGTGCAGAGCCTTGGTCCCCTTTTAAATGCTAGGTCTCCCCATTGACTTCAATGGGGCTCGTTACTCGAAACGAGCACTCGAGCATCGGGAAAAGTTCGTCTCGAATAACGAGTACCCGAGCATTTTAGTGTTCGCTCATCTCTAATTATAACACGTAAATAACTTCCCCACCACACACTGTTCCCTCTATTACACAATGCGCCATCTAGTGGACAATGAATAGAATGCAAGTTTTGCTCCTGTATTCTTTTTCTTTTTTTTCCTCTGTGCTTAATGTTACACATTTTACTGGAAGACGTAAAGTCTAAGTCTGGAAATAAGCACCTAAATCCCCAAAGTTGTTGCAATGAAAAACTATACTTAAGTAGAACATTTACAGAAAATGTTAGATTTATCCTGAATTAAATGGTTTTGTTGTTAAAATGGCAAAAAAATGGAACAGAGGCAACAAAAAGGAAAAAAAAAAGAATAAATAGATGGTACTTACCTCACTAACCACTGAAAACTTTTTCTTAATTTACTATTATTTGGGCCCTCTAGGGCACCTCAACCCTAGGGGGTCTGATTGCTCCTACAATATACTGCATTGTAACTGTATTGCATTATATTATAATATTGCTGCTGATGTCTAGTGGTTTGTCTGTGGCAGCCCTAGGAGTCTCTATGAGACTGTCATGGCAATGGATTGGAGCCCTACGGTGGCGTCATGGGGGGCAACGATCTGCATTCCAAGATATTGGTACCCTCAGCGGCACTTAGCAGGGTTACTGCTGGGATTGTTGCTAGCTCTAATCACAGTAGTTAAAGGCAGGTGTCAGCTGACACCCACCACGTAGGGAGAGAGCTCACCCCGTCAACCCTGTACTTACTCTCACTACCTGCCATAACATAGTATATGTTGATAAATGTAAGGTTATGCACCTGGGGGCTAATAATCCAAAGGCAAAATATGTCCTTGGGGGAGTAAATCTGGGAGAGTCCCTTGTTGAGAAGGACCTGGGGGTACTAGTAGATCATACATTGAATAACAGCATGCAATGTCAATCATCTGCCTCTAAAGCCACCAGGATCTTGTCATGTATCAAAAGTGGTAATGACTCTCGGGATAGGGATGTAATATTACCACTGTACAATGCATTGGTTCTGCCTGGAATATGCTGTCCAGTTCTGGGCACCGGTCCATAAAAAGGATGCCCTGGAGCTGGAGAGGGTACAACGTAGAGCCACAAAAATGATAAGGGGTACGGAGGGTCTTAGTGATGAGGAAAGATTAAAACAACTAGATTTATTTAGTCTGGAAAAGAGACGACTACGAGGGGACATGATTAATTTATATAAATGTATGAATGGTCCATACAAAAAATATGGTGGTAAGTTGTTTCAGATTAAATCAAATCAAAAGACGAGGGGGCACTGTCTCCGTTTGGAGAAACCAAGGTTTAATCACCGGGGACGACAGGGTTTTTCTACTATGAGAACGGTCAATCTGTGCAATAGCCTGCCTCAGGCGCTGGTCACAGCAGGGACAGCAGAGAGCTTCAAGAAGGGTCTAGATGCCTTTTTACACCTAAATAACATTGATGGTTATGTTATATAGAATTGTTTCCCCTAAATCCCTTCCTCATCCAATCCCTTCCCTTCCTTGGTTGAACTTAATGGACAAGTGTCTTTTTTTAACCGTATAAACTATATATATGACTATTATACTATGATATGCTGGAGCTGGATTCAAGCAGCTGCACTGAGGAGATCCAGTCCCTGAGTCACTGCATAGTGTCCTGAGCTACCAATCCGCGCATGGACATCTCTCTGATAAAGACTGCAGTACAGGAAACTTCTAAAAAGACAAAATAACAGTAATTTAATGGTCAGAAATACATATTAAAGGAAATCTACCATCAAAATCCATCATGATAAACCTGGGACACTTACTCATTTATCCAGGCACCGGGACTGTGGTATCTTCTTATATCTGTCATCCATCCTTCCTTCTAAAATCTACTTTTATAATTAAGCTAATGAGCATGAAGGGCTCTAGTGGGTGTTACCAGAGCCCCTCTATGCTGTATCTTCACATGCTATTAAAATGAGCAGAACAGGTCTCCCCTCCCCCTGCACTTCCTGCTGATGTTAGATTACACAGACAGAGAAAGAGAGAAGAGAGCAGGGGGTAATGAGACATTTTCTGCCGGTGAATCTGCAGCACAGAGGGGCTCTGTTAACACCCCCAGAGGTCTATAGGTTCATTAGAATAATTATAAATGTGGATTTTAGAAGGAAGGAGGAGCCATGGTTAACAGATATAAGAAGATTACCACAGTCCCGGTGCCTGGATCTAGGAGTAATGTCCCTGGTTTATCAGGATGGATTTTCATGGTAGATTTTCTTTCCCTGAATATCCCCTCCACACATCATTTTAATAATTTTTATTCGAAAGATGAAGACCCCCCCTCCCCCCTGTACTTGACACTTTGATGAAAAACTTTGTTCTTAATTCTTTTTCTTGTCAATAGACGTTTGAGAAGAACAGAAAGACAGAAAGGAGATGTCACAGCGATTCATCCACATTTCAAAGGAAATTAGTCACTTTTGTTCCGGATTCTTCGGATTCTAGGTGCACAATGACTCCGGTTATTCCGCCATTTATAAAGCGCGGGTCAGGTCTTGGAACGTCAGCGCAGACTTTAAGATTGTAGAATCAATACATGAAAAGCAAACGTGAAATTAAGAGTGAACCTGTTCCGGCTTCCCAAAGAGAAGACAGAAGAATCTTTGGAAAAGAACTTTACAATAAGGTTTAATTTGTGACAAAATGGGATTTTGGGTTATTTCTGACGTGGTTTGTCTTCTACGATTTTTTTGTGGCCTGCAATGTTTGCACTTTAAAGATTTAGATCGCAGTAACAATTGATGTGATGCAGGTTTAAAAGTGCTGAGCAGGTGGATGAGATTTGTTTAAAGGGTCCAAACTTTACATCTGTAAAGAGTTTGTATGTTCTCTCTGTGTTTGTGTGGATGTCCTCCGGGTACTCCAGTTTCCTCCCACACTCCAAAATATACTGGTAGGTTGTTTAGATTGTGTGCCCCATTGGGGACAGGGATCGATTTGGCAAATTCTGTGCAACGCTGCGTAATGTGTGTGCGCTATATAAGTAAAGAATTATTATTATTACTAAAACCATTGGTGCCCGGGAGGGCAGCGCAGCTTTTGTGCCACTGTTTGTTTACAGGGGCATGAGTCGGTGAAACGGTAGCACTGGATGCTGGGAGGGACCGTAAGTGCATGTTTATTTTTTTAAGAAGCCTCCTCCCGTCCACCAATGTTTTTTTTAAGCTATCAGACAACCCCTTTAAAGTATTCATCCTCTTTAACCCATTAAAGACTTGGCCATTTTGCATCTTCCATTATACATCTACTCTGATGTGAAGAACACCCTTACATATCTACTTTTATGTCTAGAAACCCACTATACATCTACTCTGACATGAAGAACCTCCCTATACATCTAATCTGATGTGAAGAACCCCATTATACATATCTACTCATATGTGAAGAACCCCAGTATACATCTACTCTGACATGAAGAACCGCTATGGGGCCCGCAGTGTCAGGGGGCCCCATCATCCGACCTGACACAATAAAGAATGGAGAATGTGCACCATTATATCTATATTGTACTGCACATGTCCAGCATAATATGTATATAACATATACTGTGATGTATATATGCAGCATCTGTGATGTGTATATGGTGTCGTTATGTGAGTATGTTGTATATGGCACTGTATGTGTGTGTATATGCTGTGTGTGCACATGAGTGTATTAATAAGTGATTGTAACTCGCATGTGTGAGTATACTAATATGTATTTTTTTTTAAGTGGGAAGGGGGGCCCCATGCAGTAGCCTGCTAGGGGGCCCTGTCTCTACTAGTTACGCCACTGCCTATACATCTACTCTGATGTGAAGAACTCCCTTATACATCTAATTTGATGTCAATAACCCCACTATACATCTACTATGACGTGAAGAGCCCCATTATACATCTACTCTGATGTGAAGAACCCTGCTATGTATCTACTCTGTGAAGAACCTCACTATACATCTACTCTGATGTGAACATTCCTACTGTGGGAGATTTGGCCCAGTAGAGACCGTGGTAGCGGTGATACGTGATGCAATCCAAGACAGTGACACCAAAGTTTTAGTCCAAAACAGGTCTCGCCTGTGTTTATTCCAGGAGCAGGTGCAAAATAAAACATCCTTCACATTCAGGCATCAAACAAACAAAATCCTACCTGTCAGGGTGCTAACTAAACAGAGTTTCTCTAACTCACCACTAACACAAAAGATGTCGCTGCTCCAGGCACAGAGGTCAGGGCTGTGTGCTCTCCAGCCTCCTTTCAGGAAGACAACGCTCTCAGCTCTGCTCAGCAGCTTTATACAGCCACCTGTGTCCAAGGTGCTGGACAACACAACCTCAGCACTCAGGCCTTGCATAGTATGAAAACCTAGGGGAAACATACCGCCCTTCCACAGTTAACCCCTTCAGTGTCTCACACTACCATATAACTACTCTGGATTGCACACTTCCATTTTATACCTACAACGATGTGAATAACCCAATTGTTTCAGGGGTCAACAGTATCTGTCTACTGTGGGATCCCTCTGCTCTGTTTTCTCCGGGACTGAAAATAAATGGACAGCCAACCTACAACCACAACGTAAGGATGCATATAAAACGACTAAAAAGGTAGAAAAAAATGTACAAAATAACTAGACAAACCTTCTAGCTTCATTTGTTCATTTCTCTCCAGCATACCTAGAGCCCAGACCTTATCAAATTCTGATAGCATGAAGTTCATTTTGGCCTGCCTCCCTTCCATCTGCTGCATGGTGTTTACTGACGGCCTCCAAGCTCTCACATTTTTTCTGGTTGACTTGAAATCCAAAATTCAGTATTTCCTTTCACACGACAAACAGTAGTCTAATCGGCACGCTATCTTATGACGGGGTCAATCGGACCAAGGCTATCGGATTCCAGTATACGAAGCCAGGGACAGAAACTCATATTTCAGACCAAAGACTATGAAGCTTGGGGAACCTCCAGGACATAAGGATCCCATCAGTTGTATCTTCTCATATTTAGAGCATGTGGCATCTACACTTAAAATGACTTTATATATATATATAAAAAAAAAAATTGGGCTCTTTGTAGCCTGAGAATGATAAGCTATTGTGTAATGATCTAATGCGACCTTAGAAAACTCAGCGCAAATCGGTTCCGGTACACCTCACTTACACCAAACCTCCCCAATGTTGTCGTCTCATTAACCTTTGCATAGAGAAATAGTACAATTAAAAAACACAAGAGAGTTTAGAAAAGTTTGTCTTGTAATTTGCTAAAATTTTTGCTAAATTTGTCTTGGGAAACACTTGTTTTTATATCAAGCCCAATGAAAATATCTGTTGTCATCTTTACCCAGATCTGGTGAATGGATACTATGAGATGTATAGAAAAAAAACACTGCAAATAAAGTAAGGAGTGCACCATGGTTCACAGTGATCTGTCATAGCAGACAAGACTGGCAGCTCTCAGAACTATCACATTACAGTCTACTATAGAAATCTACAAAGACGGGAGGGGGAGCAAATGCTAAGTAAGCGAGAAGCAGAGACAACATGAGCATGAAGACCAATTAAAATGTTTTTGTTACATAATGACCAATCATTTTCCCATGGTTCCTATGCCAAGAGCCTCAGAGAAAGGCTACATTCACACTACCGTATGGGGGACGTATATACGGCCGGTATAAGTCCCCCATAGACGGCAATGAGAGAAGGGGTTATTTATTTATTTTGCTAATTTTTTTGTCTGCTTTGAGGTGTCCACTATTGTCATCTGCTCTGGAGTCTCCAGTACTATTATTTTCTTTGGGGGTCTCCAGTATAAGCCATCTGCTCTGGGGTCACCAGTATTAGCAGTCTACTCTGGGGTTGCCAGTATTAGCAGTCTGCTCTGGGGTCACCAGTATTAGCAGTCTGCTCTGGGGTCACCAGTATTAGCAGTCTGCTCTGGGGTCACCAGTATTAGCAGTCTGCTCTGGGGTCACCAGTATTAGCAGTCTGCTCTGGGGGTCACCCATATTAGCGTCTACTCTGGGCTCCAGTATTACAGTCCTGCTTCTGGGGTCACACTATTAACAGTCTGCTCTGGGTCCACCATTATAGGCAGTCTGCTTCTGGGGTCACCAGTATTAGCAGTCTGCTCTGGGGTCACCAGTATTAGCAGTCTGCTCTGGGGTCACCAGTATTAGCAGTCTGCTCTGGGGTCACCAATATTAACAGTCTGCTCTGGGGTCACTGGTATTGGCCATTTGCTCTGAGGTCTCCAGTTTTATTGTCTGTTCTGGAGATCTCCCGCATTTGTAAGCTTTTGTCTGCCCTGGTGTTCTCTAGTAGAAGCTGTCTGCTCTGGGGTGTCTGCTATTGTTACTGTTTGCTCTGGGGGTCAACAGTATTTGTCTGTTGTGGAGGACTCTAGTATTAGCTATATACTCCATGGTCTCCAGTATCATTATTGTCTGCTGTGGGGGTCTCTAGTATTATTAGTCTGCTCTGGGGTCTCTAGTATTTGTCTCCTCTGTGGGTTACTAGTCTTAGCTGTCTGCTCTAGGGTCTCTGGTATTATCTCCATCTGCTCTAACAGTCTCCAGTCATATCATCTCTTTCTGGGGTTTCCATTATTATTATTATTGTCTTCTCTGGGATCTCCTGTATTTTTCTGCTCTAGGGTCTCCAGTATTTGTTTACTCTGAGTATCTCTAGTATTTGTCAGCACTGATGGTCTGTCCATCATGTTTATCTGCTCTGGGGACTCCCATTCTCTACTCTGGGGGTCTCAATTTTTATTATTGTCTGCTCTGGGGTTTCTATTATTTATAGTTTGGTTTTGCTGCCAAATTTATTGTCTGTTCTGGGGTCTGAGTTATTATTGTCTGTTTTTGGCACTTTATTATTTATTACCTGAATGCATTATTATTTTTTTTTTTTTGCTGCACTTTCAAATTTATCATTTTTGAAATGTTGTTTCTGTGATAATTGGCACATCTAGGATGTCGGTTACTGGTGCGGCCTCTCGAAGGGTTTGTGGCCCTCAGACTGATAACGGTTGTTCACTGCTGGTCTACAGTATTGAAATGGGTATTGGCTGCAGTGATACAATGCAGTCAGAAGGTGGAGATGTTGCAGAACTAGTGGACAAGAACAGCTCCTGTAGGTTACACACCTGGAGGTCCTCTGTAAGACTACTCCTATGTCCCTGCTCATGTCAGGTGGGCTTGTATAAATGTGAGTGCAGAGTGTCTCATAGTGTGCATTGATGCCCCTGTCCTGCTAGAGGAGGGCCTACGTTATGCAATAAAGAGTAAATCTGTAGGCCAAATAAAAAGCTGAGAGATCTGAGCCGGAGTCGTGGCAGTGGTGCCAAAACTGTATAATGGCTGTATCGGTGTCAAGAAATGGAAACTCCTTAAAGGGGTTGTCCAGGATTAGGTATTTCTCATTATAGGTCCCCAGTGGGTATAAAAATAATAAAGAGCATATAAAATGATTATTGTCTTATATTACAGATCACATCTCGCCACATTAGGAATTGGACCTTACGTTTGAACCATTGCTTCTGACATTTTATCCAGAAGATACCAACACAATGCTAAGAATCTCTTACCACGTTCACTTCCCCTGTAATACTCGCGCTTTTACTGGTTGCAAAGCGAATTTTAATGGTAAATCGATTATCTCTTAAAGCATCTACATTGGTAGAAGTAATTTCAAAGATGATATACATACTACGACTAGACAGGCTTGAAACACTACAGTACGTCACAAAGAAAGAAACAAACACAAATTTTATTCTGCAAATCTTTCAGAATTTCTCACATGCATAAAGTGGAAATAGATGACTGAGTAGCCCCTTATGACTTACTCAATGGTACAACATGGCCAACCTGCGGGGGACCCTTGGCGCACTTAAAGGGGTTGGCTACTTTTCAATAAACCTCTTCCATTAGTCATGTCTCTGTATGTGCATGTACCTGTGTCTTTGCCTCCATTGAGAGCTTCAGCCTTTCCCTGTTCTCACCATGCTGCCCTCTGGATATACACAACTTCCTGTTTCTGACTCTTCAGTCAGTCCTAGTGGCGTCACTCACTGTGTCTCTCTCATTGAAAGACACAGGGGGCAGAGCAGTAGGAGTCATAACTCTGCTGCTGCTGCTGCAGCTCCTCCTATTCATCAGTGTTCAGTTATGTAAACAAAGATCCACATTGACCAAAGTAAGTATCAGGACTGCTAAATCACTTGATGAACATTCAGCGATTATTATTAAGGCAGTAAAGGCACATGGGAAACTTATGGAAAGTAGTGGCCAACTGACTTATATATTTAACTGATGCACTTGAGCATTTCTCGCCCTGACTTGATAATAATTGTTCATATGTCTAAACACTATTTAGATGAATGAAATGCAGTGGTCTATGTATACATGTGATTCTATTTCATTTGGAAAATACAAATAAAATGGCCCAGATTTATAAATCTCCTTGTCCCAGGTAGTTTTCAGGTTTCTACGACTCCCACGTCACTATTGGTGTTTCGGGTTGTAGACTGGGCAGAGACTAGAGCAAAGAACTCTACCAGTTCTGACCAAGTCTACAGATCGGAACTGGCATAGTTTGTTCCCATATTCGCCAAGAGGCCACGCCTCTTAGTAAATATCGGCGCAGGACAACCGGCAGCAGAATGTTTTTCCCTATATGCTGGTCATTAATAAATTCCTCCTAATATGCATATATACATATACTTGCTGTCAGGCTCCAGGGGTAGTGGACAAACTGGACCACCAGGAATGATGACGTTAGTCGACACCTGGGGCCGGAATCTAACTGGCACCTGGCTTTCACCAGAGCCCACTGCAAAGTTGGACTTGGTGCAGCGTAGTACCACCAGGTTGTACCACAGGTGCGACTTTGTCCGCGGTGGCAGCCAAGGTGGGTTACAAAGATGTCGGACAGAATCGTCAGGATGGGCAGCATGGGATCAGAGTCGGGGACGTAGCAATAGGTCAAGACAGGCAACAGAAGAGCGTGGTCAAGAATGGAACCGGGGTCACAACGGGAAATAACAGCGCAAGGCATGAGACAAAGCTTTCTCTAGGGCAGAAGGCACGAAGATCCATCAGGGAAGACAGGAAGGAGCTGAGAATTCATTAGAATTGGCAGCTGGCCAGCGGCAATTATCGGCGCGCTGGCCCTATAAATCTCCGGAAGGCGGCACGCGTGTGCCCTAGTAGGGGGGCACATGCGCATCGGCCTGTCGGAGCTCAAAATGGATCGTGGAGAAGTGAAAGCCGAGACTGGAGACTTGGGCACACAGAGGAGCATGGGTGTGCCTGAGACCCGAGTCGTGGGTTGCGGGAGCACCCGTGACTCTCGCCTCTCTCTGGATCAGCACCAATGGCCTGTTGACCGGTGGTGTGGCATAGAATCTCCATTATAACATTGACATGTTTTGATCTTCTATTATACCTCTTTGAATAAATCTCTGAATAAACTGACATCTGGGTGTTCCTAATTGGGGGCAGGGTGTCTTTGCTTATTGACATTGTCCAATCTCTATGACAGGTCTCAGACCCTTTGGCAATTTTTGTAAAATGTTTCATAAATTGGAAAATAATGTTTCGTAAATTGAGAAAAAAACAGCACAAAGTATATCTATGAGACGTTTCAGGATCGGTTTTTAACAGGAAATTCTAGTTTTTAATAAATCACGTATGTCAGGGATGCTGACAGATCCCCTTTAATTATAACAGGGCATTGTCCTGTAATTCCCATACCCCTATGTGTTTCTGCTTTGCATCCGCGGTATCAGTTCCATCACCTCTGTGATATTAATAACCTCCGTGTGACGCATACTTGGAATATTTTTTACGCTTACATGTATTTTTATACCTTAGCGGGTATCACTACTCACCTATGAGGGCTTATGTGTTTTTCTAACATGCAGCGGGGGTGCAGCGGGATATAACCAAAGCCCATTGTGACTGTCAGGACTCTCTATTCTACCGCCCGTCACCAGCATTCACTTGGATGACGCATAAAATGTCGGCCTGTTGGAAAGAATGCGAATGTTAAACAAGATAAAGCGGCGATTGTCACCTCAGAAATTTATTGGCATCCTCCATATGATTCATAATGTGAAGTAACTGGCGGCTCGGCAGTCACTCATCAGTCATTGGCAGGGAGGGGCGGCCGAGGAGATTAACATGTGGAATGAATTGCGCTCAACACATAAATAATCACAATCATATTTTATACCAAAATATTCTACAGTTACTGCAGGAAAGCAGGAATCCACAGAGAATTTCAATTAATAAAGTGAGTTATTTTCGGTCATATATTCTTGTTCGTGCCATTTATAAGAGCAAGAACAGTCCAGAAGAAAGTCAGGGCTGCTATGTTAATCCTTCTTATGCCATGGATCAGGTTTTCCAGGACACAGAGTGTGGATATTGAAGCCAAATTGTAAAAAAAAGAAACTTTTTACCATCATTTTAATGGAATGCAAAATTACTGGGGTCCTTTGATATCCACAAATTGCTCGTTGAGGTTTTGACTCTTCGGTGAGTCTGTATCACAGAACGGTGATGCCATGTTCATTCACAACTGGTCTTGTCAGTGTCATCATTAATTAACTTGATAAATCGCATATACAGGTAGTCCCTTATACCAGACTGGAAAGTTGATTCAATTGTTCTGTGGATCCTCTACTCTTTTCTCTACTGGTCAAAAAAAGACTTTTATTCCCTGTGTTTCCTCCATAGATCCAGTCAAGGAGGCGGGAGAGCTCTTGGATGTAGTCAAAATCCCACACCTTCTCGTGGCCGCTTGTTTTTGTAAACCCGCCTCTCTGCACTGCCCCCAGTGCCACGTCACTGTAAGTCTACTTGAAATTATGTGCAGTGTGTCTGTCAGTTCTATGACAGGCTGCGTGTCCCCAACTGGCTCCACAGGTGCACCATGCATGCCCCTGTCCAATGCACATACACTTTGGATCAATGTTATTCTCCTGCTCAGTGCTGTGCACATTCCAGGTGCAAGGTCAAAGTGCAAATCTGGAGTCAGCAACGGGAAATCACACTCAAACAGAAATGGGCACGGACACAGGAACACAGGAGCACGGGAACACAGGAGCACAGGAACACAGGAGCATGGGAACACTGGAGCATGGGAACACTGGAGCACGGGAACACTGGAACACAGAGGAAGCTTTCTCGTCTCGCTAATGGACTCAAAGATCCAGTGGGGAATCATGGGAACAGCCTTTATGTAAACCCGGAAGTGCCAGCGGCAATAAGCGGCGCGCTGGCCCTTTAAATCTCCGAGTGCTGGCGCACTCTAGGGAGCGGGGACGTGCACATGGCCTAGGCCGGATGGGAGCGTGGAGAGGTGAGTGCGGATGGGAGCGTGGCCGGATGGGAGCCACGGAGAGGGGCAGGGGTGTGCCAGATCGCGGGGACACCCGTGACATTCACAAATTATTTTTTTAAGTGGATCATATGTTTATCCCATTAAAAAATAAAGCATTTCCTAGTTGAACCATTTTCACTGATCCTTGTGTGCAATAGTAGTCAATGGGTCTGTGAAAAAAAAATGGATGAATCCATGTGCGGATGATAGGAAACAATTTTAAAATCGAGACAGTTGAGTGATGCAATTTGGATGTGAAAAAAAAATGGATGTTAAAGTCACTTTTTATGCCCAAGAATCTTCTTGGAATGTACATTTAGACACTTTTTTTCCTCTTTAACTTTTGACAATGGTTCTAGATAAGGCCGATAGCTCCTACTACTGTAGGATTCACTGACACTACTACAGTATTATAGTCTCTGTTTTATGCATTGGAGATATGAATACTATAACGATTATGAAAATGATCATTTTTAATTATATAAACAATATGATAATTATAAAATATATAATAGTCTTCACTTAGTACTTGTACTGTAAGTGTCACATGTGATCTTCCCAACATAATGATGTTCCACTTAATGAACAGCAGATTCTCAGTGAGATTTGGCAGTAGTTTGCAGTCATTTAAGTGCTGGAAAAAAACTTACAATATCTAAAGTATCTGTCTAAGCCTCTGTTCCATTGTGATGAAATATTAATCTCAAAGGGGTTTTCCCACCAAACAAGTTAGGCCCCACAGGAAAGGGCCTAACTTGCTGATTGGTGGAGGTCTCAGTGATGAGACAGATCATGAGAACGTAGGGTTTGATGGGGTCAAGGTAACTCTGTCGGACCCCTCGTCGCTGTATCCTTGTCGCTCCGTCATCTCTATTTAGCTGACGGAGAATGACGAAAGCGGTAAAATTGGTCAGATTGGTCAGGTTGTAGAACCTTGGCGTGATCCATGGACAGATCTTACTGTAAGGATCTGTGGTAGTGGATCCTTTGGACCACCGTGGATGTAAGCCGACACCTAGGACCGGAGTCTAAGTGGTAACCGGTATTCACCAGAGCCTGCCGCAAAGCGGGATGGACTTGCTGTGGCATGGTACCACCAGGTTGTTCCACAGGTGCGACTTTGTCCGCGTTGGCGTCCAAGATGAAGTACAGAATCATAAGGCAAGGTCATGGTCTGGGACAGGCAGGAGGTTGAGACAGACAGCACAGGATCAAAGTCGGGAACGTATCAGAAGGTCAGGACGGGCAGCACAGGAGCGAGGTCAGGAATGTAATTGGGTCACAACGGGAAATCAGGATAATTGCACAGGGCATCAGGAACAAGCTTTCTTTAAGGCTATGAGGCACAAAGATCCTGCAGGGGACACAGAAAGCGGCTGGAAAGACGTCTGGCCAGCGCAAATTATCGGTATCACGGAGACTGGAGCTGGGAAAGGTGAGTTTCCATGCAGGCTGGCCTGGGCACATGGAGGTAAACAGTATATGGGTCACAGGGGCACCCGTGACAGTTTTTTGCTCTATACACATGTACAAAAAGAAAAATAAACTGAATTAGGGCTTTAACGGCCCAGTCATAACATACAATGGAACAAAAACTGAACAAGTTGTACAAAAACAATACGTATTTGACCTAGAGACCTAGAACTAAGAGATTCCTGTCCCATATTCTCCTGGAGTCAGGAAGGCAGCGTGTATTGTAGTTGTAGAAGCCAAGTGTGTCACTGCTCCATGCTTAGAAAGGAAGAGTCACGAGTCTATACAAACAATCCATCATCTCGCTGCTGAGGACGACAGATCTTCTCCTTCGAGTTAATTCTGTTTATGTAATGTGAAGCTGCTGCTATAACAAGCGTCTCGGATGACGCGCTTCTTGCACAATTTGTACTCTTTCACTAAAGGTCTTTGAATTTCTGAAGTTGTAAGGACTGAAGCATTGGGACATAGTTTTCATTCTGTTACACTAAATATTGCTGTCTCGTGTTACTGTGAGCCGCTGTCAGACAGCTCTTCCGCCCCTTCCAAGCGCGTCATACGTAAATTTCGGAAAACCTTTGGATCCAGTACGTCTCAGTCATGTGTGACCGATTGCATTTTTTCTCCTTATTTTACACAAACACTAGTTTTTCTTTGTCCTGTCTAGAAGGCAAGGAGAATTTAACGGATCATTCATACTTTTTTGTCTAAAAAAATTATTACCCCAGTAATAGATATGGTACATTTGTACACTGTCTAGCCAACATAACATACCACCTATTACCTGGTTCTGGTTTCAGAATGTAGTGACGAAATGTTTTTGCATGGTTTGCCTCTTTTGTCCAACTTTAGGTTGCACCCTCTTTTTGGCAAGCCATAAATCTTCCTTCCAAATCATGACCTTTTGTTACCTGCTGTGAAAAAAGGTGTCTAAAGTGTCAGGATCAGGGGTAGTGGATCCACTGAACCACTGCGAGCAATGACATAAGTCGACACCTGGGAGCGGAGTCTCAGTGGCCGTTTTTTATCAGAGCCTGCCACAAAGCAGGTTGGACTTGCTGCAGTGGGATACCACCAGGTCGCTCCACAGTCGCGAGTTTGCTCGCAGTGGTGACCAAGGCGAGGTACAGAATCATGAGGCAGAGTCGTGGTCAGGCAGGAGGTCAAGACAGGCGGCACAGGAGCGGAGTCAGGGACAAGGCAGAAGGTCAGGACAGGCCGCAGAGAATCAAAGTCATGAACGGAATCGAGGTCGCAACGGATAATCAGAATAACTTTAGGAACAGGAACACTTTCTCAAAGGCACAAAGATCCGGCAGGGGACACAGGAAGGGGCTGGAAATTTAACAGGGAAGGTGACTGGCCAGCGGCAATGATCATGATGTCCCGCCTTGAATACGAACCATTAGCTCTTCTGACAACTTTGCACATCTCTTCCATGTGCCGGTGCCTGTGCCCCGCTTCACTGGCCTCCAGGCCCAATTGACATGGAGGTTGCATTCAGGGGACAATAATCACAATGCCTGGCAGTTCGCAACTCATTGCAATTATTTCAGGGTTTGTACACCAGAAAACTGGCGAATGACCCTCAATGACTTCAATCTAGAAGATGCTTTCATTAATATCCCAACTACCGTATTCAGTAATGGTGGAGAGCCATCTATGAACAGCCCCCTTTCTACAGCCCCCTTCTTGCAGTTGGCAGACAGTAGACCACCATTTTTAAGTTGGATGCAGGTCCCGATGCAATGCGTCCTTTTTGGAATACCTCTTTGAAGAGGAACCATTGGCTTTTTGGACAACTTTGACAATCATCTGACTCAATTTGCACCAAAAAGATGGGTTTGATAATATCTAATGTCACAACATCCACATATTGCTATGTTAAAAGGAGTAATATAGAAATATATCAAAGTATTCAAACTTGAAGTGCGGTGTGGGAACATCCTACCTGCTGTACTTTAGGCAGAAGCTCTGGCACCAAGGAAAGCCTCAAAGAAATGTAACATGGCGGTTGGGGGTGTTTTGCTGAATTTACTTTGAGACACAAGAGGTTTAAGTTATGCCTCTGCTTTGGAATGAAGAGGTTAAATAGCTTCATATGATTTTACTTTCAGTATTTGCCTCTTATTGGTGCCCTATTGTTGAAATACAGGAATCTTGTATTAGTTATGATTGAAACCACATTCTGCAAACGTCAAGGTCCAAGCAATTTCTAGAACTTATAATTCTAAGTGTGTTGTGGTTGAGTATTAAAGCTAGAAGTGCCCACTTTACGTATTGTTTGTATTGATGTGGAAATGATGGAATATGGATTGATTTAATTTCATCACGAAACTGGATTCTTTATTCTCACTTTAGGCCAAACCATTAAGAGTCGTAAACCACTAGCTGCCACATGAACCTCTCCGAGCTCCAATATATTTCCGCGATATGGAAAGTACAACAGGGCAAATTCTATTTTTCAGAATATAAACATTTCTTAGAGATGACCCATAGTCCAGGGCCACAAGTAAAGTTATATCCGAGGGCCTCCAATGGAAAGCTCAACTCTGAATGGAGTAAGGAGTCAATCCTGTGGATGCCGATACAGTTTAAGTTGCCGGTAAGCCTCCCAATCCTCTTGGTTTGTTTAAATCTGCAGTTTTTTTTCTAAAACGATTGTTCTTGAAGAATTTTCCCACCACTGTAAAGTGCTCCCTGACCTCTACAAACGCACAAGCAATTGTATGGGTTATACTATGGATACCCACATAAAGTAGGTGTAAAGCACATTCATTTTTTTTTAATAACAAATCAAATCAATAGCAGTTTCTTGGCTCCTCAGTTTAACCTCTTCCTGCTGTAGCTTTGTCTTCTAGTTGTCTTGCTTATCCCTGTGAGACCGTAGCTTGCTTACACAAAAGATACAGATACAGTCTGACAGAGGGGAGGGATTGTTGCTTCCTGCTCACTCTGGAGGGAGGAAGGGCAGGAGTGTAACTAGAAACTCCAGGGCCCTGTAGAAAATTTTGTTATAGGGCCCTCTCTCTCCCTTGTGGGAGTCTAAACTAGAAGGGAGCAATTCAATAAGACGCTTCAGTGAAACACGATGATTGCCAAACTCTGCTTTCGGCTCTGCCTACAATAAGAAACCTTGGATTACTGGTGCTGTGTGTTGCAGCCCCCCCACCCCCAATTAATTGTGTGTACAGTATATGTATGGTTTGTTTATGCCATGTGTACACTGTGGGACTCATTTACTAAGGTTCCGCGGACCACACAAACGTCAGATATTCTGACGATTTCAGATTTGTGTTGCATTTAAAAGTGGATTTAAAAATCGATATGCACTTACATGCACCAGGAAGAAGAAGGTGAACTCCGGGGACCTGAGCAGGGAAGCGACACATGCAGGATATCGGGCGCAGGATCTTAGTGAATCACGGCATAGTGCCTTATCGTCGGACAATGCACTTTTGGGATCTCCTCCGGACTGGGTAAGCAAATGTGCCCCTGTGTGTCAAGAACAGGCAGTCAAGGCAGGAGAAATCACTGGAGGGGGCTAGCACTTCCCTCAGGCCACTGACCCTGAAAGCAGAGCATGGGAATTGGGGAATAAACTTTAATAGGGATAAGAGGGGCAGAGCAGATGGAGGCGCACAGTGAGTGCATGGTGGCATGATGATAAGGGCATACAGGATGTGGCATAGGAGGGTAAGTGAGGGTTACTGGTAGCAGGGCAGGGGCTATGATCAAAAATGGTGTGCAGGTAGGCGTCCCTCCCAACATACTGCACAGCCACTGACCTGATGGGAAGTTGCAGAACCCTCTGTTTTTTCAGGCACATGTCTTCCCTCCTCCTCTCTTGTCCCTGCCCATCTGTCTCTTCTACCTTAGCAGGAAGTTGCATCACAGTGATGCTGCCACCTGCTGGACACAACAATTATCTCTCTTCCAAAACAGAGTGGTTGACCATCCCTAATAAAGCTCCTCACTCAGGACTCTTCTATTAACCATAGGAAAGAGCCAGAAAGTCAAAGCCAATCCTTGTCTTATATAGTCAGCCACTCAATGAAATGTTGTGTAGTCAGTATATCACTGCCGTGAGCCATGGAGTGGAAGCATACGGCAAGATGCAACTTCCCCCTGGCGATATAGTGTGATACCTCGTAGTAACCTGCTTATGAGGCTAATGCTTCCTCTATTCTCTATCAAGTGTCTCTTTATTTTGACATTTATATTTAGGAATTTGTAGAGACAAGTCTGGAAGCTCCGGGATGACTTTGATTGATTGTAACTATAATATCGGATGACTGATTGTCGAGTCTAACCTCAGATTAATAAAGAAATATAATGAATAGCATTTTGGGTGACAAGACGTTCTGCTAGACATATTGTACTCTAGGGGGGAACGTAGAAGTTCACTTAAGAGTTCAGTGTTTATTGCCTGTAAGAAGTTGAGGGGGTGAGGGGCTCTTATGACTGAGGCTTCAAGCATGTGACAGTATTTGGGGTCATTTGCCTGTGCAGTGAAGCAAGGCGAGGCCGGGCACTTACAATGGACATGGAGCACCCACTGCCATTCTACATGTATCAAAGAAGAGCACAAAAAGGCCACATACTGTCCGCCGTCATGTGCACCGAGCCTTTTCGAGATGCTTCTAGGAGTCTCCATATTCTCTGTATTCTCTGGTATTAGTAAAGGTCTCACCTCTGTGGTCCCTGTTGCAGTCATTGCCTATAATGGCCTGACCATGGACCATGTGACATCAAAAAATAAAATGTTGATGTAAACAAATTTGATGTGGTGCTTCACTAACACATACTCCCACTTGTAGGGCATCCATATTGGTCAAGCAGTTAAATGCCCATCAATGATGTCATATCCATGTCCAGGTTCAACGAGATTGACTCAACCTCGAACAAAAGTTTGGTTCTGGTACCTGGACAAGAAAACCTGTTGGTAACACCTGCATTCATTCCTGGAACTGATCATGGGTGTTAAAAGACCACCACTTGCATTTGAAGGACATCTACCACCGGATTATTGGTGGAAGAGTGTCCTAAGTAGGCTGCTCGTTAAGGCTAGGGGATGGAGGGATCATGTTTTACATCTATTTCGGCTTCTTTATTACCAAAATAATATCTTTGTAAAAGTGCCGGAGGCGCTCAGCTGACGGCACCCAAACGCCTCTCGGCTTCCCAAGCTTTTAATTTATGCACGTATCCCACTGCAAGCGTCCTCCTCTTTCCACGCCCCGGCTCTGACGTCACTGGCCGAATCCTAGTTCCCTTTCCGGCGGCAGGAAGAGGCTTGTAGTGGAGGAGGCGTAAATATATAAAAGTCTGTGGAGGCTGAGAGACACTTGGGCGCCTTCAGCGTCAGCACTTCCGGCTCTTTTACAAAGTTATTATTTAGTCAATAAAGAACTCGAAACACATGTAAAAAATGATCCCCCCATCCCATAGACATATTGAGCAGCCTATGTAAGAGACTATACCACCAGTAATATTGTGGTAGATGTCCTTTAAGTGTCAGGCTCATTACAACTTATCAGCAGCAATGGATGAAAGTACCGATCATGGATGTTAAGCCTTCAAATTTCCTGACAATCACAGGTGATGATGTTCAGGTTCGGCATTTGGGCTCATCCATAGTCCAAAGGAAAGGTCAGGCAAGAAACATAAAAAATAGCCTGATCACACGTTACAAACCTCTACAACCGATGCAACCCAAATGACCAAACAGGTTTTAGAGATTTGGCTTAACGATACAAATTTTTTTCCTTGTACTGGGCTACCGAAATAATTTTTGTAACTTTTTGCTTTATTAAGACTGAATAATCTATGTATAGTCTTTTATTTGAGACATTTGTATCATATTCTCGGTCGGATACAAACATTTGCTTTTTATTGTGGAAAACATCTCTGCCCAGGATCTTTATTATCTTTTTTGGGGGGGTTATTCACATCCTTTTTTGACTTAAAAAATAACACAGTGGAAAGTAGGAAGGTTCTATCTCATCCCAAGTGCTTTACTCCTAGTTCGGTTTAGTACTTCTCAATAATCCCTATATGATTGTGCTGATACAGCTACAGAGCAGAGTCTCAGGGATTTTGTGGTCCGCACAACCCCCCCCCCTTTATTACTTTAGATCAAAAATCTGGAGGTATTCCATGACGATGGGAAGTCCTGTAGATATGTATCTTAATAGCTCCGGGATTTTCCAAGATGATTGTTTGCAACCAACCAACAGAACAAATACCACATAAGAGATAAACATGGCCGTCATGCGTAGCCGCCCGCTGCTCGCTGCACATGAGGCGAGTGCTACCCCCGCAGGAGCATGCCCACAGGAGTCATTATGGATGCAAATACCATATAGTGTTACATGATCTCCCTGGAAAGATAACGCTCAGGGCCAATCTTTCATCAGGGTTTTAGATGATGTATTTGACAGATGAGAGAATTATTATGAATAATGAAGTTTGAAAGGATCTTCCTCTTTCCAAGAACGACATGCCGCCTGTCAACGTGATTTCTTCAATAACTTCATGTACTACCACGTGGCCACAGTACATAACAAATGCTTTTTTATGTGAGATACGCTAAGCTGTGGGGGAGAGGAAGTCTGATCATAAATTTTATATTGTTGGCAGTCATTACATCACTACTGACAATAGATGATGTCACAGCTTATCTCCTCCCCCTCCCTGTACAATGACCTCTATATAGATAACACTGACCCATCATTACATCACTACTGACAATAGATGATGTCACAGCTTATCTCCTCCCCCTCGTACAATGACCTCTATATAGATAACACTGACCCATCATTACATCACTACTGACAATAGATGATGTCACAGCTTATCTCCTCCCCCTCCATGTACAATAACCTCTATATAGATAACACTGACCCATCATTACATCACTACTGACAATAGATGATGTCAACGTTAATCAGAAAATAATAACATATTACTTAATCAGTTTATATGTTTTATTATCTGTGTTGGCAGCACAATCCCTTTAATGTTTTACTGAATTTGTCCTATATAAAATAATTTGTTTTCCTGAGAGCCATAACATTTTATTTTTCTATTGACAGAGTTTGGTAAAAGGTTATTTTTTATGGGGTGAGATGTGGAATTTATTACAACGATGTGAAGTTTTGATCTCTCTTTTTTTTTATTTCCTTTTTGAAGCAATGTGACCACAAAACAGCAATCCTAGGCTTTCTTTTTTTCAAACAATTTTTATGATCTTAATGTTAAAACATGAGCAAGGGGGTCAGTATTAAATGTTAACTGTTTAATAATTTTTTAAAGCATTATTAAAGCACAACATTAATTGTTTACCCCAATACCAATGGGGATTAAAAAGCCATGAAACAAGTGTCACACAGAGCCATTCGTTCCATCTTTACAAATTTGCTCCACCAGGAAAAGAACTTTATAACAACTTCTAGCCATGACTTATCACTGTTGAGTTGGCCATATACACGCTCCCTTTGCTATACACACAATCCCCGGCCCTGCAATAAGACCGGTGGAGGAATTGGGAATTGGCAACCTCCTGTCTGACAACTGCTCCTTCAGCCCAATCCCACCTCTACCCTCTTCCACCTCTCCCTCTTTCGAAGTCCACTCCATCCGCATCTATACTCCCTCTGACTACCAAGTGGCTGTCATCTACCGACCCCCGGGTCCTGCCACTGCTTTTATTGATCACTTTAATACCTGGCTTCTTCACATTCTCTCCTCTGACATTCTCTCCTTCTATAGCTCATTCTACTACCTCTAATCTCCTCTCGCTTACCACCTCATTCTGCCTCTCACAGTGGTCCTCCACAACCACCCACAAAGAGGGCCACACGCTTGACCTCATCTTCACCCGCCTCTGTTCCCTATCCATTCTGTCTAACTCTACACTCCTCCTATCTGACCACATCTCATTCACTTTCTCTACCAATCTGGTTTCAATCTCTCCTGCAGTCCACAGACCCATGTAGGAATCTCAAACATCTGGATACCTGCAAACTCTCCGAGGCTCTCCTGCCTCTCTCTTCCATATCCTCATTCAAGGAGGTAGAAACTGCTGCCACCTTCTACAACACCACAGTTTCCTCAGCTCTGGACTCTGTAGCCCCCTCACACTCACTACATCTAGACAACCTAACCGGCAACCCTGGCACACCGACCTCACAAAACATCTGAGGCAGAGTGCCAGGAGTGCCGAACGGCATTGGAAAAAATCCTTCGTGAAGGAAGACCTTCTGTCAAACAAGTAGGCGGTCTTCACCTACAAATCTGTACTTGCATCTGCTAAACAGGATTACTTCATTAATCCTATATCTTCTTTATCTCATAACCCCAAACAACTATTTTCTACCTTTAATTCCCTTCTACGTCCTCCTGAGCCCTCCCCAAACTCTCTTATTTCAGCTGTGGAATTTGCCTCACACTTCAAAAACCTTCATACCCTGCAACCCACCCCCAATATCCAATTCCCATCCCTGTTAACCAACAGTATCCAATCCAAATCACTGTTAACTAATTTTTCTGCCCTTAATGACGAGAAGGTGTCTGCCATGCTGTCAAGCTCACATCTCACCACTTGTGTGCTTGACCCAATCCCATCACATTTATCCCCAACCTCACCACTGCGCTCATTCCAGGCCTAACTCATCTTTCGGTATCAAGTGGTATTGTTCCATCTTCCTTTAAACATGCAACAATCAAACCCATCCTAAAGAAGCCATCTCTGGACCCATCCACTCCGCTGAACTATCGCCCTATTTCACTACTTCCATTTGCCTTAAAATTCCTGGAACAACATGTCCACCTAGAACTATCTTCCTACCTCTCGTCCAACTTTGTCCTTGACAAACTACAATCTGGTTTTTAACCCAATCACTCCGTTGAGACTGCCTTTTGACACTGTCGACCATTCTCTCCTGCTGCAGGCGCTTTGTTCTCTTGGTATCACTGACTGTGCCCTCTATTGGATCTCCTCATACCTTTCCAACTGGACGTTCAGTGTCTATCACTCTCACTCCACCGCTTCACCTGGCGTCCCTTAGGGCTCTGTCCTGGGACCCCTGCTCTGCACCCTCAACACCTCTGGCCTGGGACACCAAATTAAGTCCTATGGCTTCCAATACCATTTATACGCAGATGAAACACAGATCGATATTTCTGGTCCAGATATCTCCTCTCTGTCAGTCTCTCCTCTGGTTACCCATTGCACAGAAAATTCAATTTAAAATACTAACAAAGACCTACAAAGCCGTCCACAACCTGTCCCCTCCATATATCTCTGAGCTCATCAGCCTAGAATGTCCCACACGTAATCTCTGTTCCTCACAGGACCTTCAGTTTCAGTCTATTACCATCTATTACCATCCTCAGGGCTGCACTAGTCTTCATGCGACACAAATAAGGGGGCGTTCTGGTGCTCAGTCGGACTGTGCACCAGATTTAACATGCAAAGTCTAACAGGATTGTGTTGCATGCCCCAAGTTAAAGGTGCAAAAATTTGCCAGAAATCCGGAATCTGGCGCCCGCTGCACACTACACAGGCACTGTTTGCACTGTTGTTAGTAAATGTGCCCCATTGTCCCAGTTTATGCCTATAAGGTCCTCCCTTAGCTGCTGAAGTGTAACGTGTTTGTTGCCCCTCCACTAACCATTTTCATGAAGCGTAATATAAAATCAGCACATCATTTTATATTATAATATTTAAGATTTAAAGAAAAAAAAATTACAAAAAAAAAATATCAATTAATTTTACTCTGGGTGAAAGTTTTCTTTTTTTCACAGTCTTTCTGTTTTCTTCAAAAATGAATCAAAATCCTCCAATATGAGGATTATTTTGCACTCCGGTTGCGTAATTTGGAATTGACATTGACGAAAGATGCACAACATGTGGTCGTCTTCTGATGTTATAATTTATCCCAGCTCCCAATTGTGTAACCTTCGGCAAAAAAAAAATTAATATGTGATTCAGATTTAACGTCCCTTCATGAGTTTTTCCATAATTGTTTGTAGAAAATAAGATTCTAATTCAATAATTAAAATAAATGCTCAGATCATCTCAATCTAGGGACTAACTCCTGCAAAGACGTGTTCCCTGGCCGTTATTACGGTATATATAATATAGATTGTAGGGTGGGCAATCTTCTTACCGATGTCTGCCTATTGGTCCTCAGGTTTGTCATGTGACCAGAAGTCAGACTTTCCAATCTGATAATTTTTTCCAATCTGCTCACGTTAAACCCAGTGGTTTAACCCATTTTCCCATGGTGAGATTGATGGGACAGGGTTGTCTTAGCAGCTGGTGCTCTAGCCAGATCTATCCATATATTACACTCCACAAAAGTCAAATGGGGTAATTTATCTTTACTTTCCTTCCTTTGTTTTGAGACATTTTTTGATCGCATTGCAATTTTTGCGCCATTTTGGGGACATTTTTAAATGTCCGACGGACATTTGTTTTTCGTTAGTAAGACACATTTATTTTCTATTCCAGATGGGCGAAATGTCGCAAATTACATTTATCATTTCAAATTGTGCAACATTTTTTGGTGCAAAAAACTCCAGACGAAACCATAGTTAGGGAAAACTTAGAAAATGGAAAAAAATGACTTGGGACATATGTGTGACATTTTTGAGACATTTGTAACAAATGTCTCAAAAAGAGATCTTAAAAAAAATACCCCACAAGGAAAAAGTGAGATTAATAAATTACCAAAGAAGCAGACGGCAAAACTAGACAAAACAAACAGAGTTATGATAAATGACCTCAAAAGAGTAATAGTAATGCAGTTCAAAAGATAACATGCTCAAGTCTCCTAAGGACTGCAAAAAAAGCAAAAAGTTGTGAAATAGAGTTTTCTTAGATATTGAAAAACATCTATATTAAAAGTTTTTTTTGCCAAAAATAAAGGGGTTGTTGAGATTTAATAAAAAGGTTGTCTGTGGCTAGTGCTAGTGTTAGTGCTAAACAGTAAAGCTCTTATACTCAGGCTTTTGCAGGCACCTGGAAGATGGACGGTGAGCGGGAGGTGACAGATAGTGGGCCCTTAGGCTAAGCCCACTTCCCAGCTGTCCGTACCTGATAGCCCCACAAGCCCTAATGGCAGTATAATGGGGCAGATTTACTTACCCAGTCCAGTCGCGATCCAGCGGCGGGTTCTCCAATGCTTATTCGAGTCTGGCAAGGATTCACTAAGGTCTGTGAGCCGATATCCACTAGGTGTCGCTGCTGCGCCGAGGTCCGCTGGAGTTCACCGGAGTTCACCTTCTATTTCTTGGTGCAGGTATGTGCGTGTCAAGCGACATTTTTTTTTTAAAATACCGCGATTTTTCCGAATCCATCAGGTTTTCCGTCGGCCACGCCCCCTGATTTCCGTTGCATGCATGCCGGCGCCGAAGCGCCACAATCCGATCGAGTGCACAAAAAGCCCGAGGCAATTCAGCGCAAATCGGAAAAATTCGGGAGACCCGATGAAAAAAAGCGATTCGGGCCCTTAGTAAATGACCCCCAGTGTCTCTTGATGATAACAAATTTGGAAATCAACAAATTGGTTTCTGAAGAAGCATAATTCGGAGAAGACTTTCACACAAACCTTTATACAAGGATCAGTAATGAATTACAGAATTAAACCTAGCCAGGGTCAGGCCAGGGTCATGCTGACCCACCAAAAGGTCCGGACACTACATGAGCTTCATGGCTCCAGTAGATGACAACCTTAGCTTGAGGTTTTATGTATCAAGTCCCAGAGTCAACTGCAATTGTTTTCTCGGCTGGACGACAGGGGGCGCTGTGCTGCAGCAAACGAGAGGGCGATATTATTATTGGTTTCCATTTTTTCAGAGGATCGTCGGGTTTCCAATAGGTTTGACAACCCGAAATTACAAAGTGATGGATAACATAGTGAAGACCCGAGGACCTAGACCTGCCAGGTCCACGGTTACATTGTCCTGGAGAATCGCCTAAAAATCCATAGGACTATTCACACAACTAAAGCAGATGATAGAATACGGCCCAGTAACAGGCGGAGGAGCGAGCAGTGTACGGGGCGAATGTTTATAGAGTCTGGAGTGACTCATCTTTCCACTTCGCTGGAATGTGCACCCTGTCTGGAGGCGATATTCACATCTATATCAATCCCTCTTCAATCTCCGCTGTCATATAGTTCTAGGAATTCTCCGCAGACTTCCCAACTCCTAGAAATGAACATGTTTCAGGGCTAATATTTTACTGGGTGACAGGAGTGCTACACGTTCTGCCTCTCTTCAATGTAGACATCTCCTCTCCTCAGGCCAAGCGGCTCTTATAATAGTCATGACCAGCAGAAGGTGACAGTGTGTGTCCTCAACCGGGCCCTCGACTATGAGTCATATATGGACACGGCCATATTCAAATCTTCCCTGTGCCCCAACTCCTTAAGGCCTCATGCACACGAAAATATGGGGGCACATTTACTTATCCGGACCACCGAGTTCCCTGAAAGTGCATTGTCCAACGATAATGCACTGTGCCGTGATTCACTAAGACCGTGCGCCCGATATCCTGCATGTGTCGCTTCCCCGCTCAGGTCCGTCAGAGTTCACCTTCTTCATCTTCCTGGTGCATGCAAGTGCATTGTCTTGCGACACAATTTGAAAGTTAAATCCTGCGCTCAGTCCGAATGATTTGGATAATCCGACCCCCCCCCCCCATTTCTGTCGCATTTAAGTCATTGCAGCTGCGCCACAATCAGATTGCGTGCGACACAGTTTCAGCGCAGACCCCTGTTAAATACCTGTCAAAGCTGCACAAATCCCCAAAACGGCAAACAGTCCAACAAAATTGCGATCCGCGACGCTTAGTAAATAAGCCCCATAGTCTTTTCTGTTCTGTATATATGGCTGTATTCTGGCTGTAAATATCGGACGTATTGCACCGTATCTGTATAAAATAGGGTGGGTTTTGTTTTTATGGGTGGGATACCAAAACAGGAACAAATAGAGCCCCTTCTTAGATAAGGTAAGTCCTCAGACTAATCTTGAAAAGATTTGGAAATGTCAGCTGAAGAGACTCTTCCTTTAGAATACAGTAAGAGTAACACTGACTTGCAGAATGACATTTTGGTAAACGTTTTCGGATATCCCTTTATAATAGGTTTGCTCTTCCCCGGTGACATTTTGGAAGGGGTTAATGAAAACACATGACATCATCGCGTCATGATTCATCAACTCACAAGAGTTACGAGACATAATGTACGGACATGAAACAACCTGCGTCTCATCATCTCAATGATAGGTCGATGATAGACATCTGCACTTACATTATGGGACACGCGGCATTAGGAAAAGTGGGTGCACGTAACGATGATATAAGTCGGAAGCGTAATGTGATTTACTCTCTAAGTGCTAATAATCTACATCCAGGAGTGCAAATAGTGATAGGAACACTCCCAACATGAGGTCATTCATCCTGGATCCACCATATCGGAGCGGCCAACAACCATGGCCAGCGCCAACACTGGGCATACCCGGGCAAGTGCTAATTGGTGGGGCCCACATAAGGCTGTACATAAGGAATCCATAGGGGGAGGTGGGGGGCTGTACATAAATTGGAATGGAATATTTTAGGGAACAGGAGATTTTTAGAATTTTATATGCTGCCACTGAGGTTCTGTCGCCCAGGGGTCTACTGAAACCTGGAGCGGGCCCACAACAGTACCAAATGATTCTCTAATGGGACCAGGTTCTAAGGACAATTAAATTACTAGCCTATGCTCAAGTTACTGGAGCGTTTGCTTGAAACATCCTGATGTACTTTCATTGAAGTGAATTGACGTCACGACTCCAAAGGTCCAAAATGGTGGCTACACTGTTCCCTGGTTCTGTCTCCATAGTGTAATATCATACTGCCAACAATCACCTCTTATGGGGGATTTCCAGAAATGTGGAAAACCACTCTGAGGGTTGATGCCATGGTTGGAGAAACCGCTTACCATTCTCCGGCGATTCTCTGGTACTTCAGTTTTTCAGTCCTGTGTTCCGGGGTGGGGGTGCGGATCGTGGGACCTGCTTTAAACAATAAGAGGCTTTCTTAGAAGTGGGAACAACACAGAAAACAAAGTATCCAGAAATAATGGAAGTAATGACCCATGGTCAAAGGATGCCACTCATTGGATGAAGTGATCCTGTTTTGAGGCCTGTGACGTGGCAACAGGAGATTCCTTGGGAGGGCTCCTCCATATTTTTGGTAAACCCCTTGATGACTTGAGCGTTAAAACACCTGTAATTACCTCTATGGGGCTCATTTACTAAGGGCTCCGCAGCCACACTTTCATCGGGTTTCCCGAATTTTTCCGTTTTGCGCTGAATTCCGCCAGGATTTTGGCGCACACAATCAGATTTTGCCGCAATCGCGCAGGCTTTCGCGCACCATTAGATGCACCTACCACCGGATCTACCTTAATAGTTAGATCCGTGGTGGTAAGTTTCCTTTAGGGTTGATTTTTTTGTATGATGCCACCACAATGGGCCATAAAAGAGACATTGATACTGGTTTACAAGGTTCATTTCTACTTCCCGTTAAAGCTTAATTGTTAAACACAAAACAAAATGAAAGATAATACATCTGCATTGTTACACAGGTATAATGCTTGACTTCAGCAGGGTGGTCCTGTGACTAATATCCTGACTAATCACTTTAGAGTAGCTGGTGTATGTACCTCACCACCTACTCCCATCTACACGTGCAGCGCTCTATCATCACCGCACATGACACAGATCTGTGCCAAACCTACAGGTTTCAATTGTTTGCTTCCTTCAAGGGAAAATTAACAACTAAGCAAGAGGAGGCAAGGTCCGGAGCCGCAAGTGCAGCTTCTACAAATACCATACCCCGGGTTCCATGTGCCCTGCGAGGATCTTTGTGGTCCTTTTGGCACACATTTTAGCTAGCCCCATCTGACTTGAATAAGCAATGGCTATTCTGGCTCCGTACCATCATTTTAAAAGGTGGTTTTAGAAGGACAGAGTCCATGGATAACAAATATAAGAAGATTACTACAGTCATAGTGCCTGGATTCATGAGTAATATCCATGGTTTATCCATGCTGGATTGTGATGGTAGGTTTCCTTTAACCCCTTCCCGGTGCATGGAGAGGACTCGCGGGCCTTTGCTGCATATTGCAGCAAAGGCTTACCGGGAACACCCGCGATCGGTGCCAGCAATGCTGCCAACAGCTTTAAAAAGATGGCGCCACAAGGGGCGTTGCCATCTTGCCGTGGTTCGACGCTCCCCGTGACTCATCACTATCGCCATGACAGCCTTCGGGTCTTCTGAAGACCCGGGGCTGTCTCGTTTTAACCCATTCATTACAATGTGCTATCAGCAATGTGCTATCAAGAAAGGAGGAGACACAGGACAGAATGTTTCTGCTACTCACATGTACACTAAGATCTCATCTACTACTGATCATCACTAAGTTTGGCTGTAGTCGATTGCTTTAAGTGCATCCAATATGGCTGGTGTTGTGGTGAGACCCATCTCAGTGAGTTACTGTGCAGTGATGGCAGTTGCACACATCATTACTAGAATGACAGAGCAGTACAGAATGGAGCATGAGAGGCAGAAGCTGTTACTGTGAACTGAGAGATCATGGGAGCTGTTGTATCCTGTGGCGGCCATCGTGGTGATAACTCCGCCTGCTTTAGAAAGTTCATGAAATTTTGTGAATCACAAAGGAAATTATTTAAGCTTGGTTCTGGGATTAATGACAGTGAGTTGTGTTAATAATGCTGCCATATATTGTACACACACAATGTCATGATATATATATTTTACATATTAATAATGATGCCATATATTGTGCACAACAATAATGCCACTGTATATTGCACACATTAATAATGCCGCCATACATTGTACGCGTAGATGTAAGCAAAACAATTCTTGGATACTTTTCCCTACTGAATGTGTAATATCTGTAGGAGTCCAGCAATACATTTCCAATTTCTTCCCTGTCTCCCATGTAATAAAGAAAATCTATGAAGAGATGAAGATCATCAGTGCAGCCAGATGTGTTGTGCAGTAAATATGATGAAATGTATTTACTACGCTCATATTTCAGGAATATGTTTGAGCAGATGGTTATTCCTGGGCATGAATTTTTTTCTCCATCCAGAAAATCACTGCATCTGCTATTATTTCCCAGATGTTTTGCTTTCAGAAGCATCGAAAATTAATTAGAGGCCCATAATTCCCATTGTGCTTCAACAGAAAAAAAAACAACTATCTAAAAAAAAAAGTAATATTTATACTTAAAGGGATTTTATGTTTATGTGCCCCTTTAAGAGGAAAGTTCATGGTGGGGGCACATGCTCACAGATGCACATGTGGTTTATGGACATTGTGCCCTTAATATAACGTGAATAATAATCCATAATGTACAATGAGTATTGATAATGCTTCCATACTATAGACATAACTAATGCTGTTATACCATGTAAGTAAAAAATTGTGCCACACATAGCTAATGCCGCTAGACCATGCATAAAAAAGTGTTTCCATACTGGACACATAACTAATGCTGGCATGCTATACCCATAATATGTGCTCACATGCAGCACACATAGCTGATGCTTTTTAACCATACACATAAAAAGTGCTGCCATACTACATACATAATGGGGCTCATTTTCTAAGGGCCCGTCGGCTGCACTTTGGTCGGACGATTTCCGATCCGTGCCGCATTTAGCAGAGGATTTTGGCATCTGCAATCAGATTTTGGAGCATCAGCGCATGCTTTCATTTGGCTTTCGTTCGGCCACGCCCCCCGATTTCCGTCACGTGCATGCCGGCGCCGATGCGCCACAATCCGATCGCGTGCGCCAAAATCCCGAGGCAATTCAGGTACAATCGGCGCAAATCGGAAATATTTGGGTAGCACGTCGGGAAAACGCGAATCGGGCCCTTAGTAAATGACCCCCACAGACAATATAGACATAAGATCTGAGATGGGAATATCCACATCTTTGCTAACGTCAATCTCCATCAACGAGCAGTCCATACTCCCATAACATAAAGCCACGACTTAGATCTCCCATATCCCCCCCCCAGATGCAAACATTAGGAAACTTAGATGTCAGAGTCAGTAGCTTGAAACAACACAAGTAATAGCAACAGCATCCAGCAATAACACCCACTTATCATCACGCTGTGTCAGCTATATAAATAGTCATTCCCATAAAACATGTGATCCATCAACAACGTTCAGGTCGATCGCTTCATAAATCGCGTTTGGATACTGAAGTCTGACGTATGTGTTGTCTGAGAAGCTGGCAGTCACTGACTAAGACAACAAGGAAACTATCACATCTACAACTCGCCTAGTAACAAAACAAAGAGTGCGAACATATGATGTCATTGACACTGACAGTAGGGATGCAGCGGGGTGGCTCAATGGCACGTTTTACTTGTCTAGGGGCTAAGCAGGAGGTGAAGTTAGAGATAACAGCAGAACTTGGGTCCCAAGGTCCAAAGTAGAAACCAGTATCATAAAAAGTAAAGAAGTAAAATTTAGGTGGCACTATTTGGGGGCAATTCAAAGGATTAAAGTAATTGAGTTATTGTTTAAAAGAATGATAACCTACTAAACTAGGGCTCTGTCTGATGGGATCACAAAAAGGGGACCCTATTTCCTCCGTATGAGTTAAGTGGCAGGTCAAGTAGACATGTTACCACTCTATCGATGGTGGATAAAGACTGCCATCGGCCTTGGGCTGCATGAATATTATAGCCCCTACAAGTCTGGAAGCCACTTTCTACATATGGGGAATGGAGGATGTGTCCCTTCTGCCAGCTTTCAAGCTGCGGTTTCAGGACCCTTGGAGGATGTTCAAAGGTCCTGAAATGGCTCTTGTGTACATGTGTATTGTACAATGTACAAGGATTTCATGGGTGATGGTCCTTCTCAGTATAAAATTTGATGTGTGGTTTGGGTGGCCATGGGTCCCCTAGAAGGCTTGGGCCCCTGTGCTACTGCCCAAATCACCTGTATTATAATCCACAACTGCACTCCATTGGTCTCTATCGAGCTTCTTGGACGCTGATGTTAGATGATTACTTGGTAAATCATCCAATCTCACAAACTTTAAAGGACACTCTCCTTTGAGTAGGATTTGTGTGAAGCTCAGCCTCTCCTTGTTTATGTGGTGAGGGGTTGGCATCTATATGGGATGGGAAAAGGTCAGGAGGAACATCTCCCAGCCAAACAATCTCAAGTGTAAGGCCAACACTAGATGTTGCAATATGGCATCACTGTACTAAATGTTCCTCCAGAGGCCAGGCTTTGATACTTTGGGTTCCCAGAGGGGAGGCAGGCAGTAACTACATTTGGATATGACTTTGAAGACACCTTAATAATTACACGCCACTAAGGTTGTGAGGTACCTAAAGAAATTGAAAATGTAACAAGTAGCGATGAACTGACCTGAACTGCACAGTTTGAGTTGGTACCAAACTCTGTAGGGTTGGGTGTCCGTGATCCCACCCTGAACTTCATTAGAAGTTTGGTTGTGTCTGAACCCCCACCTCCTGCCAGCATCGATTGCAGACGTTACCTACTTTAAATGATGCTTGCAAAGTCACCAGTGGCATTTAAAGGGGTTTCCCCATTAAAGAAAGTTCTCAAATTTCAATCCCCTAGTGATGTTTACACAATAGAGATAATTTTTAACCACTTACTTTGCAATTTTACTCAGTTTTATTGCTGTTCTAACTCCTATCACTCACTAAACAGGTTAGTATAAGATTCCAGACTCTCTAAGCAGACGCTTTATGATCCTTCTAATGCTATGAGATACTGTGTGCTGACAATGTGCTCAGATGATCAGGGAACAGGGTTTATCTACACTTTTATGTAGCTTCTTAAGATTCTACTAGAATCTGAAACATAGAAAAGGAGAGATGAGAAACATAAGACATGAGAGATGATGAGATCCATGAGATGGCTGTAAAACACAATGACACTCTCAGCTCTGCTTCCTCCCTCACCTAATCAAAAAATACACAGTCAGCTTGCTATAAAGACCTTATCTCTCTGTAGCTTGTAGAGTAAGTCTCTGCACACTGCTTGCTGGTAGGAAGTGCCTGTGTCTGAGCATATAAAGCATGGGGGGGGGGGAGCAGCGTGCAGACACAAGAAGCTATTCATGAGAAGAATCTGCCCTGACTAATCAGAAGTCAAAAGATTTACATTCGTATCCAGGGGCAACGGAAATTGTATACATCAGGACTGATAGAGACAGGTTGGAGTTATATCTGTGAAATGCTGTATTTTTGTTTATAACAGTGAGTTAGAGAATGTGTTATTTAAGAATCTTGTCTTTGCTGGAAGAATACCCCTTTAAATGTCTTAACCACAGACCAAGGGCAGTGGCAAAGAGCACCACCACTTTGCAGAGGATCACATTCAGTGGTGGAACCAGTCGGGGTTTTCACTGGTGGGGGATCCGGCTTAGGGAATCGAACCCGAACAGGATTTTAAAATTTGGGTTTGGTCAAGCTCTGCCGAATCTGAATTTAAATGGGTCCACTCATCACTAGTCACAGGTGACCATGATGGATCACCATGGTTTTGTGGTGAATACTGAGGCCCCTTTAGAAGGATTACAGATCAAATTTATCACCAACTTAATAAAGTGATAAAGCACCAAGCACCAAGTACTTAGCCCCATAACTTGAAGGTGCCTGCCGGTCCTTTCTAGTTGGGTTCCTTCTAGAACATACCGTAGGTATATGTAGGGCAGTACAGGACAGAGAACTTTGGAAGGAAGGAGTGAGAATCCTTCCAGAGATATCTCCAAGTTTTCTCTTGGATTCCGCTCCTTTGGCTATTCTTGCAATATTTGTGACTCTTCCTTCTTAGGTTTGAAAACTACAGTCTGTTTTTTGCTAAAACATTGGCTAAAAAAACATAGAAACCTGCATGATTATTGGGTCCAAGGTTTATCTATCCGGAAAATTGATTGCTTGAAAGAGAGATAAAGCCAGGTATGTGCCATGGACAACTATCCCTATGATGAATAGTACAAGGTCTCTGAAGGTCCCGGAAGGTCTCTGGTGCGTCATGACAAATACATGTGGGAGATATCTCAGCTTCCTGGAACTGTTCTCTGATTATTAATTACACGGAATATGCCTGACATAACGTTACTATTAATAAAACAATAGGACGTGGTCAGCGCCCTACTATACTGTAACTTCTCTTAAGCCTGGAAGAAAATACTCCACTTTAGATATGTTTCTATGTACTTGAAGAAGTTCAATTTGTATTATGTTGTTGTCAGCTTTACTGTATATGACTTGCAGACCTGTGTTTCTAACAAGCGTGCTTGTGGTGCTGCAAATTCAGAGCACAGTGGGTGTTCCCTGTAAAGCTGCACTCAGTATTTCTGTTGCAATTGTTAGGTTGCATTCACACAGTGTTTTTTTTTCATATGCTCAGAGTACACACCAGAGAAGCTCCTAATGTACACGTTAAACATGTCCATAGACATATACTAACTGTGAGAGACATCCTTTTTGCATTCTTCTGCCCAGTATACGTTGCATCCAGAAGGAAAAACAGTTTGGAAAGATGCTGCAAACTGCCTTATTCCATTCTCCTTCCTTTTGGAGAATATGCCCAGCGGAGGCCTTGATAGCCTATGGAGGACGGATGCAACAGTATGGCATCCACCCCTGGCCTCCGCTGAGCAAATTGTACATATAAGCTGCATCACTAGGAAAACACCCTGAACTTTCAGGGGGGAGAGGATGAACACGACTACATATACAGTGGGATGCAGGCTTCTGCTGTAAGGGTATGCTGGGAATCCTCCTGAAGTATACTTACAAGAGAGGATGATAAACATGATGTGAACATCAGGCAGATTTACTTACCCGGTCCTGTCGCGATCCCGCGTTGCGTTGTCCTACGAGGATTCGGGTCTGGCGTGATTCAGTAAGATCGTGCGCCCAAGTTCCTGCAGGTGTCGCTTCTGCGCCGAGGTCCGCCGGATTTCACCTTCTTCCTGGTGCATGTGAGTACTTGGTCTTGCGACACAATTCCGTTTTTAAATTCCGCGGTTTGTCCGAATCTGTTGGGTTGTCCGACGGCCACGCCCCCTGATTTCTGTTGCATGCAAGCCAGCGTGGATACGCCACAATCCAGTTGCGTGCGCCAAAAAGCCGGGGCAAATCAGGGCAAAATGGAAATATTCGGGAAACCTGTCGGAATCGCGGTCCGCGGACCACTAGTTAATGAGCCTCAAAGCCTTAACTTATGGATATGTAACATGCAATGTTATTTTTCCCAACTGGGATCTATAGGAAAGCTGGAAGAGTTACAAGATAGTTATTAGTCTTTTTTATACTAAACACAATTAAAGGATCTTTTTTTGGATTCACGAGAAAATACCTTGGTGGATGATGCAGGAGAATAAATATTGAAAAAAAAATATCCTCCCCTGGCAATAGATGGAGGATAACAGCTCAAAGGAGGATTTGCTATTTACTGATCTTCAGTTTTTTGTGTTTTTTTTTTGGCGCCTCATTGCCACAAGTGGGAATTTCCAAAGTTCTGACAATAGACATGTCCCACCACGCCGGAGATGTAATCCATGATGGGTCTATTCACACTGAGTTTAGGACATCCTGTTATAATATAAACAGCATGTAAAATTATATAGAAACAAAGCCTGCAAAACATAGGTTTCATCAAAATGTTATACTGCCTTCAGGCGACCGAATTTTATTATCAAAAGTCTCCACCTTGAAATAAAAAAAAAGAATACAAAAGTATCAGTGTAATTTTCTGTTTTAAATATGATTTTGCGATGCAGTCTCCAGTACAGTAATTATTATAATAAAACCAAGATTATGCTGTACATAGTGTTCTAATTGCAAGCAGCATGTTATAGAGCAGGAGGAGCTGAGTAGATTGTACATAGTGTCCTATCTCCCGGTAGCATGTTATAGAACAGTAGAAGCTGAACAGATTGTATATAGTGTCCTATCTGCAGGCAGCATGTTATAGAGCAGGAACAGCTGAGCAGATTATAAATAGTGTCCTATCTGCAGGCAGCATGTTATAGAGCAGGAACAGCTGAGCAGATTATAAATAGTGTCCTATCTGCAGGAAGCATATTATAGAGCAGGAGGAGCTGAGCAGATTGTACATAGTGTCCTATCTGAAGGCAGCATGTTATAGAGCAGGAGGAGCTGAGCAGATTGTACATAGTGTCCTATCTGCAGGCAGCATGTTATAGAGCAGGAGGAGCTGAGTAGATTGTACATAGCGTCCTATCAGCAGGCAGCATGTCATAGAGCAGGAGGAGCTGAGCAGATTATACATAGTGTCCTATTTGAAGGCAGCATGTTATAGAGCAGTAGGAGCTGGACAGATTGTACATAGTGTCCTACCTATCTGCAGGCAGCATGTTATAGAGCAGGAACAGCTGAGCAGATTATAAATAGTGTCCTATCTGCAGGAAGCATATTATAGAGCAGGAGGAGCTGAGCAGATTGTACATAGTGTCCTATCTGAAGGCAGCATGTTATAGAGCAGGAGGAGCTGAGCAGATTGTACATAGTGTCCTATCTGCAGGCAGCATGTTATAGAGCAGGAGGAGCTGATCACATTGTACATAGTGTCCTATCTGCAGGCAACATGTTATAGAAATCCAAATGTGATACGACCGGAGCTCGCAAATATAAAGTTTTCTTCTCAATTCCTTTATCCTTTTGCATAGATATGAAAGATTTTTATGCAGCCAAGAGGCCTGATACAACCAGAAACTTCAATGAGAATAAGATGCCATTTAGACATGAAATCGCTGCAATCCTTTTTCCTCAAATATCCTCCACAGCCCGATCTACTATGTAAAGAAGATATGCGTGGACATAGCGTAGACGGTTTCATATTATCATATAATTTATTTCTCAATCTACGCACATAAAAAGATAAAAAATGTGCATATTTACTAATCTATGAGGATGCTAGTCTGATGTCTTATGGATTAGTAAATATGCAAATTTTCTAATGACCCAATCACAGAGGTCACAGGAAAATCTTCCTAATATCTCCAGGTGTGTGATATATAATGGGAGATTACATCATGATGAATGATATTATAACATCCACTCTTTAGGGCCAGAACACAGAGATGAAAGGGTTAATAACTGTACAGGTGTAGCACCCTGTACACACAGAGAGGATCAGGCTTATACGACCATTGCCTGCAGCCGAGTTACTGCTACACTTACTATTATATTAAGACTATTACCTAACAAGCCTCTTACTGACATGGCTGTCACGTGTCATGATCGGCATGTATGATATAAACCACACTAATGGATTCCATTCCTGTTTGAATCTCCTCCTGTTATTACCACATTGTTCTAGTTGCAGACTTCTGTCATTTTGGAGCTCGATTTTTCCGATACAGGGCTGTGTTATTCCAAGAAAAGACATTGAAATGATAAAATTCTGGATTCCTGCAGCCGCCTCTAGAGGGAGCTTGATGCAACTCAGTGACAGCACATGCAGTATGCTTACTGGCTCCCTCTAGTGGTAAATTTCCCAGTGAATTTATAAAGCATTGTCGATATACCCGGTGTCCTCTTTGTGGCATCACACCTTTCATTCCCAGGATTATTTTCATTCCTGTATAAAGGCCACCAGTTTCTCCCACTATTTTGAGGTCCTCTCCATAACAAGCCTATTGCTGCAATCCACCACATGGTACTTAGTTTCTTTAGTAATTTGTGGGCCAGGGAGGGCAATATGGAGATTGTCTTGAAGGCCATCGGTGCTACTGAGAGGATTATAGGTAAGGAATATGCAAATTAAAATAAGAAAGCCATAAATCCAGTGTTCTTCTAAATACGTCATCCCCCTATACATCAATACATCACCCGAGCACGATAGTTCCCTCTACCATTGCCATAAAGGGGGATTCTTTACCGTAAGAGCAGTGAGACTATGGAACTCTGTGCCGCAGGAGGTTGGTGAACTCTATGTACATGGTCAAAAATTAATTAAAGGGAACCTGACGCCACATTTTCATGTACAGTTATTGGTAGGTTTCTTTAGAGCCCTATTAACTGACACCCTTCTTTTAGCTAAAATTGTATCCCTCACATCCCCATAAATCAACTTTTTCTCATATCACCTGGCAGTAGAGGGGGCGTTCCCTGCTAGAACTGCCCCTCCCATATATACCTTCCCATGTTTCTTCTTCATATGTCATGTGACCAGGGCAACATCATAACAGGTTCTTTAGCCTCCTAACATTAGGGCAAACTGTACACCATGCATATATCTGATCAGATGGCAGTATCATATAATGATTACAGCATGCATCTGTGGACTTCTACTCCTCCCCATCTTCCACGGAGGCTGCTGTGATTTCATGTGATCAGATACATACTTAAGGTAGACTGTGCAAATGTAACAGGACCTTAGATAAGGTCACCCAGGTGACATAAAGTGACCCATGATGTAACAGAACTCTTTCTCAAAGTTCCACATAGCAGCATGTCCTGTAACACTGAGACTTGTCAACTTCGTCACACCTTGGTCAACACCTTGTGTGAACACACGGCTCTACCGAGGGATGAAGGCACTCCTTCCCCCTCCCCCTTCAGGCTAACCAGACTTGGAGGCATTAGCTGTATGGGCTACTTCTGTGTTAGTATATATTCTCCCTCTGATGAGACCTCTGTCTAAATGCGTCAAGGAGGTGTGATACGTGTTTTAGAACAAGGGACAGTTTTTGGGACTGCCCTTGTAAGGGCGGGAGTCATGGGGTAATAGGGTTAGACTGTTTAGAACTCTACACCTTCCAGTCTGTAATGACGATAGGCTCCCACCCAGTCCTACATCATCCTCGGGTATCGTATGCTGGTAAGGTAAGAAACAACATATATCAGTTGAAGGTATAATGTAAGCCAACCTGAGGCCATTAAACTCTTCACGATTACATTATCTGCCACCTAGCATTTTTGTGCCCATATATACATACCTGTTTTGTTGTTAGCCGTATTTTGTTCACTCGTTTTGTCTATCTGTATGTATCTCTTTGATACTGTAAATTAGCGGTGTCAAATAAGAAGACATAACGCATCTCGCTCCTTGGTGAGTAGTTGCTAATTTTTAGAAAATTTGTAATAAACTTGAGATTTTATAAATTACCTAGGTGCTGCTAAGCTATGAATTGTTGATGGTAAATACATTTGTGTATATTTTTGAATTGTTGGCTGCTATTTCATTTGTCAATCAGGAACAAGGAGGCAGGGCTAGGCAAGTAACTGGTGCAGGGCTTCATTGGGCTCAAGAAGTGACATTGGACTCACGTCAGGTGAGTTGCAAATAAGTTTACAAACTGATTTTTTAACACTTCAGCCATGGAAAGGAACTATTTAGGGATAAGGACAGTGCTTTATATTCATAGTTTTGTATGTATGTATTTTGGGTGGGATAATTTGCATGACAGGTTGTCTTTAAGGGTTCCAGTCGCGAGTCTAAATCTATTGTTAGGATTTAAAGAGTAAAAATATTCAATAACCTTTGGGGCAATAACTAATTCCAAATACTCGTGTGGCTCTTCACTGACGAAAAAGGTAGAAGAGCCTTGGAAATGGGAGAAATGGAAGTTTGCCTAGTGTGGCATCCCATAGATCACCAGACTTTTTCTATTGGATCGCATATGGAGTTGTTGCCGCCGGCCAGGGCACAGTCCAGTTTCAACGTAAAGGACTCTGTGTCAACCATCCCCAGTTACACTTACCCTTAGGCATCTGGAACTTCAATCATAAGGACAAGATGGAGCATAGAAGAAATGGGGGACAAACCTTCAGGGATATTCCGTCTCCGGTCAAGGAGCAATAGGTATTAAACAAAATTGGGCACATTTACTAAGGGTCCGAACGCCACATCTGCGTCGGGTTTTGCAATTTTTTTTCTGTTTTGCCCTGAATTGTCCCGGGTTTTTTGGCACACGCGATCAGATTGTGGTGCATCGGCGCCGGCTGGTATGCAACACAAATCAGGGGGCATGGACGTCGGACAACCAACTGATTTGGGCAAACCGCAGAATTTAAAAGCAAATTGTGCCGCAAGATCAGCACTTACATGCATCGGGAAGAAGAAGGTGAACTCCAGCGGACCTCAGCGGGGGAAGCGACACATGCAGGAAATTGGATGCACGATCTTAGTGAATTGCGGCAGCTCCGAATCCTCGTCGGGTCACATTTGGGCTTGTGTGGTTTATTGAACCCAATTATATTGATATTCATTTTTATTTTGAGGTTCCGTCTTTAGCATGAGTTGATTTCAGTCACTAAATTAAATTAATTGTGATGTCTGAACGTTGGGAGACTCATCAGTGGTCGGAGTATGGATCCATTTTAGGATCTGCTTTGGTGTTTGGTGTCAAAATTGGTGTTTGAAGTCATTTTGGCAAGTGTGTTGTTTTATAGGGAGAGGAAAGAGCTTCTTCCAGGCGTTCCATGGCGTTACGTGATTTCAGCTCTGATAGGAACTAGACCCGGTAGACCGCAGACCTTGGGGGCTTTACCTTTGCTGCTATTTTTGTTATATTGTGTCCTGTATTATATTGTTCAATTTCTTCCATATGTTCAGCTTTGCACAGGACTACGTGCAGCGTCTCTTTTTAACTTTCCATTATCGGCAGGTTAATATCCTGTGACCTCGCTCTATGATACAAAGGCTTGAATTACAGCTTTCACAACTTCTTGTTTGGGGTGGAAGAGTTCATGGTGTCTTTTATGCCTCTGCACGCTTGGATGGCCGGATGTCATCACACGTTGAGGTGACAGCACCATCATTTTCTCCTGCAGTAAGAATCTGGTATAACTCTCCCCCCTTAGTCCTGACTCTCTATTCTTTCCGGTGAGGTATAAGTCTATTCCATATGTTCTTTTAACACGTGCCAGCAAAGCATTGCCTCTCCCGATTCAAGGGAACTGCCCTTTATAATGTAAAATGTACCCAAAATGTGACACATACAATTAATAAGACATATTCCATAATACAGCGGAATTCCTTTAATGCAAGTTTTAATAATCTAGAAAGTATGTTCCCGGTTCAGAACTGCAAGAGAAGGGTCTATGCCCACAGTACAGCTACGTGCCTGGCGCAGCGCCATAGCACATGGAAAATCATGAGGTCCGGGGCACCACATACACAAAAACACAGATACATGGGCACTTTTTTGATTTAGGAGGGTTATAGGACTCTGACCTTAAAGGAGATCTACCATCAGAATCCATGATAAACCAGGCACACTTACTCATAGATCCAGGCACCGTGACTGTGGTGATCTTCTTATATTTGTATCCATATTTGGAGTGGAAGAGTTCATGGTGTCCCAATCGGGAGTGTTGACAAAATGATGCTAGCAACAAAGCTGGAACCAAGAGTCAGAGCAAGGTGAGCATAATTTATTTGCTTTAATGAATTTGCTTTTGGTACCTCCAGCCCCAAGTCCTCTAAGTGGAGCCACATCAGATCCAGTGGTCTGCATTTGCATCACCAAACTGGCCGGGCTCATTCTATAAATAGGTGTGGGTTTGCTGAAGCTCATACATTGTACAACATACAGTGGCACATTTATCAAAAAACATTGCAATGTGCAGTGTACAGGGTGCACCAGATTCAAGAACTGTGGTGCCGTCCATTGTGAATCTGGCGCTCCCTGCACTGCTCCAACTTTTTTTTTTGGTGCACCTTTAACAAAGGGTGTGCAACACATTTCTGTCAGACTCTGCATGATAAATGTGGCGCATGGTCCGAACAAACCCTTTTAGTGCCAAATTTTGTTATGCTGTGGGGTATAGTGCAGCCGCGACACAAAAGGGTCACATACAGTATGTGGTGCAGACACTTCACAGATACATGTGCACACAGTTGGCATTAAAAAGTAAGTGCAAAGTCAGACAGAAAACTGGCGCACGGTCTTTAGTAAATGTGGCCCACATTTATTAAAATATTGCAATATATAAAGTGCTCACATAAAACTGCAAAACTTTCCAAAATAAATGTGCCCAATCAATAAACTAGCAATTTGTTATCTTTTTTGTTATACATTCGAATCTAGCAGGAGTCAGTTGGGGTGTGTCCTGTGTCCTGAGTCGAGTGGCTCCTCCCCATGCCACATACCTTCTTCATACCGTTACTGCAATCAGGCAATCCCTTTAAGAAAAATTTTCAAAATGAAACGTGATTATACTTCTTTAACAAAAGAGGGCAGCAGAGAATAAGCTGTGGGAGCCGCCGCTGTCTCAGGATTGTCAGAACTCATTACATCCCATTAACGAAACCCAAGGATCCCGGTCTCTGTGTAAAGATCTTCACACAATTCACTTTTTGATGACAATCTCTGTACTGCACTGTGGAATATGCTGGTGCTATATAGAAAAAAAATTAAAAAAAATATAGAAGTATAGAAAAAAAAGCAACTTATTAACTAATAAAGAAATCAAATCGGAACTAAAAATCCATTGAATATCCAGAACGATAAGCACCAAGTACAAAACCTTAACATACAGGGGCTTATTCACTAAGGGTCGCAGATCGCACTTTCGTCAGACTGTTCATGGTTTTTCGGGATTTGCACAGCTTTGACAGGTATTCAACAGGGGTTTGCGCTGTGATTTTGGTGCAGCTGCGCTGCTTCCATGCACAGAAATAGGGGGGCGGCCGTTGGACGATCCGACTGATTCGGACTGAGCGCGGGATTTAAGATTCAAATTGTGTCGCAAGACAATGCACTTACATGCACCAGGAAGAAGGTGAACTCCAGCGGACCTGAGCGGGGAAGCAACACATGCAGGATATCGGGCGCATGATCTTAGTGAATCGCATTATCGTCGGACAATGCACTTTCGTGAACTCTGCGAGACCGGGTAAGTAAAGCTGCCCCACAATGTATAGATTCCTACAGTCAGGTACAAAGCAGTAACTTTTATCCAAATGTATTGATCTGTGTTTTGACCTGTTAGAGGTCACCTCCAAGGCTTTGCTGGGACTAGTAGTGAATTGCACGATGATATAATGACCAGCATTGCTGTCCTGCAGGGGAAACCCAGGAGACCTTTGTACCTGAATTTTACTGCAAATATGTAGCCGGGTCCTAAAATACCCCAGGCTATTGCCCTGTGTCTGGTGGTGGGATCAAAGGTCACTCACCCCTGTGATGTCTTACAGATGTCTCTGTCTTTGATTCCAGGATCCACATTTACAGTGTGACAATATAAAAGCTTCCATATACATAACTTGTCTCGAATCTTTAATATAATAGGCCAGGTGGTTTATGGGAAATAATAGGGTTATTCCCATTATCTATGGTGATCTAGGATGGTCTTGGGTTATAATCTAATTTCCTTGGAGGGAAGTCTATGATAGTTTTAGTTCCTCCCATCATTGCACCCTTCTCCTGATTGCAGTGGATATAGTAGAAGCGGGAGGGTGAGTGGCACCTATTGCTGTGGTTCACAGTCTTCTGCTTGCTTTGTTCAATAATCTTCTCTTTTAAATATCCCTCTTTCTGTGATTTGCCATCAGTCCCATAATGCCACCGCACAGCATCACAAGGGCCGCTAGAGCTACCTTTTTCCCTACTAGGTGAACGATTTATAAATTCAAACTTTTAGAGGACACAATGTGGGAATCATCATCTTGATTTTTAAATATCCCTCCTCTGTGTTATTCTATCAATCCAATAATGCCACAGCACAGCAACACATAGGCAGCTAGAGTTACAGATTCTCCCTGCTAGGAGAAAAAATTTTAAATTCCAACTTTTAGAGGACAGAAAATAGGAAAGAACTTGTGGCACACAGCGCGCTATCACAACTTTGCATGTGGTAAAGTCGTTTACCAAGAATATGGGCATGGCCGGTTAAGAAAAGAACACATAATTGTCGTTATCATCATTCCTGCATCACTCTGTTACTTCTGATTTTCCACTTGAGTCATTACTTTAAAGCCTCCTATTTTCTTTTCAATCAATCATCATCTTGATCTTTAAATATCCCTTTCTCTGTGTTATCGGATATCAATCTTATAATGCCACAGTACAGTTTCACATAGGCAGCTAGTCTACACTAGGAGAACAATTAAATTCCAACTTTTAATGGACAGAAGGTGGGACAAAATATGTGGTGCACAGAGCTATGCCAAACATTCCCATATCTTGAAGGTATTTTCCATAAATATAGGCCGGTAAGAAAAAAAAACAATTCTTACCCTACTCTGGATCCCATGTCACTCTGCTACTTGCAATTTCAGGCCTGAGTTTCTGACAGGACCTACTTTATCCAATGAGTAGCCCTCTCAGACACCCAATTCTATTTTTCACAGACATAGGGGCAGATTTACTTACCCGGGCCTGTCGCGATCCCGCGATGCATTGTCCAACGAGGATTCGGGTCTGTGCGATTCACTAAGATCGTGCGCCCAAGTTCCTGTATTCGTCATTCTGCACTGAGGTCCGCCGGAGTTCACCTGCTTCTTCCCGGTGCATGTGAGTGCTTGATCTCGTGCGACACAATTCCGTTTTTAAATTCCGCGGTTTGTCTGAATCCGTTGGGTTGTCCGACGGCCACGCCCCCGATTTCTGTCACATGCAAGCCGGCGTCACAATCCGATCACGTGCGCCAAAAACCATTGGCGATTCAGCGCATAACGGAAATAATTGCGAAACCCGACAAAAGTGAGGCGTTCAGACCCTTAGTAAATGTGCCCCATGATGTGTTGTTCCCCTTTCCCAAGATGGCCACTCAATGCATGAAGTGGATTTTTTGACACCCCAAATCTTAGGGCCTATAAGCCGTAATCCCCTCCTATGTACTCATGCCTCCTCCAGAATACTATGCCCCCTTTTTATTCCCCACCAACTCAATGACGTCCAATTCCCCTCTGCACAGACTTCCAGTTCTCCGCCATAGACCCCACCGATAGTAGCTCTGCTTTGTGTGTTATGCCTATTCCTTTAAATTGTATTGTTAGCCATGTGTAATAAATCACAGTGGTCTATTTTGTACTTCAAGTATATTCTGAGTGTGTTCCTCTGATTTTCCAGCATCCTAGGAATGCTGTGCCGTCAGCAGGTCCATGTTGTGCTGCGGGCCGGTACACCGTGCTCATTACCGCATCCTGACAGTACCAGGCCGTTAGGTGGATGTATTATGCTAAGAATCCTGTGATAGCCGCCAAGGTTGATGTCAAGAATAAGTTGATCTCGGCATAAAACACTTTGGGAACGAGGCTTTTACACAATTTTGTTTATTGTTTTTTCCTCTATTGTGGATTAAGGATTCTGCTTGCAGCGAAATGCAACACGGCGTCCAGTGACCGGTTCTTGGAAAATAACAAGGAACAGCCGTGACGCCAAGTATAGCACAACGACAGGACAAGGCGTTTTGTAACTGGCGCTATATAAACACGAATAGAATATTATATACTGTGGAGCACCTCTCTTGTGTGTACATGTGCAGAACAATAGATTGACCTCTTGGGTATGGGGGGAGGACATCTTATACATTTTGCTATTGAGCGCAGGACTTTTAAAGGAGTTTTCCAAGAATTTTGCTCTGGCTCCCTGGTCACGTTATGGTATTCCATGGACACACCAGACCCGGAAGTCAGAAGCTGGTGACAGGACTCACTTTGGCCAATGAGTGTCCTCCTTTGACCACAGTTCTTCACTACCTTCAGATCACAAGGGTCTCCTTTGGTCTTCACCAAAGAACGTAAGGTGTAGAACGATGAAAGAACTGGAAATTCGCTCTCTTCTAATTGCTACCCCGGCCCCAATGGGAATTTGTAGAATTTCTAGAAAATCCCTTTAAGCTATGACTATTTTTCAAATCCTTATTAAATTTCATGTAAGGGACCCAAGTCCAAAGAGGACCTTATCCTATTATATGTCCACAGCATCTCATCCCTAAATCCAAGAATCCTCATATATTCCCTTTATATGTATATATGTCATACCTTATTTCAGATGAAAGGTCTCTTTCACATGTCAGATACTCAGTTTGTGTGTTGATATCCTGATTTGATTTGATATCCCAAACCCAACACTGAACCCACATGCTGAGGCCAGTAATGCTGATCTGGATTCGGGACATTAAATCTGGGTGTTCATACACAATTTTTAGGAATAAAGGATTTATAAGCCTGATGGAAGACTACTCTGCCCATGTAAGCAGAGGCTCAACCATCTTATATTATAAATTATAAACACCCTCACCCCTTCACAAGCCAAATCCTTCTTACCTAAAGGCACCTCGATTATCCCACAAACAGGACCTTGTTCCGCCATTGGTAAGTCTACAGGAGGTCTTTTTTTTTATATCTTGTGAATATGATGTGATAATGTTGAAACATGTCCAAAAAAAGTACTTTTCTTCCTACCTAAGATGCAGTCAAGGAGGTGGGGACTCCACCAAGCAGTCAGGCCGCCCCGCCTCCTGACCGCCGTTTGCACTACTCACTCTGCCTCCATTGCCGGAGGGTGTCGTTAGCCAGAAGAGGCTGCAGAGGAAAGCGCAAGATAATGTCCGGCGATGGAGTGGGCAGTGCAGTAGGCGGAGTTTCCTGACTCCTCACCGCCTTGACAAGCATTTTTTTACATGCTTTAACATGAAAAAGATAGACTTGTAGACTTAGACTTATAAATGGTGGAACAAGGTTACTTTTGTGGGATTGGGGGGTTTAATGTGGTTCCTTTTAAGGGAGTTTCATCTCCATAATTTTGTTAGAAACACTAAGCATTATATTCCCTGAAAGACAACAACATTGGCACACAGAACTGTACTACTATACTTCAGTATAGTAGAGTAGAGAAGAGTAGTGGACATCTACCACCAGGATCACTGTATGCAAATGATCCTGAGGGGCTCCATGTTCCATTAACACCTATGGAGCCAAAAGCCCCTCAGGCTCATTTGCATACAGTCATTCATCCTGATGGTAGATGACCTTTAAGTTAGTGGTGGTGGGGGGGGGGGGGGGGGGAGTCAAAGCAAAAGATAAGATGAATGTATTATCCAATAAGATATCACCGCAGATATGGCCATACATGTGTTCTTCATTTCTACTGGAGGTGGGACCCTTCCTTAAAGGGCTAGTTTCACCTTGGACATTAATGCCCCTTGTTTTTGTATTTGAAAAATCTATTATATGACAAGAATTTGGGGACCTCTGAACCATTTTTTCCATCTGCGGTGAGAGGAGAGGAGGACGTACATGTGAGACTTTATCCATTCACTTCCACGGAAGTGATGGGAGCAGAAGTACAGGTAGACTTAGGTCATCTCACCCCCTATTTTCTTATTGTAGCCCCATATACGTCAGAGGACCCCCCCAGATAACAGTACATAGCATTAGATAGACAGGGAGAGATTTATCACAAGTCTCTTAGAGTAGAACTGTTCTAGTTGCCCATGGAAACCAATCAGAGCTCAGCTTTCATTTTCCCACAGCTGTTTATAAAATTAAAGCTGGGCTCTGATTGGTTTCCATGGGCAACTAGACCAGTTTTACCTCAGAAAATTGATGATAAATCTCCCCCCATAGTATTTATTACATGCCTCTGCACCAATCACTGGCCTCGGCATCTTTAATACATTGACAGGTTCCCTTTAAATCCCACACATTAGCAGGAGCCTAATGTCACATTACTAGTGCCCATCCCCCGTCCTGGGCTTTGCGTATAAGGAATGACATTATTTGAACAGACGTTTTCCATTTATAGCAGCGCAGATCACATGATCTCCATAGGTGACGGTATATGGCGGCATAAGCCGTAATCTCATGACCTTCACATTCACCACTGGAATCATTTGACTTTAAATGTTCACTGAGCCAGAAAGATCTGCTCCGAACTGCAAGCACCCGGCTAGTAAAGACACATTCCCACTGCTCCACGTGAGAGGCTTTACAAGGTGTATACCAGGGGACAATGGCTGCCGGGGCGTGCGGGGAGAGAGGAGACAGCCGTCACTCACAGGTTACATAACAAAAACACAACATTATGTTACACACTCAAGGAGATGGATATATAACCCCATAACACACTGCATGGGGTTAAAACAAAGTGTAAATTATCAGCTCCTCCTGCTCTATAACATGCTGCCTGCAGATAGGACACTGTGTACAATCTGCTCAGCTCCTCCTGCTCTATAACATGCTACCTGCACATAGGACACTATATGCAATCTACTGAGCTGCTACTGCTCTATAACATGCTGTCTGCAGATAGGACACTATGTACAATCTGCTCAGCTCCTCCTGCTCTATAACATGCTGCCTGCAGATAGGACACTATGTACAATCTGCTCAGCTCCTCCTGCTCTATAACATGCTGCCTGCAGATAGGACACTGTGTACAATCTGCCCAGCTCCTCCTGATCTATAACATGCTACCTGCACATAGGACACTATATGCAATCTACTGAGCTGCTACTGCTCTATAACATGCTGCCTGCAGATAGGACACTATGTACAATCTGCTCAGCTCCTCCTGCTCTATAACATGCTGCCTGCACATAGGACACTATATACAATCTACTCAGCTGCTCCTGCTCTATAACATGCTGCCTGCACATAGGACACTATATACAATCTACTCAGCTCCTCCTGCTCTATATCATGCTGCCTGCAGATAGGACTCTATGTACTATCTGCTCAGCTCCTCCTGCTCTATAACATACTGCCTGCAGATAGGACACTATGTATAATCTGCTCAGCTCCTCCTGCTCTATATCATGCTGCCTGCAGATAGGACACTTTGTACAATCTGCTCAGCTCCTTGTGCTCTATAACATGCTGCCTGCAGATAGGACTCTATGTACTATCTGCTCAGCTCTTCCTGCTCTATATTATGCTGTCTGCACTGCATTTTACATACAACAGGTTCCAAACTATCAATTCCTTCATACATTTATCTAAATAGATGCGTCACAAGTGGTGACAGATTCCCCTAAATATAATTCTGTTATGGTGTAGTTTGGCCTTTACACCCACACAGCTTAGAGTGAGGAATCCAATGCAGGTACCTGCAGCGCGATGATTTTCACTGAAACTGGTACTTTTACCTATAACTATGACACAGACAGGTGACTTCATTAATGTATAGAGGTTTTAGAGAGGTTTCCCAGGCTAAGAATATTACTACATATTAATAGAATATTCAACATCAGAAAATCTGGGATACAACAACAGCTCCTTCACGGATCAGAAATTTCCAGCATCTGATACACAGAGAAGCAAAACAGGAAGGAGACAGCGCCGCTCTCTATGTAGTGGTCAGACCAGGTAACTGCAGATCAGCTCCCTTTTATTTGAATGTGAGTTAAGCTGCAGTTACTCTTATCAGCCACTATGCTGGGAACGGCGCTGTCTACTTCTTGTTCCGTTACGTTTTTAAGCTGCTGAGAACAACTGATTTGCGGGTTGGACAATCATTAACCAGATATTGATGACACATTCTTAGAAACATTTGGAATGTAATTTCTAATTGTCTCATCCTCTAGTTATATGGCGGATGTCAGCTGTATTACTTTGATCCTGGATAGGGGTCAGGGGACTTGGTTTTTTGAGATAGGTGTGGGTCTTAGAGGCCGGATCTGTTATCATGTATGTGTGACATATCCTACAGAAACCTCATAAATACTATACAAGGCACTACCCCATTTAATGTCTCTTTCTTCATAGACACAAAGGGTTATTGGAGGTTAGAATAGTTTTATTTTTTAAATAAAAGGTGTTGTTCAGGATCTGTATTATTGGTCTACAGTACATCGGCGCCGGCGTTCACCCGACAGAAATCGGGGGCCGTGGCCGTCGGACAACCCGACTGATTCGGAAAAAATGCAGAATTTAAAAAAGAATTTGTGTCACAAGATCAGCACTTACATGCACCGGGATGAAGAAGGTGAATGGACCTTAGTGAATCCCGACTGACCCGAATTAGCGTCGGACAATGCACCGCAGGATCACGACTGGACCGGGTAAGTAAATGTGCCACATTGTGTCTATATTCAGTATTGCAGCTCAGCTCTATTGTCTTAAAAAAGTTGGCCACTCTTTTACATATGTTGCCTATCTGCCTTTACTTCCATATGGATTATCCCTGAACGTTCATCAAGTGATTCAGAAGTCTTACTGCTTACTTTTGCATGGTGTGCGGGCTCTCCGTGCTTCTTTCTTTACATGTCTGAGCTCTGCTGAATGGACTGGCTGTACTAATAATTTTGCCCAACTTACAAATCACACCTGTCCCACAAAAAACAAACGCAAGACATTGTTTTGGAAGAAAAAAGGTGGGGGTCGGCCACAGCTTTATTGCTAAAAGTAAACATAATATACTAGACCTGTGATGAAACCCAGACCCTTTACCTAGATTTCACCTTGCATGCCAGGCCCCGCCTCTGCGGGGGCATGTCCTAGTTGGTCTGTCAGGTGATTTGGACTAAAACCGAGAGGGTCAAGATTCCCCCACAGGCCAAGCTGTGACTACCAATGATCACATACACAAACTTAGAACATACAATAAGAGACATTAAGTATAAACTTGTAACAAAAACAGTGAATACAAAAATGAAGGGAGGGTCGGCGGGCGGGCGACTCTTGAGCGCGGAGCAGTCCAAAGAGCGAGGGCTAGCTCCGCACTCAAGATTAAATATTCCCAGGCCACTGCCACCCAGTGGCCAACTGGCAAATTGCCCATGTGACCCAGGTTAAAGGGCAACAGGAGGGGCTTTACTCCCAATGTAGTGAGCACAGCCAGTCCTGCAGCCCGCCGCCTTAAACAGCCTGCGGGCTGAGCAGGTGGAGCTGTAGAGGGAGAGTTATAACTCATCCTACTCCCTCCGGTCCCCTTTTTCCTGCCTCCGTCAGTGAGGACAGACTGTGAGAAGAAATATACAGTAGGAGACACCATAATGATGACATAGAGCAGTGAGAGAGAGGAAGTTGTGTATATATGCAGAAGGCAGCATGGCGAGAACAGGGGAAGGCTGAAGCACCTTTAAAGGCTGAAGCACCTTCAAGTGTATATGACATCATTGGCCTGTGATGCGGAAGTAGAGCTCACCATAGTGGCTGTTCAGCAGTGAAGCCGGTTGTTAGACTAGAAAGCATGAACTCTCAGCCTAGTGAGTTTTCCAGATGGGGGTAATTGCACTTTTTGGCTGACCCTACAATTTACACTACATTATATAATAGGGCAATTAAGTAAATTAGGCAATTGCTTCCCATACAATTCCTTAATATACTGGTGACAGTGACCCTGCGCTACTAGAAGAAGGTGTAAGTATGAAGAATGTCCGACACACCTTTATATAGAAAAGAAAAGTTCATATCAAACCAATTAGTCTTATAATATCTCTCTGTCCTGACAGCTGTGGATTGGATTGACACGGTGGATTTCGTTACAAGTCCCCATTTAATGAGCGGGCTGGGCGGCAGCTTTCTGCCGTATTAAGTATGTGACCCTCAGCCTCGTTCTTCAATAGAAATATCTCATTAACAGGTTAAATGATCTTTTTGAGGCTTTGCTTTCCCATGGACCCCCCCCCCTCCCCCGCTCTGCTGCTCCTACATAATAATATACATGCTTACCTAATATTTTCCTGTAACTATGGGAGATACCTTCACACACAACTATATTACGTTACAGTGGAAAATAATATTCTCTGTAATGTATGGAAAAGGAACCTATTGTAAGTCAGGTGACGAAACATTCATGGCGTCGCCCCGCTCGGAGAAATCCTTCAATATAAGCCATTAATTTGGGATTTTTATGACATGAGTGCACTGTATAAACCATTAGAGCCCGTGATAGGCAACGCTCTGCTTTCTCAGAATATTCCCAGCATGCAATTCCACTTTTATTCACACTGGAAATAAATACTGCAAAATATAGGTTCATTGCAAAATAGGACCTATACAATGAATAAGGAAAGGTCTTATTTTCTGGCATATATATAAATATATATACAGGCGACTTACAGACGACCCCTAGTTACAAACGGACCTCTGGATGTTGGTAATTTACTGTACTTTAGCCTTAGGCTACAATAATCAGCTATACAGGCAGTGCCCGGGTTACGTACAAGATAGGTTCTGCAGATTTGTTCTTAAGTTGAGTTTGCATGTAAGTCGGAACTGTATACTTTATTATTGTAATCCCAGTCAATTTTTTTTTTTTTGGTCTCTGTGACAATTGGATTTTATAAATGTTAGGTTGTCATAAGAACCAGAATTAACAATAAATCTTAATTATAGACACATTTGATATCTGTTACAGGTGTTTATTGTAGCATAAGACTTAAGTACAGCAAATTACCAAAATCCAGAGGTCCGTTTGTAACTAGGGGCCGTATGTAAGTCAGGTGTTCTTAAGTAGGGGACCGCCTGTAATGGGACCACAGGTCTCTGTAATGAAGCTTTATTGTTAATCCTGGTTCTGATAAGAACCCAAACATTTTTAAAATCAAATTGTCACAGAGACGAAAAATAATTTGCCTGGAGTTACAATGATAAAGTAAACAGTTCTGACTTACATACAAATTCAACTTAAGAACAAACCTTCAGAACCCAACTTGTACGTAACCCGGGGATTGCCTGTATATATAAATATTGTTGCTTTATGCTAAAAAAATACAACTATTCCCCATCAATTTCCACTAATTTTTCCATAATAAAAATGTTAAAGAGCAAAAACCTAACCATGTGACGGTCCTGTATCCCGGTGGCCATCCTGAGGTCCTGCCATCCGGAAGGTCCTGCCATCCTGAGGTCCTGTGCCGTCCTGAGGATCATTCCTGTTTCCTGCTCTGGTGGTCTGTTCGTGTGGTTCCTGCTCTGGTGATCTGTTCCTGTGCCATCCTGTGGTTCCAGTGCCATCCTGTGTTGCAATGTTGCACTCCTGCTGTTATCCCAGGCTCAGACTGTTTCCCTACATTTCCTGCTTCCCTACCTTGGCTGCCACCGCGGGCCTAGTCCTTCCCATGGAATGACCTGGTGGCACCCCGTCCCAGCAAGACCATCCCGCTCTGGCGAAGAACAGGTGCCACTAAGATGCCGGTCCCGGGTTGTGGCAAGTACCATCAATCCCCCCGGTGGTCCAGAGGGTCCACAGACTCTTCCCATAAAGACTTTTCCCTACACTTGTCCCTACAAGTTTGAAAAGAAGGACCAGGCCAGGCTTCCCAAAGGATCATCGAGAGGAGGATCAGACAAGTTATGTCAGTGATGACTAACCCTTGTCACACGTGTCAGAGGTGAGACACCAAGACATTTTTTTGTTGTCACAAAGCAAGCTTAAAGCAAGTGGAGGTGGGGCAACTTTCCTGTTGAGAATGTGGCACGAATGGTGGCCATCTTACCTCTGGAAGTGAAGGCACTGCAGTTATAGCTCCCACCCTCACTAAATTTATTGGTTGGAGCAGGAGACTCACAGCACTCCAGAGTCACCCACCAAAGAAGTTCATACTGAAAGATACCTCTACAACTCTTAGGAGACCCATGTTCTAGTGATCGGTGGGTGTCCATCAAGTGCTATCTGCTGACTAGATTATGACACCCTAATCTGCAGCTAAGGGATAACAAGCTTCGATCAAGCAATGTAAGACAATGGGGCACATTTACTTACCCGTCCCATTGCGATCCCCGAGGTGCGTTGTCCGACGAGGATCCGGAGCTGCTGCGATTCACTAAGATCTTGCGTCCAATTTCCTGCATGTGTCGCTTCCCCGCTCAGGTCCGCCGGAGTTCACCTTCTTCTTCCCGTTGTATGTGAGTGAGTGTCTTGCGACACAAATTGATTTATTAAATTCCGCAGTTCGTCCGAATCAGTCGAGTTGTCCAACGGGTGGGCCAAAAACCCTTGTGCAATTCAGGGCAAACCGGAAATATTCGGAAAACCCGACGGAAATGCGTCTGACGGACCCTTAGTAAATGTGCCCCAATGTTTCATAATCCCGGACCATTACTAAGTATCTCTTTAGATATTAGCATAGACGGTATCCCTTCAATAGACCAAAACAATCAACAGTGTTTCCACAACAGAGTCTGTCTGCCTCGGTGCACATATATGGATGCAATAAAAGAAGCATGTCCCGGGGCACCATATGTACCTCCACAAGGTGAGAGCCTTGAGGTGGAAGGTTTGAGTCTATGGACTCCTCTCCACCTCCTCCTCAAAACCTGAGACGCCATTAAAGTTAATTGCTTCACTGATCCCTTCACATTTTAAGTGTAACCTCACTGAAGTCAGCAAGTTGCCAAGGAGATGACTCCAAACAGACATCAATGATTGCCACAACTTGTGCCCCGTAGGACAGTGTCGTAAATGATTGGCATATTTTCGACATTATATTTTTGTGCATACATGTGTTTTCAGCTGTAGCTCTTACAACTGATGGGACACTGACTCCTATTTAGCTTAATAATTATCCTTTGAGATTCCTTTTAGGAATTCCTTGACAGAATTTTTACGAAGAGGAGTTTTCTGTTACTCCTTGAAGTTGTTTATGAGTAAAGTTTTGTTTTTGAATTCTAATTTTGTGAAAATTCCCAGCTTTCCTCTAGGGTGGACACATCATAGGGTGTCCTGGTGCCGAGACCGCCAGAAAAACCTGGAAATCGTAAAGCAGTACCACCACATGTGAAATAAATGCTTTAGGACATCATAGAGTGTGCGCTGCTGCCCGGGAACCCACGGGGAGGAGAGGAAGCCGGAACGTGTAGGGGAGGTAAGTACAGAGTTTATTAAGTTTTATACGACGAGGGGCCTGTGATTGGACAATATATTTGTGAGGGGAGGCTACTGCTGGACATTTTATTAATAAGGGGAGGCAGCGGCTGGAGTTTTGTTGAGGGGAGACTGCTGCTGGATATTTTATTAATGAGGGGAGGCTGCTGCTGGATATTTTATTAATGAGGGACCAATTTGCCAAGTTCTGTGCAGAGCTATGTAATCTATAGGCGCTACATAAATAAATAATTATTATTAGAATTATTATAATGAGGGGGGTCTGCTGCTGGATATTTTATTAACGGGGAGAGGCTGCTGCTGGATATTTTATTAATGAGGGGAGGCTGCTGATGGATATTTGATTAATGGGGGAGGCTGCTGCTGAATATTTTATAATTGAGGGGAGCCTGCTGTGGATATTTTATTGAGGAGAGGCTGCTGCTGGACATTTTTGAATAAAGGGTGGCTGCTGGACATTTCTTTGAGGAGAGGCTGTTGGTGGACATTTTAATAATAAAGGCATATACAAATATCCTTTTGTTCAGTTCACACGGAAGCAGTATTTCTACTTCAAGTAATCTTACATACCTGCATGTGTCTCCTGAAACAACTTTGGTTTTAAGAAAATCATCTTTTAAAATTAAGCAAATGAGGCTCGGGGGCTCCTGTCTTTGTCACAGAAGCCCGTTCTGGCTCTGTCATTTTCTAATTATTTACGCCTCCATTCTTGAATAATTATCAGATGACAGAGCCAGCAGTGGCCTCTGTGACCAAGCATGGAGCCCCAGGACCTCATTTGCATAATTTTAAAAGAGGGTTTTCTCAAAACAAGGCTATTAACAGAAAAAAAGAAGAAGAGATCCCGTTTCGGGAGGCACATGTCAGCATGTAGGTGTACTTGGTGTAGAAATACTGCACCTTTAAAGAATATATAACATGTTTATTCCAGGTAGATATATCATGGACATATCTGGAAATATTATATTTTTTTTCCCACTTTCAGACACCTTTACATGTTGGTCCTGACAAAGAACAAGGGGTCTCTCCTAATCTTGCCTGAAAAATGAACTGTTAGTCCAAATATAAAGCTATAGAGCTCAAGTCTGTGCTAATAAACAGACGGGGATGTTCCATCAGGTGATGGAACGATCCAGAACAAGGGCATATGTCATATGGCTGTCATGTAGCAGAGCTAAGATGTCACCGGGGCTTAACTGGTGGTTATATGACAGTGTACTAGCTACGTGTTTACATAGGACTGCCGCCGGACCTCGTGCTCTATCCTTACAAATGTCAGCACTGTTCATGTAAACTACGTGAGCGTCTTTCGTGTCTGTGAATATACTTATAGATTTTAACAGGGAACAGTGGGGGAAATTTATGACAACATCCTATAGGGCCCATAGCAACTAATCGCATTGAGTTGTGCTTAATGTCATAGTAGTAGCGCCGGTCCACGTTTTCTCCATCCTTCGGGACTCGCCTAGCATTTACATGTATTGGCATTAGAATGAAGCTGGAAATTTTTTCTCATCCCCAAAGTCCCACAGAAATGTAATATAGCATGGAGCCCACTAAAATGAATTCCAACTGGGGCTGACAGCATGCAGGGGCAGCAAGAACCTGTACCCACAGCGTCTGGCTATCATGGTGACTAGACCACAGGTGTCGTGAAAGCCTTGAATTTAGGCATCAACCGCACCCCCCATGGGCCAGCAGGTCAGAAGCAATAAGAGGGGGAGGCTGCTTGTGTGGAAGGGGATGTTGGCATGTGTAGGTATAGAAATATGTACATTAGTTTTTTTACAGGTGAAGGGGGGCCCAATTCAGAAGTCCGCTATGGGGCCCTGCCTCAATTAGCTACACCCCTGGATGTTAGCTCCTTGAGGAGACTGAATATTTAGTAAGTTCCCACCTGCAGGTCATTACAATACTGTAATACATGATCACATGCAGTCTAGAAGTAGACAAAGCTGTGCCCCGTCATGTAGCACACTGGGGATCGCTGATGCCAAGGGGTTTCATGGACGCACAGTTCTCATCAACACCTCGGAGCGCAACAAGTAGCGCAACCAGGAGCAGGGGTACAATTCCTGTGATCTCCCTCTATGGTATCCAAATGTCATAATATAAAAGGGTTGTCCAAATGAGAAAACCGCACCAAAATTTTGTGTGACCCAGACCTTGGTTATTTCAAACTTCCAGACTCCTTTACTTGGTGGAGGGTGTTTGTGTTCACATTACAGTAACAAAAGTTTCCCTATATGTATAATCTTCTCAATGAATGTATTGTGTTCCTATGAGCTTGTATTTTGTGTATTTGCCTTATCTTGTGTAACGTTGGTGGTTGCGCATGGATAAGGAGATTTATCTAGTTGAGGACACATGCAATGACTTGACTGAGCATATATGGCTGTGCTGTTAAATGTGTTTATGGCTTGGCCATAAATCAGGGGATCGCATCGGTAAAGCGAGCGCTGTAAGAATAACACATGACGCAGGATTTTGAGGTTTGGCTTTAAACAAAATGAGACATTATCAGGGTTGGATGAAGGATTTTTTTCTATAGCTCTGTAGATACACAATGTGATTTGGATGTCATTTCTAAATAAATCTTTCTAAATAAATTTTTTATTAAATATGTGTAATAGCTTAACAGTCATACAGACAACCCTAGCCCGGTATTTTAAGGTAGGTAGTTTTAATCTTGTCTATGATGTGTCCTAACCAGAAAATTACATATTATTATCACCCTTTCTCTTCCAAGACTTCTCTCGCGCTGCTACTGTGCTCTGCATGCTTTACCTAGGATCATGAGAATTTGATACCTCATACATGCAGCCTGCTAGTACCAAAAAGTGGGCCCATTAAGATGCAAAGAAGCGTTATTTGTGTTGGCCGAAGGGATTTAAAGAAAATCGACAAGACAAATAAATCATGATAAGCCACGGACACTTACTTAGAGATCCAGCACTGTGACTGTGGTAATCTAATAATAATAATTCTTTATTTATATAGCGCACACAGATTACTCAGCGCTGCACAGGCATATCAAATTGGTCCCTGTCCCCTTGGGGCTCACAATCTAAACAACCTAACAGTATGTTTTGAAGTGTGGGAGGAAACCGGAGTACCCGGAGGAAACCCACACAAACACGGAGAGAACATACAAACTCTTTGCAGATGTTGACCTGGGTGGGATTCGAACCCAGGACCCCAGTGCTGCAAGGCAGAAGCGCTACTCACTCAGCCACCGTGCCGCCCCTATTTACTATATTTGTTACCCATGGCCTCCTTCCTTCTGAAATCAATGTTAAAAATTATGCCAATGAGCCAAAAGGGCTATGGTAACACCCTCCAGAACCTTTTTGGTTTATCCGTGCTGCAGCTTTACTGGTTTTACACTGTACAGAAGTAGGTCTCACCCTCCCCCTACTCCCTCAAGAAGATTTCCTAAGTCACAGTAAGTGGATCTATAAGTAAGTGATGGATTTTGATGATAGAATTCCTTTCAACTTCTATATGTACTTTAGGAAATCCCTCCCACTGTGCTCAGTTCTAAAGAACCAAATGTAACAACCAAATATAACATCAGGAGAGTTTAGTAGAGCAATATTGCATTTTAAACCTCCTTAGAACTAAAGTATTAAGAGGTCCTCCAAGACTTCTACGAATGATGTATCGTAACAGCTTCTTATATTTGGAGGTTGTGTAGAGCTGCAGGTCCCCAGTGTGAGGTCGGACTCCAATCATTAAAGTTAACAAATATGGCCCATCTCTCCATGGATGTGATATTAAGGGATAACTGCTTGAGTGGCAGATGTCCCGACTCCAATGTGCCCTGTGTCTTGCCGCGTTATTTATAAAGAGCACATAAGACCATTGTAGGTGGAGAGAGTAACTTGAAACCAAGCTCTAGTTGGGGTTATTCAAACCATAGTTGGCCAAGATTTGTGGATATCAGATGGACAACGAAATGCACCTATATTATGACCGTTTGAATGAACCCTTACAAGAATATTTCTTTATATTTTTTTTCAGTGCTATCATTTAAAGTATTTTTGGGGCAACAAATTTGTTGACCTATAAGCTACGACTTAGTTCACTTTGGTGGGATGATACTAGCTGCTAAGTTTGACCTGTGATTAAATAATGACGTCCTCTCTTAAGTCATAATTTAAGTCAGGGTTTTTCAAGGAGTTTATGTTATGTGCTGCCCAATTGCCTGTTTCCAAGAGAGAGAGAGATTTGGTAGTAAGATCTACTGATCTTGGAGTAGGGTCAGAAGTGGGGGTGAGTAGACGGTAAACGGTAAAATTTGGTTAATATTAATGAAGGATGAAATGGAAGAAAGCAATGATGTAATTTTTAAGTGCCATTATCCACGTTATTTACATATAAACTAGCGATTATAGAATTTTACAACTATTTTGGCAATAACTGAATGCATTGATCATCCAACTAAGGCCAAAGGGGACAATTTTCAATGTGACCTTGAAAGGACCATTTCATTGAAAACCCAGCACACAATAAGAACCACACTTCCATCACTGGTGAAGTCATCTTATGATTAGTTTCAGATAATTCTAGGAATGATTTACAATAAGAAATTACTCCATGTTCTTCGCAAAGGGACATAGTTGGGCCCGTTGATCTGTATCTGCCGTATGTACTTCCAAGTATCCATGTTTCCAATTTAGAGAATTACAGTACAAGATTTGAGAAGGCTTTACGTACATAATGTTCAATTTCATACTGCTTAGTCATCTTTAGTATCTGATTACCATGAAATCTAAACTGAACAACTGAAGAATTCCCAAATTAATGAGACAGGACAATTGGATTATTGTATACATGAAGAACATGCATTGTTACCACAAGATGTCTGATTTAACAATCATATATATGGGATAACTGTCGGTTACTAAGTTAGACTGTAGCGATTTCCTACATATTTACAGGGATTACAACCCATTACTGCCCATGTCATAGCACTAATTATAAGATGCAATTTTGTCGACACGAAGATTGAGATTCATCAGGACAAGTGCAAAGAAAGTGGAGCAGCAGAAAGTTCAAAATGATCAAAATGTCATCCTAAATTTAGATGATATTGGCTCTCTCCGAACTTTAAGGGACTCTTCTGTCTGTCACGGCTGTGGGTGTCCCTGTGACCGATATCCCGGGTCGCAGGCGCACCCGTGTGCCTTACTGTGCCCCTGGAGCCTGCCTGCTCGTAAACTCACCTCTCCCGTCTCCAGCGGCGGTCTCATCACTACCGGGGTCCGGTGCACACGTTTTCGTCTCCTAGGGTGTGCACGCGCCAGCTCTGAAAGACTTCAAAGACTGCCAAGATAAATTCCTGCCCCTTCCTGTGTGCCCTGCCAGATCTTTGTGCTTCTATGCCTAAGAGAAAGCTTCGTTCCATGCCCTTTGCGATTATCCGTATATATCCCGTTGTGACCTCGATTCCATTCTTGACTCCGATTCCGTGCTCCCTGTCCTGACCTTACACTATGTTCCCGACTCCTGATTCTGTGCTGCCTGTCTCGACCTCCTGCTTGTCCCCGACCCCAAGTTTGCCTGACGATTCTGTACTATGCCTTGGCTGCCACCGCGGACAAAGTCATGCCTCTGGAACGACCTGGTGGTACCACGCCGCAGCAAGTCTACCTGCTTTGTGGCGGGCTCTGGTGAAAACTGGTTACCACTTAAACTCTGGTCCCAGGTGTCGGCTTACGTCATCGTCCAGAGGATCCACTACCTCCAATCCTGACAGTAAGATCCGGCCATGGATCCCGCCAAGGCTCTGCAACCTGACCTGGCTAATCTTACCACCGTCGTGGCACAACAGTCTCAACAGATTGCTGTTCAAGGTCATAGGTTTATAGACTGTTGACAGTCTTGACCTTCTCTTGGATCTCCAGATAATATACTAATTAAAAATGTAGTGTCACCCATTCCCAGATCACCTCCTGTTGGTGTTCTTCATGGCAGAACCTTGGATCTCTACTTGTTTCTTCTTTACTCGGTCTGGGAATGGTCTAAAACCTCATGGGTTTGACAACTACTTTGACACTGCAAAATATATGTAGTTATGTGTTAGTGTGAAGAGTAAAAACATTGATGTTCTCAGATAACTTCAGACTCTGTTATGGAGTTTATTGCCATCTTTTGGCAAGTCAGCAGTCAGTAATGGTGACCTGATGATGGTGATCTCAGTGATGGTGACTTCAGAGATGACCTTCCAAAGAATGGCACCTCACCCCATTCAACCCATTTCCATACATTTCCATTAAGGAAAATACCGGTGGATATTCTCCATAGAGTTTGGACATTTGTTGAGGTTTTGTGAATCAAAACTTGGAATGGATCTTGAGCTTCAAAACCAAGATCAGATGACTAGATTTGTATATGTGGAAGCTAGCATCCAGTGAACATACTGCAGAACTTCCTGTAGACACACATATTGATTGTCCTGGTGGATACTCTTCATAGAGTTTGGACATTCGTTAAGGTTTTGTGAACCAAAACTTGGAATGGATCTTGAGCTTTCTGTAGGTTCTTGTTAGTTTCAATCCACACTTTGTTTTGGATTCAAAACCTAGATCAGATGACTAGATTTCTATATGTGGACTAACCGTAAAGCCTCGCCAACACCCAATGAAGATACTGCAGAACTTCCTGTAGACCTCTGGGGCAAAAACCACCAAGGGGGTGGATGCAGTCATGATTGGTGAAAGCCATGGGTTAAACCCACCACAAAATGTAAAATTGCATGCATGGCATGTATGGTATATAGGATTTGATATATACTAACCCTGAAAATGGGCGTCTTTTCATCGCTCTACTTTACATTCTTATTACAGTGGCAAAAACTGTATAGGATGAATCTTAATGGCAGAATTTTGCTTTTTTTCTTCTTTTTAATAAAAGATGTGATTATCTTGAGAAAGCAGTGGAGCATCTGCAATCTACGCGACCAGCTGGTAGAGCTCCGCGCAGAATAATCCGTGCAATAAACCATCGTCTAAATGTGCAATCTACAAACCCTTCGAGGGCTTCTAGCACTTCCAATGAGGTCCTATCCCGTCTGTGCACACACCAGAAATACAATGCTGCAAACATCGAGAAGATGGATCTATCCTGTACTGTCAGAAGAAATGAAGCCCCCAGCCCTTTATCCCCCCCCCAGTGTATAACATCATAAGATCCAGTAATAAGTGACTTTAGTTACAATCCACCATCTCTGTTAGGATTTACGTAATCGCTGCATTCTCCGTATGTGGCGTCCGGAGGGAGATGGGGAATTATCTCATGAAGGCAGAGAAGTTTCTTAGAAAGACGTGATATTCCATGTAAATGAAGGTCGAGCTGCCGTCTATGTTGGGTGCTATCACTTTCAATTTTAATAAAAGGAAGGCTTGATGGAAAAACCGGTGGCTACAAATTACATCGATGCTTTACTGCTCAGCCGAAAAATATCGTCTTACTTTCCATATGGTTTTTCAGTATATTCTGTAAGTAATGTGTAAGTTATATCCTCACGCTGAGCACTGGGCACCAGTAATGTGGCCGCTCCTTACTGCATCCCTATGATTGGATATATAATGGACCTTATACTAATCTTATAAAGTAACTGAACAGAAAGAAAAGTATTTTTCTGCTTGAAGGGGGTTGATCCATGACAAGGACCGCCAGCGATCACTTGTGATTCGTAAGGAAACTTAGAAATTTTACATCAGTGCCTCCAAAGGGGAATTGGGGTATTACACTTCTCAATGATATTAATATGCTGGAGCAGTTCTTCCCTCCCACCCCGTGAGATTACAGCAGGAAGAGGGAGAAGGAATTGCCGAAGGAGCAGAAGCTGCACAGTGTAACAGCCTATGAAGCTACAGCACTTAGGGGCTCTAATTAAGCCCCCTCCCAGAGCCCTTCTGGTTCATTAGTATAATTTTGGAAGTTGATTTTAGAAGGGAGGAGAAGCCATGGATAGCAAATATAAGAAGATTACCACAGTCATGGTGCCTGGAGCTATGAGTAATGTCCCTGGTTTTTCATGCTTGATTCAAAATGAGTATTCTACTTTTTTAAATTTTGTATCAGATAAGGAGGTGCCAACAGCTGCCATTGATCAGCTATTATAAGATTCGGGTGGACACTGTGGATTCTTGATTGGTTTCCATGCACGCTGCTATGCAATGCATAGTGGCGGACAATGGTTTTGCAGTTTAAGCCATTACACCTAAAGGGGTGTTCCCTTTTCAGCAAATAGATATAAATTTTTGCATAATAAAAAGTTATACAATTTTCAAAACTCTTTCTGCATCAAGTTCTCACAGTTTTCTAGATCTTGGCTTTCTGCCATTCATTGTTGATGTCCACAAGTGCACGGTTTGTTATACACCTGGTCATGTGATGTCACACAGGTGCATGGCTCTTTATATCCCTGGTCATGTGATGTCACACAGGTGCACGCCTTATTATATCCCTGGTCATGTGGTGTCACACAGATGCACGGCTCATTATATCCCTGATCATAGAGCTGATCTGTGGGGGTGCTGAGCAGGGGCAGATTAAGTTGCCCTGGTCTGTATAAAGATTGTCGATCATTTAAAGTCTACTTTTATTTTTGTAGCTTGCGGACCTTCAGTTTAAAGGACCTTCAAAGGTCCTGGAATTACCTTTGTATAAGCATGTGTTGAAAGCATGAGGATTTCATGGCTGGAGGTCCTTTTCTTTATTATCTTCACAGGACAGTATCAAATTTGGCAACTGGTTTAGGTGGTCATGGACCCCCTAGAAGCTTTGTTTCCCGGGCGGCCGCCCTCACACGGCCTATATTATAATGGTGTTTATGGATAGACACCCACTATTCTTATATTTATCAAACGGCCCAGGACCATCATCTTCTAGATTAAGGGTAGGGAACCTATGGCTCGGGAGCCAGATGTGGCTCTTTTGATGGCTGCATCTGGCTCACACACAAATCTAATAAACAGTTATTGCAGGGAGCATAGGTAGGTTAGTATTAATTTTTTTTTTGCTGTGACTACCTATCTACTGGTGGGCATGCTGTGGCTACCTATCTATTGCTGGGCATGTGCTGTGGCTACCTATCTACTGGGAGGCATGTGTTGTGGCTACCTATCTACTGGGGGGCATCTGCTGTGGCTACCTATCTACTGGTAGGCATGTGTTGTGGCTACCTATCTACTGGGGGGCATGTGCTGTGGCTACCTATCTACAGGGGGGCATGTGCTGTGGCTACCTTTCTACTGGGGGGCATCTGCTGTGGCTACCCATCTACTGGGAGGCATGTGTTGTAGCTACCTATCTACTCGGAGGCATGTGTTGTGGCTACCTATCTACTGGGGATCATGTGTTGAGGCTACCCATGTACTGGGGGGCATGTGTTGTGGCTACCTATCTACTGGGAGGCATGTGTTGTGGCTACCTATCTACTGGGAGGCATGTGTTGTGGCTACCTATCTACTGGGGGGGCATGTCTTGTGGCTACCCATCTACTGGGAGGCATGTGCTGTGGCTACCTATCTACTGGGTAGCATGTGCTGTGGCTACCCATCTACTGGGGGGCATGTGCTGTGACTACCTTTCTACTGGGGGGCATGTGCTATGGCTACCTATCTACTGGGAGGCATGTGGTGTCGCTACGTATCTACTGGGGGCATGTGCTGTGGCTACCCATCTACTGGGAGGCATGTGTTGTGGCTACCTATCTAGTGGGAGGCATGTGTTGTGGCTACCTTTCTACGGGGGGCATGTTGTGGCTACCTATCTACTGGTAGGCATGTGTTGTGGCTACCTATCTACTGGGAGGCATGTGTTGTGGCTACCTATCTACTGGGGGGCATGTGTTGTGGCTACCCATCTACTGGGAGACATGTGCTGTGGCCTACCTTTCTACTGGGGGGCATGTGCTATGGTTACCTATCTACTGGGGGGCATGTGTTGTGGCTACCTATCTACTGGGGCATGTGTTGTGGCTACCTATCTACTGGGGGCATGTGTTGTGGCTACCTATCCACTTGGGGGGGCATGTGCTGTGGCTACCATCTACTGGGGGGCATGTCTCTTGGCTACCTTCTACTCTGGGGGGCATGTGCTATGGTTACCTATCTACTATGGGGGCATGTGCTGTGGCATACCTTTCTCTGGGGGGCATGTGCTATGGTTACCTATCTACTGGGGGCATGTGCTGGGGCTACCTTTGTACTGGGGGCATGTTTGTGCTTACCTTTCTACTGGGGGCATGTGATATGTTACCTATCTACTGGGGGCATGGGCTTGTGGCTACCTATCACAGGGGGCATTGCTGTGGCTACCTTTCTACTGGGGGCATGTTCTGTGGCGACCTTTCTACTGGGGGCATGTGCATGGCTACCAATGTACTGGGGGCATGTGCTGTGGCTACCTATCTACTGGGGGCATGTGCTGTGGCTACCTTTCGACTGGGGGGGCATGTGCTATGGTTACCTATCTACTGGGGGGCATGTGCTGTGGCTACCTATCTACAGGGGGCATGTGCTGTGGCTACCTTTCTACTGGGGGGCATGTTTCTGTGGCTACCTTTCTACTGGGGGGCATGTGCTATGGCTACCTATCTACTGGGGGGCATGTGCTGTGGCTACCTATCTACTGGGGGGCTGTGCTTGTGGCTACCTTTCTACGGCTGTGCTGGTACCTATCTACTGGGGGGCATGTGCTGTGGCTACCTATCTACTGGGGGGCATGTGCTGTGGCTACTTTGTACTGGGGGGCATGTGCTGTGGCTACCTTTCTACTGGGGGGCATGTGATATGGTTACCTATCTACTGGGGGGCATGTGCTGTGGCCTACCTATCTACAGGGGCATGTGCTTGTGGCTACTTCTACTGGGGGGCATGTCTGTGGCTACCTTTCTACGGGGGGGCATGTGCTAGGCTACCTATCTACTGGGGGCAGTGTGCTGTGGCTACCTATCTATGGGGCATGTGCTGTTGCTACCTTTCTACTATGGGGGCATGTGCTAGTGGTTACCTATCTACGGGGGGGCATGTTCTGTGGCTACCTATCTACTGGGGGGCATGTGCTGTGGCTACCTTTCTACTGGGGGGCATTGTCTTGGCTACCTTTCTCTGGGGGGCATGCTATTGCACCTATCTCTGGGGGGCATGTGCTGTGGCTACCTATCTACTGGGGGCATGTGCTGTGGCTACTTTCTACTACGGGGCATGTGCTTGTTACCTATCACGGGGGGCAAGTGCTGGGCTACCTTCTACGGGGGGCATGTGCTGGGCTACCTTTCTACTGGGGGGCATGTGCTATGGTTACCTATCTACTGGGGGGCATGTGCTGTGGCTACCTATCTACAGGGGCATGTGCTGTGGCTACCTTTCTACTGGGGGGCATGTGCTGTGGCTACCTATCTACTGGGGGCATGTTGTAGCTACCTATCTACTCGGAGCATGTTTGTGGCTACCTATCACTGGGATCAGTGTGGGCTACCCTGTACTGGGGGGCATGTGTTGGCTACCTATCTACTGGAGGCATGTGTTGTGGCTACCTATCTACTGGGAGGCATGTGTTGTGGCTACCTATCTAACTGGGGGGGCATGTGCTTGTGGCTACCCATCTTACTGGGAGCATGTGCTGTGGCTACCTTCTACTGGTCATGCGTGTGCTACCCATCTCCTGGGGGGCATGTGCTGACTACCTTTCTACTGGGGGGCATGTGCTATGCTACCTATCTACTGGGAGGCAGGGTGTCGCTACTTATCTACTGGGGGCATGTGCTGTGGCTACCCTCTACGGGAGCATGTTGTGGCACCTATCTAGTGGGGCATGTGTTGTGCTACCTTTCTACTGGGGGGCATGTGTTGTGGCTACCTAGGCTACTGTAGGCATGTGTTGTGGCTACCTATCTACTGGGAGGCATGTGTTATGGCTACCTATCTACTGGGGGCCATGTGTTGGGCCCCCATCTACTGGAACCTGTGCTGTGGCTACCTTTCTACTGGGGGCATGTGCTATGGTACCTATCTACTGGGGGCATGTGTTGTGGCTACCTATCTACTGGGGGCATGTGTTGTGGCTACCTATCTCTGGGGGCATGTGTTTGGCTGCCCTATCCCTGGGGGCATGTGCTGTGGCTACCCATCTACTGGGGGGCATGTCTGTGGCTACCTATTCTACTGGGGGATCGGGTGCATGTGCTATAGTCACCTATCTACGGGGGGCAGTGCTGTGCTACCTTTTACTGGGGGCATTGCTATGGTTACCCTTCTACTGTGGGGGCATGTGCTGTGGCTGTAGACCTTGTACTTGTGGGAGCAGTGCTTGGGCTACCTTTCTAACTGGGGACATGTGATATGGTTACCCTATTACTGGGGGGCATGTGCTGGTGCTACCTATCACAGGGGAGGCTGCTGTGTCTACCTTCATCTACTGGGGGGCATGTTCTGTGGCTACCGTGTGCTACTGGGGTGCATGTGCTATGGCTACCTATCTACTTGGGGCATTGTCTGTGGCTACCTATCTACTGGGAGGCATGTGCTGTGCTACCTTTCTACTGGGGGCATGTGCTGGTTACCTATCTCCTACTGGGGGGCAGTGCTGGGGCGACCTAGCTACGAGGGCGCATGTGCTGTGACTCCTTTCTACTAGGGTGGCATGTGCTGTGGTCTACCTATCTACTGGGGGGCATGTGCTAGGGGGGGGGGGGGGGGGGGGGGGGATACTTGGGGAGGGAGAATAAGGGGAGGAGGAGGTGGGGGGCGGAATAGTGGGGGGGGTATGGTTACCTATCTACTGGGGGCATGTGCTGTGGCTACTGTACTGGGGGCATGTGCTTGGCTACCTTTACGGTGGGCATGTGTGTACTATGTTACCTATCTACTGGGGGTCTGGCTACCTTAGGGCTGTGCTCCTTTGGATGTCTGGGCTACCTACTACTGGGGGGCAAGTGCTGTGCTACCTTATCTACTGGGGGGCTGGTGACTGTGTTACCATTCTTAAACTGGGGGCGTGTTGACTCATGGGGTCGCTATTCAACTTGGGGGGCATGTGCTGGCTACCTATCTCAGGGGGGCATTGCTGTGGCTACCTTTCTAATGGGGGCTGTCTCGTGTGCTACCTATTCTAACTGGGGGGCATGTGCCTATGGACTACCCTCTACTGGGGGCATGTGCTGTGCTACCTATCTACTTGGGGGGCATGTGCTGTGGCTACTTCTACTAGGGGCATGTGACTATGGTTTACCTATCTACTGGGGGGCATGTGCTGTGGGTACCTATCTACTGGGCATGTGCTGTGGCTAACCTTTTACTGGGGGCATGTCTGTGGCTACCGTTTCGGGTATGGACCTTTAGGGGGCATGTGCTGATGGCTACCTATCTACGGGGGGGTGTGCTGTGGCTACCTTACATCACTGGGGGGCATGCTGTGGCTACTTTCTACGGGACGTGGGCAGTGCTATGGCTTAGCCTAGCGGTGGGCAGTGGCGTGGCTACTAATCTGGAGGACAGTGCTGTGCATACTCTTGGGGGCAGTTGCTATGGACACACGGGCAGTCGGGACTGAGCATCTCTTAAGGGGGCGAGGGGGGCTACCCTGGGAGCATGACGGGCTATTTCACGGGGGGGGCAGGACTTGGCTACCTATCTACTAGGGGGGCATGTGCGGGCTACCTATTGACTGGGGGCATGGTGGGCTGCTTTAGTGGGCCGGGACCTATCTATGGGGAAACTGGGTGGCTACTACTGGGGCATGATGGCTTACTTATGACTGGGGCATGTGACTGGTCTACCTATCTAGGGGGGGCATGTGGCTATCACCTTATACACGGGGGCAGTGCTGTGGGCTACCTTACTGGAATTGGGCTACATTTACTGGGGGGATGGCTATGTACCTAGCTACTGGGGGGCATGTGCTGTGGCTACCTATCGACAGGGGCATGTGCTGTGTGCTACCTTTCTAGGGGGATGTTGGATATTGGCATGTGCATGGCTTACCATCTACTGGGGGGCACGTGCTTGTGGCTACTATCTCGGGGGGCATGTGCTTGCTCTTCTTCTGGGGCTGTGCAGCCTTACACTAAGGGGGCATGTGTCGTGGTACCCTATATACAGGGATGGTGTGCACCTTCTACATGCGGGGCTGTGTAGGTTCACCTATCTAAGGGGTAGTGTGCTGTGGCTACCTAGTACTAAGTGGTGGGTGTGGCTGTGGCTACCTTTCTAACTGGGGCAGTCTGGCACTTATGGGGGTTCTAGCACCTATCTACTGGGGCTTGTGCTGTGGGGGGGCACCTATCTAGGGGGCATGTGATGTGGCTACCTTTCTACTTGGGGGGCATGTGCTATGGTTACCTGCTACTGGGGGTGCCATGTGCTGTTGGCTACCTATTTACATGGGGGGCATGTGTGTGGCCTACCTTTCACTGGGGGGCATGTTTGTGGCGATACCTATCTAGATGGGGGCATGTGCTATTGTTACCTATCTACTGGGGGGCATGTGCTGTGGCTACCTATATACTGGGGGCATGTGTGTGGCTACCTTTCCACTGGGGGGCATGTGCTTTGGTTCCTACTACTGGGGGGTCATTGCTGTGGCACCTATCTACTGGGGCGGCATGTGCTGGGCTACCTTTCTACTGGGGCAATGTGCTTGTGGCGTACCTGTCATCTACTGGGGGGCTGGTGATATGGTGACACTTACGGGGGGCTGTGCTTGGAGGTACCTATCTACAGGGGGGCATGTGCTGTGGCACTTTCTAATGGGGGGCATGTTCTGCTGGTGGCTACCTTTCTAACTGGAAGGCATGTGCTATGCACTATTACTGGGGGGGCAGTGCTGTGATCACTATCTACTCGGGGGGCATGTGCTGTTTGCTACCTTCTACTGGGGGGCATGTGTATGGTTACCTATCTACTGGGGGCATGTGTGGGATACCTATCTACAGGGGGGGATGTGCTGTGGCTACCTTTCTAACTGGGGGCATGTGCTTGGCTACCTTTCTACGGCTGTGTATGGCTCTCAGGGGGGCATGTGCTATGGCTACACTCAATCTACTGGGGGCATGTGCTTGTGCTGAACCTATCTACTGGGGGGCATGTGACGTGGCGACTATCTTACTGGAGTGCGGGTACCTTAGGGGGGCATGTTGCTATGGTACCTATCCTACACTGGGGGGATGTGCTGTGGCTACCTATCTACAGGGGGCATGTGCTGTGGCACTTTCTACTGGGGGGCATGTTCTGTGGCTACCTATCTGTAACTGGGAGGGCAGGTGCTGGTACATTCTGGGACGTTCGCCCTCTACTGGGGGCATGTGCTGTGCTACCTATTACTGGGGGGCATGTGCTTTGGTACCTTTCTACTGGGGGGCAGTGCATGGGTAGCACCTATCTAAACTGGGGGGGCAGTGCGGTGGCTACTATCTAACTGGGGGCATGTTTGTATGGCTCCTTCTACTAGACTGGGGGCATGATCTGTGCTTACCTTTCTCCTGGGGGGCATGGGCGTGACTATAGGCAGACTCTCATGGGGTGGCATTTCTGGCTCCCTTCACAGTGGGGGCATGTCTGTTGGCTACCTTTCGGGCACGTACTGGGTCTTTCTACTGGGGGGTCATGGGCTATGGCCTACCTATTACTGGGGGATGGGGCTGTGGATACCTAATCTACTGGGGGGCATGTGCTGTTTGCTATTTCTACTGGGGCATGGTGCTCATGGTACCTAATCTACTGGTGGGCATTGCTGTGGTCTACCTATCTACAGGGGGGCATGTGTGTCTGTGGGCTACCTTTCTCTGAGCGTTGGGGCTATTACTGGGCATGTCTATGGCTACCCTTTATCTTGGGGGGATGTACTATGGCTACCTATCTCCTGAGGGCCATGTGCTGGGTGCACCTTTCTAACTGGTGGGGCATGTCGTGGCTACCTTTCTATGGGGCTGTGCTTGGCTACCTCTGACTGGGGGCATGTGCTGGACTTGGGGGCGTCTATTCTACTGGGGGGGCATGTGCTGTGGCTACCTATCTACTGGGGGGCATGTGCTGTTGGATACCTATCTACTGGTTCGGGGATGCTGCTGTGGCTACCTATCTACTTGGGAAGCAATATGCTGTGGACTACTATATTACTGGGGGCATGTGCTATGGCTACTCGTATCTACTGGGGGACAGTGCTGTGAGCTACCTATCACTGGGGGGCATTGTGCTGTGGCTACCTATACATATTCAAGTAGCTGGCTCCTACGAATTATCACTTGTTAATTATGTGGCATTCATACTCTCTCAGCCAAAAGGGTTCCTGATCCCTGTTCTAAGGTGGATCCAAGCCATAAGACAACCCAAGCTACCAATATTCTCTAACTGTCCATGGGAACCATGACATGATATAAAATGAAACGACCTTCTTAGCATACTACACCACCTGAGACTAATAAAGTGCCCAAAACTGGTGAGTAGGGGTCCCCCGGGGCCACATTTTGCATAAACTCTCGCATGAGATCTGATCCTAGATGTCAGGGAACCGAGTCATTTAAGCAAAATCGATATAAGATGGGAAGGGAAGTCAGCGGACGGCGGGGAGAGGTTATATAACGCGTCGTGGTGTGGACCTGCTTCATTCAGGTCAGGACCTTCCTGCTTACACCCCACACAAGGTGAACTTCCACCTCTCAGAAGTTTCACTACATTGATGTTCACTATAATGAGTCCCACAAGGGTTCGTCGAACTGAATCCAGATATTAGGAGCATACGGTCAGAGTCATAGGAGTAGTAAAACGGGAATTATTATTTATATATGTACTTTCATGCAAAGGTTAACTCATTGGAGAACTCCCACGCCACCTATTGGTATTGATAATTTAGTAACGCTACCAGTCTGCCCTATGTGGGGTAAGAACCAATATAATGGTTACATTTTGCAGACAGGGCATATGTGGATAAATAGTGCAAGTACGAACTGAAGGGAAATCTAGCAATCAAATCCATCCTGATAAAGCAGGGACATTACTCATAGCTCCAGGCACCGGGACTGTGGTATCTTCTTATATTTGTTATCCATGGCCTCCTTCCTTCTAATATCAACTTTAAAATTTCTGCTAACTGACCTAAGGGGCAAACTAGCCGCTCTGTGATCTCCTTCACAGGCTGTTACACTGTCTCCCCTGCTCCCTCAGCACTTCCCTGGGCCTCTGCCTGCTGTAATCTCACTGTAGCAGAGGAAGTTTCAGCACATAGTGGGGGGGGAATGCTCCTGTACAGTGTAACAACCTATGAGGCTACAGCATGGAGGGGCTCTAGTAACTATCTATTAGGGTGGGGAAACTGTTGCCATTGACAACCCTTTAAGCGGTTTCATATGTGTCTTTGGTTGCAGAACAGTAGTCACAGATGTTTTCCCCGCATCATAATTTGCTCTTCCCGCTTACACCAAGATTTCCCAGTTCTAGTTTAACTCATTCAGTCTAATGGAGCTTCAGAAGCTGCCAGTTACAACAGACCCCCCTAAAGTCTGCAATGTGGGGTACACATTACAACCAACCCTTTAAAGGAATGAGCAGGCAGTGTAGGTATTGTCCCTGGAGATCGGTGTAATCATACCATGTGTGTTGTAGTGGAAAGTGGAGATGTGTCCTCACACTGCTGTGCTCCCTGCTCCCTGCATTGAGCTGCTCCACAACTCCTCCTCTCTGCACTGGGTTATAGCTGTAGCAGGCTAAAGATGGGATATTGGTTTGGAATGCAATTAAAGGGATCCTGGGATAGGAAGAATTGTCTCATTACCTGAATTAGTTGGGGAGGCTGATGGGGTGATCAGTCCCACTAGATCCCTGGGGCATGAAGGCCATTCTCTTAATCCAAGTGATTGGAACCCCCAAAAATACTAGGTAGTGGATTAAATGAGATAACCGGAAAATCCCATTAATGGACATGTAAAATATGATGTACCAAACATACTCGACCCAAATATAAGCCAAGGCACCTCATTTTGCCACAAAAGACTTATTGACTCGAGTATAAGCCTAGGATGGAAAATGCAGCAGCTACGTTATATTATATTACATAACCGCAATGTATAGCATCAATAACAAAAAGTACAATGTCACAACATGTGATTGCAGCCTGAGTGTTTGCAAGGCGGTAGTGCTACCCACTCAGCCACCGTGCTGCCCTATGTCTGGCAGGACGGGTCATCACTATTCCCCTATATATGTTTTGTGCCAAAGCATTCCAATACATAAAGAAAGATTTACTTTCTGTCCCAGATGAGCGCCGATACCTGGAGCCGACCCTGCAAGGAGGGGATATTTGAATTATCACTGGAGGATCATGGGGTCCGGAGCACACTCACTCGAGTATAAGCTGAAGGGGGGGCTCTTTCAGCATAAAAAATGTGCCGAAAAACTTGGTTTATACACGGGAATTTACGGTATGTAGATTTCTTGCCATTTAGGGTTATCCAGACAAAGTCGTATGAAGACGCAGATGAAAAGTGGCACCAGGACAGACAAGGACAAAGCAACGTGTGCAAGAAATTCAATCTAACTTTAAAAAATCCTCTCTAGCCATGCCGGTAACAGCGCTTATAATATACCACGGGGCGCACAATATGTACCGCAGTGATCTGGCCGCTCTTTAATCTCCACTTTTGGCTAATTACATGTATTTTGTGACTTTGTATCAGTTCTCAGAATTCCCGCAGCTCCACACATGGAATTGCGCTACTGTAATTGAATTTGCATGGTCTGACAGAGGGTAAAGCACAGCGGTGTGCGGAGATAGAGGGGGCCGGGCCCTCCCCTACTGCCATTACCAGACTCAGGCCTTTTAAGGGTAAAACACCCAGCACGCTGCGCTTTTATGACATCCTGTAAAAGGTTTTCCAGCTCTCGCCTTCCACCGGATCACAGCCACAGACACAATGTTACATCATGGTATAAGTCCCATTTTAGTAATTGTGTCTCTGATCCTCTGTGCAGCCTTACTTCTGCTCGGTGAATAGAATGCAAATTACGGTCCGGACTGACACATGAGCAGTCAACGGAAAATGATATTGTAGATTTATCAGGGTATGGGTAAATCTGGGTGTCTTGAGTTTTCAAGCAGAAAGGGTTAAAGAAAAGAGGATGTTCATTATACTTTGATGGTGACATCTAGGTGGAAGTGTCACTGGTTACACTGTATGCATTATAATACAGGCGGTCTGGGTGGTTGCCCAGGACAAAACCACCCACCAAATTTTATGCTGAGAAGGACCTTCACCCATGAAATCCTCTTACATCTGTTCCCTTTCTCAATACACATGTACTTAAGGACCTTAGAAGGTCCTGCAAAGGTCCAGAAACTGCAGTTTGAAATCAATAGAAGGGACATACCTTGCAATCTTCAAGTCACCACAACCCAGGGTCTGTGTTACCCATTATGCAACCTCTGCAACTGCATAGGGTAAAACACAGTGATGTCACTGCTTCCCCTAAACAGCCAGTTCAGGGGAATCGGGGACATATGAGATGCCACCCCATGCCCAGGTCCATTCCCCCTTAAATTGCATTGGCATCCTCTGTAAATCCTGCTGGTTTGATCTGACACCTTCTCTAGGCAAAGCCCAGTGTAGCAGTTTTGCCTGTACTGTCCCTTTAAATGTTTGGCCTAATATTGTGCACACATGGCTCTGATCACTAGATGGCGCTGCTGGCAAATGTTTGTATTTCCCAATCCCTTTAATACATAGAACTGCAGAAAGACCACAGTGTATTCACATGAGATCAGAGGAAGATGATATAATTGTCTGGGTGAATTGGGGGGTTGTATCCAGGTGAGCTGACGGGTCTCTGCGTCTTCTTATGCTCTATACACTTGTCTTTAGCCCCATGTATTATATCATGTATCATTGAAGCAGAACCATCCCATCATGTCCCATCTCTTTACTCACCACCTGTTTGTAATTGTGTACTATGCAATATTTGGCCAAATATCTGAGAATTTTATCTTATGTTACTAACTGTCTCCATCCTTCCTCATCTAAGTAGCCCCCCTAAGGTGTATGCAGATAGCATAGTGTTGGGGGTCCTCTGCTCAAGGGATAACAGGAGAGCCGACCCGGAGAATCCATGGAGGGGAATGGATGCCCTCTATTCACATGGTCAGAATCCATCATGATCAACCAGGAACATTACTCACAGATCCGGGATATTTGGAGTCCTAAGAGTAGTAAATGATATATACATCATTGCAGGAAGGGGTTAACTTCATTTGGAGAAGGTGGGATTGTTTCTTAGACCCCACAGTCTTGATAAGGGGAACACATTGATGCTGGGATTCTCAGTTCTGTGATTTGTATCTTGCCTTTATTTTGGGGGTTCACTTTAAGAACTCCACAGCGCCACCTATTGGTATTGATAATTTAGTAACGCTACCAGTCTGCCCTATGTGGGGTAAGAACCAATATAAGGTTACAATGAGACATTTACAGACAGGGGCATAAAGGTGGATAAATAATGCAATTCCACTCAAGTACAGAAGCCTGAAGGGAAATCTAGCATCAAAATCCATCCTGATAAACCAGGGACATTACTCATAGATCCAGGTACCGTGACTGTGGTAATCTTCTTATATTTGTTATCCATGGCTTCCTTCCTTCTAAAGCAACTTTTAAAACTATGCTAATGAGCCAAAAGGTCTCTGGGTACCGTTCCCAGAGCCCCTCCGTGCAGCAGCTGCAAAGATTATTATACTATATCCCCGTCCCCTCAGCACTTCCCCCTTCCCTCTGCCGGATGTAAGCTTGCTCCATAAAGAAGTTTCATTATAAAGTGGGAGAAGGGGAAGTGATCCTGCACAGTGTAACCGTCTGTGAAGCTGAAGCATGGAACACCCCCAGAGCCCTTCCTACTCATTAGCATAATTTTAAAAGATGATTTTAAAAGGAAGGAGGCCATGGATAACAAATAAAAGAATATTCCCGCAGTCACAGTGCCTGGATCTATGAGTAAGTGTCCCTGGTTTATCATGGTGGATTTTGACCATGAGAATAGAGAGAAACCATTTAACCCTGTTGCTTTTGATACATGTCTATTGTTGTACTACTCCATTAAAGTGCCCCCCTAACTGGACCTTGGAGGAAAATGATTTGCCTCTTTATATTACAATAACTCCATATAATAGAGACGTAACCAATGCATCTGGAGGAAGCATCTCTTCCAGGGATCGGGGTCGGCATCATCAGGATTTGAGTGCCAGCTCACCGCACCTTTGCTCTGTCTTCTGATGTGCACCGATCCCTCTGTAACATGTGTGACTCAGTCCGTGATAAGGAAAACCTGAATCAGCACTGCAAGGAGCAAATTACAAAACTTTTTTCCAAATTAATAAGATCATAAAACCTGCAACATGAAGATCACAGAGGAGTACTGTCAGGACTCGGGGTCAGTGAACCCCCTGGACCACCGCGAGAGATGGTACTAGCCAACACCTGGGACCGAAGTCTAAGTGGCACCCGGTCTTCACAGCAGATCAGGATGGTCTTGCTGCGGCGTGGTGCCATCAGGTCGTTCCACAGTTGGACTAGCCCGCGGTGGCAGCCAAGGTCAGAATCAGTGGGCAGTTTCGGAGTCGGGCACAAGCAGGCAGTCAGGGCAGGTGGCAGAGATGCAGAGGTCAGAGGTCAAGTCCGGGGTCAACAACAGGAGATCAAGTGAAGCAGGAACGGAAACAGGAACAAGGACGGGAACTACACAAGGAAGCTTTCACTTATCACAATAGCTCAAAGATCCGGCGGGGGTTGATTGGAGCAGCCGGTCTTTATGGGAAACCCGGAAGTGGGGTGCGCTAGCCCTTTAACTCTTCAAGTGCCGACACGCGCACGCCCTAGGGAGCGGGGATGCACGCATGGCCTAGCCGGGGCTGGAGCAGGAGAGGTAAGTGAGGGCTGGGGGCACTGCCACGGAGAGGGTCACGGGTGTGCCTGCGATCCGACGCATGGATCTCAGGGACACCCTTGACAAGTACAAAAGTAGGCTGCACTTCTATAAGTCATGGGTCAGGTGATTCCTTAATTTTCATGGAAAATTTGTGCAAATTTTGGCAAAAGAGTCCAGATAAAAGGAGACTTTACAACCACTGCTACTAATTCCAAATCTTTGCAACATATTTTCTAAACTGATTCAATTTTTTTCCTATCATACCTGAGAACCACTAATTTTGGCCTCTACTATGTTAAGTAGTTGCTCCACTGTCTGGTGGGAGGTTCTGGCCTGGAATAGACAGTCTGGCACCACCAGCTTCCCTGTTGAGTGCCAAAATTAAAAGCAATATGGATTGTTCGGGAATATGTATGAGCGGACATGTTCGCCAAAACCCGAATCTGAAGGTTCTTTTCTAGTTACTGGATACCGAACCCAAATCTGTACTCTCACCCCTACTGGTTTGATGCCAGCGTGTGCATGCAATTTTTCTGAAGGTCATCACTCCTCGTTACAGCATCGGGGAGCGATTATACTAGAGTAAATGGGAGTGGTTGCCAGCATTTCACACCCGTGATTGGTGCCAGTGCTGATCGTGAGCTGAACAGTGAACCAGAACCCGGATGTCTAGCTGAAGTCCAGGTTTGGTGCCCCGAATCTTCAAAATTTGGCACAGACCCGAACATTGACAGTCGATTCTGCTCATCACTACTCGGGGACAGTGAGGACAGAATAAAAAATTTGAGCTGTGATAGAACCAGAGGAGAACCTTTTATTATTATTATGGGGTTGGAGCTGGTGGTGGTAGGGAATTGGTCCTCCTTAGGGACAGGAGTGTATGGTCTTAGGGTAAGGGCTATTCCATCTACTGTAAGGTTGGTAGGCCCAGAACCCAAGTTGCAGTTGAGAAACTTCTAGAAGGACACTTTAAGGTCCAAGATTTCTCTATATGGTGTAAAGGATCATGGTTAGTAGAAGCCGAAGTAGAATCATGGAGAAAATGAGGGTCTGATGGTCCCTGGTTTCATGTTGATGTGAAGCTAAGCCTCCTCCTGTATCCCCTGGATAATACAGACGCGGGTCATGGAGGGCCCTTAGGCAGCATTTAAGGATCCCGATGACAACCCAGATATGTTAAATCCTCCAGTGATACTGAATAATCCTCCTCTAAGTTACCTTTACATCCTAAATTGTCACCTTAGGCTATAAACCCAGAAGAAGTGTCATGAGTGAATGCGGATAGACGTGTGGACGTGATCGCAGACACATTTGCACGTGGCAGAAAAAAAAAAGGGAAAATTCTGTAGCGTCAACGATTCAGGGCGATTAGGCAATTTGCAGCATGGCGGAGACGCGTTGCGATCACCCATGACCAAATATTTTGCTTCTCTTTATATCGGCAGTCAGTAGGTCGCCCGCTCTGTTTGCTTTCTATCCCACATCTTCTGGATAGAACTGTTTTATTTTGGATACAGATGGGAAGGGCAGAACAATACAATCCTGAATGATGAATGGGGCGATGAATGGAGACCATTGTGCAGGTGACTGGTATTTGAGTATCTGATATCTGTTTAAGGTGCTAAACCGCTGCTGCTTCAGGACCGTCTCTAATGGACAGTGGAGGTTGTGGTTCCAGATTTTTATCTTATCTAGATAATTGAGGAAAACAGAGAATTTACTAAGATTGACATTTCATACAGTCGTCTCAATCCAGAATTTTTTTTTTTTGGAAGATCCATAGTTTCGCTTTAAACTAATTGGGGATCATTTATCTTTTTTGAGATTTTTCTTGGCGCATTGAATTTTTGGGCATTTTTGGAGACATTTTGAAATGTCCGCCGGACATTTGTTTTTCGGCAGTAAGACACATTTTTCTTCTATACCAGATGTCCTAAATGTCGCAAATTACATTTATCAATTTAAAATTTGCAACATTTTTTGGGGCAGAAAAACTCCAGATGAAACCATACTTAAGGAAAACGTTAAAAATGGAAAAAAGTGACTTAAGACATTTGTGCGACGTTTTTGAGACATTTGTAAAATAACTCATTTAACACAAGGAAAAAGTCAGATTGATAATTTACCAAAAAAGTAGATGCATAAAAGACAAAAAACAAAACAAAATGAGCTAAAATAAATGACCCCCATTGATTACATAAAAGGGGGATTATTTATCATTGGTTTTCCTGGGATTTTTTGGTGTAAAAAAGTCTCAAAGTAGTGGCATTGGGGGTTTTTTGAGACTTTTCACTGCTCACAGGGCTGTGTCCACCTCTTTATTGACTTGACTTGAGACTTTTGCAAAAAATGCATTATATGCATTTTGAAACTTTTTTTGGGACTTTTTGAAAAAAAAATCCCAGACAGAAAGTAGATCATAAGAACATGTATTAAAGGGCCAAAGCCACATTAATGAATCTGACAGGCAGCGGAGCTCCAAAAACAGACATAGAACTGTCCCAAGGAGCCGCCTAATGATAAATAACCCCCATAGTCTACATTCCCTCCAGAAGTTTAGACTTTTTAGAAATATGGCAAGAATGGCGAATACCTGGTGAAGCCTCACATCTTATGCACGAAAGATGTTTTGGCATAAAGCCAGAAATACATTTTGTTTATATAATTTAAATTTTCTTTTTAAGAGTCATTGTCATAAAGAGATTGTTTGAGAGTCAATAACTTTTTAACAAACTTTGCATAAATGAATACTACTAAACAATATAAGAAACTTTGTAATATATCTTATCAGAGGAAAGGACTTCCTTCTCTGCTTCCTTTGGCTCTTATCATTCTTCCTCCTTCCTTCCTAATCTGCTTATTTTGAAAATTAAAATCTCTGCTGAATTCCATCTTGCTAGCAACAAGACAGGTGTCAGGTTACATAGCTGTCTACTGAGAGGGGAGGAGCTAGTCACAGCAGCTAGCACAGAGCTTCTAAGAAACAAAGATAAGGACCAGATTTAGTGTTGAGCGGACCGGAACCGCAAAGTTCAGTTCATTTAGAAGCTCTGGCTCTGTGTTTAGCTCAAGTGCCCCACCAGTGTCACCTGCGATTACTTCTGGAGCCGATTGCAGTTATTAATACTTTAAATTCTGCTGACGGTATGCTCCCTAAAATGGTTTTGCACACACCACAAGTAGCACCATTTGTGGGTGGGTTTGTGTCTGATCCCGGACTCAAACTGAATTTTCAAGTTTGGTTTTGGCCAAACTCAGTCCAACCCAAACTTCTTTGGTCCAGAAACAATGGAGCAGATTTATCAAGATGCTTCAGATTAAGAATGTGCTTAATTGCCCATGGCAACCAATTACAGCCCCACTTTAAAATATTCATGAGCTTTGGTAAAAATGAAAGCCGAGTTGTAATTGGCTGTCACAGGCAACTAAATACAATCTTAGGCTATATTCACACTGCCGTTGCCCGCCCGTACCGTACCGTAGCGGGCAACGGCAGTGTACAGGGAGAGGAGGAGGAGGTGAGCGCCGTATTACGGGAAAAGATAGGACAGGTCCTATCTTTTTCCCGGGGTGCCGTGCGCCCATTGCTGCCTATGGGGGACGTATATAACTTGAAATACTGCAATTGGAATAATACCTGGATCAATCCCCAGAAATCTAATTCCGATAGTTGTATCAAAATGATCCTAACAGCTTTGTCATATCTGACACTGTTACAGAAGATGGTCCAAGACTTGATGTTAAAGGTCCAGTTTCTCCCAAATAGAGAAACAGGTGGAGAATGATCCCATATTCATAGAATTTGTCTCAATTAATTTGCTCCAACTGCTGCTCAATTCATTGTAAGACTGTGTAGTGACACGCCCATTTGACATAGTGAATGGGGCGGTTGTCAATTTATTCTGAAATTTTTTATTTTATGGGGAACACAAATATTTACTGAACCAGAGGTGATAATCAATTAATCAATCATTCCTATTGGAATAGTTCCTGCAGTTCCACTTAATGAAAAGCTATTTGATGACATGGCATATATACTCGAGTATAAGCCGAGTTTTTCAGCACAAAAATTAAGCTGAAAAACCCTAACTCGGCTTATACTTGAGTCAAGAAAAAAACAAAATGTATACTCACCTTCGAACGCCCCCCGGCAGGTCCTCTTCTATCCATTGCGGCTCCGGCATCAGCTCCGTGTCCCAGCGGTCCGTCTCAGACACCATAATGGCGGCCGCTGACATAACAATGCCTGGGACATGGAGCCGATGCCGGAGCATTGATGCATAGAAGAAGACCTGCTGGGGGACGTCAGAAGGTGAGTACACTTATTTTTTTCCTACAGGCATTATATTGGAGCCGGGGCTGAAGGCTATATACTACAGGGGCTGGCAAGCTATATACTACAGGGGCTGGCAGGCTATATACTGCGGGGGGCAGGCAGGCTATATACTACAGGGGATGACAGGCTATATACTACAGGGGGCTGGCAAGCTATATACTGCAGGGGCTGGCAGGCTATATACTACAGGGTCTCGAAGGCTATATACTACGGGGGGCAAGCAGGCTATGTACTGGGGAGGCTGTGCATTTCCTACCCTTGGCTTATACTCGAGTCAATAGGTTTTTACAGTTTTTTGTGTTAAAATTAGGGGTCTCGGCTTATACTCGGGTGGGCTTTTATGCATGTATATCACATCTCTAGACTTCACCACAAATTTCAGATTGTCTGGGTAACAATTGACTGATAACAATTGGTAGAACAAAGTGATATCTAGTAAAGTACCACTCGGTGGTCCACTTGGTTTTCTATGGGACACTTCATAGGTAGCCACTAGAGTTGTAGAGGTGACAGTCGGATCTCTTATAGGAAATTCCAATATGTCACCCCTCTTCTTGATACAATCCATATATATAGGCAATAATGGATTCTATTCGATGCCGAAAAGGTGTTCTTAGCATCAGCCGTAGGTTCTGTATGGTAATAAGACTGTCTGCAGGAATGGGAGGAGGCCGGACCTTGCATTAATCCTCTTATCTCATACTTGAGGAAGTGACTTTATAGATATCCTTGTAAGTATCACCAGTGCACATTTCCTTTCCTAATTCACAAGGTGATAGATCCTTCCCAGCATCACTCTTCTCAGGCAATCTCTGCTATCTTGTTTTTGCACTGTCATGCGCGCCCTCCCATTAGTGTCTACATTACAGAATTGACTTTAGAATAATGTTTCCTGTCCTGCCTTACCTCATTTCCTTCCCAAAAGCTTTGTATTTGTTTATACAACATATATTCGCCCGCAGCCAGAGATGCAACGCGCTGTTACAGCTCCTTCTCCAAACATTCCAGCTTATCAATGACGCCATGACAGACCTACGCGCCCCTGAAAGAGCAAGAGACTGCCTAAAGCTGGACAGCCAAGGACACCGTGTATCAGGAAGAAAAAGTCCAGGATATTTCCAAACAAATAATTTTTTTTTCACAAATTTCTCATTAATATTTTTTATTAAAAAATTGTAGGTATAACACTCACTTTTTTATTCTGCTTCGATAGATCTAAAATTAAACAACTTTGTAGATGGTCTTTATTTAAGGTATTCAAACTGGACTGATGAAGGGTCCCATTTGGACCCGAAACGCATCTCATTTTCAGTATTTCTAATTGAGCTAGTCCATGAGTTCATGCTAAAGTATGGGCATCTACACTGGGATCTGCCTCCCTGGAATATCAAATATTAGTGCAGATACTAAGCTCTAAGTGCAGTTGGGACTCAAATCCTAAAAAAACCTGAGCACCCCTCTATTAGACTGCATCACGTTAATTTTTGAAAATCCTTATCTGTGCACCAGTCTCTTCCATTTTTCTCTCTCCTCTATACTCTGTGTTGAGTCGTGAGACTAGGCAATGCTTCCGTCAATCAGCTATTGAGTGTTGACCATGGCTTGACTGTAGACGTACCAAGCCAACTAACTCTACAAAAAGACCAAGAGTCCTGGAGGAGGTCCACCACTGGATCGCAACTAGGTGACTAAGCCTTATTAAGTTACTTGAGGACCAATTGAGCAATTAAAAGAAAAACTCTGACTCTGCAGCTCTCTTTGAAATTGCGCAATCATCCATGCAGCGACGCCGGCTTTCATTCGACAGAAATCGGGGGTGGGCCATTGGACGTTTCAACTGATTCGGACTGAGCGCGGAATTCCACTTTCAAATTGTGTCGCAAGATCAAGCACTTACATGCACCAGAAGAAGAAGGTGACCTCCGGCGGACCTGAGCGGGGAAGCGGCACATTCACGATATAGGGCACATGATCTTAGTGAATCGCGGCACAGAGCATTATACACGGACAACGCACTTTCGGTGAACTCCTCCGGACGGGTAAGTAAATCTTGTGGGAGTTAAGGATCATAAAAGTAAGAATTTAACTGCTCAATACTGGGAGCGATATTAAGCTGTTGTCAGAACCCTCTTCCCTTTCTCAACTTACTATATATTTACCCTTGTGGACAAACCAATCATGCAGGTATTGGGGTACATACCTGTTGGATGAACAAACATTTGACCTACAGCTGTTTCATATCAATGTTACCATTTAATCAAATCTTTTTAACCAGGAATTAGAATCATATGAAATGATGTACAACTAAATCTTCAGACTACACAGGGTTTATTTGTAGTCTGCTGCCATGGAGATACATAGGAATGCATAGAAGATGTAGAGATGAAACGATAGGAGTTTTTAAAATTGGAAAAATTCTTTATTTTTTATAAAGGTCTGAAGCAATAATAAAAAAAACCCCCATTGGTTGGACAAGTTTTCATACCCTTTAACACAATATGATTTTATAATCCCAGCCATTAGAGACTAATCCATGTTTACTTAGAAGAAATTAGCCTAATTGCCGTAAAAGCTTTGCCACTTTACATGGTGTCAGATTATTTTGCCTGTTTTGTATAATATTGTAATGCTGTGATTTGGCCCCAATAGAATGGACTATAAATAGAGAGATGGAACAATTACAACTGTTGTACGTTGAGCCCGGGATTACCCAGTGCAATGCTTCTTCTAGCACTGAACAACAATCCGATTTTTAAGACGATTTTAACAAATGTACCGGCTGAGCCCATAATGTATTTCGGAACAAATGAACAAAAACCACATATAATCTGGATGTCCCTAGAAATAACTTGCCATGCACATTCTCCATTCCTTAAGTTACAGTGCAGGGTCTTGTACTGAGGAACCATTAGCATCAATATTCAAGGACCAGGACACTTAGGTGCAGGGTTATTTTTCTTGGTGGTATCCATTGACCTTATTTCATGGAGTAAAGCCTATAGTCACAAACGGACAAGGTACTTGAACAAGTAAATGAGGAGCCCATCAACTTCTCAGATTCCTAGGTCGTTGTTGGTAGGACAAGGCTGGAAGAGGAATACCTTGGGGCAGATTTACTTACCCGGTCCATTCGCGATCCGGCGGCGCGTTCTCTGTGGCTGATTTGGGTCTTCCGGCGATTCACTAAGGCAGTTCCTCCGACGTCCACCAGGTGTCGCTGCTGCGCTGAAGTCCGCCGAGGCCCGCCGGAGTGCACGATCCATTGCTGGGTGAAGGTAAGCGCGTGTCCAGCAACACTTTTTTAAAAAAAAAATGCGGCGGTTTCTCCGAATCCGTCGGATTTTGGTTCGGTCACGCCCCCCAATTTCCGTCGCGTGCATGCCGGCGCTGATGCGCCACAATCCTTTCGTGTGCGTCAAAATCCCGGGACAATACAGGGAAAATCGGCGCAAAAAATTTGCGTAACCTGCCGGTGAAACGCGATTCGGGCCCTTAGTAAATGACCCCCCTTGAGACATGTACACACCTTTGAGGCATGTACGTGACACCTTCTACGTAACCTGTTATTAAAGTTGTAATTCTCTAGACCTCATAACCTTCCCTTCCATATGATGTTATGATATCCCTTATTAGCACCTTGTGTGAAGCCCCCCCGGCCCCTATTCTTCTCTCAACAGCTACATTAGTCTTCGAGATTCTGTTGTACTGACCTTATCCAGAGGTGATGGGAAGGTATAAACAGAGAACCATCTTCTTAATTTACTACGTGACTTAGTATCAGTCTCCAAGTGCTGAGTTGGGCTCACTTATTGAATGTTTACCTTTAAGGCTCTCTCAAATTGCGCACATGAAATTTAAAGGGAATCAACCACATGGATTTAGTGATTTTAACAAAGCATACTTACACACTAGTGTGTCCCTGTGATACAGGATTTGTTATTTATTTAGCTGTTAATAGCTTATTTTTTGTGAAAAAGGAGTTTTTAAAATTATGCAAATGACCCTCAGGGGCTCCTGTGTATGTCATAGAAGCTCCTTCTGGCTCTATAGGCTACACATTATTCACACCTTCCTTCAGCGCTTATACTCGCCACCTCCTTTCCCTGCCAGAGAGTTGGTTACAGTTGACGGAGCCAGAAGTGGTGGGACACAGACCTACAATTGGACATGGTGGACATCTAAAAATCTTTCCTTATTGTGGCTTCTTTAGTCATAGGTAGAAGGACTTTGCTGACATGTCTGAACATGCTGACTGCTACTAGAGTGGGAACTTGGGGACACTCTAAGATGGGACATTGTGTACGAACATTTGATATAAGAAGTATACAAAGTTCTTTAAATTGGTCAAAAAATGGTAAATTTAAAGGAAATTTACCATTTGCTTTTATGCATTATGAACCAAACATACCTTGAGAATGCTGTAGCTACACTGATGCAAAAACATATCTTGTTTAATCCCTAAACGGAGCGATTTTGCTATAAAAACAACAATGATAAAATTATGATAATGAAGCTCCATCGCTCCTGTGGCTTCTATGGAGCTTCTCGAAACCATAATTATGAAGTGCTCCAGCCTTTTCCTGCCCAGCATAAGCCACCATCACTGTGTTGTTCCTGACAGGCAGAAGTAATCAATTGCTACACCATCCCCCAGCTTTGCTGTGTACGAATCATCCAGCTCAAGTTGATTAGCCCTGTCTGGACAGTTCAGGAATCTCCATGTGTAATGTGTTTATGTAGGCACTCATCTTTCCCAAGGTCCTGAATTTTATAATATTTTTTTGAGCAAAACCACTCAGTTCTGCGATTAAAAAAGATATGCTTCTGGATCAGTGTAGCTACAGCATTCTCAAGGTATGTTTGGTTCACAATACATACAATACATAAAAACGAATGGTAGATTTCCTTTAAAGGAACACTCCAGTCACTGCTAGTTTGTTGAATTAGACCTTGTGCAGGTCCTAAAGGGAGTAGCAGGACTCTAGGTCCTGGCAAAGTTCTAGGAATCCAATGATGATAAGTCCTGCTCCTCCCTTCAGGCCCTGCACCACGTATTATTCAATGAATTTGCTTTGACTGGAGTGTTCCTTTAAAAGGATTTATGGAACGGCCCATATAAACCTGCAGGTGACCCTACAATACTCATGCAGCACCTGTTGCTATGATGTGCCCCATTATAGAATGGGTCCTACTGTGGAATTCTGGGGTTTATTCTTATTTTCACACTGATCATCATATCATATAGATTCATATGTTAGGTTATTCCCATACAACCTCCTAAAACCTTCCCTCTGTAATCACAGATTATGCCCAGCAGTGGCTTGAAATCCACAGAAGAGCGAGAGATACCAATGACGTAAATCCAATACTATAAAAGGCTCGTAAAACTAATGTATTACCCAGAGTCATGATTATCTGAGAGACAGTAATCCGTGGACTAAGCGCACCCTCTCTTCTCAGAAAATGCAGCTTTTCTGTCCAATATTGAGGCATCAGAAAGGGATTAGATTTGATGATTCTCGGTAATATCAACATTTTTCCCTCGGCGAGTCTTTTACATGTGCTCATAATGTAATCCAGATTTGTGTAAAGGCTGTGTATACTTCTCCACATACAATCTATTACAATATGATTTACTTTGACCTACAAGCAGCCAAGGAGTTAAAGGAGAATAACACAGAATGTTGTGCCCCGTGCAGGGTCTGGAGGGTGGAGCTCTTAGGTGTCATGCTCCGCCCCATCAGCCCCTGCTTTCACTTTTGTTTGGAGCTTTTTCTGAATTTATAGGGACTTAAGAATAAAAGTAATGTAACATGCAGCCAAAATACTGATATCCAATAACTTACACCCACTACTTACCGTTCAGGGTACATTCACACTTGGCCAAGCTAAGCATGTTTGTATATGGAAGGTTAGAGCTGTTGGCTAAATGAGCATTTGCCGGGTCAAATTTACAGTTACATTGAGAATTGTGCCATAGGGATTAGGACCGGTTGTGTTGGTTAAGCCTGGGTGTTGGAGAATCTGATTGGTGGAGTTGTAGAATATACCCACCGTCCACTGTCTCTTAAATTAAGACTGATTGAAAATGGGATTTGGCCTAGCATATGGCTCAGCTTGGCCAAGCATGTGTGTGATGTGAATGGTATAATGGGAATGTCCAGGAGATGAGATAACGAGGTAAATTAAATTAAGGCCTAGTAGGTTGAAAGGCGTCAGTCCTCCTTCCTTTGCTCGGGTTGTATCTGCATTTGATAACTTGGGGTGCTGGGCGATACTTTCTTCTGGATCCTGTTTGTGCACCTAGTGGTGTGGTGATCTAAACGTTCAATTGTTTTGAAGTGTTTTCACAATCAATTATATCAAATCTATTCCCTTTTATTTGGGCTTTTACGAAGTTGTCCCATGAGAGTATAAGGCTTAGGTTACAGATCACTTGGGATACAACTGCTCGGACCTCGGAAATCAACAGGGATAAAACCTTTCCTTCTGAACTTGGGTTGATTGTGCTTTCTAGTGGCTCCAAGAAGAGTAGAGTCTTGGGACCCCCCTTAATGCTATACTCCACCCCTCAATAAGATGTAGTACTGTCTCTTCTCCTCTACTTCTAAGTCTAGTTTCTTCTCTGGAGGAGGATAGCACTGAAGGGGAGCACCGTGTCACTCCAAAGGATGGACAGAGAGGATGAGAATTTTCATCATGTCACTCTGTGGTTCCATAAAGCCAATCTGATTAAATTGCATCCCACCACTGTGTAGACCCCCTTGGCTGTTGCATGAGATGAGACGCAGGTCCACATGTGTGACCACAATCCCATTCACTTCTAAGGGGCCACACAAGATTGCTGTCCCATTAAATAGAACAGAGCACTGGCCACACATGGACACCACAGGTACAGTCGTAGGGTTTGATTTCCGTTTCTGAACTGTAACGTAGGGAAGGCTGAAACGTATGACCGGACTTCTCTTTAGCTAGGATTTCAGACCAGTGTTATAGAATAAAACTATTGACTTCTCAGACCAATTGTAACATGTATTTCTGATTTCAGACGATCTTTTTGACCTCATTATTATTACTCTTTGAGAACAATTCCCTGACCAGCATTAAATGCATAGACAATTATCCAGAAGTGTTCCATCAGCTGGGGGTCTGGACCATGAGCTCTTAGACTAATAGAACTTGACTTTATCAGACTAAAACTTCCCAATATCTAAATCTCCTTTCTAACAACATCAAACCAGCCAAAAAACCCAAGCGGACCTCCTAGGGTCTAATGTCTATCTACACAGAATGCAAGGATGAGAAATCAGCAGGATGCTCCGAACAGAGAGGGGCAGATATTTATAGGACTGCAAAAATGTTACCAAATGAGACGGGATTATTCCTCAGGGGGTGGGTGGAAGATAAGAGGTGTCATGCAGTACTGTCCTTTGTGGTCTGGCTACTCAACCATGGGCAACGGAGATGATTTGTTTGTTTGTTTTGTTGGAGTTTTATGCATTTCTTTGTTATCTCTAGATGGTGACCCCTAGCTATCAGATAACATCTCTCACTAGGGAGCCTGGACCAAAAGGTGTGAAAATAGTTATCTAAGGTAACCTAGAGGTGGTGGGGAGTAGATGACAGCTTATTCACTCTGTCTGCTGCAGGAATAAGAATCCTGTTGACTTTGGTCAAATAAAGTAATGTTCTTGAGATTGTGATACCCTTGGTGCCTAAAATATAACACGGTACAAAACTTTTATTTTTATTGTGAAGGGATAAGACTGTTATGTATTGACAATAAGGAAAGGTTTATCACAGTTTCACCCATCTGCCAACACGTATAGCCGGCCACATGGACATTCTGCTAACAGCTACCCCATCTGGCTACACTATATACATGCACACTTGGCACCTATGAGTAATGCATGTCTACAGAACTGGAAAAGAATAAACACCACTATTGGAGGACCACGGCCAACCGGTACTGTCCATGGATGGTAGGAATGTACGCCAAGCACACTGACATACTGGTGTGAGCCACCTCTGGAAGGAGCTGCTCTTCTTTTAGCTTCTCATGCCCTTTTTTCACAAAACAAGGCTTCAAATTAAGCAAATCAGCCTGAGGGGCTCCGGGCTCCATAGCTTTGAAATGAGCCAGGAGCCCCTCAGACTCATTTGCATATTTTTTAAGCATTTTCTTGTAAGAATGAAGGCATAGGGAGGTAAAATAAGAGCAGATCCTTCCAACGGACACACACACCAGTATGTCAGTGTGCTTGGTTTACAATCCTTCATCCGGGTGGCAGATGTCCTTTAAAGAGAAAAATATTGGAGTTTTATTACTACTGTAATAACTAAAATTATCTAAAGGCTCACACATAGATTGTAAGCTCTTGGGGGCAGGAATGTCACTCCTATGGTTTATACTCTTTAATGTCTTATTTTGTCGCTATATGTCGACCATGAACAGTACAGTATTGCACTGTACCGCTCCGTACCCCGTGAAAAGATAGGACATGTCCTATCTTTTCACGGCATACAGCGTCGTGCGGCATACGGTACTACGGTACGGCGGGCAACGGCTGTGTGAGTACAGCCTAAAGGTGGAGGATTTATGATATTTATACAATAATGATTCATTAAAAAATGTAAAATGCTCTTGTATAATAATAAGTAGCAGTATTATTTAGCACTTGTTGTTAGAGACGTATGTACGGTATTATACTCTCTATTTCCCGGGTTCTGTCACTATCTTTCTTAGTTTTCTCACGGGTCCATTTTGCACTTCTGCAAAGTTCAGAAGCCTTCGGGTTGGTTTAAATTATTCGTAAGTAAGAGTTTTCTAGTTGACCCATATAATTCTCCCTGTCATTTCATTATCAAAGAAGGGAGATCTTGTCCTGTATTCACAAGGCTCCTATGTAGTCACTAAAATGACAGGGCAAACAACACTATGTGGCTTATAAGAATAAAGCTGCTGACAACGATGCCAATAATTTTATGAACTGAGATGTTTTAGGTATCAATTTAGCAACCTTGGTTTAATTTGATAAACAATTTTGTTGGGTTTTGGGTTTTTCTATGTATTGTGGTGGGGACTCTTTTACGTAAGTTTCCTATGTGCCTTTACTTAATAATAATCCCTGAATGTTCATCAAGGGATTGAGCATTCCTGCTAATTACTTTTGTACGATGTGCAGACTCTCTATGTTTCTTTGTTTACATGTGTGAGCTCTGTTGAATAGGAGTAGCTGTGGCAGGAGAGTTATGATTCATCCTGCTTTCTCTGCTTCCCTTCTTCTTGTGAGGACTGTGAGAATAAAGATAGAATGGGAGATGCCATAAGGACATCTTGCAGCGAGAGAGAAGGCAGCCGAAGTGTGTATGTATAGGGCGGCATGGGGAGAAGAAGGAAAGTATGAAGCTCTCAAAGGTAGCAAAGGTACTGGTGCATGTACATGCAGACACATGTCTAATGGAAGAGATTTATTGAAAAGTGGCCAACCCCTTTAACATATAGGGTAGAACCAGAAGTATATGGAGATGCTCTAACCCTTCCTGGGTTGGTGAATTTGGAGGAAAGAAAGGTCGGCATGTTATTTTTTTTCCTATGGAGATAAGTTACTAGAGATCTCTAGAGGAACCAGGTTTATTTTGTCAGTGGCTCACTCTACTCTCTGAAAGCAATCGGTGGGGATGTGTATATGGCAGTCAAGAGAAATAGATGTTAATGGAGCAAGCTCTATGAGCCAACAATGTAAGTGTGTATCCTTCATTAGCAAAGAAAGCTAAATAAAAAGATCTAAAAAAATTTAATTAGATAAGATCATATCCTTGGAGCCAAACACAAACCCTTTCAATGATTGGCACAAGATTTCTTTGACTGGGGCCTATGTGTGTACATTAGCATGCGCTTGGACGTATCAGGTGTTTAATGCGCATTAAGTAAATTTCCCTTCACCAGGATGTAAATACTAATGGGGAGATGCCAAAGAAAAACTTGACATAGGCCCCGGTAATTGTTTACCTGCAATGCCCACCTAAAAGCAGATCCTTCTAAAGAACTTCAGCTACAAAGAACATTTAGAACTTTAACACAGCTCCAAAAAATGAATATTCTTAAACTCACCATTTAAAGAGGTTCTCACACCAAACAATTTAGGCCCTATCCACTAGATAGGGCCTAACTTGCTGATCGATGGGGGTCTCAGTGATGAAACTTCCATAGATCACGAGAACAGGGGGTCCGATGGGGTCTAAAGTACCTCCGTCTGACCCCTCGTCGCTACCCGAGAAGAGTGAAGAAGATGGCCGTGCATGTCTGTTCTGGTCCAGACATCTCTATGGAGCTGATGGAGAGCTGTGGGTAGGGCCTAGCTTGTTTAGTGGGAAAATACCTTTATTGAAGATATCCATATTATATATAATCCGCTCATCTCCATAATGAAGGAACAATTCCTGTCTTGACTTATCCATGTGATGTAGAACATAATGAAATGTAAAAGTTCTCTTTGAGTACCATCTCTACTCTGGCTATGAATTTAGGATCCCCAATAAAGAACTAGGATGGACCCACGGAGTAGGGGGAGGCTGCCATGGACATGGCCTGGAGGAGGGAGCGGTAGCTAGGGAGAGCGGTTGGGATTGAGGCACAAATTGTTAAGGTTGGCCAAGAAGGGGCATTTTAAAGATACCATTGAAAGAGTCCCATCCGCCCTAAGGGTGGTGGTGCGTGGCGCAATTAAGTGTTTTTCTTTTGTCGCAGCAGCATTTGGAGAGAGAAGGTCCTTGGAGTTGGTGGAGCTACAAGCGGGAGTGGGATAGAACATGACGGGTAGTTTTTCCTGAAAGATGGGTCATGGCTTGGGGTATGGTGGTAAGGACTCCTGCTGGGGAGTGGAAAATTGTTAAGAGCCATCTCCGGGAATTGGTGCCCTTGAACCGGAGGTGGCAGTTGGGGGTAAAAGCGAGTGGAGGAGCAGATTGGCATTATTATTTTATGTAGCTCCAAGGACCTTCCTCCTATTATTATTACTAAGGTTTGGGGGGGGAGGGGAGGGTGTTAATAACATCTTGGGGGGAACAGAAATTTATATTATTGTATTCTGTTATAATATCGACTCCTGTGGCCGCATTAATGCAAAAGGTGGTGTTGAGTCTTTGTCATAGGGGTAGAGATAATCTGGAAGCAGTTGAGCGGATCAGCGACTGGAAACCCACAGTGTCGTGTCACAAAGTGATTTACAATTGATTTTATAAATTATATATTCCTTACACATTCATTTACTGCAAAAAAATCTTTAGGTTTTAGTAAAATCCAAAATGAAAAACTGTACCCCATGACCAGAATGATGACAGACAGGAACTTACAATCTCCGAGTAATTCAGAGACTGTTTTGACATACGTGAGTATCTAAGGTCATGGTAATCGTGGACTTTATTACAGCATTGTATGAACCTTGAGAGTGTGATACATTATCTGTATCATATGGAAGTAAATGACCCATGTCTGATCGTGGAAAAAGGAGGAGTTTCCTGTCTAGAAGCTTTGTTTGGACTATGACTGTGTCTACTATGGCTGCACCTTGCATGTGCTCGAATACTGATAGTAACTCCTTGCTAACGTTACAAATGAGTCTGTGTGAACAGCCATGGGAACCTTCTATGTCTCAGATCTTCTTATTACATTAACTAAACTATGTCTCAGATCAGATCATATTAACTAAAATTGGCCCATTCAAGCGATTTCAGGCAACAATGTTAAGTGCAGTGTCGGACTGGGGTTCCTTGGGCCCACCATATGGAAATATCCTAGGGTTTCCCTCCATCATCCTCAAAGACCCCAGTAGCCTCTAAATAAGATTGCCTTCCTATGTACCTCTGTGGTTCAGTTTTGGATTGGAGCCTGGATCCACTGGAGGATCCTCTGGTGCTCTTGTGGGCTACTCCAAGAGTGCTGAAGTTTTTGGAGTCTCTCAGCTCTTCCCATATTCATCTTGTCTCATTAGTAGAAATTATGGGACCGATGCATCCTGTTAAAACCAGTCCACATCCGATCCCCGATGATCCCTGGTAATAAATGGCACCTTCCCCTAAAAATTTGGTTTCCTAGTGCTACTGTCCTGTGAGGATATCCTGGTTCCTGATTCCTGCTTACTGACTGTCTCACATGTCACCGACCTCAGCTTGGTCTACAACAACTTCTCTGAATTGCATTCCTGTCTTGTGGGTTTTTGTGATGACCCTGACCTGGAAAGCATGCTGCCTGCCCTGATCTCTGACTTCTTTCATTGACCATGAATGTACTCTTCCTGCCCTGACCTTGGTTTACTCCCTGCTTGACATCTGGTGCTTTACACTGGCATCTCTTGACTTGCCCAGTACTACTCTAAGAGCAAGTATTTAGGTTGCCCTGTTGCAGTGAATTTGAGATATGTTCCAGGAAATTTCCAATTAGCGCCGAATTTAAAAGGGGTTTTTGGCGCACGCAATCGGATTTTGGTGCATCAGCACCGGCTTTCACGCGACACAAATCAGGGGGCGGGCCATCTGATGATGCGTAGGATTAAACATCATAAATTGTGTCGCAAAACACACACTTACAAGCATCGGGAAGAAGAAGGTGAACTCCGGCGGACCTCAGCAGGGGAAGCTACATTTGCAGGATCTCTGGTGTACGATGTTGGTGAATCGCGCCGGACTTCATCTTCGTTGGACCATTCGGATTGGGGATTGCGACAGGACCGGGTAAGTAAATGTGCCCCAGTGTCCTGAATGTGGTCCAAAGCCAGGAAGACGACACAGTGAGTTCACAACCTTCTGTCCATTACCTAAAAGATTGAACAAGTCTAAATTCAACTGATCGTTTCTTTTGCTCTATGAGTTATGAATGTGTAAGAGCTTTAATGGGGGTTTTCAGTGAGTAATACTTGTTCAACTACCCTGTCGCAGGCCATACTGCACCCTGTTTTCTAGCACCTCTGCTCCCAATCCCTGTTGAACTTCACTTCCTGGGTGTTTCCCGACACCACAGGAAACACTAGAGCTCTTTAACCAATCACGGCCTTTAATGGATAACCTCTCCAAGCAGTGATGAGAGGCCTCCTCTCGTGATTCCTGAGGTGTCACAAGGTGTAGCGTGGAGATATAGAATGGAATGGGATCGGCAAGGGAATGTGGAGAAAATATATATCTATAATATTAATGGCCCATTAATTAATCTAATTTTTTTTCTTTGCTAAAAAGCCCTTTTAGTTTTATTTTTTAATAAGGCCAATTTCAGAAGTCCACATTTTTTTAAGGATGATATAGGATAAGTAGCACTGATTCAGCTCCGTCTTGTATGAATCACATTCCGGGAAGGATCTTCTAGTGTATTTGTTGCCATTGCTCAAATAATAAAGAGGCAAGAAATGGGATAGTTAAGAAAATATACGTCTTTATTTCTCAGTATTTATACAGTTTATACAGTTTTTTAAACATGCACTTAGATGAGGAAACCAGAGTCATTATATTTTGGGGGATGTTTACAAGTTTTCAAGATTATTAAGTGGATTTATTTACTGGGCAAATCTCTAAAGGAAATTTGAAGCAAAAACAGTTTTTCTTTAGATTTTTTTTCAAGGAAACTATGAATGCACCTGGGGTAAAGCTGTTTTTTTTTTTGTTAAACTACAGATTTTTTTCTCACATTTTTATTGTAAAACATTGGGGGAGATTTCTGAATGCTTCTATGTCATTTTTTTGGTGTAGAATCGCTGACATAGTGGGGCACATTTACTTACCCGGTCCGTTTGCGATCCAGCGGCGCGTTCTCTGCGGTGGATTCGAGTCCGGCCGGGATTCACTAAGGTAGTCCCTCCGATGTCCACCAGGTGGCGCTGCTGCGCTGAAGTTCCCCGAGGCCCACTTGAATGCCCCGAAGTACACAGGCCTATTCCTGGTGAAGGTAAGTGCAAGTTCCGCAACACTTTTTTTTTTTTTTATGCAGGGGTTTTTTTGAATCCGTCTGATTTTCGTTCGGCCACGCCCCCCGATTTCCGTCGCGTGCATGCCAGCGCCGATGCACTACAATCCGATCGCATGCGCCAAAATCCCGGGGCAATACAGGGAAAATCGATGCAAAACGGAAATACGCGAATCGGGCCCTTAGTAAATGACCCCCAATGGGGCACATTTACTACCCCGTCTGGAGGAGTTCATCCAAAGTGCATTGTTCCGACGATCATGCACTCTGGCACGATTCACTAAGATTGTGCGCCCGATATCATGCATATGACACTTCCCCGCTCAGGTCTGCCAGAGTTCACCTTCTTCTTCCTTGTGCATGTAAGTGCTTGGTCTTGCGACACAAATTGAATGTTAAATCCCGCGCTCAGTCCGAATCGGTCGGATCGTCTGACGGCCCATCCCCTGATTTCTGTCCAGGCGCCTGCGACAAAATCCGCCGCTAAATCCCTGTCACAGAGGTGCAAATCCCAAAAATGTCGGGAAGTCCGACGGAAATGCGATCCAAGGACCCTTAGTAAATAAGCCCCAATAAGTTCTTGCACATTGCAAGAATTTGCAAAATTGCGATTATAATAGCGACTACGCCAAGTCGGCCTGGAGAGGGTATAGGGGGGGTGCCGCCACCAGCAGAGTTAGTGGGCACAAGCGTTCATGTGTACTTATGTCGGACCTGTGGAGCCTGTGTCAGATCTGGCATAGTTTCGCCCCCGGTGGCCATGCCACCCCACAGATATACAGTTCATTTCTGAGACTGTTCATTTTGGGAAAGAAGAATTTGGCCTGTTTCGGGAAAAGTGTCCACCAAATCCTTAAGGCCCGTCATATATATTTGATGAATGTGAGTAGAATCAGTTGATAACAATGAGTTTTGCTGGACTAATAGCTAACAAGGATCGGCCAAGGATTTCTAAATTCTACTTTCCGAACATTTTGTTCTTGGGAGACGGGTCAGACGACCTTTGGAAGATCTTGGAAGTGATGATTTGGATCCTTTACAGTAATGTCTCAATACACATCCCCCGATACAATGATGGCCACCATGGACCTGATCAGTAGTGATTTACACAATGGATATGTAGGGTTAAATTCAGATTGAGCGGTCGGTCCCATGGTCTTGCATAACAAAGTATCTGCAGCAAATGGTGTCTGTACTTGGTGAATACCTGCAATAAACAAACTTGTCTGGAAGTGAAGACACAGCTTCTGTCTGCCCCGGGGAGATGTATTCACTCAATACCTTCTGAAAAGAGCAAATGATCATTCAGGCTGAAATTTGCACCTCAAAGGCAAAATCTACTGAGAAAAACTTCCTTCCTATTATTTTTATCTTATGCTTCAAGAGAAGGATTTGGCTCCTTCATCTTCTGCTATTCTCAATACATTTAAGATTTTTTTTAGTTATGTAACCTTATAAAAAACTTGAGATCTTATAGTCATTCATCCAGGGTCATATGATGTCCTTTTTCTCAATCTAACTTTAAAAGTAGAAAGGAAGAGAACATTCCTTAAAGGGAACCTGTCACAGGAGACCCCTTTTTTGGCACTCCCCCAGTCCCCACAGAACATAGCACATACACTGCCAAAGTGTTTTTATATAAAAAATAGGTTTTACAGAAAAAAAGATCTGTTATATTGTACCTTTCATTAGCATGTGCTGTGTAACTAGGCAGTTGCCAATTGGGAGGGGCTGGAAAGGAGCAGTTCCCCCCACCCTTGGGAAACACGTGACCTTTTCAAATATATGAATAACTCCCCACACTCGGGATTGGCTGTAGAGGAGCAGGGGGTGTTGCTAAGCCAAGTAATGGGTGTTTTCATATATTTGAAAAGGTCACATGGAGGAGCAGTTTCCCAAGGGTGGGGGGAACTGCTCCTTTCCAGCCACTCCCAATAGGCAACTGCCTAGTCACACAGCAGATGCTAATGAAAGGTACAATATAACATATCTTTTTTTCTGTAACACCAATTTTTAATACACAAACAGTGGCAGTGTATGTACTATGCTCTGTGGGGACTGGGGGAGTGCTAAAATGGGTCTCCTGGTGACAGGTTCCCTTTAAAGGGCTATCACATTAAATATTTATTGATCACATGACAGGTGATCGATATCAGATTTGTAAGGGTTTGACGCACAGCCCCCTTACACTTCTATCTGTTGCTTGTGAGCGTGGTTTCCTCTCCCCAGTTCTGTGATGTCACACTCACTGATCACATGACCTATGTGCAGCTCAGCTGATTTCTCAATGTTGGACCCATTCCAATATGATACTGATTAATAAGTGATCGGTGGGAAAAAAAATTGCATCCTCTTTAAAGGGGTATTCCAATGAAAACAAGATTCTTAAATATACTCGGGATAACAAAATAACACATTCTCTAATTCATTTCAAATATATAATTCCAACCTGTCTCTATCAGCTCTGGTGTTTACAATTCTGGTTGCCCCTGGATCCAACCGTAAATCTTCTGACTATGGTCTGATTCTTCTCATGAATAGCTTCTCTTGTCTGCACAATGCAGTGCTCTCTGCCTCCTGCGCCCCCCCCCCCTCCATTACTAAACCAGCTCAGACACAGGCAGGCACTTCCTGACAGAAAGCAGCGTGCAGAGACGAACTCTACAAACTACATACAGATAAGGTCTTTATCCGGGAAGTATATAGCAGAACTGTCTGTGTTATAGGGGAGTTAGCAGAGATGAGAATGTAATTGTGTTTTATATCCATCTCATGGATCTCTCATCTTTCTCTCTTTTTTTCTTTTTCAGATACGTGTAGAATGTATATAAATATACACTCACCGGCCACTTTATTAGGTACACCTGTCCAACTGCTCGTTAACACTTCATTTCTAATCAGCCAATCACATGGCGGCAACTCAGTGCATTTAGGCATGTAGACAAGGTCAAGACAATCTCTTGCAGTTCAAACCGAGCATCAGTTTGGGGAAAAAAGGTGATTTGAGGCCTTTGAACGTGGCATGGTTTGTGGTGGCCAGAAGGGCTGGTCTGAGTATTTCAGAAACTGCGATCTACTGGGATTCACGCACACAACCATCTCTAGGGTTTACAGAGAATGGTCCGAAAAAGAAAAAACATCCAGTGAGCGCAGTTCTGTGGGCGGAAATGCTTGTTGATGCCAAGACAGAGAGACAGAGGAGAATGGGCAGACTGGTTCGAGCTGATAGAAAGGCAACAGTGACTCAAATCCACACTCGTTACAACCAAGTAGGCAGAAGAGCATCTCTGAACGACAGTACGTCGAACTTTGGACAGATGGGCTACAGCAGCAGAAGACCACACCGGGTGCCACTCCTCTTCAGCTAAGAACAGGAAACTGAGTGCTACAATTTGCACAAGCTCCCGAAATTGCGACAGTAGAAGTTGGAAAAACGTTGCCTGGTCTGATGAGTCTCGATTTCTGCTGCGACATTCGGATGGTTTGGGCAGAATTGGCGTAAACAACATGAAAGAATGGATCCATCCTGCCTTGTATCAACGGTTCACTGCTTGGTGGTGGTGGTGTATGTGTGGGGGAATATTTTCTTGGCACTCTTTGGGCCTCTGGTACAAATTGAGAGCTTGTTGCCAGCCCTACCTGGTATGTTGCTGGACGTCACATCCCTTATCTACCCACAATGTACCACATCTGATGGCTACTTCAGCAGATAATGCAGGCCATGTCATAAAGCTGGAAATCATCTCAGACTGGTTTCTTGAACATGACAATGAGTCTCTGTACTCAAATGGCCTCCACAGTCACCGATCTCAATCCAATAGAGCATCTTGGGATGTGGTGTGGAACGCGAGATTCGCCATGAGTGTAGCAGTCGACAAATCTGCGGCAACTGTTGTGATGCCATCATGTAATATGGACCAAAATCTCTGAGGAAGTGCCTTCCAGCACCTTGTTGTATCTATTCCACAAAGAATTGAGGCATTTCTGAAGGCAAAAGGGGGTCCAACCCCTTACTAGCATGGTGTACCTAAAGTGGCCGGTGAGTGTATAAACCCTGTGCCCTGATAGTCTAAGCACTTTGTCAGCACACAACATCTCATAGCAGTGAGGAATCATGGAGTATACTTTAGTCTTCCAGGAGTTTTGACCATAGAAAGCTGCAGATATTGTTAGGTATCAACCCAGGAGAGCTGGACTGTGAATAATGCCTTTATACTCCAGGATTGTAGCTGAAGGTGTGTGAGATCTCTTCATTAAACTGCTACACAGCACCTTTCTTCTGCTCTGAGTAAGAGCTATAGTTAGTTATTACAGCAAATGTTTGAGTCACTGAAGCAATTTGTATGCAGGGATGATATTTTAAGGACACACCCCCAGTGATCCACATCCAGATACAAACCTGGAATATAAATACATTGTTCACAGTGGATCTTGAGAAGAAAGACTTATCGCAGCACTTCCATAAAATCGTAATCTTTATTCCAATAGAATTAAAAACATGGTGCAGTAGGTAGGTAGGTGGCTGCTACCTACCTACTACACCATGTTTTTAATTCTATTGGAATAAAGATTACGATTTTATGGAAGTGCTGCGATAAGTCTTTCTTCTCAAGATCCAATTTCCACGCCTGGGTCCCAGCGGATATCGCTCTTGCACTCCAAGTGTGCCGGATTCACACGTGCAATCTTACCCCACAGTGCCGGGATTGTTCAAGACTGCCAGAAAGGGTGAGCTGCACGCACTTTTTTTCTATACTATTGCAACATTGTTCACAGTACTGTTGCTACTGAAAACATACATATAGTTATGATTACAAAGATCTCCAGGGTAAACACCTAACATTGGCTGTAGATTGTATGGTAAAAGCTGCTGGAATACTCCATATAAGATCAGTATACATGCACTTTTAGCCAATTAGGTTCCAAGCACATGACTGTATTGGAGGCCTTGATCTCGGCACACAAATTGCTGCAAGAGGAAAGTCCCCATAGAGGACTATGACACTTGGTTATGGTGTGGTGAGAACAAAGTATCCCTACCAGTGGTGTAACTTGAAGTTGTTGGGCCAAAGTCTGTTCCTGGTCTCCGACTATAATGTATGTTTTATAGTACTAGCCTTCTTATATGGGAAAAGAACTCCTTATGGGCCCCCTTAGCCTTTCCATCCCCTCAAGTTACGCCCCTGCTCTCACCGCACCATGACCAAGCTGGGTGTCCATGCCACAAACGATAGAGCAGGTCTTATTACTGCATGTTAGGCGCCACAACCTCCCAAATTATCTATGGAGGCCCATGTGCCTCAGCCGAGGTTGCGGCCTAGTTGTTTTCACAGGATCATGTGCGTGTAGCCTAAATCTGGTTGTCTCCCTGGAAGAGAGAACCATGTGGAAGGCAGAAGTAAAGAAACTGTTGGAAACATTTTAAACTTTTTAAATTTTTTAAAAGGACATGCTAAACAAAATATGCTATGCCTACCGATATTACTGTCATTCCAACGAATCCTTGAAGCACTTGGAAGACATTTCTGCTATGGACTTTCTGTATGTCCCTACAAAGCAAAAGCATTTGCTGTGTTAAAATCTTTCACCTCCATTGTGATTTTCTCTGAAGATGGCCTTTCCTCCTGAACAATAGGTCATCAATATCAGATTGGTGGGGCAGCCTCCCCCACACATCAGCTTATTCCAGAATATGGAGAATGGAGTTGTAAATCCAGCTCCAAAGAACAGTTCATTGCTTGATTACTTTAGTAATCCCCCTAAAAACCTGACAATTTGCTCTTTTTCCTGCAGGGTGAGCATGAGGAACACTCCCAGAAGGGTAAGAAGAGTCAAGGAAGGACAGGGAAGGACACAACCATAAGGTCGTGAAAGGGAAATGCCAAATTCACATCTTCAACAACAGTTTCAATAAAAATTGTATGAGCTTTGGTCAAATAATTTGATCTGTACCATAAAAACCAGAAGGCTAAGTCAAGAATAGAGATGTATGTTCCGATAGCTCAAATTCTCTATAACATCACAGATATCTTACATTTAGTGGGTACTAAGTCTACCTCTGCCCTATATTCAATGTCGTAACCGTAAATCTAACAATCCAGTAGTGGCTAAAGCTAGTACGTGCTACAAGGAGGTGGTAACTCACCCCTGACAGATCAGCAGATGTGGCTGAACAAAGTTTTGACGTCAAACACTAAAAAAATTTAGTTTTTTAAGAAATTGACACCTATGCACAAAGAATGATTTTTTTTTACGGGGATAGTTGATAAAGATGACACAGCATGCCTATATGTCAGAACCATTTATCAAGAGAACATAATGAAGGAAGGAAGACAGAGCAGTAGTTATCACGTAAGTGTGTCCCTCCAGAGCCTTACCACCAGATATGCCTCCAAGCTAGACTTGAACCCAACTTCAGCTAAGATAAACAACTCTGTAGAGAACTTGTACGTGATCTATGGCTTTTCTACATTTTGACCTCTGGAGTAAGACACAGTAGTCCTTACTATGGGGTCAAGGAAGATCAGGATTTTACAGTAACTATGTATTCTCCCTGTTTGCTGCAGGCGCTTTCTGAGCA